>JAAGEH010000304.1:6695156-7145773 GCA_011751065.1 Lasiurus cinereus
TTCATTCAGAGATCATATATATATATATATATATATATATATATATATATATATATGCCTCATTTCTGCTCCAGTGCCCTGAGCTGGAGAGCCTGGGTTGGGGTTGAGACCTCATGCTTCTCAGGAGGAACCCCTCAACCTGAACTATTCCTCAGACCTCAGCCTCTGCCTTGGGAGTGGGGCCAGCCCTTTCCACGTGCCTGCCTTCCTTCCAGTCTCAGTGTGGCTTCTTCTATAAATCCTTGGTTTTAAGATTTCTTTTCAGCTAGTCTTCAGTTGGATTTTCAGGCTGATTGTTCTATAATTTGCTTGTAATTCCAATTTGATCCTGGGAGGAACTGAGTGTAGCTTCCACCTACTCTGCCACATTCTTGGATTCTCCAAGAAATATTCTTAAATTAAATTGCGTTGGGGATATAAAATCTGTAAGTGCATGTTTAGTAGATGTTTAAAAAATTAAAGAGAACAGAACACATTACTATATCCCTTATGCAGCAAGAGTAAGTATCATTTCCTGAAATGTGTTGTTATTTAAAATGCATGTGTTTAAATGTAGTTCTTTCTGTGGGTTGTGATTGTTTTAAAGTTTAAAAAGCACTCAAATAGACATCGATGAGTTCCCAAAGGCCAGAGTGGGGCTTTCAAGTTCAGAGACTGACAGTTTCCTGGATGACGGAGCTGGAACACTGCCAGGCACACACTAGTTCTAAATTAGCTGTTAGGTTCCCACCTAGGAGTTGGCCTATGGAAAGGGAACTGGATGGTCCGGGGACAAGGTTGAGGGTAACTTTCTATAATATATCCTTTTGTAAAAATAGCATCTGTTCATAAGTAAATAAACACACTTATAAAAGGGCAGACAAATCCTTAAAGTTTACTGTTTTCCTACACTATGCCAGGCAGTGCTTTAGTGTTTTACTGACAGAACCAATAAACTGCCTGAAGGAATACAATGCCACATCATAAAATGTCTAAGGTAGTGGGATGGTGAAAAACAGTACTATGTGGTGATCATAGTATTTCTAATGATACTTCCCAAACAAAGGACATTATCACTTATTTTTTTATTTGTTTTTATTTCTTTTCATTTTTTAGTCAAATTAGAGTAAACATCAAATGAAATCATGCAGGGGAAAGTATTTTGAAAATGAGAATAAGTAATACAATTTTAATGTAAGGTAAAATCTGAGAGGTCTGTAGTTTCTTTAGGGTATGAGAAAAATGAGGACTTCTCTGTCACAAAATGAGTTCATGGGGGCATTTATAGGATTATGTTTGCTTTTTATATTTTGGGATGGAATTCTAAATAACCTCAAAAGTTGAAATATTTCCCAAATGTCAGAAATGCTGAAAGGTCAGTACAGCAAGCCACAGAGGTTATTGCTAAGCCCAACAAAGCTCTCTGTTTATCACATCATCTGTACATTATTTTTATCATTGTCCTCCTAGCTGGATGGTCTTAGACAAATGATACTTTCTTACCTCTGTCTCCTCATTTATAATTACAGACATAGGGAATTACAGACACTGAACCAGACAAAGAAGATCCCTTCCATTGTTAACTGTTGGTGGAATACCTCAAGAAGCCAAGGCACCTGGCCCATTTTCCCTTTGAAATCGTGAATCAAGTCATTTTCCTTTTTTTTTTTTAATTTCAATTCTTTATTGTTTAAAGTATTACATATGTCTCCTTTTTCCCCTATTGACCTCTCCCTGGGCACTCCCACCCCCAGCACATACCCTCATCCCCACTACTGTCTGTGTCCATTTTCATGAACCCATCCTCAGATTAGTTTATGACAACTATCCTGAGACATGATCCTTCCCACGGTTCCCCGATCAAAAGAGAACAATTTCTACTGGAAAGTATTTCTGGCTACTTCCAGAAAGCAATCATTGGCACATTGTAACGCTCAAATAGCGTCAAGAAAACCAATCTACAGACCACTATATTTTACCCACAGATTTTAAAAGAACTAAAATCTGTGCCTGCAACAGAAGAGGTAATCTCCATGTGCACACGAGATGCTTAATACCACCAGGTAATCCTAAATGTTGAGGTCAGGAAGGGACCTTTATTATAACTCAATAAAGCTGAAAAGCATTAAAAGGCCAACAACTGATGGGAAAACATATTGGCAATATATTAATAAATATACATTTAATATCTAGAAAATGTAAAAGCTTCTATAAATAAAAGTAAGCAAAATAATATAAAAATGGACAAAAGATACAAAGAAAAGATACAAAGATAGAAAAAGAAATAGTCAACAACATAAATAACATATTCAACTTGATAAAAATCATGTGAAAATGATGTTATTGACCATTAGATGAGACATTAAAAAACACATATTAATAAGTGTTAGCATATGGGGAAATAGAAGTATGTATTCCTAGAAGTTTTTAATGGAATCTTACCCCTGGGTAAAGTAGAGGGTAGAGAATGAGGTGGAGGGAGGATTAACTCTTTAGGTACTTTTATAATAATAAATATTTACAAAGAAGTATTAGTGTGTTATTTGCAAGATTTTCAAACTTGAGAATGAAACTAAATAACACATGAAAGAAAAGATAAGGGGAGGGCAATAAAACTTCTGCATACATCATGAATTAGAATATCGGGGTAAGATATATCTGGCCTCTTTAATAATGATTTATCCTTGAAAAGCTTCATTGCTTTCATCTAGATTTCTTTTGTTAAGAGTAGAGCAGAATGATTTATAGGCCAATCTCTAGGACCAGGCTATTGGATTCAAATTCTACTCTATTTTATCAGATGTCTAATCTTAGTCCAGTTACTAGACCTCTCAAAAAAAGTCCTCATAGGAAAAGGGGGGAGGAGATATTAATACCTACTCCATAGGGTTCTTGTGAAGATTAAATGTGTAAATTCTTAGAACAATATTAACATATGGCAGACACTCGATAAATGTTAGTTTTTATTATTAATACCAATAAGCATCACCTCTATGTTCTGGCTGTGAATAACGTAAGAGAGCACTGCTCTCCTTCCTTGCTTAGTAAACAGGGAGAGAAGGCTGTGTTGGAAGCCAATCCATATATGAGTCAACCATGGTGGACAGCACAGGCCCTGGTCTCATGCAGCCTACAGACCCAGTAGGTCAGGTTCTAAGCCAGAAAGCAAGCAGTGCTTGTGCTATAGCAAACACAGTTTGCCAGTTTTTGTGTGACTTCAACTGCTTTCAACAGAGTAGGATCTCAATAAATGGGTGTTTAGTCCACTCGGTAGCAGCATTACAGTGTAGCGGTTTCTATTTGGGCTCAAGTTCTGGTTTACAAGCCATGTGATACTAGACAGAAACTTTAATCCTCCATTTTCTCATCTGAAAAAAAAAATGTGGACTGGGATGCCTCTTTTGCACTGTTGTAACTTTAAAAATAGTATTTGCTGAGGTCTCAATAGTGCCCGGAACAAAGTAGGTGTTGAATAGATCTTAGCTGAGTCTAAGTTGGCTCATTTTAAAATTTGGAAAATAGCCCAACATCATGAGTAGCACTGTTTGCAAAGAAACCTTATGACAAAATACATCTGTCTAAACAAAGGGCTAAAACCAAGAGTTATTTCTCATGTTGGCTCAGTTGCAGACTTACGTGACCTGTAAAAGGCCAATTAAACAAAATGTTTATTAATGATAGTAAGTTCCGTAGCCAGAGCACATTCAGAACCACACACTGTGATTAGGCATGAACTTCGTTTAAAATTCTTAGACTTCTGTTTGATGTGCTAGGAAGTCATTAAGCTGTGAACTTTCTCAGAACTTTCACGTAAAAATTTTGATTTGGTCTAGCTCCTCTGAGCGCTTCACGCCTCTCTTCTAGCATCCCTTAGTCAGCCACACATTTTCTAGTCACACACACACCTCACCCCCCATTTTGTTTAAACACCTTTGCCAAAGGTTTCAGAAAGGTTGGACAGGTTGCTTCTTATTTAAAAATTATACTGGTTGGCTGAACGGAACTTCTTTTGCAACTGACTGTAGTGACGCACCCACTCCATCCTTCCGAAAGGAAATGTTTCTACCCAGTCTGATCATTCAGAGCATATTCTCTCTAATCTCTTAGCGTCTGTATGATTTTCTACCCCACATTACAGTGACGTGTCTTTCCTCTTAGATTATGTATACCTTGAGGGAGCAAAACTTAGTATATAGATTCACAGGCCTAACAAAGTTCATAAGACTTTTAACTTTTATTTCCTCAGGTTACGTTGGAGATCCGTTCCTACTGTGATGTAATGCAATTTTCACTGTAAGTCGGAACCCACCTACATAAGCACCTACTTCACTAACATGGAGCACATGCACAGCAGTAATGAAGTGAAACAGTAAAAATAATTAAAAGAAAGATAACAATTGTTTACTTGTGATAAAGAATTAAAAGCATAAAGCACATGTGTACAGAACTTTTTTTTTTTTTAGAAATAAATGGGAGATTGCAACGTAACCACGAAACGACTGTCTGTATAAAGGGTTAGAGAAAAACCTATTTTATAAAGAAGTCACAAAAATGTAATGGTCTTATGTGATGTGAATGTATGTATATATGTACAGGTCTGGCCATGGGCACTATTTTACAATACATTATAGTCTCCTTTAATCTTTTTATAAAAGCAACTTTTTTATAAAACACCATGTATTATCTTATTCAAGTTTCACAACAAATAACTCTAGAAGTAGATCATTCATATATTGATTCGTTAATTCAACAAATATGTTTTGGGACCCTACAATATATTAGATACTCTTCTGAACAGATTAGGAATAATAGTGGTAATAAGGTCCCCATCCTTGTGGAACTTTTAAAGGGAAAGAGAGAGAGGAAGTAAATAAACATATAATAGGATATAAGGTAGTAGTAAATGTTTCTCTTCAAAAAAATAAAAGCTGTGTGAAGCAAAGGATTTGAGGGAGGGTGGAGGATAGTTATTTATATAAGGTCTCTTCAAACAGAGATAACATTTGAGCAAAGACCTGAGCAAATCTTGCAGATATAAGAAAGAGCATTCTAGGCAGAGAGAATGCAGCACAAATGTCCTGAGATGAGAGCTTGTTAACCCGTCAAGGAAGGTTGGAAAGTCCTATTTCTTTCAGTCATCCTTCAGGGCCTCCTCGGTCATAGAAAGAATCTTGAGGATTTTGCTAAATGTGATAAGAAGCAATTGAAGGGTTCTGTGCAAGGAAATGTCATAATTTTAATTACTTTTTTTTTTTTACACTAAACCTATTAGCTACAGGTTGAGAATAGAATGGAGGCTGGGACAAGAGTGGAGGCAACACTGTTTTTCT
Organism: Lasiurus cinereus; assembly: GCA_011751065.1. NCBI lineage: Eukaryota > Metazoa > Chordata > Mammalia > Chiroptera > Vespertilionidae > Lasiurus > Lasiurus cinereus. Next base: position 6,700,466 of record JAAGEH010000304.1, read on the forward strand.
CTCTCTCTTTTTTTTTTTAACATTTCAGTACTGGACTTGATTCGGTGTCTTTCTGAATCTATTGAAATGATCCATATGGTTTTTCTCCTTAAATTTACTTAATTAAAAAATTACATTAAAGTACATATTAATGTTAACCTTCTGAATATACATGAATAAACCACAGTTGTTTATAATGAGTTTTTAATTCATTTGCTTAACTACTTAATTCAATTATTTTATTCTCAATATTTTCTATGTTTATGTGTAAGACAAGCTTATAATATCTTTTCTTATATAGTACTTACCTATTTTGTTTCAAGGTTATAGCAACCTCATAAGTTGGGTAACCTTCTACCTCTTTTAGAGTGTTTCTTTTAAAGTATAAATTACACATTCTTGGAGATTTGACAAAGCTAGCTTATAAAACTATCTAAAATATGAATTGAGGTAAGTTAGCTAACTAGTGGTTATTTAATAGTTATTAGTCTACCCTTATTTTCTGTTTTCCTTTAGTCCATTTTGATAATTTACATTTTTTAGACAATTTTAAATTTTCTCTTAATTTTCAAATTTATTTCCATGAAGTTCTTAAAAGATGTAATCTATTTTTCTGTTTATCTCACTTTTCATTACTACCTTGTACCATCATCTTTTATCTAATCCATCAAACTAGAAATCTATTTCTGATTTTATTTGTCTTCTCTCTTTTTTCCATAGTGATACTAGCGAAAGCTTTGTCAATTTTATCTTTTCAAGAACAAACTCTTTATTTTATTCATTGTTTTTTATTATCATTTGTTTTAAGAAAAATAACGTATTTCTATTGTCTTTTTAGTCTCTATTTCATCTATCTCTGCTCTGATTTTAATTATTTCTTTCTTTTTACTGACTTTCAGCTTCATTTATTCTTCTTTTTCTAGTTCCTTAAGGTGTAATATTCAATGACTTAATTGAGATTTTTTTTTTCCTGTTTCTTGAGAGAGGGCTGTATTGCTACACAATTCCCTCTGAAGACTATTTTTGCTAGGTTCTCAACATTTTGGTATATCCTATTTTCATTTTCATTCATCTCTATGTATCTTCAAATTTCCACTTTTATTCTCCATTGACCCAATAGTTGTTAAGATGCATGATTTTAATCTCCACATATTGGTGATTTTTCTTGTATTGATTTCTAGTTTAATACCATTTGGATTGGAAAAGATACTTGGTATGATATTGATCCTAAATTTATTGAGACTTGTTTTGTGTCCTAGAATATGATTTATTCTTGAGAATATTCCATGTATACTTGAAAAGAAAGTGTATTCTGTTGTTCTTGGATGGAAAATTCTGTATCTATTAAGTCCATCTGATCTAAGGTGTCACTTAAGGCTAATGTTTTCTTGTTGACTTTTGTCTGAATAATCTCTAAAACTGATGTAAGTGTGGTGTAGCTCAGTGGTTGAGCATTGATCCAGGAACCAAGAGGTCACTATTTGGTTCCTGGTTAGGGCACATGCCAGGTTGCGGGCTCAATCTCCATAAGAGGGTGTGCAGGAGGCAACTAATTGATGGTTTTTCTCTCTCAGCAATGTTTTGCTCTCTTTATCTCTCTCCCTTCCTCTCTCTCTAAAAATCAATAAACACACATTTTAAATTGGTATAAGTGGAGTGCTAAAGTCTTCTACTACTATTGCTTCTCTTTCTATTTCTCCCTGTAGGTCTGTTAAAATTAGTTTATTTATTTTGGTGCTCCTAGATTGAGTGCATAATATTCTTGATGGATTGTCCACATTCCCAATCCTCCATTGCTACCACATTAGCTGGAGTCATGGCTGGGTAACTGCATCCATGAACTGTCCCTGTTCTCTCCCCTATCTTGCCTCCCCAACAAGTCCAATACACCCACCTTCAGATGCACCCAAGTGTGGATCTCTCAGGCATGTCTGGGAGTTGAGCACAAGAACCTTTGCTGAATTATAGATGTCCATCTAGTTGTAAATGTAAGGGGAAATACAAGTGGTCTTCTCATTCCACCATGATGCTAATCTAGAAATCTAAAAATCATCTTGTATTTCTTTCTTTTTATCACTTCCTACGTATATTGACAAGTCCCTTGATTTTTTTTTCAAAATCAAGTACATATCAAATACTTCTGCTTTTCTCCATCTTTGTAGTCACAAGCGTAGTCATCTGTCTTCTGCCCTACTATAACAGTCTTTTAACTTGTCTCCCTACTTCAATTCTTAAATATAATTTTACAACTACTCCAACCTCTCCTTATACCTCTCTTCCCATCACTCACTACACTTCAGCCATATTTATTTTCTGTCAATTCTTAGAATATGTTAACCTCATTCTTATTTTTAAAAATGAATGGAAAAAATATCTCTGAGTGAGAATTTTATTTAATTAATAAAACAAAGTCTTATGAATAATTTAAAAATTAATTATAGTTCATGGCAAAAGCTTTAGATTTGTATTGCTTTAATTAAACCCAGAAAAGAAAACTTCTTGAATGAAAAGGCAATAAAAATTAAACAGTCAAGAGAAACCAAGATGGCTGCATAGGTGAACACCTAAACTGCTGCCTCGCACAACAATTTCAAAACTACAACTAAAAGACAGAATGGACATCATCCAGAACCACAGGAGAGCTAGCTGAGTGGAAATTCTACAACTAGAAGGAAAGAGAGGGGCTCACGGAACTCAGAGGAGCTGCAAAAAGCTTAGGTACGAAGACATGGGCATGGAGAGCATGGTCGGCGGAGTGCCTGGCTGGCTTCCTCTTATGGAAGGGAGATAGAAACTCTCGACTGCACTGAACCCCATATCCAACTGCACTGAACCCCAGTTCCAGGCGAGACTCATACATGCAGAGTCTGGACTGTCGTGAAAAAGGAGGAGTGCACGGAAATTTAGGGGAGCCACTAAAAGGCAGAGGTCTGGACTCTCATGAGCATGAGTGTGCACACAGAAGGCAGCCTGCTGATTAGGCCGCTGGCTTTCTCTAGCGGGAGGGACATAGAACCTCCCAACTGCGCTAAACTCCACTTCCGACTGCACTGAACCCCAGTTTCAGGCGAGACTCTGGGGATCCAGACTCATATGGGTCCCCAGAGTGAAAAGAAACTCAGGGGAGCTGGAAAGGCAGAGGTCTGGAAGTGTGTGAGCATGAGTGCACACAGAGAGAGCTACAGCAATTACTGAAGGACACTGAGACCCAGGGGCCACATAGGGCAAGGCTGATGGGAAGCCAAGGCTGTCTGCTCAGTCCTGAGACTCTGCCCCATCCAAGCTAAACAGAGAGGCTTTTGCAATTTTGCAAGTTTGTATCATAAGGTTGACTCCAGCACAGAAGTTCTGCTGGCATAGATACAGCTGATCCTCACAACCAATTGTCCTAGAGATCAATTCCCCCCTGTGATACCAACAACAATCAAGACTTAACTACAACAAGACTGTACACACAATCCACAAAGGAGTGCACCAAGAGAGTCCACCTCAGGTAACTGGGGAGGGGGAGCTACTGGGCCATATGGGACACCTAGCACACTTTACCAACTCAGAGAAGTAGCAAAAATGTGGAGACAAAGGAAAAGATCACAAACAAAATAAATGAAGGAAAACAAACAACTGACTATAGAATTCAAAACCATGGTTATAAGGTTTTTTCAAGAATTTCCTAGAAAAGATGGATAAATTTAGTGAGACCCAAGAGAAGATGAAAAAGGACCAACTATAGATGAAAAAGGACTAACTAGAAATTAAACATTCACTGACTAAAATAAAAAATATTATACAGAGACCTAACAGCAGACTAGAGGAACGCAAGAATCAAGTCAAAGATTTGAAATACAGAGAAACAGAAAACACTCAACCCAAAAAGCAAAAAGAAAAAAAATCTAAAAATGTGAAGATAGTGTAAGGAGCCTTCTGGGACAACTTCAAGCATACCAACATCAGAATTATGGGGGTGCCAGAAGAAGAGAGAGAGCAAGATATTAAAAATCTATTTGAAGAAATGATAACTGAAAACTTCCCCTACTTGATGAAAGAAATAGACTTACAAGTCAAGGAAGCATACAAGAACCCCAAACAAAAGGAATCCAAAGAGGACTACACCAAGACACATCATAATTAAAATACCAAGGGCAAAAGACAAAGAGAGAATATTAAAAGCAGCAAGAGAAAAACAGTTAATTACCTACAAGGGAGCACCCATATGATTGTCAGCTAATTTCTCAACAGAAACTATGCAGGCCAGATGGGAGTGGCAAGAAATATTCAAAGTGATGAATAGCAAGAACCTACAACCAAGATTATTCTATCCAACAAAGCTATCATTCAGAATTGAAGGGCAGATAAAGAGCTTCACAGATAAGATAAGCTAAAGAAGTTCATCAACAACAAACCAGTATTATATGAAATGCTAAAAGGTACTCTTTAAGAAGAGGAAGAAGAAAAAGGTAAAGATAAAAATTATGAACAACAAATACATATCTATCAACAAGTGAATCTAAAAATCAAGTGAATTGAAAATCCGATGAACAGAATAAACTGGTGAATATAATAGAATCAAGAGCACAGAAAGGGAGTGGACTGACAATTCTCAAGGGGAAAGGAGTGAGAGGGGTGCAGGGATAAACTGGACAAAAATCATACACCTATGGATGATGTCAATGCGGGGGGGAGGTAAGGGTAGAGGGAGGGGTGGAGCCGGATGGAGGGGAGCTATGGGGGGAAAAGAACAAATATAATAATCTGAACAATAAAGATTTATTAAATCAAAAAAATTAAAGTCAAAACATATTGGAAATTTTGTAGTCATTGTTTCCAGTAATAAAACAATCATTTCTTTTCTGCTAGTAATTTTGGGAATGGTATGGGTAGAAGAACAAAAGACCAAAAACCAAGCATTTCAAAGCACTTGGGGAATGCAAGGAAGTTTGTTGTTTGTTTGTTTGTTTGTTTGTTTTGTGTGTGTGTGTGTTTCATTTATTCAGCAAGTATTTGAGTTGACTAATATACTAGTATACATAACTCCAAATCAATAACACTACCAGCATTGGGATGTAAAGATGAGAAAAAGCTAGCCTCTGTTCTTAAGAAGCTCATTATTTAGCAAAATATACATTAAATGTACAGAAAAGCTTTACCTGAGTAACATTGATGAAAGAAAGGACCAGGAAAATGGAATGGCTGGAGCAAACACTTTTTATTTCTTTTTTTATTGATTTATTTTACGAGAGAAAGGAAGAGAGAAACATTGCTGAGAGAGAAACATCATTGATTTGCTGCCTCCTGGATGCCCCTTACTGGGGATCAAGCCCACAGCCCAGGTATGTACGCTGACCGGGAATTAAACAGAAGTGACATTGGTTCCTGGGGTGACATTCAACCACTGAGCACCACTGGTCAGGCCGGAGCAAACACTTTTGAAAAAAACAAGAGATTCATTTTGGCTGACCTATGAGAGTCACGAAATAGAAAAAAATAAAATCCAAGAAGCATACTGAAATCTTTAATACCTAGCAAAGTAGTTTGGCTTCCATTCTCAATATTATTTCAGGCAATAAAATAATGAAAGACTGTTGATTAGGAATGTGACATGATTTGAGCTATATTCTTCTATAGCACTGATCTGAATATGGAGAAATAAAAAGCAAGCAACCCAGTTCAGAAACACTGAATTCATGTAGCTAAGGAATAGACTTAGGCAGAGGATTGGGAAAGGGTAAAACAAAATGATTGGATTCTTTGTTCCAGGCAATGCACTACATATTATAAAGTACCACTGACTCCTCATAAGGATTTAGTCCAATTGGGTAGCAGTGTTATTATCCTCCTCTTACAGTACTACTTTTAACTTACTTTTTATTTACTTAGATTTCCCCAGGTATCAATGGGTGTGACACTTAAAATCAGCTCAGCAATACTTTTGCTAAGAATCTGGGTGACAGCTGCTGTGTATGGGGATGGAGGACGGACACTGGAGGAATGGCTCCTTCCATGCAGAGTCTGTCTCCCACGCCCTGTCTAGGTGGAGCTTACGCAAAGGTCAGCACCATCTCAAAGTCAGGAAGAACTCAGTGCAGCCCTAGATTGGCTTTCCTGTTTTGGGCCATTTAGGGACCATCCAATTTGTCCTGGAATTTTGCAGTAAACTTCTTCCCAGGAATTTCTATAGAAATACTGAACATCTAATAAGATGGGATTTTTTGCTTTGCTGGAATAGTGGGGGGGGAAAAATCAGACCCTCATTATCCATCAATTTCCTGAACAGAAGGCTGAGTGGGGTAACCAGGCTGGCAGGGGGGCTGTGAGAGGCAACCAGCCCAGTGGGAGAGGTACAATTGGGGACAACCAGATTGGCAGGGGGCAGTGAGGGGCGACTAGGGTGACTAGGACTAGATTAGTTAGGAGTGACCAGGCCAGCAGGGAGGAGGCATTTGAGGGCGACCTGGCTGGCAGTGGAGGGCAGTTAGGGGCGACCAGGCCAGCACAAGGGGGCAGTTAGGGGAAAACAGGCCAGCACACAGAGGCAGTGAGGGGCGATCAGGCCAACAGGTTGGAGCAGTTAGGGGCAACCAGGAAGGCAGGCAGGTGAGCAAGAGCAATTAGGAGCCAGCGGTTTAGGATTGTGAGAGAGATGTCTGACTCTGTTGCGGCCCAATCCCCAGGAATGGGCCTAAACCGGTAGTCACATCGCCCAAGGGGTCCCAGATTGGAGAGGGTGCAGGCTGGGCTGAGGGGACCACCCCACCTGTGCACAAATTTTGTGCACCAGGCCTCTAATATATATATAGTTTATTACTCACAATAATCCTATAATGAAGTTTATTATTATTATTTCTACTTTACAGAGACATTAAATAACTTTCCCAAATTACAGAAAGTGGTAGGAATCCCATTTAGTAAAAAGGGAATATGCTAATTGACCCTCACGCTGTCACAAAGATGGTGGCACCCACAGCCAATAAGGAAGGAATATGCTAATTGACTTCCACACTCTCAAAGATGACAGTGCCCACAGCCAAAAGATGGCAGCACCCAGTCCCCTCAGCCCAGCCTGTATGGCAGACATACAGTGAGGCCATGCCTGCCTCCAAAGTCCCCTAGTCCTCTTAGCCCCCAGACACTCAGGGCCGGCCCAAGGTACAGGCAAGCCTTGGATAGTGGCTGCCCAGCCGCCCAGGGCTACCCAAGACTCAGGTAATCAGGGCTGGCTGAGGCTTGCACTTGGACCTTGTCCTCTTTATCCAGCCAACAGGTGTGATGGGCATTGCCTTCCCACCCCTGTGTCCAGAGAGGCGTAAACACAGGGGCATTCACACCCAACAGCATCAGGGATGCAGGACTTCGGAGTGAAACATTGGTTTTCAATGCAAGAACCAGATGGAAAATCTTTATTTGACAAATATTTAAGGGTTTGAAGAATGTAAGAAGCTAAATAAATTATAGATGGAAATGCTGGGTTCTCCAAGTCCCTTGTACCGAGGGGCTTTGCTAAGTGCCTCAAGGGATCATGTGGTAACTGCAGGTGCTGTGGTCCCCAAGGGGACACCTGTGAGGCCACCTTCACCCCCCAGGGTCCTGAGACTAGGGCAGGAAACCTTGCCAAAGGACGTTCCCCCTTTCCATCCTGGGCCAGAATGATAACCATGGCGATTTAGGCACATCATTCCACCTCCCCCTCATCCTAGGGAAATGAAGTGACCCAGCGCAGTCTGTGGAGCAGACAGAATAAGGTCTCCATGTTTTTGGCGGCTCCCACACCAGAGCCGACCATGGGTGAGGAGAGCGGGTCTTAGGAGTGGGAGATCTTATCCAGAGGCATGAACCCTGTGTCCCCGAGGGCCCTGAGCACCACGCGGCCATCAGGATGCACCACCAGGCAGGCAATGCTGCCACTGTTGAGGGAGAGGCTTAGTCTGCCTTCAGAAGGAAACTGCAGCACCCCCACACAGGTAGGGAAGACGTTGGCGTGGCTTGGGTAGGTCTCCTACCTGTCCTCCTGCTGCTTGACATCTGCCTGGTGCATGTGTTCCATCCTGGCCTATCTTCATGATAACGCACAGCTCCCAGCTTCCAGTGAGATGCGAGTCTGGGGCTCCATGGGGTTGCCTTCTCCGGCAGGTTGGTGCTGACCTTGAACACACCTGGCAGGTGTTTGCTGACAATGTCGGTGGTTTCAATGGACAATTTTATTAAACTTCAACCCCAAGCTTGCAAGTCGGAGACCAATGAGCCTGTTCACAACCCAGGGATGTCAGGGTGCAGTCCTTTTCCCGGGAGGCATTCCTGTGGTACTGGGAGTGCCTGAAGAGGAAGATGTGCTGCAGGGCCTGGGTTTCCTAATTGTCTATTCTGGACACCACATCCTCATCTCCCGAGAACAGGTTCCCACCCACACCAGCGGCTCCACAAAAATGCTCCGCAACCCCACCCCCTGGGACTTCCCCACCAACACAGTGGAGAAAAGCATGCCAGACAGCCAGCCACTCGCCAGGCCATAGGCCATACGCTGACGTGCCTGCCCAACATTATGCCTGTGCACCCCATTCACTCCCCGCACCTGCCCACACTTGCTTCCTTTTTTTTATTTTTTTAAATAAATCTTTATTGTTCAGATTATTACAATTGTTCCTTTTCTCTCCCCTCCCTCTATAGCTCCCCTCCACCCAGCTCCCACCCTCCCTCTGCCCTTACCTCCCCACCATTGTCCTCATCCTTAGGTGTACGATTTTTGTCCAGTCTCTCCCTGCACCCCGCCTCACCTCTTTCCCCCTGAGAATTATCAGTCCACTCCCTTTCAATGCTCCTAATTCTATTATATTTACCAGTTTATTCTATCCATCACATTTTTACTCACTTGATTTTTAGATTCACTTGTTGATAGATATGTATTTGTTCTTCATAATTTTATCTTTACCTTTTTTCTCTTCTTCCTCTTCTTGAAGAGCACCTTTATGCATTTCATTTAATACTGGTTTGGTGGTGATGAACTTCTTCAGTTTTTTCTTATCTGTGAAACTCTTTATCTGCCCTTCAATTCTGAATTTGCTGGGTAATCTTGGTTGTAGGTTCTTGCTATTCATCACGTTGAATATTTCTTGCCACTCCCATCTGGCCTGCATAGTTTCTGTTGAGAAATCAGCTGACAATCATATGGATGCTCCCTTGTAGGTAATTAACTCTTTTTCTCTTGCTGTTTTTAAGATTCTCTCTTTGTCTTTTGCTCTTGGTATTTTAATTATGATGTATCTTGGTGTGGTCCTCTTTGGATTCCTTTTGTTTGGGGTTCTGTGCGCTTCTTTGACTTGTAAGTCTATTTCTTTCACCATATAGGAGGAGTTTTCAGTCACTATTTCTTCAAATAGGTTTTCATTATCTTGCTCTCTCTCTTCTTCTGGCACCCCCATAATTCTGATGTTGGTACTCTTGACGTTGTCCCAGAGGCTCCTTACACTATCTTTATATTTTTGGATTCATTTTTCTTTTTGCTTTTCTAGTTGAGTGTTTTTTGCTTCTTTGTATTTCAAATCTTTGACTTGATTCTTGCAGTCCTCTCGTCTGCTGTTGGATCTCTGTATATTATTCTTTATTTCAGTCAGTGTATGCTTAATTTCTAGTTGGTCCTTTTACTTAACCTCCAGGATCTCGCTAAATTTATTGACGTTTTCTAGAAAAATCTTGAAAAACCTCATAATCGTGATTTTGAATTCTATATCCAGTCATTTGCTTTCCTCCATTTCTTTCATTTGTGACCTGTTTCTTTGTCTCCGCATTTTGGCTGCTTCCCTGTGTTGATAGTGTGGCTTTATGTGCTAGGTGTCCTATAGAGCCCAGTGGCTCAGCCTTCCCGGTTACCTGAGGTGGACACTCTTGGTGCACCTCTTTGTGGGCTGTGTGCACAGTCTTATTGTAGTTAAGCTTTGGTTGTTGTGGGTATCACTGGGAAGAATTGACTTCCAGGCCAATTGGCTATGAGGATCAGCTGTGTCTGCAATGGAGAATTTCTGTGCTGGAGAGACCCTTATAAGACAAGACTTGCTTCATTGGGGTTTTGGTGCTCACTGAGTCTACCCATTGAGTGTGTCCCTTATGGATCTGAGGAGTTTTCATCTGGATGGTCCTACTCTGACCCCTGGGTACAGTGGCTCTTGGATCTCCAAGGAGGTGCTAATTTAGCCTCTTCCTGAGGCCACCAGCAGGAGCTACAGAGAAATCTGCAGATTCTTCTTTGTTTGCGTTTTGGAGGTGCCCAGATGAGGGCCAACTGTGAAGCAATGCAAGCTGCTACAGAGCCTTGGTCCTTCTTTTGGATTTTCTGGGTCTCATTGATTCAGCTACAGTTTGTTAGGTAAGTTTAAAATTCAAAGGTTCATGCCATTCATATGCAAAAGCCTCTGCACTCAGCTTGGATAGGGTGAAGTTTCATGGTGAGCAATCAGCAATGGCTTCATGTGGTGGAATCTCAGGGTGGAGCAAACAGTGATGATTTCCTGTCAGCCCTGCCCTAAAAGACCCCTGATTCTCAGTGTCCCATGGTAATTGCTGCAAGCACCTCTGAGAGGAAACCACCCTCGAGTTTTGCCCGCTGCCCAACAGTCTAATTTCTCCCCGTATGAATCTGGGTCTCCAGAGTCTCGCCCAATACTGGAGTTCAGAGCAGTCAGGAGCTTGTATCTCCCTCCCAGCCACATACTCAGTTGCCACCCCTCTTCGCATATGCACCTCCATACCTCTGCCTTCCACAGCTCCTCTGAGTCTCAATGTGCTTTTCTCTTTCCTTCTAGTTGTAGAATTTTCATTCAGCCAGCCTTCCTGTGGTTCTGGATGATATCTATTTTGTCTTTTAATTGTAGTTTTGAAATTGTTGTGCGAGGCAGCAGTTTAGGTGTTCACCTATGCCACCATCTTGGTTTCTCCCCACACTTGCTTCTTAAAAGCTTTGGCAAGAAGTGACTTCTGATCATTTCATTGGTAAGAAATAGTCCTAAAACCACACCTAAACAGAAGAGCAATATGGAAATGGAACCATTTTCAAGTGACAACTCTAAACTATGAAAAAGAAAGGAGAACTTTTAGCCAACAGCTGGCCATCTGTAACTCACCCAATTTAGTATGTTTCTGCCAATGGAAGTGGAACAGGGGAGAGAATGGAATTGGAAAAACAACAAAAAAGACTTAAACTTAATCTGTATTATTTTTCAGGCAAATGATGTAAATAAAATATGGTAGTTCATAATTATTAGTTCTGTAAGTACATGAGTGTGGTTATAATATTCATAATAACTTTTCTCAATTTTAAAAAAAATTTTAAGGGAAAATACATGCTCTATAACTGCTAATCTCATTACTTAGGAACATCACTGTCATTCTATCTTTGGATTCAATTCAATGGCACCAAATCATAGAAGACATTTCCTATAATGAAGTTATTCTGGAAGATTCTGACAGGTAGCACAGTGAGATAAATGGGTAAAATTTGAAGTCAGATTTGGGTTTGAATCCTGGATTTGCTACTGCACCATGTGACCGTACACACATTATTTGACCTCCCGCGCCAACAGGAATCATACTTACCTCATAAACTGTTGGGAGGACTCAATGAGATATTTTACATAAACTGCCTGCCACAGTGTAGAGGCACCTCTTTGTGGGCTGTGCGCACAGTCTTGTTGTAGTTAAGTCTTGTATAAAATGTCAATCCCTTCTTTTTTATTTTGTCTAGTAATTATTGTTCCCAAAGAGAGTAGCAGTAAAGGGTGATAATAACAATTCTTAATTTCTTTTTATATACCACAGTGCTGGGGGGACAGCTCATTTTCACAAACTGTTCCTGTTAAATTGCTTATGTTTTGCCACTTCTGGAAATCCAATTTTCTTAATATTTGTGTTGTCTGGTTTAATTCCTCTTGAATATTCTTCATACTTTATATTTTTATTTCACATTATTGAGTTGTCCTCAGTTGTGTGGTCTGAAGTCTCCTTTGCTGGTCAAGATTATGGCTTTATAACGTTGCTCTTGACACATTTTTTAAATAGCTTAAAATTGTCCTGTGTCCCATGGCCCAGTGTTCCTCTTTTGCATGTCTCTGTTCACCAGCCTGGCAAACACTTCAGTGCCTGCCAAGGCAAAAAATATATATACATCCTGCAAGTTTTTAGACTCTAATTATTTAAAGGTCATGTGCATCACTCAGCCCAGGTAAGCTCTGACTTTTACAATGGACTTCCCAGCAACCAAGCAGTCACTTGGGAAAACAAGAACTTGCACAGTAAGGTCTACCCAGGAAAGCTATCCCAACTTCCTTTGAGTCATTTAAGTGATCATTTAGAAACAAATGCAGAAATAGCCTTCTGTAACCCACAGCGTGAGGGTCTGTGCTCATAATCACAGGAGACTCACTGAATAAGACAGCCCAGTGGGAGATTCTGCACAGAAAACACAAGGAAGAGATGGAACACTTACCGTCCCAACTCTCATCTCTTTTTCTCTCACCTTCAAAAGCCTTTAAATGCATTTATTTTACTCCTTCTTTCATTAGATTTCAATCATATGCTAGGCTTCAGGCATATTAGAAAATTAGTAAACTCTGATCTGTGTCCTAGAGAAACTCAGTGAACTGGAAAGATAAACATAATGTTTTTACCGTCAGGTATGCTTAAAGAGATGTGGTGGCAGAAGGTGGAAAGGTAGCAGAGAGCAGCGCAAAGGAGATGGCAATGGCAGTGAGCTTCAAGAAATGGGCAAACCTGGAGGCCAGGATGATCATCAAAGACAAAGAAATGTAGGAACAAATTCATCACATATTCAGAGATAATGAGGGGTCTGCTGTGAACAAAGACAAGAATTGGTTCATGAGGTTGAAGAAAGAGGAGTTAAGGAAAAGGTAAGAAGGTGATCCTGGAAAGTTCAGGTTTGGCCAGTTCTTTAAAATATGATTTGCCCACTAAGGGATATGGAATGCAGAGATGGTAAGAGACTGTGGTTTGTTTTCTCATGGCTCGCCTTAGCTATGTGAACTTGGACTTGCTATCTCTGAACTTGATATCTTAATCTTAATTTCTTTACTTATTAAAGGAGGATGAGACTCAGGATGGAGCTAGAAATGAAAGACAATAAGATTATACTAACTATAGCTATTATTTATTGAGAATGTACTATGTACAACTATTGTGCTTTACATGGAGCACCATTCAATTATCAGATAGAAATGCTATACCTTAGATATTATGATAATTCATATTTTACCTCTGAGAAAACTGAGATGAAATAATTTTTTAGTAAGTTGCATGATTTTAAGAGGGATCTAAAACACAACTCAAGAAAAATTGTTTAAAAAAAATACATTTTGGGAGAAAGTTCCAAGAGCTTAAAAGGCCATTAATAAATGGATTCCTAATACAGAGATGCTTGCACAGAGGATAATTTTGTCTTAATGGATTACTCAGACAATTATATGCTAAGTCATAAAACCCAGCACTAATTTTACTGCCCACTTTTTAAATATATTAAATACATTAACTTAATTAGTCTAGTCATCCTCACTCCATTTTTCTAAATGTTGGTTTTATTTTTCATGAGGAAATATTACGCTGAAGTATCCTAAAGTTGAATTCCTCTATCACATCAGTGGGAGCTTTAATTCGACTTTATAATTGAAGTTACAAGGACTAATATGAAATTTTAAAGAATAAACATAGTCATAAGTGCTTTTTTTAAATATAGTTATCTATAGTTTTATTTTAAACTTTGATATTTTGAAGTCTTTGATGTGTTGACAGAGTGTCTGTAAACTCAGTCCATGCCACAAGTATCAGATATATAAAATAAAAACTATATCAGAAGAAACGTAAGGTGTCTGTGGAATGAAACAAATTTCCCAGCCTCAATTTCATATGAATACCATGAAGAAAAATGAATTTTAGTGGTAGTTTCATTTAAATGACTGTTACTACAAATAAGCAAGCCTACACCAAAGAAAAATATGAGTCCATTCTCCAAATCAGGAGAAATTTCTCAAAAAAAATGTAAAATTAAAACAAAACCACCTCAGTAAAAAAATTAAGATGTCTGTGAAATAAGGTAAATTTTTCAGCCTCAAGTTCATATTGATGGTATGAATGAAAAATACATTTTATTTATTTTTTATTTTTGGTAGTTGTTAACCCTCACCCAGGAATATGATTTTTAGGAAGAGTGGGAGAGAGAGGGAAAGACAGAGAGAAACACTGATGTGAGAGAAACACATCGACTGGTTGCCTCCTGCATGAGCCCTAACCAGGGCCCTGGTGAGGAGGAGCCTGCAACCAAGGCACATGCCCTTGACTGGAATCAAATCTGGGCAATTTGGTCCACAGGCCGACACTCTACCCACTGAGCCAACTGGCTAGGGCTGAAAAATACATTTTAGTTATAATTTAAGTGACTGTTAGTATAAGCAATCCAAAGAAAAAATATACAAGTGAGTCCTCAAAAAGCAGGAGAACATGGGCAAAGAAAGAGTTCTAAACTTTAGCAAGCAGCCACTTTGTTCCAGGCACAATTTATCAGCATTTTTTCTGTGTGTGTTTTTATCTTCATCTGAGGATATGTTTATTGATTTTAGAGAGAGAGGAAGAATAAGAGGAAGAGAGAAACATTGATTAGTTGCCTCTCATTCGTGCCCAACTAGGGACTGACCTGCAACTTGGCTATGTGCCCTGCCTGGGAACTAAACCCGCAATTTTTTGGTGTATGGGAAGATGCTCCAATATCAGCATTTTTTTAAATATTTTTTTATTGATTTCAAAGATGAAGAGAGAATCATCAATGATGAGAGGGAATCATTGATTGGCTGCCTCCTTCATGCCCCCCGACTGGGGATCAAGCCCACAACCTGGGCATGTGCCCTTGACTGGAATTGAACCCAGAACCCTTCAGTCTGCAAGCCAATACTCTATCCACTGAGCCAAACCAGCTAGGGCCCAATATCAGCATTTTTAACTGGACTCTCCAAAGGTGTAGCTCATGGCACATCTCACTGAAGTACAAAAATCTGGCTTTGCTCCTGAAAATTGCTGACATTTATACCAAAGTATCATCTAATGTACAATTTTCTTTAATGTGAGCTGAATACATCCACTCATTCAATTAACTATGGTTAAAAAAAAAAAAGACAACATATACTTTTACACAGAGAAGCAAATGGGAATATCAAAAATGTTTAAGTTATTTGAACCATTATTCCCCACATAACAAATTCAGCTAATCTGCTTTTTTCTGTAAGAAATTTGAGTAGTTTGGGATAATTCACACATGAGTTCTTCCACATTGCATGCTACCCTTCATGTTTCCCTTTAATATCTATGAAGTGATTACAATTTTAAATGGCAAAAAATTGGAGAAATCATATGACTTGGTTGCTCTGGACAAAACATTTTTCTCCATTTATAAGAATTATAGCAATAAATATGTCCTTCATAAGGCAGCAGTGTATGTGAGAAATATTTTGCTTCTAACTTTTTTGAATGAGGCCAAGAAAAGTTTACATATAAACTTCAGGCAGGTGTCAAAGATTTACAGAACGTATCAGGAAATTTAGACATAATGTTTTTCTCAGCTGAAGTTTGGCTTTGTGAATATGGATTAGCAACCTAAATCAATGGATTTGTGCTGTAAAAAAAAATTGTATTTGATCCATTCTATCAAATTTATTAAGAAAAATTAGATTCAATATGTAAACCCACATGTTCTTCATAAAAGTTCTAATTTTGAAAATGATTAGCACAGTTTGACAATGTATCGGTGACAAAATAACATGATTCATGGATTTAGCAACATTAAATAAGATTAAATACTCTAATAATGAAATGCTCAGCATGTATTTCAGGTACTGTATTAGACCAGCAATCTTCAGCCTCTATATTTCTATATAAAAATCATTCCCACTCTAGGCAATGGGAATGCCTTCAATAAGTACAGACACAGTTCCAGAGATTTAGAAATAAAGAAAATATCACATGGGCCATTGTAGTTATTAATTGTAGGAACTAAATTTAAAAACATTCAGAGAAGCCATAATGCATAGCAGTGGACATTTTCAGCAATGATTATGAATGATTTTAATGTATGATTTAATGTATTCTACATGAATTTTATAAAATATATAGATACTAGAATTATTAATATTTATATAATAATCTGTAGTTCACTCATAATTTGTCATAATTAATTAATGCACCCTCACAGCCACTCCATGGAATAGATGTTATCATCCCAGTTTTTCAGGTTAACAGCATAATGAGAAAGTTGTGGAATTGGAACTCACACACACATCCTCCACTTTTCATTCCCAAGCCCAGTTTTTCTCCACTGAATTATTCTGATTCTCTATTGATATGATATGCCCCAGCTGTACTTGTAGATGAAAATATCTGCATATGATTTAGATTCCAAAAATCAAGTGAATTGAGAATCTGATGAACAGAATAAACTTGTGAATATAATAGAATCAGGAGCACAGAAAGGGATTAGACTGATAATTCTCAGGGGGACAAAAATCATAAAGCATCAAACAGACTGTGAAATTACACCAGAAAGATTAAAGTTAAGTGAGGTAAATAAGTGATCAATCAAAGGACTTGTATGCATGCATATAAACATAACCAATGATCACAGACACTGGGGGTTTGGGGTATGCCTGGGAGGGGGGCAATGGGGAGATATGTATAAAAAATTAATAAAAATTAATAAAAAGAAAAAAATTAAAAAAATAATAAATAAATAAATAAATAATCTTGTCTTTTACCACAATTTGAAATGCCACCTTTATCTTGGTATAAATTTTATATATGTTAGAGTCTATTTCTTGCAGTTCTATACATACAACTTTATTTTCTTGTCAGTAATATGGTACATTATTTACTGAAATTTATAATATGTTTTAATATTTGTATATCAAAAGTTCCCACACAAAATCTTTTTATTTTTCCTCATGATTTTAGACATGATTTTTTCACACTTCAAAAGAAAAGTCTATTGTTTTATATTAGAATTATTTTACATAGAATTAGATTTTTAAAAATATGTAGTTGCTCTCCTAGACATCCATGCCAGCATTGAACCCTTAATCATCTTACTCTAATTCAGAACTATTTGTATTCATCTATAAACAAACCTAAATTGAAACTTACCAGGGCACATTTCACAGTCTTTTCTTTAGCCCTAAAAAATAGGGCTGTTGTCATGTACTGTCCTTTAAAAAGCAAATGAAAATAATAAATAATTTGGTTTTATCTTTATTTTTGCTTCATATTCAGGTTGGCTTCAATTACAGTATCCAATATGAACATTGAGAAACTCCATCCTTCTTTGGTGACAAATGTCCTAATATGTAATTGAGAAACTCCATCCTTCTTTGGTGACAAATGTCCTAACATGTAAATAATATATATCAACGAGCTAAAAATCTAAAGCAAACATAATAATCATTCCTCAGTTTGGGAAATTTTGAGAGGAACTAGTAGTCTTTTATTTTTTCTATATATACTAATGGCCTGGTGCACAGATTCATGCACATTGAAAGGAAAATAATTAGAGGAAATATTTTAATATTGCTATTTGCCCTTTCTCTGGAAGTGTCAGAGATGAAAGAAAATTAGTAAAATGTATATGAAAATAATATATAAATGTATTAATAAATAAACAATAACAACATGCTAGAACAACAAAGACATGATATAAAAACATTAAAAAAAAATGACTGATAAATTGAGTAAACTTATTCTATCTCCCTGTATACTACATTAAGAGTAAAAACACTTTCAGAGTGCTTGACTAATTTCCCTTGTAATGAAGTATTTACAATTTACCCTTGTTATGAAGTATTTAAAACTTTATTGTCTGTAAGGTGAACAGCAGGGTGATAGGGTCCTGCCCAGCTCCCTTAGTACTTGGAGCTGGTCAGCAGTCCCCCAACCCACCACTGGTCACCATCTACCAGGTGGGGCAATCAGGCCCTGCTAGCATCTGCCTTGGCCTGGTGCCTAATGCCAGTAGGTGTTTCTTGGCATCTAGAAGGGTTCAGATGGTACTGTGGCATAAATTAATAAAGAGACTAGAAGTATAATATACATTTATAATCCATGGGGGAAGCTTAGCTATAGGAACCAAGTTCTCTGAATCTCTGGACCCCTTGCTCTTTATTAACACAAATTGTCCTAAGGCAAAGCAGATATACATATCAAAGTTTAGTTTGGTATATAGTAATCCATTGTCAGTTTGGGGGGAACTGCCTTGGGCTGTTCAGGTATTTTGCCAGCAGGAGACAATAACAAGTAAGTAGAAATGCCCTCAACTCTCTGGTAAGAGGCAATAATATATGCAGATCTTTAGGATTATGGAAATAATATGTACAAGCAATAATATGTATCTTCAACCCTGCTGAAGCCTCAAGGTTCCATCAACCTTTTGATAAAACTTCTTGCATTTATGACCTGCTGGAATTAGCTCCAGCAGGCACCATGCACTAACCTGCTCCACCATCCCACCATGGTCCTGCTCTCATCGGGGCCCATAGGTGCCCGCAGCACCTCCACTGCTGCCCGCCCCCAGCACTGTGTCACTGACACCTGCCATATTTCATGCTGTCCCCTGGTGGTCAGCGCATGTCATAGCGAGTGGTCAAATTCCCCATCAAATTGGTCAAAGGGACAATTTGCATATTTGGCTTTTATTATATAGAATATATGTGAAACTGATAGTTGTTTTTTTTTACAATCTTTAAAATTTCTTCTAACCACTGTAGTGTCCTGTATCATGCAGCAAGCATATCATTATAAGACTTTTCCAGAAAGAAACCTTAAATGTATTTGCCTTGCTTAGAGTCAGAGAAGTCCAAAACGATTAGTAATCTATAATGGGATGTGGAGCAGACACAATCTCCCTGAGGAGTAACTTGTATTGCCAAATCCATAAAAAGAACTTCCCAAGAATTGGGGTCCATAAAAGTCTAAGAATGAATGAGTTGTACGCTTCCCACATACCTCAAATCCCCAAGCATCTTTGTGGGCATATGATTTTGTGGTTTAAGAAACTCATTAAATTATTGTTTTTAAATCTTCAAGTTTTAGACCACTATTATATGTCTCTAGCAGAAAGTGAACTGTCTAGTAATAAAACAGAACTTCCTAAAGAATATTCTCCCTTTATATGTTCATTAAAAGGGAGTTCAGTAGTGAATACATTAGATCAAGGCCAAGTTTAAGTTTGAAAGGCCTCTTTACAGTGGGATTGCTGAGGGCCTTTAACATACACATGTGAATTGTGAGTCTTCTGCAGAGAAATAGAGTTTGCAGCTTTCTCTTAACAACTGATAAAGAATCCCTTTTACAGTAGTCACTAGCTGACCAAAGAACTTTTTCAGAAACACTAGCTATTGGGATAGAAGCCATCATCTCCACATTAGAAAGTTCCCTATTTTAACACCAATTCAATAACACTTTCATTTAAAGTCATAAATTTTATATAAATAACACAAATGTAATGTATATTAATTGTATTCACAGTGGGTTTCACCTCTGAGCTTGGCACTTAGCCCACCTGTAAGTCACTCAAGCTCTCTGAGTCTCTATTTCCTCATCTATAAAATTAAGGAAATGATTACATTTTATCAAATTTGTACAATAACTAAAATAACAGATGTAAGTGTGACTTTTCAAATTATAAAAGTTACATCTGTAAATATTATCATAAATTGAATTCATTAACCCTGGTAGGAGAGGAAATAGACCTTTGCACAAGAAATTGCACACGATGAAATGTGTGTTTTTTCATAAGTTGGTTAATGGAATCCACATGGAACAATGAGGGTAGATGCACTTTATAATGTGAACATTTTTTCCATTCTATTCCCCTTGTATTCCAGTACTATACAGACCATTGGATTAGTCCTATTGTATTAACTGTTAAAACAAAACTCAAAATAAAAGTGACTTACATAAGATAGAGATTGATTTATCTTTTATGGGAATATTTGAGCATAAGCGATGGAGGAATAATACTGAGTCAAAGCCTCAGGTTCCTGGCTGCTCTGCCAGAACTTGACTCCTCTTCACCCACACGGTTGACCAAGCAGTAAAAGAGAAGAAAAAAGCAGTTGCGCACATCATTCCTGCTCATTCGTGTCTTATTGGCAAAATTTAGATGGCCACCACTACCTACAAGGGAGGCTAGTAATTCTGATCTTTATTTTGGGTTCCCATGTGTCCGGCTGAAATTCGAACGGCCTATTATAAAAGAAAAAGGGAGAGAGCAGACAGTGAAGGACCAGGACTGTTCTCTACCACAGTCATGTCTCTCAATTCCAATTAGTTTAGAATCCTAAAGATCCTGTGATTATTTGCACTGAATTTCAATATCGGTTAGTATTTTTCAAACAATTCTCATATGCACTTTCAATCATGAGGCATAGAAAGATCATGTAATGTGATACTTACCCTCTTTGTTAATTTCTTCAACCTAAGTTATTTCCTATCAAAAAACTGAGGTCTCTGATCCATTAATTTTCTTGTAATTTGTGTTGTTGAAAACCATCTCTGTTGATTCTAATTTTGATGGGAAGTTACTAATTTTGACTCAAATTAGTTAACATGGCCTTCTCAACACATGGTAAAAATCGAATAGCTAATAATCATATAGCTGGAGTTACACAACTTACATTATTATAAGTGCATTAGTAAGTTTTCTTACATTATTATAAATGCATTTGTAAATTTTAATAATGTATTTTTTAAAAATATATTTTGTCTATCTGTCTCCCAGAGATTGAGGGAATAACAAAAGTAGTTAATAACACCTTGACTTCTTAAAATGTTTTATTTAATTTATTGAGGTGACACTGATTAATAAAATAATATGGGTTTCAAGTATACAATTCTATAATACACCATCTGTATATTGCATTGTGTGTTCACCACCTAAAGTCAAATCTCCATCCATCACCAAAATGTGGCCCTTCTACCCATACTACCTCCCCCACTATCCTTTTTAAAAAACTAATCATATTGTTCTCTAATCATCACTGTTGAATAGAACTCTGTAGAAATGTTCTATATCTGTGCTATTCAGTACGGCAGCCACTAGATACATGTGATTATTGAGCACTTGACATGTAGCTAGTGTGCTGAAAAATGAATTTCTGATTTTATTTCATTTTAACTAATTTAAATAGCTACATGTGGCTACTGGTTACTGTATTGGACAGCACAGCTTAATGCCATAAAACAAATGGGACATTTCTAGATTAGGGAAATCTGACAGACATTGGCAAACTTGAATTAAGTCCTATTATTATGTAAAAATAACAAGTCTAGCAATAATTCTGAGAGACTTCTGTGTGAATGTGTGTATTGTTTAAACCCAGGGCTTAATACTAACTGCCCAAATGAGGAAGAACATTATCTTTCAAACTTTTCAGAATCAAAAAGCCTTTATTTAGTTTCATTTGTTCAGAGAGAATGGTCCATCATTCTAGAAAATAAAAATGATTGTGTAATAAAGGAAAAGTAATACAATAAATGGGAAAGTTACATTTTATTATTTTTAACAGAGGGAGGAAAAATGGAGATTACTTTGGGCTCCACTGAGACCTAAAGCAACTGAAGAGCATATGTCACTGAGCTCTTTGAACCATCTAGAGAAAAAACTCATTATGAACTTTAAGAAACTCAGTAGTTCTCCAAAAAGAAATACTCCATTGGAATACTGAAACTGGCTATTTTTAAAAGGGTGACTGGAAAAGTACATAAAAATACTTTTTATATACTTGTTTGTTATTTTTATGTATCATAGTTATTAATGCACCTCAAAGAAGCCTTTATTAGTATTAGTCAAAAATTATTGACAAGCCGAGACCGGTTTGGCTCAGTGAATAGAGTGTCGGCCTGCGGACTGAAGGGTCCCAGGTTCAATTCCGGTCGGGGGCATATACCTTGCTTGCGGGCACATCTCCAGTGGGGGACATGCAGGAGGCGGCTGATCGATGTCTCTCTCTCATCGATGTTTCTGACTTTCTATCCCTCTCCCTTCCTCTCTGTAAAAAATCAATAAAATATATTTTTAAAAAAAATTATTGGCAAGACAGGAACATCACTCACCTTTCAATTTCAAACAAGTCTTACAGCTCCTGGTTTTTAAATGAGAAAGGCAGATTTTTTTCAACCATCATATCGCCAACTTGACATAGGTTTTACTTTCCTCTTAGCTGTCAGTTTAACTTACTTTAACATTTAAAAAACTGATTTACTCAACTCAGTAACCCATCCTCATGTTTATTAGATTGTACCAGTAGAATTTAAAAGTTCTAAAACTATCACATCTACATAAAATGGAGGATACAGAGAACACCTTTTATTTAATAGTCAATGAAATGAGCAAGTCTTTTCTAAGATCAAGGAGAAAAGATCTACAGACAGAACCAGTAGAATAAGATTAAAGTACTTCATATTAAATTTGGGAAAAGAACTAAGGTGTAAAACCTAGCCATCTGTTATCCAATCTAAATATCCAAACCAGCAATCTAAGTATACAAACCAGAGTTTCTGAACAACAAGCATGTCAAACTCATGGCCCACGGGCCACATGTGACCCACAACAAATATTTTTGCAGCCCAGCCAAAATAATAGTATTTAAAAAACATTTTAATAAAAATTTTATAACTTAATTTTTATATCCTGTTATACATGATTATTAATAACTAGAGGCCTGGTGCACAGATTGGTGCATATTAAAAGGAAATTAATTATAAAGTGGCCAGTGGGGCGGGACTAGGCGAGACAGGCTAGACATACCCTGGAGCCAACCTCCCACAGTCCTTCCCTGGCGGCTACACATAGATAGGGTGGTGCTGGGGCTCCAAGTGCATCTGCAGAGTGAGCATAGTCACTCTGGCAGGTAGGGGTGCCTCAGCCTGACCTGTAGTGATTGAGCCAAAGCTGGCAGTTTGGCATCCCCTGAGTACTCCCATAGTGCAAGAGGTCACTCTACAAAGTTGCTGTTGTGGAGAATCCAAGATGGCAGCATAGGTAAACACCTACACTGCTGCCTCGCACAACAATTTCAAAACTACAACTAAAAGACAGAACAGACATCATCCAGAACCACAGGAAAGCTGGCTGAGTGGAAATTATACAACTAGAAGGAAAGAGAGGGGCTCACAGAGACCCAGAGGAGCTGCAAAAAGCTGAGGTATGGAGATGCGCACGTGGAGAGAGCAGGTGCCGGAGAACCTGGCTGCTTTCTCTGGCGGGAGGGAGACGAAGACTTTCAACGGCATTGAACCCCTTATTCTACGACACTACACCCCAGATCCAGCCGAAACTCATACTAGGGCAGTTTGAACTGTGAAAAGGGAGAAGTGCACTGAAATTTAGGGGAGTCGCAAAAGATCAGATGTCTGATGGTGTTCACGGCACTGCACACAGAGGACTGACTGCTGACTGTGCCGCTGGCTTTCACGAGTGGGAGGGAGACAGACCCTCCCAATTGTGTCACTTCTAACTCCACTAAAACCCAGTTTCTGGTGAAATTCTGGGGACCTAGACTCATATGGTTCTGGAGCACAGGGGAGCCGGAGGAGCAGCAGTCTAGAGGCCCTGTGAGAGAGCGTGCGCACGCACAGGCACACACAGAAACCGCTCCAGTGATTACCCAGTCACGTGAGACTCAGGGGCCATGGAGGGCGGGGCCGACTGGAAGGCAAGGCAGTCCCTTAAGCCCTGAGACTCCACCCATCCCAAGCTCAACAGAGAGGCTTTTGCAGTTTTGCAAGTCTGGTATCATAAGGCTGAATACAACACAGAAGTTCTCCTGGCATAATGAAAATGCTGAGACAAGGGAAGGGATCACAAACAAAAGAAATGGAGGAAAACAAATGACTGGATATAGAGTTCAAAACCACACTTAAAAGGTTTTTCAAGAATATCCTAGAAAAGTTGGATAAAGTTAGCAAGACCCAAGAGGAGATGAAAAAGAACCAACTAGAGATTAAAAAGATCCAACTAGAGATGGAAAAGGACCAACTAGAAATTAAACATACACTGACTGAAATAAAAAATTTTATACAGAGACCTAACAGCAGACTAAAGGAAGGCAAGAATCAAGTAAAAAATTTGAAATATAAAGAAGCAGAAAACACTCAACTGGAAAAGCAAGAAGAAAAAAGAAACCAAAAATGTGAACATAATGTAAGGAGACTCTGGGACAGCTTCAGGCGTACCAACATCAGAATTGTGGGGGTGCCAGAGGAAGAGAGAGAGCAAGATACTGAAAACCTATTTAAAGAAATAATGACTGAAAACCTCCCACATCTGGCAAAAGAAATAGACTTACAAGTCCAGGAAGCACACAGAACCCCATATAAAAGGAATCTAAGGAGGACTACACCAAGACACATCATAATTAAAATATCAAGAGCAAAAGACAAAAAGAGAATATTAAAAGCAGCAAGAGAAAAACAGTTCATTACCTACAAGGGAGCACCCATATGTCTGTCAGCTGATTTCTCAACAGAAACGATGCAAGCCAGATGGGAGTGGCAAGAAATATTCAACGTGATGAATAGCAAGAACCTACAACCAAGAATACTCTATTCAGCAAAACTATCATTCAGAATTGAAGGGCAGATAAAGAGCTTCACAGATAAGAAAAAGCTAAAGGAGTTCATCAACTCCAAACCAGTATTATATGAAATGCTGAAAGGTACTCTTTTAGAAGAGGAAGAAGAAAAAGGTAAAAGACAAAAAATTATGAACAACAAATACATATCTATCAACAAATGAATCTAAAACTTAAGTGAATTAAAAATTTGATCAACAGAATAAACTGGTGAATATAATAGAATCAGGAGCACAGAAAGGGAGTGGACTGATAATTCTCAGGGGGAAAGGGGTGAGGGGAGTACAGGGAGAGACTGGACAAAAATCATACACCTATGGATGAGGTCAATGGGAGGGAGGTAAGGGTAGAGGGAAGGGTGGAAGCCGGGTCGGGGGGAGCTATGGAGGGGAAAAAAAGAGAAACAAATGTAATAATCTGAATAATAAAGATTTAATTTAAAAAAAAAAAGTTGCTCAGCAGTCCTACATTGAGCATCTGCCCCCTGGTGGTCAGTGTGCATCAGACCTATATGCCAGTCAGCAGGCCAGCCAGTAGCTTAGCCTTTCATATATAGACATTAACCACAACATTTGCTGATAATTGATTACTATAATTATGTTGCATTCATTTCCCTTAGCATCTTATGCTCGGGCGCACCATTTCTTTCCACTAATACCAGCAGAGAATATTTTAGCAGCTGATTTTCACGACATTAGTCTTGGACTGACTTGTTTGGTGTGCGCAATAGGGAATATTTTGTTTTTGGAGAACAAGAAAAATAGGTTTATTTGCATTATGCTTATTAATATGTGCAATTATTCAGTGTTTGGTAGGTTAATGTTCAAGAAAAAATATTAATTTTTATTAAAATATTCTATTATTTTATGTTCACAATTACTCATTTATTTCAGCCCTTTGTATTCAGCATGTCTCTATCAAAATAAAACTACATTTTTATGAAAATTGAAGTTTTTGGTTTTTTGCAGCCCACATAAACTTAAACTGTATTTATTTGGCCCATTTTAGCCTTTGAGTTTGGCATGCTTGTAGTACAACTATTTTTAACCTCCAAATAGGCAAGTGATATCCCAACTGTAAAGTTACTACGTTCCTAGAAGCCAGCAATTGAACCAAGTTACCTTTCAAGATCACCTCCACAGTGCTCACATTGGCCTCCAGTGAGATTCAAGATCTGTGACAGCAGGAATTTGAGGACTATGTTCACTACTGAGTACCCAGCTCATGATGGGTGTTCAGTAAATACTTGTTCTTGCAAGTATACTTTGTTTTCTCTGTCACAGCTTCCCTCTGTGAAGCCAATTAACCTTTCCCAGAGTTTCTGTTTATACGTAAGAGACCTTTTCAGGATAAGTCAACAATGGAAAATGAAAGACAGAACTATCCAGGTAGAAAAAGTATTTTCAATCCCATCTAGCAATGGAAATTATTTGTAATTTACCAGGAGCAGCCCCAATAAGTAAACTGGACCACTCCATTTAAGTTACACAGTAAAGGAAAGAAAACCTGAGCGAGGGCAGCATACCTTACAACAATGCCTTCTCAACCTGGGGAATTGGGAAATGGGGGGAGATTTTCAGAATACTGGAGAGAGAAGCATGAAGATGGGATATGACATGCATACTTGAAATAAATCCATATTTGTGAATTTGAAAATGAGAGAAAAACAAATTATAGACAGCAAGTCTCAGCAAAATCATAACTAATGTTGAGCGGCTGGGAGAACAACTTAGAGTGAGAGAAGAGTCTATCTGCAGAGCTGTTCCAGAAACTCTTGCACATTCGTCCGCAAAGGACTTGTTGCCATCAGGAGACTGAAGTGCATCACAAGCAATCCATTAAGGGGTTGCAAAGACAGAAAGAAACTTCATCCTTTCATTTAACGAAGCAGAAAAAATCCATTAGGTAGATGTTTCCAAGATAGATAATAACTAGTCCTCAGTTAAGAAGGTTTGAAAGCACCATTTTTATACATAATTCATCCTCAAGTTTCTAATTGGGGTGACCATCTATGTTAGTTAATTGGCCTTCTGCAGTGAAAAAACAGACTTCTCATATCTTTATGACAGAAGGTAGTTTTGCAGCTTTGAGCAGGCACCCAATGTAAGGCTCCTCCTCTCCCACAGAAACTAGATTTTACATTTCAAAGAGATGGCTCCCAAGTCCTTGAGAAAGACATTCCTGAGTCAGATGGTCTATATAGGCCTCCCTAGTTTACAAAAGGACTTAAATACATTTCGGAGAGGAGAAAGCATGTAGGAGTAGAGTTTTCCAAAGTAAGTGCTATAAGAAAAAGGAGATGAATGGAATCACTTCTTTAATTTTCCATGGGGATAATTAAGCTTCTTAGTTTTGATTTTGATTTTTCCTTACAGGGCCTAGGACCTTTCTGGTTTTTCAATGAAGTATTATTGGGTGAAATAACCCTAGTTAGCATGGGACTGCCAGATATAATGTAAAATTAGTCGTAGGCAACAAATATTTGTGGAATATGAAAATGAAAGAACCTCTGACTCAGCCCAAGACCTAGACAGATGCTTCCTCCATGTAGGGTGCTGCCCCAGTTCAGAGCCACTCTTAGGTCCCTCCACCTTTGACATTGAAGTCATAGGCCGATCCTTTGCCAAGCACACACAGCTGTCCATCTCTGGTGCACCAGGATGCTTCTGTCAGATTCATCAAGTTGCTGTATTCCCTGAATCCTCAGTAAGACACGCCTTCTAAAGAATGGATTTAAAATCACCCAGCATAACTTTGAAAGTTCTCTTCTGTGATAGGAGTTATCATTCTCATAAGTGGACTAAAAATGTCTTCCCAGGGAAAGTCTAGTTTATTGAAAGTAATTCCTTCACAGACCAAACTTTAACTGGAAATAGACCAAAATGGAGTAACTTCTTCCTCAAAGGAAACCTGCATTGCTAAAGGCAAGATGGCAGTGAAATTGTTTTTATTAGAAACAAATAATACTCTTTCTTCTTTTTTAAAAATTCTTTATTGTTTAAAGTATTACATATGTATCCTTTTTCACCCCTTGACCTCTCCCTGGCCACCACACCCCACCCCCCTCCCATACATGCCCTCATCCCCTAGAGTCTGTGTCCATTGGCCATGCTTATATGCATGCATACAATTCCTTGAGTTGATCTCTTACCACCCATCTCCCTCTGCTTTCCCTCTGAAGTTTGACAGTCTGTTCAATGCTTCTCTGTCTCTGGTTCTATTTATGTTCTTCAGTTTATGTTGTTTATTATATTCCACAAATGAGTGAGAACATGTGATTTTATTTATCTTTCTCCAACTGGCTTATATAATTTAGCATGATGGCCTCCATGTCCTTCCATACTATTGCTACTGGTAAGATTTCTTTTTAAAGCACCGTATTATTCCATTGTGTAGATGTACCATTGTTTTCTAATCCATTTGTCTGCTGATAGGCACTTAGGCTGTTTTCAAATCTTAACTATTATATATTATGCTACTATGACCATAAGGGTGCATATATCCTTTCTGATTGGTATTTCTGATTTCTTGGGACATATTCCTACAAGTGGGATTACTGGGTCAAATGGGAGTTCCATTTTTAGTTTTTTGAGGAAACTCTATACTGATTTTCACAGTGGCTGCACTAGTCTGTGTTCCCACCAGCAGTGCATAAGAGTTCCTTTTTCTCCACATCCTCAACAGCACTTGTCGTTTGTTGATTTGTTGATGATAGCCATTCTTAGAGGTGTGAGATGGTATCTCATTGTTATTTTGATTTGCATCTCTCAGATGACTTTTGAGCATGTTTTCATATGTTTATCAGCATTCTGTATGTCCACTTTTGAAAACTAAGTAAGTCCTTTGACCACTTTTTGATTGAATAGTTTATCTTCCTTTTGTTAAGATGTATGAGTTCCCTATAAATTTTGGAGATTAGGCCCTTATCAGATATAACATTGGCAAATATGTTCTCCCATGCAGTGGGCTTTCTTGTTATTTTGTTGATGGTTCCTTTTGCTGTAGAGAAGCTTTTTATTGTGATGTAGTCCCATTTGTTTATTTTCTCTTTAGCTTCCATTGCCCTAGGAGCTGTATCAGCAAAAATATTGCTACAACGTATGTCTGATATTTTGCTGCTTATGATGCTTCTAAGATTTTTATTGTTTCCTGTCTAACGTTTAAGTCCTTTATCTATTTTGAGTTTATTTTTGTGTATGATGTGAGTTGGTGGTTTAGTTTCTTTTTTTTTTTTTGCATGTATCTATCTAATTTTCCCAATACCATTTAATGAAGAGACTGTCTTGACTCCATTATATGCTCTTGCCTCCTTTGTCAAATATCAATTGAGCATAATGACTTAAGTCAATTTCTGGGTTCTCTATTGTGCTCCATTGATCTATATGTCTGTTCTTGTGCCAGTAACAGGAAGTTTTGAGAACACTGGCTTTATAGCATAGCTTGATATGTGTTATTGTGTCCCCTTCAACTTTGTTCTTCTTTTTCTAGTTTGCTGCAGCTATTTGGGTTGTGTTTTGTTTTGTTGCTGTTTTTGCTCCAAATGAATTTTTAGAGAGTTTTTTCTAGGTTTCTGAAATATGCTGTTGTTATTTAAATGGGAATTGCATTAAATCTATGGGTTGCTTTGGGTAGGATATTTTATTATTTTTTTATTTAATAAATCTTTATTATTCAGATTACAATTGTCCCTCTTCCCCCCCCATAGCTCTCCTCCACCCAGCTCTCACCCGTACCTCTGCCCTTACCTCCCCCCATTGTCCTCATCCATATGTGTGTGCTTTTTCTCCAGTCTCTCCCTACACCCCCTTACTCTTTCCCCCTGATCACTCCACTCCCTTTTTATTCCCCTGATTCTACTATATTCACCAGTTTATTCTGTTCATCAGATTTTTAATTCACTTGATTTTTAGATTCACTTGTTGATAGTTATGTATTTGTTGTTCATAATTTTAATCTTTACCATTTTCTTCTTCCTCCTCTTCTTAAAGAGTACCTTTAAGCATCCTATCTAATAAAAGAGTAATATGCAAATTGACCATACCTGTGCTACATCAACAAACCATGCCCATGAACACAAGCCAATCAGAGCAAGTATGCAAATTAACCCAACCAAAATGGCTACAGCCACAGAGAGAGCAGGAGGGAGGCTTGGGTTTCCCTTGGCAATGGAGGAAGCCAAGCTTTCCACAAACCCTGGCAAGCCAGGTCTCCACTTAAGGCAACAAAGTTTCAATGGTTGTGTGAGCAGAAGGCTTAGCTTCGCTCCAGACTACAAAGTTTCAATTGTAGAAGATAAATAAATCCCAGATACTAGGGCCTCCACTTGGGTTGCCAGGGGGTGTGGCCAGTCTGCAATCCACCACAAGCCCCTTGCCCATACCACTCACACCCCAAGGGAACCCCTAACCTGATCCGGGACACCTTTAGGGCAAATCAGCTGGCCCCCACCCATGCACCAGGCCTCTATCCTATCTAATAAAAGAGTAATATGCAGATGGACCATAACTCCAACACACAAGATGATTGACCCCATGTGGTCAAAAGATCCTGCCCCCATGTGGACACAAGATGGGAGGGACCAAGCCTGCAAGGGATGGCCCTTGGGGGTGACAAAGCCTGCAGGGAAGAACAATTAAGGGTGACCAGGCCCAAAGGGGAGAGTAGTTAAGGGCAAACAGGCTGGGCAGGGGAGCAGTTAGGCATCAATCAGGCTGGCAGGGGAGTGATTGAGGAGTGATCAGACTGGCAGGCAGAAGCAGTTAGGGACAATCAGGAAGGCAGGCAGGTGAGCAGATGGGAGCCAGCAGTCCTATATTGTGAGAGAGATGTCTGACTGCCCATTTAGGACCGATCTTACCTGAATCTGGCCTAAACAGGCAATCAGACATCCCTCGAGGGGTCCAAATTGGAGCGAGAGCAGGCTGAGCTAAAGGACACCCTTCCCCCAACCCACATGTGCATGAATTTTGTGCACCAGGCCTCTAGTTTCATATAATATTGGTTAGTGTTGATGAACTCCTTTAGTTTTTTCTTATTTATGAAGCTCTTTATCTGCCCTTCAATTCTGAATGATAGCTTTGCTGGGTAGAGTAATCTTGGTTGTAGGTTCTTGCTATGCATCATGTTGAATATTTCTTGCCACTCCCGTCTGGTCTGCATCATTTCTGTTGAGAAATCAGCTGACAATCCTATGGGTACTCCTGGTAGGTAATGAACTGTTTTTCTCTTGCTGCTTTTAATATTCTCTCTGTGTCTTTTGCTTTTGGTATTTTAATTATGATGTGTCTTGGTGTGATCCTCTTTGGATTCCTTTTGTTTGGGGTTCTGTACACTTCCTGGACTTGTAAGTCTATTTCTTTCACCAGGTGGGAGAAGTTTTCAGTCATTATTTCTTCAAATAGGTTTTCAGTATCTTCTCTCTCTTCTTCTGGCAACCCCATAATTCAGATGTTGGTATGCTTGAAGTTGTCACAGAGGCTCCTTACACTATCTTCATATTTTTGGATTCTTTTTTCTTTTTGCTTATCCAGTTGAGTGTTTTCTGCTTCATTGTATTTCAGATCTTTGACTTGATTCTTACATTCCTCTAGTCTGCTAATATTTTTTATTTCAGTCAGTGTATGTTTAATTTCTAGTTGGTCCTTTTTCATCTCCTCCTGGGTCTCACTAAATTTATCCATCTTCTCTAGCAAATTCTTGAAGAACCTTATAACTGTGGTTTTGAACTCTATCCAGTTGTTTGTTTTTCTCTATTTCTTTCATTTGTGATGCGTTCTTTTGTGTCTGCATTTTCGCTGCTTCCCTGAGTTGGTAGAGTAACTTTGTGTGCTAGGTGTCCTATATGACCCAGTAGCTCCACCTCCCCAATTATCTGATGTGGACTCTCTTGGTGCACCCCTTTGTGGACTGTGTGTACAGCCTTGTTGTAATTAAGTCTTGATTATTGTTGGTATCACTGGGGGTAATTGACCTTCAAGCCAGCTATGTCTATACCAGGAAAACTTCTATGCTGGAGTCAGCCTTATGACACAAGACTTACAAAATTGCAAAAGCCTCTGTGTTCACCTTGGATGGAGCAGAGTCTCAGGGCTGAACTGATAGCTTGGGCTTTCTGTCAGCCCTACCCTATGCGGCTCCTGGGTCTCAGTGTCCCTCGGTAATCGCTGCAGCCCTCTCTGTGTGCAGTCACGCTCACGTGCCTCCAGACCTTTGCCTTTCCAGCTCCTCTGAGTTTCCTTGTGCTAAGGGGACCCGTATGAGTCTGGGGTTCATTGCAGTCGGAACTGGATTTTAGCACAGTTGGGAGGTTCTGTCTTCCTCCCACTAGAGAAAGTCAATGGCACCATCAGCAGTCAGTCCTCTCTGCACGCATTGGCGTGCACTCCTCCAGACCTCTGCCTTTCACGGCTCCCCCGAGTTTCCGTGTACTCCTCCCTTTTCACCACAGTCCAGACTTCTCCCATATGAATCTTGCCCAGGACTGGGGTTCAGTATAGTCGGAATTGCGGCTCAGTGAAATCAGGAGTTTAAGCCTCCCTCCCACTAGAGGAAGCCAGCCAGACCCTCCATCACCCATCCTCTCCATGCACGTGTCTCCGTACCTCAACTTTGTGCAGCTCCTCTGAGTCTCTGTGAGTCCCTCTCTTTCCTTCTAGTTGTAGAATGTCCACTCAGCCAGCTTTCCATCTGGATTATGTCCATTCTATTTTTTAGCTATAGTTTTGAAATTGTTGTGCAAGGCAGCAGTTTAGGTGTTCACCTATACCACCATCTTGGTTTCTCCTCTAGTATAGACCTTTTAATAATGTTGATTCTACCAGTCCATGAACACAATATATTCTTCCGTTTGTTTATGTCTTCCTTTATCTCTTTTTTCAATGTTTTGTAGTTTTCTGAGTATAGGTCTTTTACGAACTTAGTTAAGTTTATTCCTAGGTATCTCAATACTTTTGGTGAAATGGTAAATAAGATTGTTTTGTTTTGTTTTGCTTTTCTTTATTAGTTTCTCTTTCTATGAGTTTATTATTGGGGTATAAAAAAAGCCATAGATTTCTAGGTGTTAATTTTGTATCCAGCTACATTGCCAAATTCATTTATTAATCTAATAGTTTTGTTGTGTGTGTTTTTTATGGAGACTTTAGGATTTTCTATGTACAATATCATGTCATCTGAAAATGATAGTTTTGCTTCTTCTTTTTTAATTTGGATGCCTTTTATTTCTTGTTCTTGTCTGATCACTATGGTCAGCCCTTCCACTACTATCTAGAACAGGAGTGGTGAAAGTGGGCATCCCTGTCCTGTTCCTATTCTTAGGAGAAATGGTTTCATTTTTTGCCCATTGAGTATGATGTTGGCTGTAGGTTTGTCATATAAGGCTTTTATTATGTTGAGATATGATCCTTCTATTCCCACTTTGCTGAGAGTTTTTTATCAAGAAAGAGTGTTGGGCTGAGACCAGTTTGGCTCAGTGGATAGAGCGTCGGCTTGCGGACTGAAAGGTCCCAGGTTCGATTCTGGTTGGGGGCATGTACCTTGGTTGCAAGCACATCTCCACTGTGGGGCGTGCAGGAGGCAGCTGATCGATGTCTCTCTCTCATCGATGTTTCTGACTTTCTGTCTCTCTCCCTTCCTCTCTGTAAAATATCAATAAAATATATTTTGGGGAAAAAGAGAAAAAAAAAGAGTGTTGGATTTTGTCAAATGCCTTTTCTGCATCAATTAGTATAATTGTGTGCTTTTTGTCTCTCAATTTGTTTATGTAATATATCATGTTCATTGATTTGCAGATATTGTACCATTCTTGCATCCCTGAAATAAATTCCACTTGGTCATGGCATATGATGTTTCTAATATAATGCTGGATCTGATTTGCTAGGATTTTGTTGAGGATTTTAGCATCTATGTTCATCAGAAATACTGGCCTGTAATTCTCTCTTTCTGGTATCTTCATCTGGTATTGGGATTAGGGTAATGCTGGCTTCATATAAAGAGCTTAGAAGTCTTTCTTCCTCTTGAATTTTTTGGAATAGTTAGAGGAGGATAGGTTTTAGTTCTTCTTTGAATGTTTGGTAAAACTCCCCTGTGAAGCCATCTGGCCCAGGACTTTTGTTCGCTGGAAGTTTTTGACTACTGCTTCAATTTCCTCCATAGTTATCAGCCTATTCAGATTTTTTTATTCTTCCTGATTGAGTTTTGGGAGGTCATATTTTTCTAGGAATATCTCCATTTCTTCTAGGTTGCCCAGTTTGTTGGAATAGAGTTGTTCATAGTATTTCCTTTTATTTTATTTTTTTATAATTCTTTGTATTTCTGTAGGATCTGTTGTTATTTTTGCCTCTTTCATTTCTGATTTTGTTTATTTGGGTCCTCTCTTTTTTGTTTCTTGGTGAGCCTGGCTAGAGGTTCATCAATCTTGTTTATGCTTTCAAAGAACCAGCTTTTGGTTTCATTGATCTTTTGTTTTTTGTTTTTTGTGTTTTGTGTGTGTGTGTGTGTGTGTGTGTGTGTGTGTGTGTGTATTGTTTGTGTGTGTGTGTGTGTGTGTGTATTGTTTGTGTGTGTGTGTGTGTGTTTGTCTCTATGTCATTTATTTCCACTCTGATCTTTATTATTTCCTTCCTTCTGCTCATTTTGAGCTTTTTTTGTTGCTCCCTAATTCTTTTAAGTTGTAGAATTAGATAATGAATTATCAGTTTTACTTATTTTTTGAGGTAGGCCTGTAATGCTACAAACTTCCCTCTCAGGACTGCTTTCACTGTGCTGCATAGATTTTGGATTGTTGTGTTTTCATTGTTATTTGTTTCCAGGCTGTTTTTTATTTCTCCTTTGATTTATTTAATAACCCAATTATTGTTTAATAACATGCTATTTAGCCTCAAAGTATTTGAATTTTTTTTTATTTCTAGTAGTATGTCATTGGGATCTGAGAAGATGTTTGATATGATTTCAATCTTCTTGATTTTGGAGAGAATTTGCCCATGTCCCAATATGTGGTCTATCTTTGAAAATATCCCATGTGTACTTGAGAAGAATGTATATTCTGTAGCTTTGGGGTGAAATGTTCTGAAGATGTCAGTTAATTCCATCTGATCTAGTAAGTTATTTAGGATTGCAGTTTCTTTGATGATTTTTTTGTCTAGAGAATTTATCCAGTGTTGTCAATGGGGTATTAAAGTCCCTTACAATGATTGTATTATTGTTGATCTCTTCCTTAATATCTCCCAGAAGTTTTTTATGTATTTTGGTGCTCCTACATTGGGTGCATATATCTTTACCAGAATTATATCCTCTTGTTGTATTAATTCTTTTAGTAATATGAAGTGTCCTTCCATATCTCTTGTATGACCTTCTTTTGAGGACTATTTTGTCAGATATAAGTATTGCTACCCCAGCTTTTTTTTATTTCCATTTGCCTGAAAGATATTTTTTCCATCCCTTCACTTTCAGTCTGTGTGAGTCCCTTGTTCTGAAGTGTGTCTCTTATAGACAGCATATATATATATATGGGTCATGTTTTCTTATCCATTCAGCCACTCTATATCTTTTTATTGGAGCATTTAGTACATTTACATTTAAGATTATTGTTGATAGATACTTGTTTGTAGCCTTTTTATTCTTTATACCTGTGTTCCTTCTTCCCTTTCTATGTATTCTTTTTACAATAATCCCTTTAGCATTTCTTGCATTGCTAGTTTGGTATTGATAAACTCCCATAGCTATTGCTTGTTGTTTGTTTGTTTGTTTGTTTGTTTTGTCTGCAAAGCTTTGGATTTCCCCTTGAATTTTTATTGCTAGCCTTGATGGACAGAGTATTCTTGAATTCAGTCCCTTGTTTTACATCACTTTGTATACTTCATCCCATTCCTTTCTGGCCTGATGTATTTCTGTTGAGAAATCATTTGGTAATCTAATAGGAGACCCTTTGTTGGTAACTTTCTGTCTCTCTCTTGCAGCCTTTAAGATTCTCTCTTAGTCATTAATGTTTGCCATTGTAATTACAATGTGTCTTGGTGTGGATCATTTTGGATTCATCTTGTTTTGGATTTTCTGTGCTTGTGTGACTTTTTCTTCCCCTAATCAGGGAATTTTTCTGCTATTATTCTTCAAATAGGTTTTCTAATCCTTGCTCCTCTTCTTGTCCTTCTGGCACTCTTATTATACATATGTTACTTCATTTCATGTAGTCCCAAAGCTCCCTTAGGCTCTCCTCGTGCTTTCTATTTTTTTTCTCCAATAGCTGTTCAAATTGGGTGTGTTTTTCTGCCCTATCTCCTAACTCACTAATTTGGTCCTTAACTTCTTCTAGTCTACTGTTGAAAACTTCTGTTGCATTTTTTGTTGGAGTTATATCACTTTTTATTTACTCTTGATTCTTAAGTAAGTTGTTGATTTTCTCAGTCATCCTATTTATGAATTCTTTTTATGACATATCACATGCCTATATTTCATTTAGTTCCTTTTCTGGCAATTCCTCCTTTTGTTCTTTGGGGGTTGTTTCTTTGTCTCCTCATTTTTGTGATCTCTTTTTTGCCCTAGGCACCCTGCTTAGGAGTTGAGAGACTGAAGATCCTATCAAGGCAATGGTCCAGAAATTGTTAGCCCAGAGGCAGCTTCTGCCTTGAGTCTCATGCCTTCATTGTCTTTGCTCTGAGTTGTATTCCCTTCTCTCACTGATCTGGTCCCTCCATTGTCTGCTTCAGATTATCAGGGTGATGGGCACGTGTGCACAGTTCCTTTGCTGTGCAACTCCCTGTGAAGACCCAGAGTTATCTGGCATGCAGTTTGCTGTGCAACCTGGCACCTGTGTCAGGGTAGCATCCTCCATTCCTCTGGCAGCACATGGCTCCTGGCTGGGCACACTGGCTTGCTCTAGGTCAGCCCAGCAATGCTTTTCTATAGCCTGGAGTGATGTGTGTGCTGGGTTTTTCCAGAGAGCCCCTGCAGAACTGTATTAGGGGCTGGGGAGAAGCAGGTGTGGGTTGCTATGGGATGCACAGTCCCCATTTTCTTGTAGCCCAGAGTGAGATGTACAGTGGGTTGCTCCAGTTCACCCCTTCTCAGTGTGGAACAGGGGCAGGTTGCCATGGGTTGCTCAGTCCAAGCTCCTATGTGGCCTGAGTTTGGCTCGCATGCTGGGCTACTCCAGGTTGCCCGGCAGCAAGACCCTGGGCCCTGGGTGGAGTGGGTGTGGCATGTTCAGGGTTGTTCCAGGTTGCCCTGACAGCAGGTCCCAGTGCTGGGGTGGAGCGGGTGCCAGGTGGCTTTGGATCAAGCTAGCAACACAGTTCTGGGGTCCGACACAGGGTTCTTCCTGGCTTGCACTCACTGCAGGGTCTTAAAGCTGAACCTTAAGACACTGGGTCCCAGTGGGCTAGTGAGAAAGCCTGATGGCACATGCTCCCTGCACATGTCTGGGATCTTGCTGGGAAGTACTGCACCACTCACTGCTGAGGCACAGTGGTGGTTCCATATGGGTTATGGCTGGTAAGTGATGTTGTCTAGATGTCCTCTGCCCTTCCTTATTGAAAATTGTCTCCTCAGCTGTGTCTGATTTGTTAATTCAGGGTAGATGTTCTCCGATTTAGTTGCTTTTCTGGCCTGGCCCTAAGAGGAGGTACACAACACTGCTGCCTATTTGGATGACATTTTTCTCTCTCTAAATAACCTTTTGTGTGGCGGGAGGCATTATGAAGAAACTGGCATTTCATGTGCATAAGTGTAAGCAATTATTTTAGCTTGTTAAATGATCTTTTACAGATTAAAGCATTTGTTCCTTCCAAAAAGCCCTTAGGATGCTATGACTCAATGGGCCTAGCACATATTTACCGAACTAGACACTGTTCAAAGGGCCCGAGAAAACTGGTTTATTTGGAAAGCCCCCCTCCAAACAAATAATTTTTAAAAGATTTAACTAAAGTTAAAAGATTTAAGTGGCCTGTGTGGCTCAGTTGATTGGGTGTCATCCTTTGCACTAAAAGATGGCCTACTAGTTCAATTCCTGATAAGGGCACATGCGAGGGTTTCAGGCTCGATCCCTGGTAAGAGATGTGCAGGAGGCAGCCTATCCATATTTCACTCACATCAATGTTTCTCTGTCTCCCTCTCCCTTCCTTTCTTTCTAAGAGTCAATTTAAATATTTTTTTAAATATTTAACTAAAAATATAAACATTTTATTGATAAAAAAATTTTTAATGTGTTTGAATAGAGAATGTTTTGTGTGTGAATTACTTAAGAGGCTTTTTGTGAAGCATATTTGCTGAAATGAAAAGATATGTGAACCTGGCCAGGATGGCTCAGTGGTTGAACGTCACAGTTTGATTCCTGGTCAGGGCACTAACACAAGTTGTGGCCACTATCCCCAGTGTGGGGCGTGCAGGTAGCAGCCAATTAAGGATTCTTTCTCATTGTTGATGTGTTTTCTCTCCCTCTCTCTCACTTTCTCTCTGAAATCAATAAAAATATAGGTTTTTTAAAAAAGATATGTGAAAAGTATGTTGACTGAAACTACAAAATAGAATGCACACTCTGATGTTATTTTTTTATAAATATATAGAAGTCATCATGTCTGAAAAGGTATATGCTAAAATGAATTTGACTCCTACTTCCAGCCCTTAAAAGTTGTGTGACCTTGAGACAGCCGCTTGATCTGAAATTTTTTTTTTCTCTGAAATAGAAGCAAACAAAGGATACAATCAGAAATGATCATTAGCTTTGGAACAATTTGCACAGGAATCATGTTTGTAACCTTCTATTTTCCTTTTGTTGACTGGCACATGACTTCAAGAAAATGTTCAATAAATGTTGCATAAAATGAATTTGATTGGTTGGAATGGATGCAATTTGTGTTGGCCCTTTTACACTAAACAAGATAATGCAGCCAAAACCCTTTGCATAGTGCCTGACACATAGAAAGTGATCAATAAACTTTAGTCATGATTATCATCACCATTATTAATCTTACTAGTAGCCCATCATGTGATATCGTGCGCAGTGGGCTGCCCATCACTTCTGCGGGAACCGCCGGGAACCGCATTGTGCCACCAAGAGCCGTGCAGCTTCCATGGGAGCCATGTGGCTTCCACAGAGGCAGAAGCGAGCCTCCAGCGCCCGTGAGAGCTGGGAGGGACCCACACCGTTTCCATGGGAGCCAGAAGGGACCCGCACTGCTTCGTGGGAGGTGGGCCCATCCTCTCCTCCCCGGGCCTGCGCTCGGCCACAGAGGCTGTGGGCTGGTGCCTCTGTTCTTGTCCAAGTCCGCTCTGGTTCCAGGGAGCCATCCCCCAGCCCCCTCTCTGTCTCTGTCTCTGTCTCTGTCTTTGCCCTGGACCTCACTTGCACACACAATCTCCTCCTGTCTGGTCGAGACCCATTACAGTGTCCCGGTCTAATTTGCATATTTCATATATAATTACATGACCCATAAAAATTTGTAAGATTAAAATCACTGCAATATTTCCAAAGGAGTTTGGAAAACACTAGAAGCAAAATGGCTTAGATTAATCCCTAAAATAAAAAGTAGCTTAATTAGATCCTAGCAGCCTGAGGATCTGAAAAAAAAAGAAAAAATTAAAACTCACTCATTATTTAATGTCATTATTCCTGAATTTAAGACTTAAATTACTTAGAGCCAAAGTATTGTAATAAAGATTATCATTGTATGAGGTTTTCATAAAGTCACAAACCAGCAAAAGCTTTGGAATGATGTGTTTCCAAGATGCAGAAGGCGAGCACACTCTGCAAATAAGATTCAACAGGTGGAGTGTTTACTCTGCTCACATTCTTGACAATCCATCACTGGGAGAGGAAAAAAAAAGTGTAGTGTATAAATCCTGACAGCTCAGGTTTGCTTGAAAGGCAAAGTAAAATACACATAGAGTTCAAAAACCGGAGTGAGATTTCAGGAATGTTCAGATAATAGAACAATGTAAAAGTTAACAAG
This sequence comes from Lasiurus cinereus, assembly GCA_011751065.1. NCBI lineage: Eukaryota > Metazoa > Chordata > Mammalia > Chiroptera > Vespertilionidae > Lasiurus > Lasiurus cinereus. Next base: position 6,740,037 of record JAAGEH010000304.1, read on the forward strand.
GCACAAGGCCAGTGTAACCCAAATACAGTATTGTTAAAGGTTATAAAAAGTGGCTTTCCTCTGTAGCTGTTCTCAAGCTTTAATACCACTCGGTTATGTTTCCGGGGAAAATTAATTCATTCTTTTGTGACCCTTAATTCCAAACCAGAACTCACTTAGAAATTATATAAAGAAGGAAATATCTATTTTGCAAAATGGGAGAGGGGTAGTGGGGAGGCAGTGATTATTTGAAGAATCAAACTACTGTAGTCATCATTGAAAACTCCTTCGTGGGCTCAATCAAAAGAGAAGTCCCTTAAAATCCCTTAAAAAAACCATAGGAATGCTGTAACAGTTCTAATGAACAAGGAGGTATTCCAATTCACCAAAAACTACTCTCACTATGAAAGTAAGAAATAACAAAGGAGAAAGAGAAATGCATTTTCCAGGCAGCAGGAAAGAGCTACAATAAAATGATAATTACAAGGTTCAGAGTGCAGGAAACGGGAGTCAGAGACCAAGACATGTCTAAAGAGGAGGTTTATTCCACACTAACGAGCGAGGTTTATTACGGAGGAGGTAGAAAACCAGGATTAGAAGAGGGGGAGAAGAAGGAGGGGCCCGCCGGACTGCCTCCAGACTGGGGGACAGCAACATGTGCGGCAGTGACCATGTCTTTTGAGGGAACAGGAAGGAGTTGGGCTTGGTGGTTGAATGGATGTCCAGGCGGCAGACGCCGGTTACATCATAACTCCGCCCACCAGTTAGGGGGAGGGAGGATCTATCAATAATATCTGTTGAACAATTACCATATGCAAAGCATTGTGCTCACATTATTTTAATTTCCACAAAAGCCCTGTTAACATAAAAATATTCAAACCTGTAAAGAATTTTTGTGAGAATATTTGACAATTGCTGGGAAGCAGAATCTCAACAGATTGGGATAAGGCTCTGGAGAATGGCAAGTTTTTATACATTATAATCAAAGAAGGAGATGTAGGTGGGTTACATGAAATCCACTGGTAATAGATTAGGGAGACAAGAGAAAGCAAAGCAGGGAATCCTCTGGGATTGAGAAAGAGTAAAATGATAGATACATACTTCTCTTACTTAAGTGGGTACAGGACAATTAACAACCAACAATTAACATGACTACAATAATAATGGAGGAATTTGTGGTATCTGTGCTGGCACCCAGGGCATTTGGTTGTGCCCTGAGGGGTCTGGAAAAAAGGGAGGTTACAAGTTACCCTGACATTTTAAGGATATGTTATCTTAGACAAAAAGACAATAGACCCCATTAAGGTAAAGATTGACTTTCTCAGGGAAGATACCAGCCTAGGACATGACTACCCATCGTAACTGTTTTTAATTAAAGTTTTAATTTCAGACCATCCTTGTGGTTACTTTAGGTCTTAGAGTTTGCACACTGCCATGCAGGCCTTCCCTGAGCTTGTAAGGTTAGCATGTGGTTCCTTTTGTCCATAGCCTTGACAATAAACATTATTTGTACCTATTTTTCTGGAAGAAATGTCAACAAATATATACTAGTATCGTCTGCTCTGATAAACAAACCAAAAATCCCCATAGTATAACATGATAAAAGTTTATATTTATCTAACATCACAGTCCAATTCAAACATATTAGTTGAGCAATCTTCCACATGGTCATACTGGGATTCAGACATGGTCTGTCTTTTAAGATTAACATACCCTAGAGCAGTGGTTCTCAACCTTTCTAAGTGACCCTGCTTGGAGCCAGCAGTCCTGGATTGTGGTCATTCCCAAAGGTTGAGAACCGCTGCTGTAGAGCCTAAGACCTTTGGAAAACACAGATATTTACATTACGATTCATTAATAGTAGCAAAATTATAGTATGGAGTAGCAACAAAAATAATTTTTTGGTTGGGGGTCACCACAACATGAGGAACTGTATTAAAAGGTCGCGGCATTAGAAAGGTTGAGAACCACTCCGAATCTATGGATCACATCACTTCATTCACGTTCCACTCCCAAAACTCAGTCACAACTAAGTAAACGGAAAGCTATAAAATAAGACCTTCTGCTCACCAGGAAAATGAGGCTGAAAGAACCTTTCTCTGGCATCAAGTAACTTGTCCAGAGTCACAAAACTAGTGAGCTTTGCCCTCATGGAACTTGCAGTCTGTAAAGGTAGGAATGAATTACAAACAAAAGTAAGGTTGCAAACCACAGGAGCGCCATAAACTACAAGGATATGTGTGATGGAAGTTTTTCAAAGAGGCTGGGGTGGAGAAGGGGAATAACATTTGAATGAAATCTGAAAGATGAATGGAAGAGGGTTCTATACAAAGGAATCAGCATGAGCCAAGGCCCAGTAATAGGAGGGAGAGTGATGAGTATGGGGAAACTTAAACAAGACCTGTGGCCAAAGAGGAGAGAGAAAAATGAAAAATGTAGAGATGTTGGGCCTGATAGGTCATGTAGACCTTTATCTTCAGAGTAAGGTAAATGATTTAAGAATTTTGAGCAGGAAGTTGATTTGATTGGATTTGTTAGTTGAAAGCACATTAGCCTGCATTGCAAAAAATGGGTTCATGATGGTATCCAGTGAATGCACAGAAACCACTTAGAGCTATTGTAGCTGATCAAATAAGCTAATGGTAGCCTGGACTAGTGGAGATGGAAAAAATTAAAGAGGGAAGAGGATCTGAGAAACACTTAGGAATGAACTGAAAAATGACAAAGATTTGTGAATACGTTCTTAAGCATGACAACATTATAAGTAGCTTTACTCAGAGAATTTATTAAGGCATTATTCCTATAAAATACAAATAGTTATGTCACTTTAGAATCAGAAACTATCATGACTTTTAATGTAGAAGTCAAGATAATTAAAATAGCTATCCTCCTTACAAATATCAAGTTAAGTTCCCCCTCTCTCAGTCCTTCCTCAATTCTTTTCATATGATTCTGTTTTGTTTTCTTTAAATGTATTACCTAACCAGAATTTCTGAGCATCGACCTATGAACCAGGAGGTCATGGTTTGATTCCTGGTCAGGTAATATGCCTGAGTTGTGGGGTTGATCCCCAGTGTGGCGCATGCAGAAGACAACCAATCAATGATTCTCTCTCTTATCATTGATGTTTCTACCTCTTCCTCTCCCTTCCTCTCTGAAATCAATAAAAATATATTTATTTTGAATGTAGAAAATTCATGTGAGATTCAAAAACATTTTCTAAATCTAATTTAGAAAAGAAACAACATTTTTTGGTTGCATTTGAATGTTCTAGACAGTTAATATGGGGCAATTTTGTGGATGGAAAATTGGGTGGGTAAAAAACTTCTCCAATGTTGTTGTGATTACTGAAATTAAATGTATTATATGACATGTCCTTCTAAACAAATACTGCAATGTCCTGAAGAACAATGTTTTCATCTTGTGTTGGCAGTGGACATACATTAGTCATTCAGGTCATGGCCATGTGATTCAGAAGTGATCATATTAATTGCACTTTTATATTAACACCTCAACTACTTAATGGTTTTTTAATTTTTTAATTATTATTTTTCTCTATAAAATAAATATGCTTATTAGAATAACTTCTGAAACTAAGAGGAAATGTAAAAAGAAAATATATTTATTATTATGTCTTTTTTATTTAACAACTTTTTAATTTCACTAATAGCAAAGACATCAAACAATGGAAACCATTATACTCTACTCTAGAGAGTGGCATCACTTCTTGTTTTCCTTTTAATCTTTATTGTTGAAAGTATTACATATGTCCTCCCTTTTCCCCCCATTGACCCCTTCAAGCCTGCCCCTGTCCCCTACCCCAGGCTTTCACCACCCTATTATCTGTGTCCATGCATTATGCATATCTATACTAATAAAAGAGAAACATGCAAATTGAACATTACACTGCTACACCCACCAGCCAATCAGAGCAAGTATGCAAATTAACTCAACTAATATGGCAGCCACCATGGAGCTGGAGTGAGCAGGAGGCTTGGGTTGCTCCAGCAATAGAGGAAGCCAAGCTTTCCACTGTCCTGGCCTGCCCTGACCTCCTCTCCAGGCTACAAAGTTTCAATTATAGAAGATAAATAAATCCCAGATACTGCTTCCTGCCAGCTCTGGCCTATGCTTGGATCTCCAGGGGGTGTGGCTGGCCTGAAAGCCACCATAGGCCCTTGCCTAGGCTGCCCCACACCTCAAGGGAACCCCCACCCTGATCCAGGACACTTTCAGGGCAAACCATCCAGCCCCCATCCATGCATCAGGCCTTTATCCTATCTACTAAAAGAGTAATATGCAAATTGACTCACTTCAAAACACAAGTTGGCTTGCCACAAAATGTCCAGCAGGAAAGGGCAGTTGGGATGGACCAGGCCTGCAAGGGAAGGCAGTTGTGGGTGATCAGGCCAGCAGGAAGGGTAGTTCAGGGATGACTGGGCCTGCAGAGAAGGGCAGTGGGGGGACTCAGGCCTGCAGGGGAGAGCAGTTGGGGGTGACCAGGACTGCAGGGGAGGGCAGTTTGGGGGTACCAAGTCTGAAGGGGGGGCAGTTGGAAGCAACCAGGATGGCAGGGGAGGGCAGTTAAGGGCAATCGGGCTGGCAGGGGAGCAGTTAGGCATCAATCAGGCTGACAAAGGAGTGGTTAGGGGGTGATCAGGCTGGCGGGCAGAAGCAGTTAGGGGCAATCAGGAAGGCAGGCAGGCAAGCAGTTGGGAGCCAGCAATCCTGGATTGTGAGACAGATGTTGCAGATTGGAGAGGATGCAGGCTGGACTGTGGGACACACACCACTTTGCATGAATTTGGTGCACTGGGCTGTAGTCTATATATATATAAAAGCCTAAGCAGCTGAATAATAACAAGATGGAACGACTGGTCAACAGGTTGCTATGACACCACTGATCACCAGGGGGCAGACGCTCAACACAGAAGCTGACCCCTGGTGGTCAGTGTGTTCCCATCGCCAAACTCCCACCTTCCTCTGGCCAGGCAACCTCCCACAGTCCCTCTCCCCTTGGCCGCCAGCCCCTATGGACCCATACATGAATTCATGCACCGGTCCTCTAGTATGCATATAAGGTCTTTGATTGGTCTCTTCCAATGGACCCATCCTCTCCTGCCTTCCCTCTGAGGTTCCGCAGTCTGTTCCATGCTTCTATGTCTCCATCTATTTTTTTCATCCGTTTATTTTGTTCATTATATTCCACATACGAGTGAGATCATATGATACTTGTCTTTCTCTGACTGGCTTATTTCATTTAGCATAATATTCTCCAGGTTCCTCCATGCTGTCTCAAAGTAAGAAATCCTTCTTTTTTGCTGCTGCATAGTATTCCATGGTATAAATGTACCACAACTTTTTTATCTACTCATCTACTGATGGACACTTGGGTTGTTTCCAGACCTTGGCTATTATAAACGTGCTTCTATGAACACAAGGGTGTAAAGAGCACTTGGGAGGGCACATGAGCATTTCTTTAATTATTGTCAGCTGAGTCTAGTGGCATTGGCAAAGCCACGTCCTGGAGATATACAGCCTTACCCTTTGCTCAGGAGCCAGGGGGTAGGTTTCATTATATAAGTTCAGCCAGGTGCAAGAAACAGATGTAATTATCTGGGCTTAGCCAGGAGTGATGATTACGAAGAGGCCACAAAAAATGAAAAATTGTAGCTTGATCTTTAACCATGATTTCTCTCTCTTTTTTTAAATCTTTATTGTTTAGATTATTACAATTATTCCTCTTCCCCCACCCTGCTCCGCATAGTTTCCCTCTACTCAGTTCCCACCCCACCTCTGCCCTGACCCTCCCCCACTATCCTCATCCATAGGTGTACGATTTTTGTCCAGTCTCTCTCCGCGCCCTCCCACACTCTTTTCCCCCTGAGAATTATCAGTCCAGTCCATTTCTATGCCCCTGATTCTATTATATTCACCAGTTTATTCTGTTCATCAGATTTTTTTATTCACTTGATTTTTAGATTCACTTGTTGATAGATATGTATTTGTTGTTCATAATTTTTATCTTTACCTTTTTCTTCTTCTTCCTCTTCCTAAAGAATACCTTTCAGCATTTCTTACAATACTGGTTTGGCGGTGATGAACTCCTTTAGCTTTTTCTTATCTGTGAAGCCCTTCAATTCTGAATGATAGCTTTGCTGGGTAATCTTGGTTGTAGGTTCTTGTTATTCATCACTTTGAATATTTATTGCCACTCTCATCTGGCCTGCATAGTTTCTATTGAGAAATAAGCTGACAATCGCATGGGTGCTTCCTTGTAGGTAACTAACTTATTTTTCTGCTGATTTTAATATTCTCTCTTTGTCTTTTGCTCTTGGTATTTTAATTATGATGTGTCTTGGCATTTTAATTATGATGTGTCTTGGTGTGATCCCCTTTGGATTCCTTTGTTTGGGATTCTCTGCACTTCCTGGATTTAAGTCTATTTCTTTCACCAGGTGGGGGAAGTTTTCAGTCATTATTTCTTCCAATAGGTTTTCAGTATCTTGCTCTCTCTCTTCTTCTGGCACCCCCATAATTCTGATGTTGGTACACGTGAAGTTGTCCCAGAGGCTCCTTACACTATCTTCATATTTTTGGATTCTTTTTTTTTTTCCTTTTCCAGTTGGGTGTTTTTTGCTTCTTTGTATTTTAAATCTTTGATTTGACTCTTGCGATCCTCTAGTCTGTTGTAATAATAATAATAATAATAATAATAATAATAATAATAATAATCTGTATATTATTTTTTTATTTCAGTCAGTGTATGCTTAATTTCTAGTTGGTCATTTTTCATATCCTCAAGGGTCTCACTAAATTTATCGGCCTTTTCTAGAAAATTCTTGAAAAACCTTATAACCATGGTTTTGAACTCTATATCCAGTAGTTTGCTTTCCTCCATTTCTGTCATTTGTGACCTGTTTCTTTGTCTCTGCATTTTGTCTGCTTCCCTGAATTGACAGAGTGGCTTTATGTGCTAGGTGTCCTATAGGGCCCAGTGGCTCAGCCTCCCCCATTACCTGAGGTGGACACTCTTGGTGCACCCCTTTGTGAGCTGTGTGCACCATCTTGTTGTAGTTAAGCCTTGATTGCTGTTGATATCATTGGGGGAATTGACATCCAGGCCAATTGGCTGTGAGGATCAGCTGTGTCTATGATGGGATAACTTCTATGCTGGAGACATCCTTAGAAGACAAGACTTACTTAGTGGGGCTTTGGTGCTCACTGAGTCTGCCCCCTGAGTGTGTCCCTTATGGATCTGAGGAGTTATAATCTGGATGGTCCCACTCTGACCTCTGGGTACACTGGCTCTTGGATCTCCAAGGAGGTGCTAATTTAGCCTCTACCTAAGGCCACCCAGCAGGAACTATGGAGAGATCTGCAGATTCCTCTTCTTTGTTTGGGTTTGGAGGTGCCCAAATGAGGCCCAGCTGTAAGCAATGCAAACTGCTGCAAAGCCTTGGGCCTTCTTTTGGATGTTCTGGGTCTTACTGACTCAGCTGCAGTTTGTTAGTTAAGTTTAAAATTCAAAGAACCAGGCCATTTATATGCAAAAGCCTTTGCACTCAGCTTGGATGGGGCTGAGTCTCAGGGCATAGCAATCAGCAATGACTTCCTGTCAGCCCTGCACTAAGAGGCCCCTGGTTCTCAGTGTCCCCCGGTATTTGTTGCAAGCACCTCTGAGAGAAAGCCACCCTTGAGTTTTGCCCGCTGCCAGACAGTCCAGTCTCTCCCCGTATGAGTCTGGGTCCCCAGAGTCTTGCCCAATACTGGATTTCAGAGCAGTCAGGAGCTTTTGAATCCCTCCCACTTGAGAAAGCTAGCCACATACTCAGCTGCCAGCTTTCTCTGCGCGCACCTCTCTACCTGTGCCTTTTTCAGCTCCTCTGAGTCTCAGTGTGCTTTTCTCTTTCCTTCTAGTTGTACATTTTCCACTCAGCTAGCCTTCCTGTAGTTCTGGATGATGTCTGTTCTGCCTTTTAGTTGTAGTTTTGAAATTGTTGTGCGAGGCAGCGGTTTAGGTGTTAAGCTATGCTGCCATCTTGGTTTCTCATAACATGATTTCTCATAATTTCCTTTGTTTTAATCTTTAGTAAAACTTCCTGAAATCATGTTGTATATAATAGACACACTGCACTGGCTCTGGGTCACTGTCTCTCCATCAGAGGACAGCTGTCCCACCTGATCCCAGCTTTTCCCCTCTCTTTGTCTGTCTTTCTTTCATTTTCTCAATCCCCAGCTTCTCCTACCCAGGATTTATGGATCGCTCTCTAGCTGTGCTGGTCCTGGTCCAAGAGAGAAATACTTCATACAGAGGTGTTCTTTCTGATTTGTGTTTCCGTTTTCTTAGGATATATTCCTAGAAGTGGGATCACTAGATTGAATGGCAGTTTCATATTTAATTTTTTGAGGAAACTACATATTGTTGTTCATAATGGCTGTCCCAGTCTGCATATCTACCAGCAGTATACTATGATTTCCTTTTTTTCCACATCCTCGCCAGTACTTGTCATTTATTAATTTTTTTATGGTAGCCATTCTGACAAGTGTGAGGTGACACCTCATTGTCATTTTAATTTGCACCTCTTCCATGAGCATTTTTCATATGTCTCTTGGTCATCTGTATGTTCTCTTTGGAGAAGTGTCTATTTAGTTCCTTTGCCCATTTTTTTAACTTGATTGTTCGTCTTTCTTATTTCTTTTATTTTTATTGTTGTTGTTTAAATATGGAAGCTTCTCAAATTTACTCGTCATCTTTGTGCAAGGGCCATGCTAATCTTCTCAGTATCATTCCAATTTTTAATATATGTATTGCTAAAGTGAGCTGTCTTCCTTTTGTTAAGGTGTATAAGTTCCTTATATATTTTTGAATATTATCAGATGTATCATTGCCAAATATGTTTTCCCATACAGTGGGCCCCCTTTTTATTTTGTTGTGCAGAAGCTTTTTATTTTAATGTAGTCCTATTTATTTTTTCCTTAGTTTCCTTTGCAACAGAAGATATATCTATAAACATGTTGCTATGAAAGAGGTCTAAGATTTTGCTGCCTATGGTTTCTTCTAGGATTTCTATGGTTTCTTGTCTTACATTTAAGTCTTTTATCCATTTTGAATTTATTCTTATGTATGGTGTAGGTTGGTGGTCAAGTTTCATTTTTTTGCTTATATCTGTCCAATTTTACCAACACTGTTTATTGGCACAAGGAACAGACACCATTGTATGCTCTTGCCTCCTTTGTCAAATATTAATTGAGCATAATGTCTTGGGTCAATTTGAAAATATATTATTATGGTCCTTTTACGTTATTTCTAATTTTTGCTCCAAAAAATAATGTAATTAATCTCTCTGGGAGATGAGTCTTTGTGTTTCTTCATTATTAATTTCTTGAATTCTAAGCAATAGCATTATTACATGAGACTTTTTCTACATATTCTCATATCGTCATCAAGAAAAGTTATACCAATGTAGATATGTAGCAATAGTATAAAATAATAGCTGGCTCTTGAAAGCATTGAATATGATCTTTGCTCAGTGTCTGCCTATTTGAACCAGGAAGAGTGGTATATTTCATTGTTTAAATTTTAATTTCTTTGAATGCTAGTAAAGTTTAATAATTTTCTATTTTTTCTTTCTCTATGCCACACTAGTCCAGAGACTTTAAATGGGGCAATATTTCTAGTTCATGTGTCCACTTGCTACTGTGTGACCACAATTCTTTCTTTTTTTTCCCTTATTGCCCTCCCCTCCCCCCCGTACATGCCCTCATCCATCCTCCTCCTCGCCCTCTCCCCAACCTTCCCCCATTGCCCTGTATCCACTGGCTATCCCCACACACACATGCTTACAAGTCCTTCGATTAATTTCCTAAGTGTACTGGATAAAAAGCTGTTTCTAAAGTATTCATTAAAATTTCTATTGATAGCTCATCTCAGGGTAAAATTACTTAATATGTAATGAACAGAAAACAGGCATATTTGTGTACAAAATGTTAAAATTTAAAGTTATCAAGATTTCATTAAAAAATTTTATCAAATTCTCCATTAATCAGACGGAGAATCCAAGATGGCGGAATAGGTAAACACCTACACTGCTGCCTCGTACAACAATTTCAAAAATACAACTAAAAGACAGAACAGACATCATCCAGAACCACAGGAAAGCTGGCCGAGTGTAAGTTCTACAGCTGAAGGAAAGAGAGGGGCTCACAGAAACCCAGAGGAGCTGCAAAAAGCTGAGGTATGGAGATGCGCGCGCTGAGAGAGCGGGTGCCGGAGTACCTGGCTGGCTTTCTCTGGCGGGAGGGAAACGGAGACTCCCAATGGCATCGAACCCCTTATCTTACGACACTAAACCCCAGATCCAGCCGAAACTCATACGGGGGGAGTTTGGACTGTGAAAAGGGAGAGATGCACGGAAATTAAGGGGAGTCGCAAAAGATCAGAGGACTGGTGGTGGCGCACACGGCACTGCGCAGAGGACAGATTGCTGATTGTGCCGCTGGCTTTCGCGAGTGGGCGGGAGACAGACCCTCCCAACTGTGCCACTTCTGAGTCCACTGAGCCCCTGTTTCGGGTGAAACCCTGGAGACCTAAACTTGTGTGGTCCTGGTGCGCAGGGGAGCTGGAAAGGCAGTGGTTAGATGCACTGTGGGCGCATACCACACAAGGACCGCTCCAGCCATTACCCATTCACGTGAGACTCAGGGGCCGTGGAGGACAGGACCGCCTGGAAGGCAAGGCGATCCCTTAAGCCCTGAGACTCAACAGAGGCTTCTTCGGTTTTGCAAGTCTGGTATCATAAGGCTGAATTCAACACAGAAGTTTCCCTGGCATAGTGAAAATGCTGAGACAAGGGAAGGGATCACAAACAAAAGAAATGGAGGGAAAAAAACGACTGGATATAGAGTTCAAAACCACGCTTATAAGGTTTTTCAAGAATATGCTAGAGAAGTTGGATAAAGTTAGCAAGAGCCAAGAGGAGATGAAAAAGGACCAACTAGAAATGCAAAAGATCCAACTAGAGATGGAAAAGGTCCAACTAGAAATTAAACATACACTGACTGAAATAAAAAATATTATACAGAGTCCTAACAGCAGACTAGAGAAAGGCAAGAATCAAGTAAAAAATTTGAAATATTTTTTCAAAGCAGACAACATTCAACTGGAAAAGCAAGAAGAGAAAAGAATCCAAAAATGTGAACATAATGTAAGGAGACTCTGGGACAGCTTCAAGTGTAGCAACATCAGAATTGTGGGGGTGCCAGAAGAAGAGAGAGAGCAAGATACTGAAAACCTATTTAAAGAAATAATGACTGAAAACTTCCCACATCTGGTAAAAGAAATAGACTTACAAGTCCAGGAAGCACACAGAACCCCATATAAAAGGAATCCAAAGAGGACCACACCAAGACATATCATAATTAAAATGCCAAGAGCAAAAGAGAAAGAGAGAATATTGAAAGCAGCAAGAGAAAAACAGTTTATTACCTACAAGGGAGCACCCATACGACTGTCAGCTGATTTCTCAACAGAAACGATGCAGGCCAGATGGGAGTGGCAAGAAATATTCAACGTGATGAACAACAAGAACCTACAACCAAGAATAATCTATCCAGCAAAGCTAACATTCAGAATTGAAGGGCAGATAAAGAGCTTCACAGATAAGAAAAAGCTAAAGGAGTTCATCAACTCCAAAACAGTATTATATGAAATGCTGAAAGGTACTCTTTTAGAAGAGGAAGAAGAAAAAGGTAAAAGCCAAAAAATTATGAATAACAAATACATATCTATCAACAAGTGAATCTAAAAATTAAGTGAATTAAAAATTTGATCAACAGAATAAACTGGTGAATATAATAGAATCAGGAGCACAGAAAGGGAGTGGACTGATAATTCTCAGGGGGGAAGGGGTGAGGGGTGTACAGGGAGAGACTGGACAAAAATCATACACCTATGGATGAGATCAATGGGAGGGAGCTAAGGGCAGGGGGAGGGGTGGGAGCTGGGTGGAGGGGTGCTATGGAGGGGAAAAAAGAGAAACAAATGTAATAATCTGAATAATAAAGATTTAATTTAAAAAAATTAAAACTATAGCTAAAAGACAGAATGGACATCATCCAGAACCACAGGAAAGCTGGCTGAGTGGAAATTCTACAACTAGAAGGAAATAGGGGGGCTCATGGAGATTCAGAGGAGCGGCAAAAAGCTGAGGTATGGAGACACACAGGCGGCAGAGTGCCGGCTGGCTTCCTCTAGTGGAAGAGAGACAGAAATGCCCAACTGCACTGAGTCCCAGTTCTGACGGAGCTGAACTGTAGTTTCGGGTGAGCTTCTGGGGACCCAGACTCATGGGGTGAGGGGAGTGTGGACTGGCAGAAAAAGGGAGGAGTACACAGAAACTCAGGGAAGCCATGAAAGGCAAAGGTATGGAGGCACACATGCCAGTGTGCGTAGAGAGGACTGACTACTGATTGTGTCACTGGCTTTCTCTAGTGGGAGGAAAATGAAACCTTCCAACTGCACTGAACTCCACTTCTGACTGCACTGAACCCCAGTTTCAGGCGAGACCCTGGGGTCTCAGACTCATACAGGTCCCCAGAGCACATGGAAACTCAGAGGAGACGTGAAAGGCAGAGGTCTGGAGGCATGCGAGCACAAGTGTGCACAGAGAGGGCTGCAGTGATTACAGAGGGACACTGAGACCCAGGGGCTGCATAGGGCAGGGCTGTCTGGAAGCCAAGGCTGTCTGCTCAGCCCTAAGACTCCGCCCCATCCAAGCTGAGCACAGAGGTTTTTGCAATTTTGCAAGTCTTGTATTATAAGGCTGACTCCAGCACAGAAGTTCTCCCGGCATAGACACAGCTGATCCTCACAACCAATTGGCTTGGAGGTCAATTCCTCCCAGTGATACCAACAACAATCAAAGCTGTACACACAGCCACCAAGGGGTGCACCAAGAGAGTCCACCTCAGGTAACTGGGGAAATGGAGCTACTGTACCATATAGGACACCTAGCACACAAAGCTACTCTACCAACTCAGGAAAGCAGCGAAAATGTGAAGACAAAGGAATAGATCACAAATGAAAGAAATGAAGGAAAACAAACAACTAGATACAGAGTTCAAAACCATGATTATAAGGTTTTTTAAGAATTTCTTAGAGAAGATGGATAAATTTAGTGAGACCCAAGAGGAGATGAAAAAGGACCAACTAGAAATTAAACATACACTGACTGAAATAAAAATATTATACAGAGACCTAGCAGCAGACTAGAGGAATGCAATAATCAAGTCAAAGATTTGAAATACAAAGAAGCAGAAAACACTCAACTGGAAAGGCAAAAAGAAAAAAGAACCCCAAAATTTGAAGATAGTGTAAGGAGCCTCTGTGACAACTTCAAGCATACCAACATCAGAATTATGGGGTGCTAGAAGAAGAGAGAGAGCAAGATACTGAAAACCTATTTGAAGAAATAATGACTGGAAACTTCCCCCACCTTTTGCCAAGAACAAAAGACAAAGAGAGAATATTAAAAGCAGCAGGAGAAAAACAGTTAATTACCTACAAGAGAGCACCCATAGGATTGTCAGCTGATTTCTCAACAGAAACTATGCAGGCCAGATGGGAATGGCAAGAAACATTCAAAGTGATAAATAGCAAGAACCTACAACCAAGATTACTCTATCCAGCAAAGCTATCATTCAGAATTGAAGGGCAGATAAAGAGCTTCAGATAAAGAAAAGCTAAAAAAGTTCATCAACATCAAACCAGTATTATATGAAATGCTGAAAGGTACTCTTTAAGAAGAGGAAGAAGAAGAAAAAGGTAAAGATAAAAATTATGAACAACAGCTGAAACTGGTTTGGCTCGGTGGATAGAGCCTCAGCCTGCGGACTGAAAGGTCCCAGGTTCGATTCCGGTCAAGGGCATGTATATTGGTTGCAAGCACATCCCCAGTGGGGGATGTGCAGGAGGCGGCTGATTGATGTCTCTCTCTCATCGATGTTTCTAACTCTCTATCCCTCTCTCTTCCTCTCTGTAAAAAATCAATAAAATATTTTTTTAAAAAAATTATGAACAACAAATACATATCTATCAACAAGTGAATCTAAAAATCAAATGAATAAAAGATCTGATGAACAGAATAAACTGGTGAATATAATAGAATCAGGGGCATAGAAAGGGAGTGGACTGACAATTCTCAGGGGGAAAGCGATGTGGGGGGTGCGGGGAGAGACTGGACAAAAATCGTACACCTATGGATGAGGACAATGTGGGGGAGGTAAGGGCAGAGGGTGGGGTGGGAGCCAGGTGGAGGGAAGCTATGGGGAGTAAAAAGAGGAACAATTGTAATAATCTGAACAATAAATATTTATTAAATTTTAAAAAATAAAGTGACAGTGAGATATCATATTTCACCTGTGAGTTCAGAGAGAAAAAAACTGAATAGAGCTATAGAACTTATTACTGGTAGATGTGGGGAAAGGTGGACTCCCATACTTTACTAGAAATTTGATGTAATTCAGCCTTTAGAGAAAGCAATGTGAAGCTCTATTAAAATTAAAACTACAAATAACCTTTAACACAGTGATTATACTCTTTTGAATCTATCCCACAGACATAAATGCTAGTTTGTGAGAGCATGCTTAGAGAAATGGTTTTTACAACATTTACCAGAAGAGTTTAAACATGGAAACAAAATAAATGTCCATCAATAGACAAATAGCTGAGAAATACATCACTTAATGGAATATTATATGGCTATGGTAAATAACCAAAAGATATGTTAAATAATTAAGAGAAATTTGCAAGAGATATTATTGAGTGATAAATCAAGAAAGTCATATTTTTGGAGAAAGAGGAATCCTGGTATCTGGAAATTCTGTATATGTATCTTTGTCAGTACAGTATTATGTGAATGCAAAGAAAATTGCTTATCGATGCATTGGATTCATTGGAGTGATTCATACTAAGTTATCAATATAGGTTAACCTGAAGGTGAGTAGAGGAAGTGATATAAGGGTGCAGAGAGAATTATAAGGAAATCTAAGCCCAAAGAAATAAAATACATATTGGCTTTTTAAAAAATTTATAATATGAAAAAATCAATTAAATTATTATATTTATATATTTCAGTAAAATTATGAGTGTGGGTAATGTTTTTAAAGTATAAAAAGGTTTTAATGAATATCTTATGAATAAATACATTCCTAAAAGTTGACATAAATCCAGTATAATAATAGTTGGTTATTAAAAGTCATATAAAAATATATACCAAAGTCAAGGGGAAATTTATTATACTTTGCTTTATATCAAGGTTGTTAAGTGGATGAAAGCTTAAAAGTATTTGCCCACAATTTATCATGATGCCAGCTAATACTCTGTGTATGTCAAAGATCAGTACAAACTATCCATAAATTTTCTGATAGAAGTTTTGAAGAAAGGTACCTTGAAAAAAAGACATTACTGTATGTGAAGTTTAAATTTCAAACATCTGAAATTTAAAATATTTAATAAATGAGATTTTGTAGTAGAAATAGAATGGCATTTACATAGCTAATTTAAATTAAAAGATTTATAGATTGTTCATAATGAAAAAATTGAAATGGTAATTTGTGGAATTTCAGTAATAAGCTTTAAGTTAAGTCAGGCCTGAGGTTAATTCCAGATTTCTGGGACAAAAAAAAAAAAAGATGCAGTGTGGCTCAGTGGTTGAGCATTAACCCATGAACCAGGAAGTCACAGTTTAATTTTTGATCAGGGGGCATGCCTGGGTTACAGGCTGGGAACCCTATATGGGACATGCAGGAGGCAGCCAATCCATGATTCCCTCTCATCATTGATATTTCTCTCTCTCCCTCTCTGAAATCAATAAAAACATTTTTTTAAGTGTGTTTAGACTTTCTATCTGAATTAATTGGTCTTTTCAATAAAGATAACACTTGTCAAATAAGATATGGGAGTAATAAAATTGTGTACACAACTTCAGCTTCAGAATGATTTACCTTTGTATTATATTCCCAAGTTAGTAAAAACAATTTTAAAAGAGAATGGTATTGAGAACATCCCGAGAGCCTTTTAAAGGTACAATAGCATGCACTCTTCTTCTTCTTCTTCTTCTTCTTCTTCTTTTTTTTAATAACATGCACTTTTGAACCTGTGGGATAGAAAGGCAAGAGTACTGAGAAACAAACCTAAACTATAGATCAGATGAATGAGGTTTAAAACAAATTTAGAAGGAGGAAAATGGTTTGATTTTGCGAGGTGAGCACATAATGCAATATGAAGATCATGTATCATCAAAATGTACACTTGAAACCTATATGATCCTATTAACCAATGTCACCCCAATAAATTTAATTTTAAAATATAATTAATTAGTTAAAAGGATCCAGAATGTGCTCAGAAATGTTTCATCGCTTAAATTAAAAATAATACTGTTCTATTTTCAAAATTTGGGTTCACCTCTCCTATGTTGAATAGTCCCTCTTTTTTGCTCTCCCTACCTCCAGGACTGTGTTTATTTAGCAGGGTATAAGGTATAATGGTCCAAAGACATCATCCCCACTGCTCTGGCATGGGTCAACTGTTCACCTACCTGACTCAAAATTCTCCACATTGGAGTCATCTGTTCCCCTTAGAAACTAGACCCATATTTATGGTCGAAATCATTTCATGTCTGATTATTTCCTAAATTTGCTCATTGTCGCCTTAAGAGAAGAGAATGCCAGCTGGTATTACCGAAAGCCAGCTACTAAGCTTGTCGGAGTCAACTGGCCCTCAGATGTTACTGAGCCCACCATGGACATAAATGGGCTGTGGGTATCTGCTTTACTTTTCCCTTGAACCAGTGGAATGTGGGTTTAGAAGAGTGTTCAAATGCTGCTATAATTTCTTCAAGTGAGTCGCCCATGGGAAATTTCCTTTTGTGGGATTCATCTTTTGGTAGCAGCAACTCTTCTGCAGTATAACAGGCCTGTAAAGCCCTAGCATTGAGGAAGCAGAACTCATGACATCTAATCAAAATCAGTTTCATCTTTCTCACTGACGAGGTATTTCCTGACCTTGGATAAATTTAGGGCAAGTTCCCAATTTTGCTGGTCACCTTTAGTAACAAAGAGTTTTTAGCCACTTCTAAGCAAAGTCATAGTCTTGTTTTAGCAACTAATATGTTCAATCTGATAAAATAGCTAAAAACTTGTCATCTTAAAGGTTAAGCTTCCTTTCCCTAAGTTTGCACCTCCTAGGAAAGGAAGATGGGACATAACCAGTTCCCTATCTTCAGGCAGACTGCTAAAGAGGTTCGTTACCATCAGAGGCATGTGATTTGAAGGAGAAATAAGGACACAGGAAAGATCTGTCTTGGCTGATACCATTTATTTTCTTCATTGGGACTTCTTGGTAGCCAGTCACAGGTGATCTCTCACCAGCATTCTTCTTCTGAGAATGAAAGCAATTTTTCGGTTGGTTACTTACTTATCAAATCTAAATTTGTTATCTCCCCAAAATCAGATTGCTCTCCTACCTTCAACAATTCTGTCAATAATGAAATATTCACTGTTCCCTGGTCTTATCTCAGAATCATGTGTCTTTAAATGTTTTATTGTATTTACCATTCTTACTTAATAAAGTCCTATAAACATATTTTTTTCTAATTAAATGTATTGAGATAACATTGGTTAATCCTATGTAATAAAAACATAATATGCAAAGTATCCAACCGTTCAACCAGTTGCTATGACCCACACTGACCACCAGGGGGCAGACGCTCTGACTGGTGGGTTAGCTTCCTGCTGGGGTTCAGCTGATTGGGACTGGCCAAGATGGGCTGGACACCCCCTGGAGCCCTCCCGTGGTCCCTTCCCTGCCCCAATGGTGCACTGGTAGGGTCCCTCAGCCTGGCCTGCACCTTCTCACATCCCAGGACCCCTCAGGGGATGTCAGAGAGCTGGTTTTGGCCCAATCCCTGCAGGCCAGGTTGAATGACTCCACCAGTGCACAAATCCATTCACTGGGCCTTTAGTAACATATAAATTTTAGGTATAGAACTTTTTAATACATCATGAGTATGTTCTATTGTGTGTGCTCGCCACCCAAAGTCTAGTCTCCTTCTGAACATCTTTTTTAAATGATTTCCTATTTCTATGATACGATCTTAATATAGGACTACTTTTAGTCCAAGATTACTACTAAAGCTTCCTAATATGCCTTTCTGTTTTCAACATGACTTGATTTTCATAAAATACACTTCTAACATGTTCTGTTCTTGCTGAAACTGGTTTGGCTCAGTGGATAGAGTGTCAGCCTGTAGACTGAAGGGTCCCAGGTTCGATTCTGGTCAAGGGTATGTACCTTGGTTGTGGGCATATCCCTAGTAGGGGGTGTTCAGGAGGCAGCTGATTGATGTCTCTCTCTTATCAATATTTCTGGCTCTCTATCCCTCTCTGTAAAAAAAATCAATAAAATATATTAAAAAAATAAAAGGGAAGGGATATAGCCTGGCCTACATCCCTTCCATAATTTAACTTTATATTAATCTTTTCTACTTCTCGCTTGAATATGATGTTAGATTTACTCTATTCACTTCTATGACTTTCTGTAAATTTTTTCTCTGAAGAATATCTTCCTCACTGTGTTCTTCTTATTTTTATTTTATTCTCTTTTAGGCCTCAAATCAAATTCCTCATTTTTTAAGAAGTCCTCTGGGCCATGCCACCTTTCAATATCCCCCCCCTCTCTCTATCTATCTCTCTCATTCATTCATTATTTACTATCATGTACCCTCTGCAGTGCCATCTTTCCATTGTTGTAAGGCCCCTCTCCCTATCCATGGTGTAAGCTCCTTGAGGGTAGACATCTTCAGTGTTTCTTTCACATGGTTAACACTATGCTATCCACAAAATAGCTGTTCAATAAACATGTATTGAGTACAACATTTAATAAGAAATATATACAAATACCACTAATATGTCATATTTCCTGTGTAAAGAATTCCTGCTCATTAATCTTGCCTACTAGTAGGGGTCTACTTTAAGAAGTACTTGGGATAAGTAAAGAGAGCTGAATTTGTTATCCTGTGTAAAAAGCAAAAATAATTTACAGTAAAAAAAATCTTTTGCTAATTTCTGCCTCTGTTACTTAAAAATTAGTTTTTATCAGAGGAATACACCTAACCTTAACTAACTCCTACTGGTATTGATAAATCCTATCATTAAAAGCCAGGTGTTTGAGAGAATCCAAGATGGCGGCATAGGTAAACACCTACACTGCTGCCTCACACAGCAATTTAAAAACTACAACTAAAAGACAGAACGGACATCATCCAGAACCATAGGAAAGCTGGCTGAGTGGAAGTTCTACAGCTAGAAGGAAAGAGAGGGGCTCACAGAAACCCAGAGGAGCTGCAAAAAGCTGAGGTATGGAGACGTGTGCGCTGAGAGAGCGGGTGCCGGAGTGCCTGGCTGGCTTTCTCTGGTGGGAGGAAAATGGAGACTCTCAAAGGCAATGAACCCCTTATCCTACGACACTAAACCCCAGATCCAGCCGAAACTCATATGGGGGGAGTTTGGACTGTGAAAAGGGAAAGGTGCACGGAAATTTAGGGGAGTCACACGGCACCGCACAGAGGACAGATTGCTGATTGTGCCACTGGCTTTCGCGAGTGGGCAGGAGACAGACCCTCCCAACTGTGCCACTTCTGACTCCACTAAGCCCCTGTCTCGGGCAAAACCCTGGAGACCTAGACTCGTGTGGTCCTGGTGTGCAGGGGAGCTGGAAAGGCAGCGGTCTAGAGGCACTGCGAGCGCGAGCGCACAAGGACCACTCCAGTGATTACCCAGTCATGTGAGACTCAGGGGCCATGGAGGGCGGGGCCGACTGGAAGGCAAGGCGGTCCCTTAAACCCTGAGACTCCACCCATCCCAGCTCAACAGAGGCTTCTTCGCTTTTGCAAGCCTGGTATCATACGGTTGAATTCAACACAGAAGTTTCCCCAGCATAGTGAAAATGCTGAGACAAGGGAAGGGATCACAAACAAAAGAAATGGAGGGAAAAAAACGACTGGATATAGAGTTCAAAACCACGCTTATAAGGTTTTTCAAGAATATGCTAGAAAAGTTGGATAAAGTTAGCGAGAGCCAAGAGGAGATGAAAAAGGACCAACTAGAGATGCAAAAGATCCAACTAGAGATGGACAAGGTCCAACTAGAGATGAAAAAGGACCAACTAGAAGTGAAACATACACTGACTGAAATAAAAAATATTATACAGAGTGCTAACAGCAGATTAGAGAAAGGCAAGAATCAAGTCAAAAATTTGAAATATAAAGAAGCAGAAAACACTCAACTGGAAAAGCAAGAAGAGAAAAGAATCCAAAAATGTGAAGATAATGTAAGGAGACTCTGGGACAGCTTCAAGCGTACCAACATCAGAATTGTGGGGGTGCCAGAAGAAGAGAGAGAGCAAGATACTGAAAACCTATTTAAAGAAATAATGACTGAAAACTTCCCACATCTGATAAAAGAAATAGACTTACAAGTCCATGAAGCACACAGAACCCCATATAAAAGGAATCCAAAGAGGACCACACCAAGACACATCATAATTAAAATACCAAGAGCAAAAGAGAAAGAGAGAATATTGAAAGCAGCAAGAGAAAAACAGTTTATTACCTACAAGGGAGCACCCATACGACTGTCAGCTGATTTCTCAACAGAAACGATGCAGGCCAGACGGGAGTGGCAAGAAATATTCAACGTGATGAATAGAAAGAACCTACAACCAAGAATAATCTATCCAGCAAAGGTATCATTCAGAATTGAAGGGCAGATAAAGAGCTTCACAGAGAAGAAAAAGCTAAAGGATCATCAACTCCAAACCAGGATTATATGAAATGCTGAAAGGTACTCTTTTAAAAGAGGAAGAAGAAAAAGGTAAAAGCCAAAAAATTATAAACAACAAATACGTATCTATCAACAAGTGAATCTAAAAACTAAATGAATTAAAAATTTGATCAACAGAATAAACTGGTGAATATAATAGAATCAGGAGCACAGAAAGGGAGTGGACTGATAATTCTCAGGGGGGAAGGGGTGAGGGGTGTACAGGGAGAGACTGGACAAAAATAATACACCTATGGATGAGATCAATGGGAGGGAGGTAAGGGCAGAGGGAAGGGTGGGAGCTGGGTGGAGGGGTACTATGGAGGGGAAAAAAGAGAAACAAATGTAATAATCTTAATAATAAAGATTTAATCAAAATCAAAAAAAAAGCCAGGTGTTTGAGGCTTGTGCTTTTATTTAGTAAGTAAAGCTTCGTCATTTAAACATATCATTTCCCTTACTAAAGTTCTCTGAGAAGGTGCCAATGAGTCAAACATTTGAATAGATATTTCCTAGAGTCACAGAGTAAAACTGTTCATACAGTGATAGGAAGAATTTGACAAGTGGATGTACAATATGTGCCATGTTACTTTTCAGAGTTTGTTGAGTTGTTAAATCCCCAAGTAGGCATCAGACTTATTCCCAAGCACTAATTTTCTGGGGACAAATTTATATATTTAACTCACTTATGTGGTTTTAAGGATCTAAGATATATTCTAAATGACGAGAGAGTGAATCTTAAATACAGAATAGGAATTCTACAGGAACTCTTTTTTTCCATGTACCACTCCTTAGGCATATTTTATCCACTATTTGGTAGTAAGTAAACTGTTCATTGTTCAAACCAGTAAAATCAGAGGTCTACTCTACCTGGATTCAAATTCCAAATATATCCTTATCTAGCCGTGTCCTTTGATAATGCATTTAACCTCAGATTCTCAAGTTTCCTGATTCATAAATGGAGTATTTTTTTTTCTTTGAGAGATACATACATGAACCTATACACTGCGCGTGTGTGTGTAAGTAACTTCTTTGGGTAGACTGTGTGTCTTTTCTTTTAGGAGAGATGGATATAAACCACTTTATGGCAGAGAAAAGCACTAATGAAACATGTTAATTATGAGTTGTGGGGGAGAGGGTACGTAGAAAAAAAAAGTACAGTACATGCCATGCTAAATAAGAATGTGGTAAGGCAGAAGGCACAGAGTACAGAAGAAGAGGTGAAGAGACTCCATGCCTAGATGAAGAGGATAGAACCTCCACCCAGAATGGAAGTCCCTTAGGAACAAGAGCCGATCTTCTGGCTATCACTCTATTCACCAGACACACATAAATAAACAATATATAAAACTGTGAGGAAACCAGCCTCAACGTAGAACAGCTCCTTGAACATGAGTTCTCAAGTTCTATCACCTGCCTGTTTTACATTGGCATTACTAAATTATTCAAGAGCCAGTAATGAGTTCCATAAACCTCCTTGTCCTTCCCTCTCCTCTGCCCTTTTGTTCTCCTCTAAATGTGTAGATAAAGCACCTTTTAGGGGAGCTCAGTCTGTCCTGTTCTCAACACTCTCAACGGTCTTTGAACAGAACTGTCTTTCTAGGTGGAAACAAAAGGAAACCTTAACTAGTTTAGTTGTAAAATTCAAAATTAATGTATCTGTTAGGAGTATTGAAAGTGACAATTTATTTGAAGTGCTCAGGAGGGGGGGTCCCCTGGAGAAATGAAGTCCCCATCAAGTAGAAATCACTTGCTCTCTTTGGTTTTCTTTTCCCATTCATAACCCCAGGAAAATTAATTCTCACATAGGTGGGTAAGGAAGTCTGGAGTGTCAGATGCAAAGATTTCTAGCAGTGAGGTGCTCTCTGGAGAACTGGGCTGCCTTGTTTCAGAAGTGGAGCCAATAAGCACAAATCTAAAGAATGCTGCATTTCAGGGCCTGTTAAGACTACAACCTGGTGATGGTCCAAAACGTGTTCTGGTGACTCGGCATCCCTTTTCTGCAAATAGGGGCCAGACTGAGCAGGTTTTGTGTCCTTCAAATTCCTCCCAGCGAGCTTCTTCACAAGCACACAAGCTTGTCTGCAGCCATAAACAGGTTCAGAATCTAACACAGAAGCAATTGCAGGCAACCAGTGTCCCTTGTCCTGCCCTAGCCCCCTGAATAATACATATTTCCTCAGCCATCAGCCCCTGGAAATAATTCTGAAGAGAAACTAGCATCGAAACAGAAAAACAAAGAATTCTTTTAAAAAGACAATGTGCTTTGGAAGATATTAAAAATGGTCACCCTCTGGGCAAAGGAAAGTTGGAAATGTTTACTTCATGAAAGAAAAACAAAGCCATCTTGAAAGTCTTATTTAAAGCTCAACTGGAGAAAGAGGGAGTTGGACATCAGCTGAGAAGAGGAGTAAAAATACAACCTCACCTTAGGCATTCAGATATTCTCAGATTGTGTGGTTATTTCCATGATGCCACCAGAGTTCACCTAATTCTAGAATTTGCGCCTCTTGGAGCTACCTATAGGGAACTTAAAATTGTCCAGGTTTGATGAGCAGAGAACTGTTGCTTATATCACAGAATTGGCAAATGACCTATGTTACTATTATTCCAAGAGACATATTCATAGAGACATTAAGCCAGAGAATTTGCTCCTTGGATCAGCTGGATACTTTAAGATTGCAGATTTGGAGTGGTCCATACACACCCATCCTCCAAGAGAAACACCCTCTATGGCCGTGAGATAATTGAAGGTCAAAGGCATGATGAGAAGGTGGTTCTCTGAAGCCTTGGAGTCCTTTGCTATAGATTTTTAGTTGGAAAGCCTCCTTTTGAGACAGGCACATATCAATTTTGAGGCTGAATTCACATTTCCTGAGTTTGTACCAGGGGGAAGCAGGGACCTCATTTCAGATTCCAAGACTGCTGACGCACAACCCCAGGCAAAGACTGGCCCACAAGAAATACTTGAACACTCCTGCATCAGAGCAAATTCCTCAACACCATCAACTAGCAAGAGTCTTAAAAGACTCTTGCAGGGAGAGAATCTTGTACCAGGGCTGCTGTGTAATCTGCAGAAACAAACTCCTGACATGATCTTATTACCAACTGCCTGCCTGCAATATAATAAAAGCCTAATATGCTAAGTGTCCGGTCTTTCAGTCTGCTGTTCAACTAATCAAAGTGTAATATGCTAAGGCCGCTCAACCACTCACTATGATATGCACTGACCATATTGGGCAGATGCTCTGACTGGTAGGTTAGCTTGCTGCTGGGGTCCAGCCAATCAGGACTGAATGAGATGGGCAGGACTCGCCCTGGAGCTCTCTTGCATCCTTCCCTAGCCCCAGTTGTGCCCTGATGGGATCCCTCAGCCTGGCCTGCGACCTCTTATGACCGGGACCCTTTAGGGGATGTCAGAGAGCCGGTTTCAGCCCAACAGCAGAACTACGGAACGCTATGATGCGCACTGACCACCAGGGGACAGATGCTCAACCGCCCCTTGCAGCCAGAGGCCAGGCTCACAGCTGGCGAGCACAGTGGTGGTAGCGGGAGTGCTAAGGATGTCCAATTGTGAGAGGGCACAGGCCTGGACAAGGGGACCCCCCCCACCCGAAATTTGTGTGTGTGTGTGTGTGTGTGTGTGTGTGTGTGTGTGTGTGTTACTGAACAGGCAATACCTTATCCTCCCCATTGAGAAAATTCCAATTCGACACTCTGAAATGAAAGTAGCCATGAATGGGGCTAACCTCACTGGTTTCATCATCTGCAGGCAAGGTTCAAGTGCAGCCTGTTGGGAGTAAGGTGTCCTTATGCAATAACCTTCCAAGTACCTTAGTGTGGGTGTAATATATTGGGTGGCCACACCTGGTAAAGTTGTGTATGTTATTCTTTTAAATGTTAAAATAAAGATATGTGTGTAGATGAAGTCTATGCAGAATACTGTGTCTGTCCATCCCTGTTAGGCGTGTTTTCTAATCCTCCTAACCATTTGTCTCCAGAGATTGTAAAATAGGCACACGTGCTCTACAGTCAATGCAGGACTTGATTGGGACACAGATGAATGTGTGTCTCAGCTGGTCCTAAATGGTAAGGGCTTTTAAAAAATGTTTTTGATGGTTTTTATATTGTGTTTATAAATACATTAAGACATATACCAAAAAAATGACTTCTAGCAGTGGAGATTAAAATTGTTAATTATCTGTATTGAAAGCTTTGTTGATAACATAAAATCTATTTATGCAAATATGATTATTGGATAGAAAATGTCATATTATTATGAAATATAAATATGCAAATCCACATACCAGATTTATGCTTTCTTTGAAGCAATTTTAAAATACTAAGAAAATTTATTTTTTCCACCTTTAGAGTGAAAAACAATATAGCATTTTTAATTGCAATATGTATACATATATATCTATAAGTTACTCATGTGGCATATTATTTATGATTAAATCTGTGATAGGATTATCCTTTCATTTCTTCCATGTAAATAAATTACTGTATACTATTGTTAAAATTGCTTCCTTATCAGCTAGGAAATATAATTTTTAAATGGAACAACATGAAGAACTGTGCTTTAAACACACATAGCATATTTTTTCAATTCATAATTATGTTATATTATAAAAATTCCTGATATTGAGCCACAAAATAATTTAGTAAGTGAAGCCTGAGATTCCCAGCCTAGATTTCAATTTGAACTTAATTTCTAAGTGGCATAAGGCAAACTTCTTAATCTAATTTGCCTCTGTTTTCTCATTTGTAAAATAAAACTAATAATATCTACCTACAGTTTAGGGCTTATATAAACTAACAAATATAAAAGACCTAGTTCAGTGCCCAGGACATATAGTATTTGCTTAACAAATTATAGTTCTTTTGATTATTGATAGAGAAAGCCAATATAATAAATGATGGGTTAAGACACAATATGAGCTCCATTATCTGAAATGACATTCTAGGTTTGATCAAATTAAATGTAATTATGCCTTTAGCATTCCCCAAACATGTTTGTGTGGTTTTAGTTCTGGGGAAATGAAGACTAAAGATCTAGGACTGCACATCTTTGAGTCCTTTAAGTTAAGCTTTATATAGTGTAAATTGGTATTTACAGAATAGTCACAGAGATGTGGATTACAGCATTGGAAGTATAATCAATGATATTGGGATAACTAGGTATAGGACCAGATGGGTATTTGAAGTAGCAGGGAGAGCACTCTGTAAAGTACATGATTTTCTAATCACTTTGCTACACATCTGAAACTAATCCTATCTAATAAAAGAGTAATATGCAAATTGACCATACCTCTGCTACATCCACAAGCCATGCCCACAGCCACACCCACCAGCCAATCAGAGCAAGTATGCAAATTAACCCAACCAAGATGGCTATGACCACAGAGAGAGCAGGAGGGAGGCTTGGGTTGCCCCTGGTGATGGAGGAAGCCAAGCTTTCCACACACCCTGGTGGGCAAGCCTCCGCTTAAGGCAACAAAGTTTCAATGGCTGTGTGAGCAGAAGGCTTGGCTCTGCTCCAGCCTACGAAGTTTCAATTGTAGAAGATAAATAAATCCCAGATACCAGGGCCTCCACTTGGGTTTTTGGGGGGCGTGGCCAGTCTGCAAACTACCACAAGCCCCTTGCTCAGGCTACCCCACATCCCAAGGGAACACTCACCCTGATCCAGGACACCCTCAGGGCAAACCAGCTGGCTCCCATCTGTGCACTAGGCCTCTATCCTATCTACTAAAAGAATGATATGCAGACCATCACTCCAACATACAAGATGATTGCCCCATATGTTCAAAAGATCCTGCCCCCCATGTGGACACAAGATGGCAACCACAAGATGGACAGCAGGAAAAGGCTGTTGGGAGGGACCAGGCCTTCAAGGGAGGGCAGTTGGGGTTGATCAAGCCTGCAGGGGAGGGCAGTTAGGGGTGAACAGGCTGGCAGGGGAGCAGTTAGGCATCAATCAGGATGGCAGGGAAGTGGTTAGGGGGTGATCAGGCTGGCAGGCAGAAAGGGTTAGGAGCAATCAGGAAGGCAGGCAGGTGAACAGTTGGGAGCCAGCAGTCCTGGATTGTGAGAGGGATGTCCAACTGCCCATTTAGGCTCGATCCTACCTGGGCAGTTGGGCATTTCTCAAGGAGTCCCAGATTTAAGAGTGGCTGAAGGACACCCCCACCCCATGCACAAATTTCATGCATCGGGCCTCTAGTATAGAATAGAACAATGTTGAATGTAAACTTTAATTGAAAAAAAAAGTTTTAATAAATAAATTAAGCTTTATAAATCTAGGTCTTTCACTATCCACATCCTATTTTCTTGCATCCATTAAAATTGAGAACAATTAGCAAGGTTTTTAAAAATAATTCAACTAATTGTGTTGTAATGTTTTATATGTTTTTGAGTCCTGAGGGATTGGTTTTCCAGCATCTGTTTTTCCTTCCTAACAGCACCCAGATTTCATTTTCAGGAATTAATTCTACCCCATTGGATATGGTCTAGAGCAGTGGTTCTCAACCTGTGGGTCGCGACCCCCTTTGGGGGTTGAACGACACTTTCACAGGGGTCGCCTAAGACCATTGGAAAACACAGGTATTTACATTATAATTCATAACAACAGCAAAATTACAGTTATGAAGTATGGTTGGAGGTCACCACAACATGAGGAACTGTATTAAAGGGTCGCAGCATTAGAAAGGTTGAGAACCACTGGTCTAGAGGTTCTGTAATAAGATGCCCTAGCTTCCCTAGATGAGAGGCAGACCCACACCCCAAAATAGGTCATTCAAATATTCTTGCCTGAAATATGATTCTTGAGTAGGGTGACAGACATTGGAAATGACTAGCATTTGATTTTTTTTCCCTGTAGCAGGGTCCTGACCATACTTTTCCTATAACCTCAATGTAATGCTTCTATCTCCAGAGCAACCTTAAATGAACCTGTTTCTCAGCTTCCATAAATAATGAGAGCCTGTGCAAACCTTTCAGTAGATTCATTCTTGCTCAAATGAGTTGTAATCATCTATTTCTGTTGTTTACAATGAAAAAGCACCCACTGATATATACAACCCAATTTTATTTTTTCTCAGAGAAAGCACTAAGCTAGGACATTGAGGGGGCTATAGAGATTCATAAAGCCTGGTGCCTATTTTTAACTTATTAAGAAAATAGAACATAGATCCACAAAAAGAAATTACTGAATAAAGCACTGGGTAATAATACCAACTGAGTTGTAAAAACAATATTTCATAGGACTGCAGAGGAGGAATATATTTCTGAGAGGCAGTTCTTTATTTTGGTAAAAATATGGAATTCGGAGTCAGATGATGGGCTTCTGACAGCTGAATTCTGCCACTAGAATTCTGCCATTGTTGGTTGTCTTGAATTAATCTTTCCTGCACAATGCTTCTAAAATAGCCAAAGAAACAGAAACCACAGAATCTTGATTACCAGAGGAAAGGGGTGAGATTGCCAGGGAAGGAGGGACAGTAGTAAAGGATAAAGAGAATCCAATAAATGATGGCACAGCTGGTATATATCCACTGGAGACATCTATACTAATAAGAGGGTAATATACTAATTAGACTAGCCATCTTCCAGAGGTCCTTCCAGACAAAGCCACAGTGGCAGGGGCCGAGACAGGCAGTTTGGGGCAATCAACCCGGCAGGAGGAAGCAGTTAGGGGGTGATCAGGCCAGCAGGAGAGGGCACTTAGGGGGTGATCAGGCCAGCAGGGAGGGCAGTTAGGGGCAATCAGGCTAGCAGGGGAGAGCAGCTAGGGGTATCAGGCTCACATGCAGAGGCAGTTAGGGGCATCAGGCTGGCGGCAATGGTGGTTAGGGGCGATCAGGCAAGCAGGCAGGTGAGCGGTTAGGAGCCAGTGGCCCCAGATTGCAAGAGGGATATCTGACCAATCCCACTGAGCCTAAACTGGCAGTTGACATCCCCAACGGGGTCTGGGATTGGAGAGAGTGCAGGCCGAGCTGAAGGCCCTCCTCCCATGCACGAATTTTGTGCACTGGGCCTCTAATAAGTAATAATTCAAGATCTTTAAAATCTAGACACAGTCACAAGAGAGTTGTCACTTTCTATTTAATAGATATTCATTCTTATGAAGGTTTTTCACCTTTTGTTCCTAAAATTGTATTTGATTTACGCAAATAAGGTGGATGAGTGAAATGAATTTATTTTCTCTAAAGGCAGGGTCAATAGTTCAGAATTATTTTTCTCCTCTTGCAATTTTATCACATTCTCTTTAATGTTCCCATAGAAATGCTCATGAAAAAAAAATGTGGTTACATCGCTCATCCCAATTCTCTCTTGTGATTCAGAAAGGTGTGGTGTGCACACCATGAAAAGCAGAAAGGATGACATTTCCTAGTATAGCTCCCTTCTTTTCTTCACTTATATCTGCAGGGGGATTAAGATTGGGTTTAAATTTCAAAACTCTAAATCAAGGTTCTCAATAGTTTCCTTTAAAACAAGTAGTTTGCTTCAAGGCTGATTATGAATTGGGAAAAAAAAAAGTAGAAATACTGCTTTTCTAAAAGATTGCTTTATTCCTTCATCTGCCTTCATGTACCAAAAAAGGAAAAATAAAATTAAATAGGGAAATATGAATGAAATGAAGTGGATCTTTACTTCATGGTCGTGGTATGAAAGATGAACCCTCATCATCAACCCTTCTTACAGACATCCTTAGAGGATCCCCTAGTTCTCACAAGTAGCAGAGCAGGTAAGTGAGGTGTCCTCTTCGAATTCAAAATAGAGGCATGGATGAAGCTACTTCACTCTGGGCAGCTCCCTTGTTGCTTTTATCCCTTCGGGTGGTTGCAGTTAAACTCCATTCCCACCAAGTGAGAATGCTTTGCCTCAGAAACTTGGCATCTGCTCCCGCCTGCTCCCTCAGATTCTTTCATAGCTCACTCCCTCCACTCCTTGAAGTCCTTGCTTAAATGTCATAGCCTTTGCCCTAAATGGTTTGGCTCAGTGGTTAGAGCATTGGCCTGTGGACTGGAGGGTCCCAGGTTTGATTCCAGTCAAGGGCATGTACCTTGGTTGCAGGCACATCCCCAGTAGAGGGTGTGCAGGAGGCAGCTGAACAATGTTTCTCTCTCTATCCCTCTCTCTTCCTCTCTGTAAAAAAAAATCAGTAAAATGTATTTTTTTTAAATGTCATAACTTTGTTGAGGCCTTTCCTGATCACCCTATTTAAAATTTCAGTCCATGTCCTGTTTTATTCTTGCCCCGTTCCTACTTTATTTTTCTCGGAAGCACTTATCACCATCTGCCCTGGAATATCCCACACCATGCTTCACACTGAGCCCCGCTTTGTCACAAGAGCCTAACAGGATGGATCCTATCAACACACTCCCTATATCTCTGGCTTCCTGTTGGCTTGACCAAGAGGAGATAGCAGAAGAGATCCAGGGGAGGAAGAAAAAGAGTTTGGGAATTTAGTCTTCCAGCTCCATGTTCGCCTCCTTTAATAAAGGCCGTTGCTTCTGTCCTCTTCATTGGGCTTCCCTCTCTGGGTCCTACCCTGTTTCCCAGAAAATAAGACAGTGTCTTATATTAATTTTTGCTCCCTAAGATGCACTAGGTCTTATTTTCAGGGGATGTCTTTTTTTTTTTCCAGGAAGAAGAATACGGTACACATTTATTGTTGAACAAAAAAGAAAAAGAAAAAAAAAGCCGAAACCAGTTTGGCTCAGTGGATAGAGTGTCGGTCTGTGGACTGGAGGGTCCCAGGTTCGATTCTGGTAAAGGGCATGTACCTTGGTTGCAGGCACATCCCCTGTAGGGGGCGTGCAGAAGGCGACTGATCGATGTCTCTCATCGATGTTTCTGACTCTCTATCCCTTTCCCTTCCTCTCTGTAAAAAATCAATAAAAAATATATATTTTTTAAAGTTTAAAAAAATAAAAGGAAATTTATTACCTTTATATAGTACAGTAGTAGTTGTCATCACAAACCAGCTCACTGATTGGCTGCAGCACAGCTGGAGCTGTTCAGGTAGTGCGAGGTCTCTTTAAATCAGGAGTCAGATGCCTTATGGTAGCTTCAGAGGCCTTATATTCCTGGGAGGTCTTATTTTCAGGGGGGGGTGCCTTATATTACAGCAAGAGGCAAAACTGGAATTAGGTCTTATTTTCGGGGGATGTCTTACTTTTGGGAAAAGGGGGTATTTATTTCTCCATCTCCCTACCTTTCGGGCCTCTGGGAGTCAGGAACTCCCTACTGCTGCTAGCTGTAGGCACAGTGTACCTGTTGTTTTTTAACCCCATTTTATTAAGTTATTAACATTTATACACTCTTAATTATGTTACTTATCTATTCACTATATTACATATTGACTTCTATTAAACTCTTCCTACATTGCCCATTTTGACGATAACATTTTTTACTTTCCTAATGGCTGTGTCATCTATCATCCTATACATTTTATTTGTCTGTCTCTCCCACTGAAATGTAGGCCAAAAAGTCTCTTTTGTACATTGCATATTTCCAGCACCTACAAAGAATATGGCACATAGTCAGAGCTGAATGAAAAATTTTTAAACAAATGAGTAGTGAATGAATTATAACTTAGGAAGGGACATGTAAAGTCAAGTCTATAGATTTCTATGTTCTCTATATATTGGTTCCCTATCTTTATAAATTATTTCTTTTCTTGTCTTTTTTTCTTCTCTTTCTTTCATTTGTGTGTGTGCATATGTATATGTGTTTCTATCAAAAATAGCTATTTTCTCTAAGTGGATATTATTTCATCTTCTAATTTATACTTTACATTTTTACATCACATCACCTGCCAACATGTTAGAGAATTCATACAAGTGAGCCCATATAGTTATAATTTGACATAGCTTTCTACTTCATAATATCCTATATAATAAAAGCCTAATATATTAAGTACCTGGTTGTCTGACCAATCACAGCATAATATGCTAATGATACCCTATTTCCCTGAAAATAAGACAGTGTCTTATATTAATTTTTGCTCCCAAAGATGCGCTAGGTCTTATTCTCAGGGGATGTCTTATTTTTCCATGAAGAAGAATATGGTACACATTTATTGTTGAACAAAAAAAAAGGAAATTTATTACCTGTATATGGTACAGTAGTAGTTGTTATCACAAACCAGCTCAATGATTGGCCACAGCACAGCTGGAGCTGTTCAGGCAGTGCGAGGTCTCTTTAAATTAGGAGTCAGATGCCTTCCAGTAGCTTCAGGGGCCTTATATTCCAGGGAGTTCTTATTTTCAGGGGATGCCTTATATTACAGCAAGAGGCAAAACTGGAAGTAGGTCTTATTTTGGGGGGATGTCTTACTTTTGGGGAAACAGGCTATGTTAAGACTGCTCAACTGCTCACTATGATGTGCCCTGACCACCAGGGGGCAGACGCTCTGACCAATAGGTTAGCTTGCTGCAGGGGTCTGGCTGATTGGGACTTAGCGAGACGAGCTAGACAGGACCCCTCAGGAGATGTTAGAGAGCCAGTTTCAGCCTAATCCTGCAGGCATAAAAGGCTAATATGCAAACTGACTGAACAGCTGAACAACCAGTCACTATGATGTGCACTGACCACCAGAGGGCAGATCCTCAATGCAGGAGATGCCCCTTGGTGGTCACTGTGCTCCCAGAGGGGGAGCACCATCAGCTAGAGCTGGCAAGCTCAGTGGCAGTGGCAGAAGCCTCTCCCGCCTCTGTGGCAGTGCTAAGGATGTCAGTCAGACATCCCCAGAGGACTCCTGGATTGCAATAGGGCACAGGCCAAGCTGAGGGTTTCCCTCCCCCAGTGCACAGATTTTATGCACTAGGCCTCTAATTCATAAATAATATTGCTGAGCCAGAAGTAGAGTCATTAAAAAATGAAGAAAAGAGCAGTTCAACATTGAGGATAAAATTGCCACCAAATTTAATTTCTAGATGGGCAATAACAAATAACCCTAAGGTACAGATTCCAATATTCTATTTTTAAAATATTAACTATAATGTAAGCCTCAAAAAAGGCTATAACCCAATATCCAGCATTCACTTGGTGCTCAATACATAGTTGTTGAATTCATGAATGAATGAATGAAAGTCAGTCTGCACTAAGGAAATATTTTGAAATTACAAAGACATTTAAGGTTAGATAATTGTTTCTAACTCCTCATTGCCTACTATTAGAATACTACATTCCTGCTCATTATTGTGTGAGAAGGAGACCTCTGCACCTCATCAATTTGAAGGGTGGCTGTGTGATATTATGACATAATTTGGCCTCTGGGGTATGAACAGAAGTAGCAGTGTGCCGGTTCTGAGTAGAGGAATTAAGTGTGATTGCTTGATTCAACATGGTTTGCTGTTCCTGTCTTCTGCCATGAAAGAATAGCATATGAAGTTAGAGGAGGCTGTTTCAGACCTCAGGCTACAGACAGCTGGTTATTATAGATGAAAATTATGTTAAACAAGGTCTCTCACAGTTATAGAATTAGAAGTCTTGGCTTTTGGACTAAGGAATTCACTTTAGAGTGAATTTCGTGCTACAACAAGCAAATCTAGATGTTTTGCTTTCAAAGGAGCGGGAAGTGAGCCCCATTTGTTCATAACTGAAAGTGACAAGTTAATTTAATAAGTAGCAAGTAGGATGGGAGAAAGAATATAAAAAGGACTCATTAAGGAAAATATTACCATTCAATCAATTCTAATGGGCTTTTTCATACTCCAAGGAGCTTAAGGGACTGGAATATTCCTATGAAAATTTGGAGAAACATAAATCAAACAGATTGAAATGTTAATTTTCAAAACAACATTGAGTAATGACCGAATATCTGTATAAATCAATTAGATTGAGTTGTATTTGGCTCAGTGGTTAGGCAATAAATTGCTTTGTTTACAACACTAATTTGTATGTGAGAAGATAGCATTAAGCTTAGAATAATTAATGAAAGCAAACTGCAAACTGCAACAACAGCAAAAAGAACTAAAGAAAAATGAGGGAAGTCCCAACAGAATCTGCCCTGAAAGACTTGCTGTGGTGTTCTCTTCTGGGGTCTTCCTTGCCCCAAGTTCACCCAGCCAGACCTACTCATTCTCAGATCTCAGCTTTAAAGCCATGATTCTTGTCATCATTTCTTGATGTCTTCCTTCTTCTTTGTGCTCCTTCAGTACATTGTTGTCTTTCATTTTCTTAAATTTTGTTTGTATTTATCAGCCCCACCTAAAGCACAATGTTATATGCCTTCAGTATATA
This sequence comes from Lasiurus cinereus, assembly GCA_011751065.1. Taxonomy (NCBI): domain Eukaryota; kingdom Metazoa; phylum Chordata; class Mammalia; order Chiroptera; family Vespertilionidae; genus Lasiurus; species Lasiurus cinereus. The sequence goes on from JAAGEH010000304.1 coordinate 6,774,150, forward strand.
ATCACACAATTTAGAGCTATAAGGAAATAAATCTTTTTCGGTCTGATGCTTCAGTAGCAGGGTCTCATAGATCTCAAATTGAACTCAAAGATTAGAGTAGTGTTATTTGGCAGGTAATGCTGGATGAAAAAATGGGTACTCTGCAAAGTAAATTAAAAAAAAACTATTAAAACATGTTCAAAATTTTAATTTCTCAATTACTAGATACATTTATATTCACACTAGAGGCCTGGTGCACAAAATTTGTCCATGGGGGGTGGTAGGGGATGTTCCTTCAGCCCAACCTGCACTCTCTCCAATCTGGGACCCCTCAGGGGATGTCCAGCTGCCGGTTTAGGCCCAATCCTGGGCCTAAACCGGCAGTCAGGCATCTCTCTCACAATCTGGATCACTGGCTCCTAACTGCTCACCTGTCGGCCGGCCTGATCACCCCTAACTGCCCCCCCCTTCTGGCCTGGTTGCCCCACACAGCCCGCTGCTCAGTCTTTTGGTCATCCCTCACTAACCCCCCATCCAGCCTGGTCATCCCACGCAGCCTGTTCAATCATCCCTTTGCTTGTTTTGGTTGTGATGGTTGCTTAGACTCTTTTATATATAGATGGGACTATGTAAAAAATCTCCTATTTGTACCACCTCTTTCTGGCAATCTTGGGGAAATAAAGTGGCATCATGAGCAGCCATTTTAGTCTTTGATTGTGAATCTTACAAAGGTCTGGATGAATTAGATTACAGAATTGATGTGTGCAATATGACATGACACATGTGTGACATGAGAGGCCCATATTACAGCAATCTTTGTTCTCTCACATATCATTTAATGGAAACATTTAATGGAAATCATGCCTTTATAATTGGGTGTTGTCTACATATATATCCTCATTACTAAATGAGGATAAAATTGCCACCAAACTTAATTTCTAGTTGAAATTAATTAATGACGTGTTCAATTCTTTTTAAATCATTCTATGTTTCCATGAGTTGCTAGATAATAGGCTGGTTTTGTTTCAGATTTTGGAGGATATGGAAGGAGGATGAAAGTTATGGGGAGAAGTAAGAGGCAGCCAGTTGAGGAAAATGGGATGGCAGCCAACTGCCAATAACCTGGAGAGCTGGATTTAGCCTTTGGAGAGATTAGATACTTAAAAAGGATTTTCATGATGACTTTATGATTTTCTTAAAGTGAAAAGCAAATTTGGTGTTGTATTAACAAACTGTTGAATAGAACTGGTGGGAAGCCATGCCTGATCCTCACTCTATCATGGACTGGACTTGGTACTGTTTTGGGTACCCTGAGGACTCGAACATTATCAATAGATGGCCTGGAAACCATCATTCTCAAGAAGGGCACTAGGTAAAGAAACTGTCTTGAGGTACCTTAGCAAAAAGATATCATGGAAAGCTAGAACAGATTTGTTAAAGAAACATTTGAGATGTCTATCCACTCTATCTCCTAGGGATATCAGAGATAATAGGCATGGAGACTTGGCAGAGTTGCAGCCTAGACTCCTGGGTGAGCAAGGGATAATGAGAGCCATCATAATTGAGGCATTTTATGTGGATTTGTTTCTTCTCATAAGCTTGTGAGAGCATTTGGGTTATGTTCCCATTCAAGAGGTAATGAAACTTGGGTCAAGAGACCCCAAATGACCAGCCCAGGATTTCACAGCAAGCTCATGTAGAGCTAGAACTGACTCCTCTCCTGACATCCTGGGAGACTATAGCATTAATATGGGGTTTCTGGATCTAGTAGAATAACTGTTTCCTTTACTATTTGTATATCCATGTAAATCACTAAAGGCTAATAAATGCTTTGATTTTCTACTATGGGGAACTAGAATCCATTGCGTAAAATGGGTTTGTTGATCAATTAACATAACATGCTTGGTGAGGATGTGGAGAAAAGGGAACCCTTGTGCACTGGTGGTAGGAGTGCACATTGGTGCAATCACTATGGAAAACAGTATGTAGGTTCCTCAAAAAATTAAAAATGGAATCGCCTATGATCCAGCGATTTCACTTCTGGGTACATATTCAAAGAAACCCTAAAAACTAATTCAGAAGAATATATGCACCCCTATGATCATTGCATCATTATTTACAACTCGAGGCCTACTGCCGTGAAGTCATTTGAGACCCAGACCCAGCGGTGGCAGGACCCGGAGTCAAGTCCCCGCCCACCTGCAGGAGCCTCACCGAGCACGCAGCCCCGCCCATTTTGAAGAGAATTGGGGACGGAGATAAGAATAGTTTCCGGCCCTAACCTTTACTTCTCAGGAGCACTTAAATTGACCTTCGTTGGGAGATGAGAATTGAACCGAGCAACACTACTTGTTCCCATGAAGAAATCATATGACACTCAGCAGGTGCCTTTTGGCTTTTGGTCGTTATGGTGCGATGGCATCACAGCTATGGGGTTTTTATAATAGACATAGCCAAGACATGGAAGAAATCCAAGAACCTATCACTAGATAACTGGAAAAAGAAGATGTGGTACATATATACAATAGAATATTACTTGGCCATGAAAAGAATGAAATTTTTCCATTTGCAACAACATGGATGGACCAAAAGGGTATTATATTAAGTGAAATAAGACAGAGAAAGACAAATACCATATGATTTCACTTATATGTGGAATCTAAAGAACACACAAGCAAAATTGAAACATACAGATACAGAGAGCAGATTGATAGTTGCTAGAGGGGAGGAGAGTTGGGGAGCAGGGCGAAAAAGGGAATGAATTAAGAAGTACAAACTGGTATTTACAGAATAGCCACAGGACTATTAAGTACAGCATAGGGAATATAGCAATAATATTGTGATAACTATATTATTAGGTGGGTACTGGAAATATCAGGGGGACCACTTTGTAAAGTATATGATTATCTGAACTATTAATATATGCTACAAACCTAAAACTAATACAAAATAATATTGAATGTAAACAGTAATTTAAAAACAAAATAACACATTATACTTCAGATTCAGAAAAAAGTTTAAATATAATTTCTGACCTTTTGACAGAGATGTTTAAAGGGGTTAACGCATATTTATTGATTCTAACAATGCCTCACTACTACAACATCATCAAGGGAATTTTATTTCTTTACATTAATTTACATTCATCTTATTCTGTGGCCTCAGAGTCATGTTCTTGCATCCACATTTACAATCTTTTCTTTTCCTTTGGCATGTAGTTCCTCCTTTCAGTTTCCAGTGTGCCTCTTGTAGTAGCTTTCCTCAAATTGCTTTCTAATTTCCTACTTCTTATTTACTAAGGGCTGGGAAATCAGTTGAAAAAATTGTTTAAATTGCATACAAATGGAGAATGAATAGGCTCTGAAAAAGCATCTGTGCCCTCTCTCGGAAGTTAAATATAGTAACTCTACTGCTTGGATTAAATGGTCATCTCTGGCTGCTCAGAAAATTTTATTCAGGAATTCCTACCATTAGATTGCATCCCAGAAGACAGCTACTAAAATAAGTGATTTTCACCTAAGAAAAGTATTGCCATAGGGACATAATGCCTGTATCAACTTGTTTGCTCAATGTTACAGTGATTCTAGGTTAGAAAGGTGGATTGTACAAATATGTCATTATGATGGTATTACAACAAAATAAATGTTGGAGATTGTTTAAACATCTATAAATAAAGAATGGTTAAACCAATTGTGTCACATTCACACACTGGATATTCATAGCTTTAAAAATACATTTATTGGGTCTAACATGAGAAAGCATTTTTGTTATCAAATAAAGCTAAGAGTGATGGCTTAAAATAGTGTATGACTTAGCTAATCTTTACTGAACACCTGCTACATATCAAGCATCATTCCAAGTGCTTTATATGCAAGAGCATCTCAATTATGGGGGGAAGTGTACTTGAAAACTGGGACTAAAAATTTACCAAAAATATTAGCTAGTGATTATCTCCAATTGATACAGTCATGAATAATCTTATTTTATATAATGAGCATGTATCATTATACTAATGAGGAAAATATTTGTATTTTTAGATTGACTATCTTTCCAAGAAAATCCAGGTCATACAAAACAATAGCAGAGCAGATTTTTATCTCATTTCCCCTTGACATATGATACAAAGATCCAAAGCAGACAAGCTCCAGGTTTCTTACATATATTTGGTAATCCCACAGCAGCTAATCAGCAAAAGTATGTCCCTAATACTATTCTATCTCCTCTATAACTAGGTGCAGTATTAATTCAAAAGACCCATTTCAAATGGCTGGCACTGACAGACATACACATACTCAAACATTTACTCATTGCAACTATGAATATCCACTCTTTGGTTTCCTGGTTATGAATTTTGGTTTCCTATGTTATGAACTTTTTTTCCCTAGTAACTTTCAAGTATATAATACAGTATTGTTACCTGTAAACTTCTGAGAAGGCTTGTTCATACTGACATTTGAAGGAGGAGTCATTTATAACAAAGGAAGAGCCACTAGTCCTGAGGCCAAAGAGATGAAAAAAATCATCTCAGAGGAAAAAATATATATAATGAACAGGTATATGTTGTTTCTATAAACCTACCATTCTGGATAACCTTCATTCCCTATTCATCCCATGCCCTTCTCTAAAGCCAACAATGATCTAGGGAACAGGCTGATTGAAGCCTTCTGTTAATGGACCAGGTTGATTACACCTAATCCCACTCAATCAATCTTAACTCAAGAGAACCATTTAACCATGATATGCCTTCTGATTTGTTGCAATCAGAAGTGCCATTGTTGCAATGAAGTATTCTTGCCAAAAATCAAACTGAATCTGTTCTCCTTTTGGGTATATTTGAAATATGCTATAACAAAAAGTTTTGAAGGAATATTGGTGGGTTGGCTGAAACCTTAGGAAGGCTCATAGCAAAGTTGCCAGCAACAGAACTGTCTGAGCAGGAAAGAGTCTCACTCCATTATTTCTCTATAGTTTCCCCTATAAGCCCTTCCTCTCTTTCTCACCTGGAAAACTATTACTCAATTTCAATACTTTGAGGCATTACTACCTCCAGGTATCATACACTGATTCCACCCCCCAAAAGCAACATGACATGGTATTTAAGAACACGGTTCATGAGTTCAAATTGCTGGCTCTGTAACCTTTGTCAAGAAATTTAATCAACCTGTGACTCATTTCTTCATGTATAAATTGGGCATAATTTCTCATAGGACTACTATATACAACAGTGGTTTGAAGTGTTCCTAGAATATCATAAGCACTCTATATATGTGAGCTATTTTCTTTATAAGATTAAGTTAAATATCTTTGTTTTGTGGTTCCAGTCTTTCATGATCTACCCAAGTGTGTGGAAGTTGTGCATTGTCTTATCCATTTACCTTGTAGTTGGAAAACTAGAAAGCTTAAAAGATTACTCTGACTCCCTTGGACCTAAGGCTTTACATGCAAGCTCCACCCATGGAAACACTTTGAAGAACAGAATTCAGTGGCAGGTCATCATCCAGTCAATTCTGGGCAGTCTCTGCCGCAAAGATCACCTTGGAAATTACTATAGTTCAGATTCCTCAGTATTGAAAGGCAATATGGTGAAGGCAGCAACATTTTAGGCCAATTCATAAAGGTAGAAGCTCTGGCCAGCTATGAGTATCCACTCTTTGGTTTCCTGGTCTCAAGAGGCAAAAGCACTGTGGCAGTAGAGGTGACAGCCTTGACTTTGGCACAGACTTTATGTGGCCTCCAGGGTGGTAGCTTTCCTATAGGTCAGTTTCCTGTTGTTTTGAAGACGTTCCTGGAGGCCCAGCCCAGAATCTGCCCTTCCTCCCTTCTCAAACTTTTGTGGGCACCTAATTCCCTAATTTAAATTTATTACTGCTTCAATTATCTTGAGTAGTTTCTATTTCCTACCCTGGAACCCTGACAATTTAACTGAACCCTGTATTAGTTGTCATTTCTCCCGACATAAAGTTTGTAATCCAGTCAGGGAGCTTCGGTAATCTTAGACAAGCAGGTTAGCTGAGAAGATTATACAATTTAAGCAAATAGCAACATAAAATACTGTAATTCTAAATCTACTGAGTTTGTCATGAATTCAATGGGAAGTCTAAAAACTTATTCCTCCACTGTGTCTTCTCTAAAGTGGCCTTTTCATTGCACCAGCCACTCTGAACACGGTGGGCACCAACATGTTTCAGTAGAAACCTTCCTGTGAGGAAAATAACCTTAACTCAATCTCTCCATACTCTGTGATTTTTTTTTTTTAAGTAGCATCTTATAGCTTCAGGGTCTTATGGAAATTTTTGTGAAATCCCTCAAGTTTTTTCTAACTCCCTCTTCAATGAACACTAAAGGTTAAGCATGAATCCAAGATGCTGATCTGATAAGCAATTTGAGTAGATACTTACAGCTGTGACCTCAAAATTGTCTCTATCTCTGACACTGACCCCTGACATGGGAAAATTCCAATATTCCAACTTTCTTTTCTCTGAATCCCAGTTCATTCCCAAGAAGCATCTTAGTCATGACCCCCTGGTGGGTCATCCTTCTGACCTCCACACATGGCCAGTGTATTTGTTTTCTATTGCTGCTGTAACAAATAACCACAAATGTGGTGGCTTAACACCCATTTATTAGCTCACAGTAATGGAGGTCAGAATTCCAGAGTGACTCTTGTGGAGACTTTGAGGGAGAATTCACTGCCAGACTCACTCAGTTGTTAACATAATTGTCCCCATTTCTTTGCTGACTGTCAGCCAGGAGTCACTCTCAGCTCCTAGAGGGTCCCTGCTGTCCTTGGCTCATGCCCCCTCCTTCAATGCCATCAACAGCATTCCCAATCCTAATGACTTCCTTTGAATCTCTCTAACTTCTTCTTTTGCCTTCCTCTTCTGGCTTAAGGGCTCATGTGACTCCATTGTTCTAGGGAGCTATAACATCCAGGAATCTCCCTATTTTAATGTCAGATGATTAGCAATCAAAATTATATCTGCAAAGTTCCCTTTTGCTACATGAGGTGATATATTCATAGACTTAAGGATTAGAAATTATGGAATCTTCTTAGGGATCTAATTCTGTCCATTAGAATCAGCACTATCCGGGACTGAGGCTTTCCTGCTAGAGTACCTGTTCATAGTGCATTCAGTGGAACCAGGAAGGAGGAGGGAGAGCTCTTTATCCACAGGTCCACTTCAAATACCTGAGGATAAAACTTGTTTGGTAAATCTTATAATCACTACTAGAAATAAATGTACTTACTAGTATACTCCCCTTTCCCGTGTTTTATCAAAAAATGTGGAAGCTAGTTTGGTCATATGCAAATTATAATTACAAGGTCAATATTCTAGATAATGCTTTCATGTGTTTGACAGTGTGTGACTATGGGTGACAATCAGACTAATGTGAATTTTTGTGGCTCTATGTGTATATGTGTAGAGTCAATGTAATCTTGAGCTTAGGGAATTCAAATCTTTTATAGTAGGCAGTCAGTCTGCCTGAACTCTTTGGTGCAAATTAAATCATTATCTTTATTATTCTGAACAGTAAACAACTACTTTTTGCTCCAGAGGAATACACTATCTCCATCTTCCAAGGCTGTTTGCTATACAAACATCCCTGGGGGAAAAAAAAGTCCATAACAAATATGGTCAATGCCTTTGCTTACAAGACAGGTAAAAACATGAGAGACCCATGGAGAAGTGTCATATTAAAAAAGAAAGAAAGAATGAGAGAGGTAAATGTTATTTAAATTAAACTTGTTTTATTTTTTTATTTAAATTCTTTATTGTTTAAAGTATTACATAAATCTCCTTTTCCCCTCATTGACCTTTTCCTGGCCACCCACACCCCACACCATGTGCCCTCATCCCTCCCCCGCCCATCTGTGTCCATTGGTTATGTTTATATGCATGCATACAAGTCTTTTAGTTGATCTCTTACTCCTTCACCTACTGCCTTCCCTCATAGATTGGACAGTCTATGCTTCTATGACTCTGGTTCTATTTTGGTTCCTCAATTTATATTGTTCATTATATTCCACAAATGAGTGAGATTATGTGCTATTTATCTTTCTCTGACTGGCTTATTTCGCTTAGCATAATGCTCTCCAGTTCCATCTTGTTGCAAATGGTAAGAATTCCTTCTTTTTTACAGCAGCATAGTATTCCATTGTGTAGATGTACCACAGTTTTCTAATCCTCTTACCTGCTGATAGGCACTTAGACTGTTTCCAAATCTTAGCTATTGTAAATTGTGCTGCTATGAACATATGGGTGCATATATCCTTTCTGATTGGTGTTTCTGTTTTCTTGGGATATATTCCAAGAAGTGGGATTACTGGTCAAATGGAAGTTCCATTTTTAATTTTTTGAGAAAATGCTATACACTAATCTGCATTCCCATCAGCAGTGCAGGAGAGTTCCTTTTTCTCTGAATCATCTCCACCACTTGTCATTTATTGATTTGTTGATGATAGCCATTCTGACAGGTGTGAGATGGTATCTCTTTGTTTTGATTTGCATCTCAGATGATTAGTGACTTTGAGCATGTTTTCACTTGTTTCTCAGCCTTCTGTTTTTCTTCTTTCAAAAAATGTCTATTTCGGTCCTTTGCTCTTTTTGGATTGTTTATCTTCCTGTTGTTAAGTTGTATGAGTTCCCTATAAATTTTGGAAATTAAGCCCTTATCAGAAATGACATTGGCAAATATGTTCTCCCATGCAGTGGGCTTTCTTGTTGTTTTGTTGATGGTTTCTTTTGCTGTACAGAAGCTTTTTATTTTTATATAGTCCCGTTTGTTTATTTTCTCCTTTAGTTTTCATTGTCCTAGGAGCTGTATAGGCAAAGATACTGCTGCAACAAATGTCTGCTATTTTGCTGCCTATGGCTTCTTCTAGGATTTTTATGGTTTCCTGTCTAATATTTAAGTCCTTTATTTATTTGAATTTATTTTTGTGTATGGTATAAGTTGGTGATCTAGTTTCATTTTTTTGCATTTATCTGTCCAATTTTCCCAACACCATTTATTAAAAAGACTTTCTTGATGCCATTGTATGCTCTTGCCTTCTTTGTCAACTATTAATTGAGCATAATGGCTTGGATTGAACTCTGGGTTTTCTATTATGTTCCATTGGTCTGTATGTCTGTTCTTATGCCAGTATCAGGCATTTTTGAGAACAGTGGCTTTGTAGTATAGCTTGATATCTGATATTGTGATCTCCCCAACTTTGTTCTTCTTTCTCAAGATTGCTGCAGCTATTCGGAGTCTTTTTCTGTTCCATATAAATTTTTGGAGAGTTTGTTCTAGGTTTGAAGTATGCCTATATTTTTGTTTTTAATATACTTTTTATTGATTTCAGAGAGGAAGGGAGAGGGAGAGATAGATAGAAACATCGATGATGACAGAGAATCATTGATTGGCTACCTCCTGCATGGCCCTTTCTGGGGATTGAGCCCACAACCCTGGCATGTGCCTTGACAGGAAATCATACTGTCACCTCCTGGTTCATAAGTTGATGCTCAACCATGGAGTCACAGCTGTAAGACATTTTTAGTAGGCATATCAAGGAGATAAGATCCATGCAAAGTGGTTGGTGGCAGAGCCGGAAAAATCTTTCTTCTTTTCAATTATCATTATTACTCTATCTTGCCCCCCAGATTGCAGTAACCTGGGAAACATGGTTTACTTATAGAAGAGTGGCCTCATTTCTGAATGCAGATATCTGTTATGACCAATTAAGAATTAACCTGTGACAGTCTTCCCCCCTCCACAAGCAAACACTGCTGATTCATCGTTACAGAAACATGCAAATTTTATGTGTAATAGAATTTTAATGTGATCATTATATTAAATATATGTGAAAATTCTAATATTTGTTGTAGTCATATAGTTAAAATTCTACCTGCATCTCCCTCCTCAGTTCAATGTCTTTAAATACCGTTTCCCTTATGCCTATTAAAATAATTCATCTTGACAGCATTGCTTTATTCAAAAATTTTCCAGGGGCTTTCTTTGGATAGCTCCATTTCTATTCACTAACAATTTTCTTTTTTGCTAAGTTAAAAAGCTACAATGTCAGAGCAAAGAGTACAAACTCTATTACAAAGATTATATACATTTCTTTCATCAAAATCCTCAGCATTTATTTTAATCACAAGATAGCTTTCAAGCCTATAGTATTTTTAGTTTAAACTGGAAAATTGGCCTGTAGTTTTCAGATATTGTTTTTCTTGGCTGACTGTTTTATACATCTTTCACATAGTTCCATACATACTTGTGGGATGAATTATACCACAAATTGTTGATTAAAATTTTCTCATAGTACTACTTATTTTTTATACCACAAATTGTTGATTAAAATTTTCTCATAGTACTACTTATTTTTTATTTGAGAGAGAAAAAGGGAGAATAGGAGACAGTACATGTGAAAAAGAGAGAGAGAGAGAGAGAGAGAGAAGAAACATCAATTTGCTGTTCCACTTATTTTTGCATTAATTGATTGATTCTTGCATGTTCCCTGACTGAGGATGGAACCCATAACCTTGGCACTTAAGGACGTTGCTCCAACCACCTGAGCTACCCAGCCAGGACTCCCATAGTAACTTTTAAGGCATAAGCAAGGACAGTCCTATCAGAGATGATTAAGTTGGCTGTGCTGGTATTACCACAGTGTCAGGGACATTACCACAAGGAAGGTCCATTTGAGCAGAAACTATTTGCTCAGAACTGGGACCATCACTAAAAATAGTGATGAGCACATAATCATTGTCCAATTATGATTTGTTGAATGTCTAAATGAGTACTTAAGAGAATCCACCAGAGTCCTGCTACCTTCAGGATAAAGACAAAATTCTTTCTTATTGAGTCCTTAGCTCTCAATGGCCTCTCTAACTATAGTTTTTGAGGAGACCACATTTTCTATGTTGTAAAACACAATAGCTTTGCCCAGGGCATTTCTTAGACATTCCAGAAAACATTTACAAAAAATTTCTTGCTTAACTACAAAAATTGGCAAAGGGCCATATTGTAGATAGATTAATTTTTTTTTACTTTTTTAAAATAAATCTTTATTGTTCAGATTATTACAGTTGTTCCTCTCCATGCCCCCCCCCATATTTCGCCTCTACTCAGTTTCCACTCCACCCTCTGACCTCACCCCCAGCCCACTATTCTCATCCATAGGTATACTTTTGTCCATTCTCTTCCCACACCCTCCACATCCCTTTCCCCCCTTGGTGCTCACAAGAATTATCAGTCCACTCTCTTTCTATGCCCCTGATTCTATTATATTCACCAGTTTATTCTGTTCATCAGATTTTTTTTATTCACTTGATTTTTAGATTCACTTGTTGATAGGTATGTATTTGTTGTTCATTGTTTTTATCTTTACCTTTTTCTTCTTTCTCTTCTTAAAGAATACCTTTCAGCATTTCATATAATACTGCTTTGGTGGTGATGAACTCCTTTAGCTTTTTCTTATCTGTGAAGCTCTTCAATTCTGAACGATAGCTGTGCTGGGTAGAGTAATCTTAGTTGTAAGTTCTTGCTATTCTTCATTTTGAATATTTCTTGCCATTCCCTTCTGGCTTGCATAGTTTCTGTTGAAAAATCAGCTGATAATCATAAGGGTGCTCCCTTGTAGGTAATTAACTGTTTTTCTCTTGCTGCTTTTAATATTCTCTCTTTATCTTTTGCCCTTGGCATTTTAATTATAATGTGTCTTGGTGTGGTCCTCTGCTGTTGGATCTCCATATTTTATTCTTTGTTTCAGTCAGTGTATGCTTAATTTCTAATTGGTCATTTTTCATATCCTCAAAGGTGTCACTAAACTTATTGACAGTTTCTAGAAAATTCATTTTTTTAATATATTTTATTGATTTTTTACAGAGAGGAAGGAAAAGGGAAAGAGAGTTAAAAACATCAATGAGAGAGAAACATCGATCAGCTGCCTCTTACACACCTCCTACTGGGGATGTGCCCACAACCAAGGTACATGCCCTTGACTGGAATCGAACCTGGGACCTTTCAGTCTGCAGGCCAATGCTCTATCCACTGAGCCAAACCAGTTAGGGCTAGAACATTCATGAAAAACCTTATAACTGTGGTTTTGAACACTATATCCTGTAGTTTGCTTTCCTTCATTTCTGTCATTTGTGACCTGTTTCTTTGTCTCTGCATTTTGGCTGCTTCCCTATGTTGATGGAGTGGCTTTGTGTGCTAAGTGTTGTAAAGAGCCCAGTGGCTTAGCCTCCTCAGTTACCTGAGGTGGACACTCTTGGTGCACCCTTTTGTGGACTGTGTGCACAGTCTTGTTGTAGTTAAGCCTTGATTGTTGTTGTATCACTGGGAGGAATTGTCCTCCAGGCCAATTGGCTGTGAGAATCAGCTATGTCTATGATGGGAGAATTTGTGTGCTAGACATATCCTTATGGGGCAAGACTTGCTTCAGTGGGGCTTTGGTGCTCACTGAGTCTGCCCCCTGAGTGTGTCCCTTAAGGATCTGAGGAGTAATCTGGATGGTCCCACACTGATCCCTGGGTACACTGGCTCTTGGATCTCCAAGGAGGTGGTAATTTAGCCTCTGCCTGAGACCACCCAGCAGGAGTCATGGAGAGATCTGCAGATTCCTCTTCTTTGTTTGGGTTTTGGAGGTGCTCAGATGAGGCCCAGCTGTGAAGCAATGCAAGCTACTGCAGGGTCTTGGGCCTTCTTTTGGATGTTTTGCGTCTCTGACCCAGCTACAGTTTGTTAGGTAATTTTTTATTGCAAAAACCTCTGAGCGCAGCTTGGGTGGGGCGGGTTCTCAGGAAATCCACAGGGCAGAGAAAACAGCAATGGCTGATCCTCAGTCCTGCCCTAAGGGGCCTCAGGGTCTCAGTGTCCCTTGGTAATTGCTGTAAGTATCTCTGAGAGAAAGCCACTCTCAAGTTCCGCCCAATGCCAGATAGTCCAGTTTCTCCCGTATGAATCTGGGTCCAAAGAGTCTCTCCTGGAACTAGAGTTTAGAGCAATTGGGAGCTTGTGTCTCCCTCCCCATTGAGAAAGACAACCACATACTCAGTTGTTGGTCCTTTCCTCACACCCACCTCTGTACCTCTGCCTTTACTTCTGTAGCTCCTCTGAGTCTCAGTGTGCCTTTCTCTTCCCTTCTAGTTGCAGAATTTCCACTCAGTCAACCTTCCTGTGGATCTAGATGATGTCTGTTTTGTCTTTTAGTTGTAGTTTTAAAGTGGTTGTACAAGGCAGCAATTTCAGGTGTTTACCTATGCCGCCATCTTGGTTTCTCGTAGTTAGATTTTATTAGATTAATTTTCTGAAGGCAAACTCATCCCCAACCTGTTGTCAGACACTTCTCTCCAAACATCATTGTATCAGTCCGAGGAAGCTGAGGTAACGAATAATTCTAAAACCTTTAGTGGCCGGTAGAACCTGAGGTTAGTTTTACTGACTCACAGCATATGCCCACAGATGACCAACAGTGAAGCCCTGTGCATAGTCGCCACCCTCTGTCCAGCAACACCCACACTAAGGGGACAGAAAAGCTGCCAGAACATGCCAGTCACAGTGACAAATGAAAAAGAGAAAATGGCAGAGAACATCCTGGTCCTAAACTTCTGCCTGGAAGTACCACACAATGGGTCTGCTCAACATTATATTAGCCAGTGCAAGTCTTATGGCCACACCTGAAATCAATCAGCAAGCCACAAATGTATAATTCTCCTCTAAGGAGGGACTGCAATATTGGTAAACAGTAGTGCATTCTACCACCACATGTACTGAAAACCAGGATGTAGAACATCAAATCAGTCATTTAATGGCAACTGGGTCTAAACCCAAGTCATCCTCACCAAGACTAAGAAAAAAAATATCGGAGAGAATCCAAGATGGCAGCATAGGTAAACACCTACACTGCTGCCTCGCACAACAATTTCAAAACTACAACTAAAAGACAGAACGGACATCATCCAGAACCACAGGAAAGCTGGCTGAGTGGAAGTTCTACAACTAGAGGGAAAGAGAGGGGCTCACAGAGACCCAGAGGAGCTGCAAAAAGCTGAGGTATGGAGACGCGCGCGTGGAGAGAGCGGGTGCCGGAGTACCTGGCTGGTTTTCTCTGGTGGGAGGGAAACGGAGACTCTCAAAGGCATTGAACCCCTTATCTTACAACACTAAACCCCAGATCCAGCCAAAACTCATACGGGGGGAGTTTGGACTGTGAATAGGGAGAAGTGTACGGAAATTTAGGGGAGTCGCAAAAGATCAAAGGCCTGGTGGCACGCACGGCACTGCACAGGACAGATTGCTGATTGTGCCGCTGGCTTTCTCGAGTGGGTGGGAGACAGACCCTCCCAACTGTGCCACTTCTGACTCCACTAAGCCCCTGTTTTGGGCGAAACCCCAGGGATCTAGTCTCGTGTGGTCCTGGTGCGCAGGGGAGCCGGAGGGGCAGCGGTCTAGAGGCACTGCGGGCTCTGGGGCACAAGGACCGCTCCAGTGATTACCCAGTCACGTGAGACTCAGGGGCCGTGGAGGGCAGGGCTGACTGGAAGGCAAGGCGGTCCCTTAAGCCCTGAGACTCCACCCCTCCCAAGCTCAACAGAGGCTTCTTCGGTTTTGCAAGTCTGGTATCATAAAGCTGAATCCAACACAGAAGTTCTCCGGCATAGTAAAAATGCTGAGACAAGGGAAGGGATTACAAACAAAAGAAATTGAGGGGGAAAAATGACTGGATATAGAGTTCAAAACCACGCTTATAAGGTTTTTCAAGAGTATGCTAGAAAAGTTAGATAAATTTAGTGAGACCCAAGAGGAGATGAAAAAGGACATACTAGAGACAATGACTGAAATAAAAAATATTATACAGAGTCCTAACAGCAGACTAGAGGATGGCAAGAATCAAGTCAAAAATTTGAAATATAAAGAAGCAGAAAACATTCAACTGGAAAAGCAAGAAGAGAAAAGAATCCGAAAATGTGAAGATAATGTAAGGATCCTCTGGGACAGCTTCAAGTGTACCAACATCAGAATTGTGGGGGTGCCAGAAGAAGATAAAGAGCAAGATACTGAAAAGCTATTTAAAGAAATAATGACTGAAAACTTCCCACATCTGATAAAAGAAATAGACTTACAAGTCCAGGAAGCACACAGAACCCCAAATAAAAGGAATCCAAAGAGGACCACACCAAGACACATCATAATTAAAATACCAAGAGCAAAAGACAAAGAGAGAATATTCAAAGCAGCAAGAGAAAAACAGTTCATTACCTACAAGGGAGCACCCATACGACTGTCAGCTGATTTCTCAACAGAAACGATGCAGGCCAGACGGTAGTGGCAAGAAATATTCAACGTGATGAATAGCAAGAACCTACAACCAAGAATACTCTATCCAGCAAAGCCAACATTCAGAATTGAAGGGCAGATAAAGAGCTTCACAGAGAAGAAAAAGCTAAAGGAGTTCATCAACTCCAAACCAGTATTATATGAAATGCTGAAAGGTACTCTTTTAGAAGAGGAAGAAGAAAAAGGTAAAAGCCAAAAAATTATGAACAACAAATACATATCTATCAACAAGTGAATCTAAAAATTAAATGAATTAAAAATTTGATCAACAGAATAAACTGGTGAATATAATAGAATCAGGAGCACAGAAAGGGAGTAGACTGATAATTCTCAGGGGGACAAAAATCATAAGGCATCAAACAGACTGTGAAATTACAGCAGAAAGATTAAAGTTAGGTGAGGTAGATAAGTGATCAATCAAAGGACTTGTATGCATGCATATAAGCATAACCAATGATCACAGACACTGGGATATGCCTGGGAGGGAGGGGGGCAATGGGGAGATATGTATAAAAAATTAATAAAAATTAATAAAATGCAAATAATAGAAAAAAGAAAAAATATCAAAACATACATTTTATTGTTTACTTTAATAATTGGAGAAATGTAGACTAAAAGTTCTTTTCACTAAAAAAAAAAAAAAAAAAACAGAAACTTACAGTCCTAACTGGTTTGGCTCAGTGGACAGAACATCAGCCTGTGGACTGAAGGGTCCTAGGTTCAATTCTGGCACATGCCCAGGTTACAGGCTCAATCCTCAGGAGGGAGCCTGTAGGAGTCAGCCAATCAATGATTCCAAAACATCATTGATGTTTTCGTTTCCCTCTATATCTATCTACCTTTCTTTCTGAAATTAATAAAAATTAAAAATAAAAAGTGCTATTTAAAAAAAACTTACAAAAACTATTATGAAATTAATTAAAATAGTTGCAGAATTCCTCCCAAACCACTGGAGATGAAAAGAGCAAATTAAAGAAAATTCATATAGCCCTGGTCAGTATGGCTCCATCAGTTGGATGTTGTCCTGTGCACCAAAAGGTCACCTGTTCGATTCCAGGTCAAGGTCAAGGTACATACTCAGGTTGTGGTCTCAATCCCCAGTTGGGTGCTTATAGGAGGTAACCAATTGATGTTTCTCTCTTTCTTTCTCACATCCCTTCATTGATATTTCTATCTCTCCCTCTCTCTGAAATCAATAAAACATGATTTTTAAAACAGAAAATTTATATAGCAAAATATTTTTTTATACTTTTATTGATTTCAGAGAGAGGGAAAGATGGAAACATCAATGATGAGAGAGAGTCATTAATCAGCAATCTCCTGCACACCCCACACTGAGGATCAAGCCTGCAAGCTAGGCATGTGACCTGACCGAGAATCAAACCCAAGATATCCTAGTTCATAGGTTGACACTCAACCTCTGAGTCACACCACCAGGCAGCAAAATATTTTTTTTTAAAGAGTAAAGATGCACAGAAGCTGAAACCAGTTTGGCTCAGTGGTTAGAGCAACGGTCTGTGGACTGAAAGGTCCCAGGTTTGATTCTGGTCAAGGGCATGTATCCTGGTTGTTGGCACATCCCCAGTAAGGGGTGTGCAGGAGATAACTGATCAATTTCTCTCTCTCATTGATGTTTCTAACTCTATCCTTCTTTTTCCTCTCTGTAAAACATCAATAAAATATATTTTTTTAAAAAGATGCACAGAAGATATAAAGCTTAACAAAATATAGCAGAATGCTGCATATAGCAATGATCACCACATACAGAAGAGGTTTAAGGTCCCATAAGGAGAGGTAAATACTAGTTTAAAAGTAAAAACCAACTATATGGTACCTAAGAAACAAACCTAAAGTAAAATAAAATAAAAAAGGTAAAAGCAAAGGAATAGTCTATTTAAATTGTAAACAAAAAGAAAGCTGAGAGTGAAATATCAATTCAGAAAAAATAGTTTAAATAAAAAAATAAGTAAATGTGTTAAGGAGGATAATTTAATACTCTCTTTCACAATGAAGAGAGAGTAGTTTTAACTAATATATATCAGACATGTTTCTACAGAACAGAGATACAACTTCAGTCCAATGTGAAGCAATGGAGTAGAACAAAATCTAGAATTTCAGTCTGTCTTAGCTATAGAAAAAATGTGAAATTCTGCCCATTAGTCCTAGAAAGCTGTAATAAGCTTATTGGCTGCTCAGAAATTTGGAAGAAAAGCAAAGTTATCAAGAAAAGTAAAAATCTAAAGCCTGCTATAGACACATACTAACATGTGAGATTCAAATGTAAAAGCCCTGCTTGGAACCAGAACCAAAGACTAAAATATTAAATTAGTCCAGATAAAAATATTGTAATACCTTCTCACATTGAAATAGAGCAATGAGAATAATCAATAGCACCATACACAAATATGGGTGAACCTCACAAAGGCAATGTTGAATGAAAGACACAATTCAGAAAATGATAGAAAGTTTATATAAAAACAGACCTAATCAACAGTGTATAAAACTATAGTAACCCAGACCTTGAACCTATTCCTTAACCTAACCCTCCCTACACATAACCCTAATCTAAGCTAAATCTAACCTTAAGCCTAATCTCTGAATTAGCTCTAATCCTAAAAGGAAAAAAAAAGACAGGATGGTGATTACTCTTGTGCAAGATGGGGATGGTATTGACTGAAATAGGGCTCAAAGCTAGCTTCTAAGGTGTTGGTGATGATGTTTGTTGGTCTCAGTGAGAATTACAGAAAGGGGTTCACTTTCTGAAAATATATGAAGCTGAATACTTACGATATTGTCCTTTTTTATAGGAAGATTACACTTTATATACTTTAAGAAATATATCCATTATATGTTATACTTCAATAAAGTGAAAGGAAAATAGGTCCTACTCTATTAAAACTCAATTAAAAACAAAACTCACCCTCTAAAGACATTTTCACAATCCAGGGCAATTTTCACTTGTCCTTTACCCAGGACAAATGAAACTGCTTCAGGAAAACAATTCTGACCTTTACCCAAAGAAATCACAAGAACAAGTTACAAACATTCAAATATAACAAATACCAATAGTGGTGATAACTGTGTTTGTAAGTTTTGAGTTCCTAAAAAGAATACCAATGAAAACTATTCATCAATAAAAATTATGAGAGTTACTGCAGTGAGGAAGGACACAACCTTGGTAGAGACTGAATAATGTCTCAGAAGAGGAAACGCAAGACAAGATGAGGATAGGGTTTTAGGTCCTGGGCTAGGTCATTTGGAGCGAGTTTTGAAGGGCAGGGAACTGGTTGGGATTGGGTAAAACTTATTACATAACAGTGTTAGATGGATGAACACAGTGACACTAGGATCTTGAAGCAAGTTCTTGATAAGTAAGCTATTTTAATTGGGTTACAATCTTAACCTCCAGGAACAATTATTTCCAGGACCAAGTAGCTAAGCTATATTTGCCTGGGTAGGCAAAACCAGGAAAGTATAATTTGGTCCAAAATTGATTATCACAGGGACAAAAAAGTATGTTGTTTTACGGTGATGTATATTTACCTTTTCTAATTAATTACAAATGATGTGTGTATATATAGGGCATCCAAAAAATGTATACACATACTTTAAATAATTATAAAGGCAGGGTTTATTAAAATACATATCATTTTCAAAATTGAGCTATCAGCTATTACAGTATGTATACATTTTGGGGGGACACTCTGTATAAATATACAAGCGTGGGCAAAATAAGTTTATAGTTATAATACAAATAATTAATACAATAATTAATAAATACTATAAGAATAAACTCTGCCCAGGCAATGTTGCTCAGTGATTGAGCATTGACCTATGAACTAGGAGGTCACAGTTTGATTCCTGGTTAGAACACAAGCCTGGGTTTCAGGCTCGATCTTCACTAGGGGTTATGCAGGAGTCAGCCAATCAATGGTTTTCTGTCATCATTGAGGTTTCTCTCCTTCTCCCTCTTCTCCTCCCTGAAATCAATAAAAAATGTGTATTTTTAAAGAACATTACAATTTGCTTACTATTTCCCAATGTCAATAAATTTCTGTAGTTTCTTTACTTATTTTTGTCACCATCATACTTACATAGCAAAAAAATGTATCTTATTAGAATGATTTTTATACATTTAATAGAGCTATAGTTAATGACTTACTGATTGTTGGATGGCCAATCCCTACTGAAAATAGCTAACAAAGAGTTTGAAACAAAGATTCCTGGCCAAGCTATGGAAAATCTTTCAAAGTGAGTATTACTGAAACCTTGATAAACTTAGGTAAGAATTTTGGCCAAGTATCCCAAGAAATTTGTATTTGTGAACTTCTAGTAAATGTGAACTGTTTTCAGGCAACAAACTGAAGGCATCAGAGCTTATCAATAACAGACCCTAATGATTGATAGTTCTTTTTTCTTTTCATTTTTTGTAGACAAGGAAGAAAAATTCACCAGATATGTAATATCTGATTATCAGTATCTGATATTGTTAAGCAAACAAACAACAACAAAACACAGGATGAGATGAGGAACAAGGACCCAGCTACTATAAAATGTCAAGAACACAGAACTAAGATGCAGCACAGTCACTAACAAAGTACAAGTCACCTCACCTCTCTGAATTTAAATTTCCTTCCAGTCATAAAATTTTCCTTATCAAATTATCTATAATGTCACTTCGGAAAAGCAAATTTTCGTTAATGGAGAGGATGGAAACTTTATCCGAAAAAATTAAGGTTTTTGCATCAGGGCAGAGAGTTGAATCAGGCAGGGCACAGCAACTGAAGGCTCTGATGGCCTATTCCACACCTGTCCCACTTGCTCCCTGGCTACCAAGACTGCCTTCAAGTTGAACAGTACTGGACACAATTGGCAAAAAACATTGTAGCCCAACTTCACAAGGCTTGACATTGAAAGTTTATTGGCAACATTCAATTTGACCACCTCTATTTGACAAGACTGCACACCTATCTGCTTTGAAGTCACATCATAGAAATAGAAGTTGACATTTAAAAATATCTTTATATAACGTATGATATATAAAATAAAATTCGCCATTCTAACCATTTCTTTTTTTTTCTAACCATTTCTTAGTGACATTAGTCACATTCACAATGTCTCTATCACCATTTAGTTTTTTAATTATATTTTATTGATTTTTTACAGAGAGGAAGGGAAGGGATAGAGAGTTAGAAACACCGATGAGAGAGAAACTTAGATCAGCTGCCTCCTGCACACCTCCCACTGGGGATGTGCCCGCAACCAAGGTACATGCCCTAGACCGGAATCGAACCTGGAACCCTTCAGTCCACAGGCTGATGCTTTATCCATTGAGCCAAACCGGTTTCGGCATCATTTAATTTTTTTAATGAACATTTATATTCATTCATGTCACTGCTGCAGACTCTATGCTAAACTCTGGAGATTACATGTTCAAAATTGACATGATCTGTGCCTTCCTGTGGCCTTTAAGGACCACGGTGGGTGCTGTCTTTAGGTCCAGGGTAAGGTGAGCAAGGTTGTAAAGCACAGTGAATGCACTGCAGAGGTCAAGGGTGGGAATGGACTATCTTCGAAAGACCAATTCAGGAATCCGAGTTGGCGGGTCTTAGGGCCCCCGAAGGGGCGGGGCCTGTAAGAGGGCGGGGCGGAAAGCTATAGGCGGGGCTTGGGAGGGGCGGGGGCGGGGCTGAGGGCGGGACCTGAGCCAGGCTCGGACGCAGGCAGGAGGGAGGGGCTATGAGCGGGGCCTGGGCGGGGCGTCAGGGCCGCGGGCCGCAGGTGCTGGTGGTTCTGGGCCTGGGCCTGCACCCGATGCCCCTCGGGCTGCCGTCCTGAGCGGCGGCAACTCCTCGGCCCCGGTCCTGGGCGGCAGTGGCCTGGCTGGAAGCCTAAGTGGGATGCGGCTGACGCGGAAGCGGCTGTGCTCGTTTCTCATCGCCTCGTACTGCCTCTTCTCCCTTTACGCCGCCTACCACGTCTTTTTCGGGCGCCGCCGCCGGGCACCGGCCGCATCTCTGCGGGGCCTCCGGAAGGGGGCGGCCCCAGCGCGGGAGGGGCGCGGCCGAGGTAGGAGCCGCAGCCGTGGCCTCTGTCCCGGCTGCGCGCCCGGACGCGGGGTTACGGGGCGGTGGGGGCCCCCCGGGCGGAGCCACGCCGCGAGGCCAGGATCCAGGATCGCCCGGGCGCCGCCGGCGCTTTCCCTGCAGCTCCCCTCGCCGGCCCGGGCGCGGGTTGGAGGGTGCCCGACGACCCCGGCCCCGTCGGAATCCCTCCCGCTGTCCCCAGTTGCCACCCTCAAAGCCGACGGACCCGCTCACTTTTAAAACGTGTCTTCAGTATCGAAGACGCCGTCACGGCGTGCCCCGGATTCTGGGGGATGCCGCTGGCCTCGAGGCATCCCTTTCCACGCGGGAACCGGGAGCCTTCTGTAACCGAGCGGGGGTCTCCGAAGGCCAGGGCGCTCTCCCTCCGGTCCTGGCCGGCCCGGGCCCGCAGGCTGGCCTGTGCCAGGGTCAGTCATTCATTCACCTCTCGCCTTTTTTTTTTTTTTTTCGGAATTTTGCACAAGAGTATGTAAAAGTGTTGGACACTTTATTCGATGTCAAGTTTGTATGTATGGGCTACGTATATATATACAATCAAGAGTTGCAAAAGTTAAACTTGTAACTTGATACATATTGCCCACTCGCTTTAAGAAGGTTTTTGTTTGGGAGTGGTAATTTTGTGTTTTGGGTTAAAATTTATCTCTTAAGATCATTCGTAATAAAGGATTGATAGAAATTAGATCCTGATTTCCTTTTGGCAATGTGTATGTTTGACCAGTTCAAATTCAGTTCACCTCTTTGAAAAGCTGAAGTTAGGATGAAATTAGAACTTTCTAACATCTAATTTGGCTTGAATCTAGCTACAGTTCCAGCTCTACCTTACTAATAAACACTGCTACTGTTTTTAAAACACAGAACAATCTACTTTGGGAAGTGAAGAATGGAATCCTTGGGAAGGAGATGAAAAAAATGAGCAACAACACAGATTTAAAACTAGTCTCCAAATATTAAATAAATCCATGAAAGGGAAAACAGACTTCCAAGTACAAATCTGGGGCAAAGCTGCCATTGGTAAGTTAATGTGTAGAGCCAAGACATGTAAAAGGCATCAGAAAATGTACCTTATTGATATTAAATTCAATACATTTGTTAATACATTTATAGTTTATTTCTTCATTTGTTAAAGGTATCATGATGCATTTTTTCAAGGGTTTTTTCAGTATTTTATATCTCCTTTCTGTAAGACAATATCTGTGTAAATACATGCACTCATTCCATTGTTGGTCTTTAGTTGAACACAGGTTGTTTTGTAGATACAAAGAATGGGTCATATAAACATTGTTATAGTTAAATGCCTGTTTCAACTAAATTTCTATGCATCTATGTTTATCAATACTTGATACACAAGTACAAGTTGTGGCCACTGCCCTTGATGACCAAACAAGTTTGGGAAACATTGAACTAACAAAGATAAACCAGGTTCTTTTTTTATTTCTCAGAGCCTTTCATAGGCCAATATTCATTGTCAATGTCCAAGACAGGGATATAGTATGCAACTGATTAACCTTGATTACCCACAAAAACATTTTCCTCTGAGTACCATGAGAGCCTAGCATTCCAAGTTATATATTATGCTCAATTAGATAATGGAACCCTCAATTCTTAGAAGAGTCCGAAAGAATTTCATGATTCAGTAGGGGCTTTATTTGGCCTTTAAACATGAATTGGATTTATATGTACAGTAAGGGATATGGATAGAAAGTGCCAGATGAGAGGAGAGTAAACAGAGGACATAGCCTGCCCCATGTTGTTTCATAAATTCATTCACACTTGCATGCAAATATACATGCAAGTGTACTACTAATCTTTAAATCTCAGGTACCCAGAACCAGGCCTCCAATCATCAATTTTTAACAATTTTTAAAAATCTCTGATATTAATTTTTTCTTTTAAATTACCATTTTCTCATTCTAAGTTTTAGTTAAATCTACATCTTAATAAGCTTTCATATTTCCAGAATTTTTTTTATAAATCTTTATTGTTCAGATTATTACAATTGTTCCTCTTTTTTTCCCCATAGCTCCCCTCTAACCAGCTCCCACCACTCCCTCTGCCCTTACCTCCCCCTCCATTGTCCTCATCCATAGGTACATGATTTTTGTCCAGTCTCTCCCTGCAACCTCATCACCCCTTTCCCTCTGAGAATTGCCAGTCCACTACCTTTCTATGCCCCTGATTCTATTATATTCACCAGTTTATTCTGTTCATCAGATTTTTAATTCACTTGATTTTTAGATTCACTAGTTGATAGATATGTATTTGTTGTTCATAATTTTTATCTTTACCTTTTTCTTCTTCTTCCTCTTCTTAAAGAGTATCTTTCAGCATTTCATATAATACTGGTTTGGTGGTGATGAACTCCTTTAGTTTTTTCTTATCTATGAGCTCTTTAGCTGCCCTTTAATTCTTAATGACAGCTTTGTTGGATAGAGTAATCATGGTTGTGGGTTCTTGCTATTTATCACTTTGAATATTTATTGCCACTCCTTTCTGGCTTGCATAGTGTCTGTTGAGAAATCAGCTGACAATCATATGGGTGCTTCCTTGTAGGTAATTAACTTTTTCTCTTGCTGCTTTTAATATTCTCTCTTTGTCTTTTGCTCTTGGTATTTTAATTATGATGTGTCTTGGTGTGGTCCTCTTTGGATTCCTTTTGTTTGGGGTTCTGTGGGCTTCCTGGACTTTTTGGTCTATTTCTTTCACCAGGTGGGGGAAGTTTTCTATCATTATTTCTTCAAATAGGTTTTCAGTATCTTGCTCTCTCTCTTCTTCTGGCACCCTCATAATTCTGATGTTGGTACGCTTGAAGTTGTCCCAGAGGCTCCTTACACTATCTTCCAATTTTTGGATTCCTTTTTCTTTTTGCTTTTCCAGTTGAGTGTTTTCTGCTTCTTTGTATTTCAAATCTTTGACTTGATTCTTGTGTTCCTCTAGTCTGTTGTTAGGTCTCTGTATAACATTTTTTTTATTTCAGTCAGTGTATGTTTAATTTCTAGTTGGTCCTTTTTAATCTTCTCTTGGGTCTCGCTAAATTTATCCATCTTTTCTAGAAAATTCTTGAAAAACCTTTTAACAGTGGTTTTGAACTCTATCCAGTTGTTTGTTTTCCTCCATTTCTTTCATTTGTGATCTGTTCCTTTGTTTCCACATTTTCGCTGCTTCCCTGAGTTGGTAGAGTAGCTTTGTGTGCTAAGTGTCCTATATGGTCCAGTGGCTCTGTCTCCCCAGTTACCTGAGGTGGACTCTCTTGGTGTACCCCTTTGTGGACTGTGTGTACAGCCTTGTTGTAGTTAAGTCTTAATTGTTGTTGATATCACTGGGGGGAATTGACTTCCAAGCCAATTGGTTGTGAGGATCAGCTGTGTCGATGCTGGGGAACTTCTGTGCTGGACTCTGCCTTAAGACTTGCAAGATTGCAAAAGCCTCTGTACAAGGCTTGGATGGGGGGGAATCTCAGGTCTGAGCAGACAGATTTGGCTTTCCATTAGCCCCTGGATCTCAGTGTCCCTTGGTAATCACTAAAGCCCTCTCTGTGCACAGTCACACTTGCACGCCTCCAGACTTCTGCCTTTCTGGCTCTCCTGAGTGCGCTCCGGGGACCCGTATGAGTCTGGGTCTCCAAGGTCTTGCCCAAAACGGATTCAGTGCAGTCTGACCTGGATTTCAGTGCAATTAGGAGGTTCTGCCTTCCTCCTACTAGAGAAAGCCAGTGGCACAATCAGCATTCAGCCCTCTGTGTGCGCACTTTCACATGCACCTCCAAACCTCTGCCTTTTCATGGCTCCCCTAAGTTTCTGTTCACTCCTCCCTTTTCACAACAGTCCAGACTCACCCGTATGAGTCTCACCTGGAACTGGGGTTCAGTGCAGTTGGATATGGGGTTCAGTGCAGTCGGGAGTTTCCATCTCCCTCCCACTAGGGGAATCCATCCAGTCACCCTGCCGCCTGTCCTCTCCACACATGAGTTTCTGTATCTCAGCTTTTTACAACTCCTCTGAGTCTCTGTGAGCCCCTCTCTTTCCTTCTAGTTGTAGGATTTCCACTCAGCCAACTTTCCTGTGGTTCTGGATGATGTCGTTCTGTCTTTTAGTTGTAGTTTTGAAATTGTTGTACAAGGCAGCAGTTTAGGTGTTCACCTATGCCGCCATCTTGGTTTCTCCTATTTCCAGACTTTTCATGTTTAATCTAATAAACACAAAGTAGCAGATGTGTTTTATCAAATTTTACTTTCATCAACCTATTCCCCAGGCACAGTAGTAGCATACCAGTTATAGATATTCCCATTCAAAAAGGGAGAAAATGGTAGTAATATTGAGTCACTAGTCCAAACAATTTTGAAATTCAACCAGGAAAACTATTAGTTTCAAGGCCTGGGAATAATCTGTGGCTCAAGTTTTGCTTCAGGCCTTTCAGCTCTGGCTTTGAAGTCATTCTTCCTTTTTCATGAAGGTTAGCAAGTATTTTCAGATCAGTAGTTTTATATCTGTTTCTTGAAGATAGGATTTTGGAATTTCAGCCACTTCCTTTCATTTCATCTTCTCTGAGTCTCTTTTAGTCCAAGCTGCCAGTGTTTCTGCTGATATAACATTTTCAAGAACCTTGTGGGTCTCCTCTATATGTCATGAAGACTTGCTGCATTAGAAAAGAACTCCTCCATAGGTTTTTTCCCCTGGACAACCCCATCTCCATTTCTGGCTTCTGCTAAGATTACTAAAGAAGATCCATAAATTATGCATCTAATATCTTCCAAGAGCCCTCTATATGACTAAATAGGATGATCTTTTATATTCTGAGACTCTAGCCTAAAGATATCAAGTCATATCCTTGGCCTTCTCTCAAGAGCATTCTTTTCCAACAGTGAATCTCCTAAATTTTCACCTCTTTTCCAATCTGCTGAGAATTTCCTAAATCATCAAGTCCTGGTTCATTTTTACTTAATAATTTTTCCCTCAATCTCTCTTTCCTCTCATGTTTTCTATAATCAACATTTTGCTTAGAAATCTCTTCAGCTTAATATCCAAATGTATTGTTTACAAGTTCTGCTCTCCATATAACTACAGGACACAACTCAGCTAAGCTTCCTGCTGCTATACGTAATGTGCCACTTAACAAAGGGAAATGCCATTAAATTATTTCATCCTTGTGTAAACATCTTAGAGTATACTTACACAAACCTAGATGGTATATTCTACTACTGTAAATAGATTTGCTATACTTTTCTATGACTAGCAGCACAGTAAGTTTGTTTACATCAGCATCACAAATTCATGAGTAATGCATTGTATTGACTTGATGACATTGCTAGTCATAGGAATTTTTTAGCTCCATTATAATCTTACTAGAGGCCTGGTGCATGAATTCATACATGGGTGGGTTCCCTCAGCCTGGCTGGCTATTGGGGCCGATCAGGGCTGTCTCACCCAGTCCCAGTCTGTTCTCCAGCTGGCCAGGGAGAAGAACCACAGGAGATTGGCTGGCCACAGGAAGTTGGCTGTGGGAACACACTGACCGCCATGGGGTAGCTCCTGTGTTGAGCATCTGCTCCCTGATGGTCAGTGCGTATCATAGCTACCAGTCCAACCAGTGTTAGTCTTTCACTCACTTAGGCTTTTACTAGGTGTACCAGTTAATAAGGTGGATTTTTTTCAGTAGATGGAGTCATACATATGTTGATATATATGCAGTTTGATATCTATGCTTTTTTGTTGTATTGACAACAAGCTTCAAAACTTCATATGTCAAATTTGCTGAAGGTGTTAACATCATAGATATTTTTATACTTAAAAATGTTGAATTTCGTGCCAAAAAAAGTATTTGCAGGAAGTTATAATTCATTACTTTATTTAAGAAAAGTGCTCTGGAATACTTCGGGAAGCATATAGTGAACATGCTCCATCTCAAGATACTTGTGAATGCTGATTTAAATGCTTTAAAGTGATGATTTCTATGTGAAAGACAAAGAACATTCAGGTCAACCGAAAAAGTTTGAAGACCAACAATTACAAGCATTATTGGATGAAGATGCATGTCAAACTCAAAAACAAATTGCAGAAAGATGAAACGTTACTCAGGAAACAATTTCCGATCATTTACAAGCAATGGGAAAGATTTTAAAGGCAGGAAAATGGGTGCCACATCAACTGAACAAAAAACAAATGGAAACCTGAATAGTCATCAGTAAAATGTTGCTTCAACAGTATGAAAGAAAGGTTTTTTTGCATTGAATTATGACTGGTGATGAAAAGTGGATTTATTTTGAGAATTCCAGATGCACAAAATTATGGGTTGATCCAGGTCAACCATCAACATCGACTGCAAGGCCAAATTGCTTCCGAAAGAAGACAGTGCTCTGCGTTTGGTGGGATCAAGAAGTGGGGTGTATTATGAGCTTCTAAAACCAGGTGAAACCATTAATACTGATCGCTTCCAACAACAAATAATCAATTTGAACCATACTTTCTTTGATGGTGGGATGACCAGAATATTCCGAAAGACACAGCAAAGTAATTTTCCTTCATGATGATGCACCATCACACACTTCAAAACCAGTTAAAAACATGTTAAAAGATCTTGCTTGGAAAATATTAACCCACTCGCTCTGTTCACCAGACCTTGCTCCTTCAGATTACCACTTGTTCTGATCAATGGCACATGCACTTTCTGAGCAGCATTTCAAAATATATGAGGAAGAGGAAAATTGAGTCTCTAAATGGTTTGCCGCAAAACAAGGAAAGTTCTATTGGGATGGTATCCACAAATTACCTGAAAGATGGGGAAATGTGTAGTTAGCAATGGACATTACTTTGGAAAAAACACTTTTTATGTTTCTCTTGAAATTATCATCTTTTCTTTGGCTCACAAAATCTGCATTATTACCCAGTATACCTAGTATATACACTGAGTGGCCAGATTATTACCATCTCTGAATGCATAATAATCTGGCCACTCAGTGTATATCCTATATAATAAAAGGCTAATATTGTTCCCTTGACCAGGAGTTTGACCAGCAAACAGACCAGCCAACTGCCCATGTCCCCTCCTCCTAGATAGATTGGCCAGACCCACCCATGCACGAATTCATACACCAGGCCTCATATATATACACACACACACACACACACACACACACACACACACACACATATACTAAGTTGCCTGGTTATTATGTGTTCAGACTCTATCCAGTATGCAGTCCATAATTGACTAAAATCTTGTTATGTAGTATATGACTATATAACAAATGGTCGTCTACTTTTCTCTAGTTTTTAATAGCATGTTACTTATTTTCTGAACCCTCACCAACAGCACTTTTAACGTACATATGTCTACCAACAGTCTGCTTATGATTTAGGTATCCCCTAAGATGATAGATTTTCCTACAGTGCTTCCAACTTGTTCTGAGTTCTCGCTAGCAGAGTCAGTAACATCCATATTTCTGCCTACAATTTGTTCAAGGCAATTTAATCTAGGCTTTTTTAAAATCATACTCCTCAAAATTCTTTCAGCTTCTTTCCATTACCTAATTCCAAAACCACTTCCAGAATTTTAAATATTTGTTACATTATATTCTATTTATAGGTACTCATATAACTACATAATCTAGTTTCCTATAGCTGCTATAACCTATTATCAAAAGTCTGTTTTCCTAATCAAATGATATAGAATAGCAAAACTTATACTTATTCCACAAACCAGAGTAGATCAGACAGTAAATGGTTTTATTTATGTAATTACTAGGTTTATATCTCTGGGAGCATATTTTTGAAGGCATACTTGATCCTACTGATGTGACCGCTCAATGGAGAGAAGGAAATTCAGTTGTAGGAAGAACACATTACAGGTATTAATTTTACAATATTAACCTTTGCTGGTTTGCCATACAATGTTTTATGTAAATACTAGAAGAAAAACAAGAGGAAACTATATCAGAAAATATTTCCATTTCAACTTGTTAAGATTAGAGAAATCTCACCCAATCAGCATGGCTCAGTGGTTGAGCATTGACCTATGAACTTTAATGCAAATATTAAAAATCTGTTTTTTACATTCAACAACTCAATGTATTGTTAAGATATTTTTGAGCTTTTATTTTTATAAAACTTTTATAACTGCATATTTTCTAAAGATTTTTAATAGACTTAAGATTTAATTTAGAAAAATAATAATTTTATCATGAAAAAATGCTATTTTCTATTAGATATTGCTTTTTATTGAAATAAAAAATAAAAATAATTATGCTAAAATGCTTATTTCCTGTAAAAATGATTAGGGGAAAATTTTAACCAAAGATTCTGTTTTCTATTAGGATTCCATTTCTTAGAGAAATTAAGAGGAAATTTATAATTAATCTCATTTCTAATTGAATTTTTAGTGCATTCTTTTTTCTTTTTTTATATACACTTGGAAAGCAATTTCATTGCATGAATCTTTTCAAAGTAATCATTCTTAAAAAGTAAACAGGTTTTTGTTTATTTGTTTTTAATATATTTTTATTGATTGCAGAGCAAGAGAAAGAGAGAGAGAGAGAGAGAGAGAGAGAGAGAGAAACATCAATGATGAGAGAGAATCATTTTTTGATTTTTGGCTGCCTCCTGGGGATCAAGCCTGCAACCCAGACACAACATACCTTTGACTGGAATTGAACTTAGGATCCTTCAGTCCACAGGAGGATGCTCTATCCACTGAGCCAAACCAGCTGGGGCTATAAATAGGTTTTTCATATCATCATTAGTAATGATTATTTTTCTTTTCATCTGTTGGCTTCTATTGATCTAATCCCATTCAAGAGTTTATTATATATATAGTCCTAAATTTACAACAGCTGAATTTGGGTGTTTGAAAGTAAATTAGTATTATGCATGTAAATCAAATATTTGGTATTTTAAAAGTAAATGTGTTATCAATATTAGTAATAATTCTATTCATAATATACAGAATTTTCAGAAAAAGTCTTTAAAATTCTTAGAGAAGTTATTATATACTGTTACTATAATAATAGCAAAGGATTTGAGCAAACAGCATTAATTTCCAAAAGAAAATTTTCCCTTCTGAAATTTTTACCTGACATTTTATATTATGATCAAATAGCAATGCTATTTTCTCTTAGGATTTAAGAGAACATATATTCAAAGAAGTTCATTACTGTGGCAGATTTTTAAAAACAAGTTATTCAAATGTTAGGCTCATGAAAAGTAGTATACCTAATTTATTTATTCAGAATTAATAAACTTTTTTCTTTTTTATTGTTTATTGATGTGACATTGGCTAATAAGATTATATAGGTTTCAAGTACACATTTCTATAATACATGATCTGTATATTGCATTGTGTGTCCACCATGCAGAGTCAAATCATCTTCTATCACTGTACATTTGACCTCCATTATTCTTACTATGCCCTTCCTTCTGGTAATCACCATATGTTGTCTGTGTCTGAGTTTTTGTTTGTTTTTCTTGCTTGTTCACTTGTAGGTTTCAGTTTATATCCCACATATCAGTGAAACCCTATGGTTTTTAAGTTTTTGGTCTGGCTTATTTTGCTAAATTCATAAATTTTTATGGAATTGCAAGTTTTGAGTTGAATTGAGCTACAGGGGTTATATCTTAAATGTTTCAACACATTCATCCATATTTGACCAAAAGTGCATCTGAAATAATGGGTCACCTTGAAGAAATAAATGGAAAGCGTTTCTAAGTACTATCAGGTTACTTGTAAATATGTGTAATATAATTTGTTTAAATAAATATTTTTCTTTACAAAGAGCTTATGTCATTTATTTTTAGCCTCACAACAATTCTGAGGCAGAAATAGAAAGGATATCATTAGTGTTCCAGGGTTGATCAAACTCATGAATGCTGATTCTTATCAGTTCATTAGCCCAAAAAATGAGGTCCAGGATAACATAACTCAGAATAGAACTAGAACTGCCAGTCCACATGCTTGTATTGATTTGACTAGCAAATTTTTTCCATATAGGCAAGCTATAGTTGATAACTCAATTAAATATGAAATCAAGATATGGGATTTAACAACGTGCAGTACTTCTGTTATTGGGGAATTGGGGTATCCCCTTCCCCAATGGATGCTGGAGGTGGAGTCCTCAAAATTTTCTGAAACTCACACAGGAGGCTGAGTCATTTTTATTTGTATGGAATTGCATTCCTGGGTTTCCAAAGACCCATTTTCCTTGGTCCAGTCATAGAAGATATGCAGCTGGGGCTTCATTAGAGCTAAAAGCAAAGCCAGTGTACAGAGTTTCCATTCCATGATGCAGCCAGGTTCCACTTCAGCATCAGGCTAGTGACAGTTCATTAGTCCATTGTATGGGCCATGTGGGCAACTGGAGGAAGCAGGAGTGAAAGCCCCACAAGTCAGGATTAATCAAGAGCACAAGAAGAACCAAGAGAGAGAACTTACTCCTTCAGGGAATTAAGCACCCCAAACCTTCCCATGCTTTTAGTGGCCACGCCCACTCTGGCCAATGACCTCTGTTCCCAGGTGTGACAGTAAGCATCTTTGCTAGTCTCCCAACTTTACTGGGCATGTGTCTGTTCTTCCTTTTGCTGGACTTCTGGGAAGTGAAAAGTTGTAGCTTCATGGTAAAGCTGCCAAAATGACAGCTCTAATACTATTTGGCCTTCCCTTTACTCCTTTCCCATTATTAATAACTAGAATATTTATAGTGCTATCACTTCCAAACTCTATGTGTTTCAGAAGGAAATGAGTGAGTCATTATTCACCATATGAATACATGAATATGTGTAGGGCACACTGAACTTCTGAGTCAGCCTCATGAAGCCCTGTCATCTCTGGGCAGTGGAACCGTGTGATTGAGTTGTAGTGCATAGACTGTGCAGCCAAGATATCTCAGTTCAAATTCCAGTTTTACCTGTTATTAGCTATCTAACATTGGGCAGGTTTCTTCTCCACTCTGTGCCTGGATTTCTTTAAGTTTAAAATAAAGCAGATTGCTTTGAATATTAAATGCGTTAAAAGATGTATAGTCATCCCAGCCAGTTTGGCTCAGTGGATAGAGCCTCAGCCTGAAGGGTCCCAGGTTTGATTCCAGTCAAGGGCACATGCCCAGGTTGTAGGCTCAATCCCCAGTAGGAGGTGAGCAGGAGGCAACCGATCAATAATTCTCTCTCATCTTTTCTGTCTCGCTCTCCCTCTCCCATCCTCTCTGAAATCAATAAAAATATATAAATATATTTTAAAAAAGATGTATAGTTTCTGGCACACAATAATCACTATAGAAGTCTTGTTAAAAATACTTAAATATGTACTGCAACATCTCCTTCCCTTTCAGTTCTACTTTTTTTTTGTGCTTCCCTTACTGTCTACTATTTCTCCATCATCTACCTCCCCACAAATACCTTATTGATATATTCTTTATATTAATATATTCAAGTAGGTTACAAGCTAGCCTGGAATCCATTCTGTCTCTTGAAGGAACTTTACCTGTTTCTACTCATATCCATCATATGTTGATTTATGGTTTGAAATATTTAGGAAACTTAGGTTTTAATTTCTAAGAAGGAATCTTATTTCTGCTCATCATGGCCTTTTCTTATCCCCAAAAGACTCCCTTCCAAATCCTGTAATTTCCATGTGCAGGCATTATCATAACATATATAGAAATTTCTACTCATTGAATAAGACAAAAGCCAGATGCTAACTCATTATCAATATTCAATTCTAATATTTTCAATAAGCATCTGTCACTTATAAAAATTTATTTCCAAAGATCATGATAGAATAAAATATGTCTGATCCTATTTTTTTTAGAATTTCCAGATATTGCTATTGTAAGAAGGCAGTGAGCCCAGTACTCATCACAGTGAGTACAAGCTTCCATAGGAACATTCAACTTGTAGATTTTATATAAAACGATTTAAAATTTCTGGTTCTCTTTTTCCTTTGTGTCTTGTTTTGTTGTTACAGCTTCATCACTGGTCCAGCTGTAGTCCCGGGTTACTTCTCCATTGATGTGAATAATGTGGTACTCATTTTAAATGGAAGAGAAAAAGCAAAGGTCTTTTATGCCACCCAGTGGTTACTTTATGTACAAAATTTAGTACAAACTCATAAACTCCAGCATGTTGCTGTTGTTTTGCTTGGAAATGAACATTGTAACAATGAATGGATCAACCAATTCCTCAAAAGAAATGGAGGCTTTGTGGAGCTGCTTTTCATCATATATGACAGCCCCTGGATTAATGACATGGATGTTTTTCAGTGGCCTTTAGGAGTAGCAACGTAAGTACAAAATATTAGGCATGGTTCTAGACTTTAAGATTGAATTTCAGAGCCAGGTGATTGTGTTTTAGATTTGCAATAAATGTAGTTCTTTTAAGATCATTGAGGCCAGGTATAGTTTTTCCATGGGGAAAAAATATGGTTTGGTCTCCTGCTTCAGCAACAATAATGCTGTTTTTAGAGTATTTTCACCTTTTATGAGGAAGGCAGATGAATTACATTTTTGTGTTTCAAAATCACAAGGCATGGGATGAATTTTTAAGTTTTCAACAGTTCCTAAAGAGAGGTTTAGTAGAGGATGGCAGACAAACAGACCCCCTTAAAGCCATTATTGTAGAATCTCTATAATTAATAGTGTTTTTTAAAAAAAACAACTACTTTTCTTTAAAGGCAATATTAAATCAGGAACACGTTGTACCCTTGGGCTCAAAAGCATTATAATATGCTCAGATCTGCCACTGAGACTGATTGAATTTGCATACATTTCTATTAAAAAGAAGAATTAATTAATAACTAAGGTTTCTCAGTATGTCATATATAAACTCTTTAACATGGAAAACTTGCCCAACCTAAGCATTGGCCCACGAGCCAGGAGGTCACGGTTTGATTCCTGGTCAGGGCAAATGCACAGGTTGTTGGGTTGAGCCCCAGTAGGGGGCATGCAGGAGGCAGCCAATCAGTGATTCTCTCTCATCATTGTTTCTATCCCTCTCACCTTCTTCCTTCCTCTCTCTGAAATCAATTAAAAAACAAAAACGTGAAAACACTTTTTATTTTCTGTTAATGGAGGGTGTTGTTGTTTTCTATTAAAAGTAAGATGAGTTGCTACTGTACATAAACTTCTCTGTGGCAGGGATTTTTATGTCTTTTTTTTTTTTCATTACTTTATCTGCAGAGCCTAAAACAATGCTTGCACAAACGAGGCACTTAGTAAATCATTGCTGAATGGGTGAATTATAAAAAAGTTCACTAACATGATATCTGAATCAAATATTTATTATATGAGATGTGGTCTTAGACTGCTGCTTAATTGGCTACTTGAATATTACTAGAGAAGCACATTAATAAGGCAGAATCCCTAGCTTACCACTACAGTATTCTGATTCAATAGATTTGGGGTAGGATCAGACAAAAAGGTTATATTAAGTACAGAGGCCCTATGTACAAAATTTGTGCATGGAGGTGGGGTGTGTCCCTCAGTCCAGCCTGCACCCTCTCTAATTTGGGACCCCTCTAGTGATCAGTCAGACATCTCTCTCACAATCAAGGACTGCTGGCTCCCAACCACTTGATTGTGCTCCTAATTGCTTCTGCCTGCCAGCCTGATCCCATCCTAACCACTCTCCTGCCAGCCTGATTGACACCTAACCGCTCCCCTGCCAGCCCAGTTGCCCCTAACTGTCCTCCCCTGCCAGCCTGATCACCCCTGTCCTTCCCTGCCAACCTCGTCACCCTTAACTGCCCTCCTTTGCCAGCCTGGTTCCCTCCAACTGCCCTCCCCTACAGGCCTGGTTGCCCCCAACTGTCCTCCCCTGGAGGCCTGGTCCCCCCCTCCAACTACCCTTCCCTGCAGGCCTGGGTCTTCCCCTCCCCCACAACTGTCTTCTGCAGGCCTGGTTGCCCCCAACTGCCCTTGAGTAGAGCCTATTTCATAAAATGCTTTGAAGCCAAAAAAATATATTACTTTTTCACAGAAGTCCTACCTAATTTATTAATACAGTATGGGATAGAATCTCTGTAATTCTGATAATGTTGAAATAGGCCAGTATCTCTGTTTTAAATCAGTGATTCTCAATCAGAGGCAATTTTACCCCCTACCCCCCCAGGAGACATTTTACAATATCTGGAAAACTTTTGGGTTGTTACAAGGGAGGGAAGAGAGGTGATACTGACATCTGGTGAACAGAGAGGGGCCAATGTAGAAGACAGCTTCTGCGACAAATAAGTGTCTGGCCCCACATGGCGGAAATGCTGAGGTTGAGAAACCTATTGTAGACTGTTATATAAAGCTTTGCTCTTGTGTGAAGGTTGTATTTCTGGCACACAATTTGATTTATGTTACTTCCAAATGCATAAAAATGGGCCAGTTACTTTGGGTCTCTCCTGTATGGCGCACACATTTTTTGTGTGTGTTTTTTGTTTTGTTTTGTTTTGTTTTTAATCTACCTAAAGCTTTCAAAATGGGAGCTCTTTGCTCTAGTAATATGTATTCTATCACCTCATTAAATCATAATTATTATGAATATAAAAGATTATGTATACTTCTAAGGTCTTGAGTTCAACCTGCCTTACAGCTACAGATGTATAATAGAAGTTAAAGAATATAAAAAACAAAGCCCTTTGGCACACAGTCTCTATTGCAATTTTGTAAAAGATGTCATCATGAGAATCCTTTTATTTTTAAAGTCAGTAGATTTAAGGACTTTTCATAAGTAAGCATGGAAATGTGGGTTTAGAAAGGCATTCTGAATCTTTCTTTCAATATCAGCATGCTAAGATATTGGGTTATGGGAATTGTGCCAATTCTGTTTTCATATAGTATTGTTAACTCACGTGTACTTGTTTTTTTAGGTACAGGAATTTCCCTGTGGTGGAGGCAAGTTGGTCAATGCTGTATAATGAAAGGCCCTACTTATGTAATTTCCTAGGAACTGTTTATGAAAATTCATCCAGACAAGCACTCATGAACATTTTGAAACACAGTGGAATCGATAAGCTCTGTTGGGTCTCAGTAAGAGAACAGTAAGTTCTGTGTTTACTTGATTCATTCATGTTGTTCTCCCGTCTGAGATTTGTTTTATGTGGCAGTACAGGTTTCCGATGAGACACAAAGAGACAGGGTTAACTCCACTATATTTGTCTTTCCCTTGGAGATAGATTGGTTGAAGCTATGAAGACCTTGGGTTGTATACATTTAAAACAGGAAAGATCTCCTATAGCTATAGGTTCATCTTTAAGAAGAACACTAGTCACTGTCATATGCAATATCAATTGTTTGGGTTTCCTCAATCATATTTGTTAGGCAGACTTGACACACAGGAAATAATGTGCCAATAAGTCTTAAGTCATCCCTGAGGTGTTCTGCAGAACCAGCTCAGTGTTCCGTTATTGGCCTAGAGCACTCCTCCCATCTCAGGAACTTGACAGCCCCCAAGGACAGGGGATGCTTACTGTTATTCAGATCCCCAGATCTAACACAGGACCTTGCATAGAGTAGGCCAGGATAAAGGGGCAATGGATGGGTGGATGCACACATTGGTTTAATAGGGTTGACTTTCTTCCATTGTTTTACCTGGTAATTATGAAACAAGTGTTCGTGGAATGAAAGAAGAAATTTTGGAATTATTTTGTTTTTAAAAGAGCAAATGGAGTTTTGCATGTATGAAGCAGAGTCACCAGAAAATGAATGTCCTTCTAGAGCTAGAAATGCATTCATTGTAGCAGATACGCTCTTCTAGAAAGCATAACTCCTAGTTCCATGTGTAATCATAATATATCCATTCAGTCAACAAGCATTTATCAAGCAACTGCTATGTGCCAAAAGCTGTTTTGATGGATACAGCAGTGAACAAAATACTCAAGTGCCCTCTTAGGACTTAGATGCTTATTGGAGGACACAAACTAGTAAACTATATTGGGTCAAAAGATGAGAAATGTCATGTTAAAAAAAAAAAGGTGAGCAGAGAAGTGATATAGAGAGGATGGGGGATCAGGAATAGAGAATGTGCTTGTTTAGGGTGGCCAAAGAAAGCACTAGCTAGAAGGTTACATTTAAGCTCAGCCATGAAGAAGATGGAGGATGAACCTTGTGTCTGTCTGGGAGAAGAAGAGTTCAGGTTAAGGGAGGGCAAATGTGAAGGGCCTAAGGTGGAACCACACTTACCATGGTTGAGGAACAAGGGACTGTGTGCCTAGAATGGAATGAGTGAGGGTAGTGTAAAATGGCAAAGTTTATGGTGGGAATAAAATTATTCTTGTAATTCTTCTCATACCATTGGGCCAGAAGTCAAGTCGGTGTCCTCCTTGCTTCCCATTGTTGCTTCCATTCTCCCCTTTTCCTTCTTAAAACCTCCAATTTTGAATCTCATGCCAGCAGACAAAACCATTCATTACTTTTACTCTTTGAAGTTATATTCTGACCTTTGGGTTTACCTCCTTAATTCTTTGAAGAGTTTAGTTTCTGACATATTCTCTTTGACTCCAGTCTCACTTTTGGTGATTCCCAAATCTACATGGATGGTCCTTCCATCACGTTGGTCTTGTAGTTCTTTTACCTCCTCTTCTCCATAATCTGGTCTCCACGTGACCTCAGCTGTTCACTGTGAAGGTCCTGTCCTAGACCTTATCCTGCACATACTGCTGCTTCTCCGTGATCTCAAGTTCCAGCATCTCTCTACATAACCACCATTTCCCGTCAGGCCAGCTCATTCTCTGTAATAATCTCCTACAGTTTAACTGGGACTTACAACCCATGGTTCCTACTCCCTTTTCGTTATCCTTTGCTCACCTCATACCTTTACTTTCTTCTTTACGCCACTTAAATGTCATAGTCAATCATGGTTAGATATTGACTATGATTGTTCTGCCCCAAACCTATACCCATGCAACCAAACACTTGGAGGAAGCTGCCAATCAATCTCACTTTTAATATATGTTCTAGACCCTCAAGTGCCCAACAGTCATCCATTTCCCTTGTCTCTGTATTCTTCCACTCTCCAAGAGGAAGTTTTGTAACTTGTTCTCTCTTCCAAACCATACATACCTTATGATCCCATTGCTCATTTTACTGAGAACATGGGAATAGTCAAGAGAGAACATCTAGCTTTTGAACTGTCCTCTCAGATTCTACCCTTGCCCCTGGATAGTCTGTTCTTAATACAACAGCCAGTTTGATTCTGATACAACACAGGTCAGGTTAGTCACCCTTCTCATCCATACCTGCAAGACAGGATTCTCTGACCTCATCCTTCCCCCATAGCCACTCTGCTTCAGCCACCCTGGCTTTCTTATGTTCATTGAACAGCCACACACACCCTGTCTCGTGGCCTTTAGACTTTCTTTGCACTCTGTTCTCCCCCAGATATTTGCATGTTTTGCTCCTTCACCTCCAGCTCAGTGCTCAGGTGCCCCTGTAATGAGACATGCCCCTGAACACCCATTTAAAATCGCAACATTGCCCCCTCAGAAACTCTTTTCTTACTCTGCTTCATTTTTCCTCACAGCATTTAATACCTAAGTAGTTTACTGACTTGACATGGCTGCTACCTGTCTCTATCACTAGATCTAGATTATAAGCTCCAAGGGGGCAGTCAGAAAATATTGGCTGAATTAACATTCATTCAGAAATTTTATGATGACCTCTGGATTTTAAAAATGTGTAGCTGTAAACGTTTCAAATTCTTAAATATTTTCAAGAAATCTATTTGGGCAAGATTTTTTTTTATCTGTTCTGCCTGTCATTTCTATAATAGTTTACCATTGCCTATAACTGACATTAAAAGGTAAATCACCCAGTTGGTGTGGCTCAGTGAACCTAAAGGTCACTGGTTCTATTCTAGATTAGGACACATGCTGGGGTTGTAGGCTCGATCCCCGTAGGGGTATGCAGGAGGCAGCCTATTGATGTTTCTCTCTCATTGTTTCTATCTCTCTATGCTTCTCTCTCTTTCTATAAAAATCAATAAAAACTTTTTTTAAGTAATACCTTTCCCCTTTTCCCCCACAAAAGATATGCTTAGTAAAGTGAAAACTACTGCTGTTTTTTTCTTTTTGTTTTTTCCAGGTGGCAGCCTCAGGAAACAAATGAAAGCCTTAAGAATTATCAAGAAGCTTTGCTTCAGAGCGACCTCACACTGTGCCCAGTAGGAGTAAACACGGAATGTTATAGAATATATGAGGCTTGCTCCTATGGCTCCGTTCCTGTGGTGGAAGATGTCATGACAGCTGGAAGCTGTGGAAATACATCTGTTTCCCAGAATGCTCCTCTGCAGTTACTCAAGTCCATGGATGCTCCCTTTATCTTTATTAAGAACTGGAAGGAACTTCCTGCTGTTCTAGAAAAAGAGAAAACTATGACTTTACAAGAAAAAACTCAAAGAAGAAAAATGTTACTTTACTGGTATCAACACTTCAAAACAGAGCTAAAAACAAAATTTACTAATATTTTAGAAAGTTCATTTTTAATGAACAATAAAGGTTAACTATTAATTATCTTTTTGAGCCAAGATCTGATTTTTTAAATGATTTCTAACATTGTGTGTGTGTGTGTGTATGTGTGAGTGTGTGTGTGTGTGTGTGTGTGTGTGTGTGTGTGACTGTGTGTTTATAAATGTTCTTCATGGTGCTCTTGTAGAACCTGGATTATGTCTGTCATGCTTGACCAAGTGCTCCCTTGCTGGGCCACTCCTGAAAATGAAGCTGAAATGTTCTTCAGCTCACTTTTATAAAGATGAATGACTCAGTATTTATTAACTCTTCTCACCCATTAAACCCACTCTAGGGGAGCAGCATTGTGAAGAGGAAACACTGAGCTTTGGAGTTAGACAACCTGAGTTAAAACCTTGCCTCTGTACTTACACCTATCTGGGGACCTTAAGGAAGCCACCTAATTGCTCTGTGTCTTGGTTCCTTTCAATGTAAAATGGAGATAATGGTACCTCGTAGGTTAAGTTGTAAATATGAAATGAAATAATATTTGAAGAACCCAATATACACAGCGAACTTTAAATAAATAGTAATTTCTGATTCATTTTTTATTTGTTACTAGTTGGGGTTAAATTTAAATATCATATGCTCTTTTACATATTTGAGAGTAATCATATGTCATGTTGGAAATGTATGTGGGCAAATCTTGTGGAGTTAGATTTTTAGATGACTCGAGTGTTGTTGGATTGTGTTGAGGTGGGTACCTGGATGCAGAAATTGGTCCTAATCCATACAAAACATGGACTGGGGCAGTCAGAATAAAAATATTAGTGCCTGAACTCTACAGAAGTGGTCATTGAAGGCTGGAGAAAGACTGGTCAGCTCAGAAGAGTGCTTCATTGCAGAGGCTGTCTGACGCCCTTGGGAGCAGTGACTTTGATTGAGGCTGATGAGTGGTCTTTATCTTCAGGTCCTTGGGCTCCTGAGAGGATGCAGGGGAACATGGGCTCAATCTGTTACTTTGCCTGGCTTTTTAGTTTTTCAGAAATCCTATTGCTTAATATCAGTGAAACTAGGGGATTAGCATCATTGCTAATGAGGCTTTTTTTTTTGTCTCATTATATGAATGGCCATAGATATTCCAGAGGTATAAATTCCCCCAACTTTCATGAACCCAGAAGTTACACAGGGGACTCCACATCCTCAGAAGGTCTGGCAGTCTGGATATGAAGGGCCTTAGCATCATATTGAAGAATCGTGACCGCCACAACCCTGTTCAATTGTGAGGGAGCTGTCCCTGCCAAGCACACCACAGGTAGGGGACCATTTTATATTATATATGTGTTTCTCCTTTTTTGTGACCCACTTCAGGTGACAGCTGTAGACACTTTATTCAGAGTACCCTGTCAGTAAGCTTCCTCATGACCCTGAACATTAGTATCAAGAAATAATAACGGAGGCAGATAGCTAGTTCAAGGTCTTTGTAAACTAGAAAATACCCATGAGAACCTGTGAGCCAACTACAGGAGCAGAAACTGTAAGGATGCAATAACAGGAGCTGTAAGGTGGAGAGGAAGGAGCAAAGATGCTAAGAACAAGCTAAAGTAGAGAATCTGCCCAGAGCTGTTGGGATGGTTCCTCTGGATTTTCAGCTCCAACACCTGTGAACTTTGAGATGCTTTTCTATTTCCCTACCGTGTATCTTCAGAATTATCTCCTTTCTTTAACCTTCACCCCTCTCTGCTCCTGGTTACTTGAGCTGACTTCTAAACCAAAAGAACCTACCCAACACTAAACCAAGCGCTTCATCCCTGAGTCCCCGGTTTGTCTTCCATGAACAAGAGCTGCCAGGTCCAAGGTTATAACACAGTTCTCCTGCATGTAGGTCAAAGAAGGTCTCTATACTATATTTCACCAGCAATACTGGATCATCTTTCTTTTTATGTGGTACTTGCTGTTGCCCATAAAGCTTTCAACGACTGCTTTCTGCATTGATGTATTTGTTGCCCAGCAAAGCCTTTGGAATGTCAAGATCATGTTAATCTATATAACTAAAACTGCATTCATTACCTTCTTCCTCCAAAACACACACACACACACACACACACACACAAACAAACCTATTTGCTCTCAAACCTCCTTAATCTCAGGAAATGGTGTCGCTAACCATGCTGTTTCTCAAGCTAGAATCTGTGAATTCCTATTCCTTCCATCCCACCTCTCCAAGTCATCACTTTACTGCTCTCCAAAACCATATTTGGTTTAGACAAATTTTCTAAATAAAATTATCTGTTTTAGGTAGCAAATTACTACAGAAATAATGTCATTGAATTTAATTCCACACTTAGGAAAATATGAAATATTGTTTAGAAAACCTACCTGTGAGATATATCACTAATCCATAAAGTAATCTGAGATTGAAAGCTTTATGTGGCATATAAAACTTCTGAAATATTGAACTTAATATGGTATCAATATTTCAGAAGTTTTATATGGTATCAGTAATTTTTAACATAGCCCTTACCACAAAAAGCAAAATTCTTTGTAATATGTATTGGGATAGATGTTAACTAGACTTATTGTGGTGGTAATTTCCAGGTATATACAAATACCAAATTATTATGTTGTATACCTAAAACTAATGTAATGTTAGGTTAGGTATGCCTCAATAAGAAGAATTATTTCTAGGGAGAATCCAAGATGGCAGCATAGGTAAACACCTACACTGCTGCCTCGCACAACAATTTCAAAACTACAACTAAAAGACAGAACGGACATCATCCAGAGCCACAGGAAAGCTGGTGGAGTGGAAATTCTACAAATAGAAGGAAAGAGAGGGGCTCACAGAGACCCAGAGGAGCTGCAAAAAGCTGAGGTATGGAGAGAGCGGGTGCCGGAGAACCTGGCCGGCTTTCTCTGGCGGGAGGGAGATGGAGACTCTCAAAGGCATTGAACTCCTTATCCTAGGACACTAAATCCCTGATCCAGCCGAAACTCATTTGGGGGGGAGTTTGGACTGTGAAGGGGGAGAAGTGCATGGAAATTTAAATGAGTCACAAAAGATCAGAAGTCTGGTGGCAAGCATGGCACTACGCCACAGAGGACAGATTGCTGATTGTGCCTCAGGCTTTCACGAGTGGCCAGGAGACAGACCCTCCCAACTGTGCCACTTCTAACTTCACTAAACCCCAGTTTCGGGCGAAACCCTGGAAATCCAGACTCGTGTGGTCCCGTAGCACAGGGGAGCCGGAGGGCCAGCAGTCTAGAGGCACTGCGAGAGAGCGCAGGCGCGCACAGTGACCCCTCCAGCAACTACCCAGTCACGTGAGACCCAGGGGCCGTGGAGGGCGGGCCCGACTGGAAGGCAAGGCTGTCCCTAAAGCCCTGAGACTCCACCGATCCCAAGCTCAAGAGAGGCTTTGATGGTTTTTAAAGTCTGGTATCATAAGGCTGAATCCAACACAGAAGTTCTCTGGACACAGTGAAAATGCTGAGACAAGGGAAGGGATCACAAACAAAAGAAATGAAGGGAAAAAAAAAAACTGGATATAGAGTTCAGAACCACGCTTATAAGGTTTTTCAAGAATATACTAGAAAAATGGATAAATTTATCAAGTCCCAAGAGGAGATGCAAAAGGACCAATTAGAGATGCAAAAGATCCAACTAGAGATGATAAAGGACCAAATAGAAATTAAACATACACTGACTAAAATAAAAAAT
Source organism: Lasiurus cinereus (assembly GCA_011751065.1). NCBI lineage: Eukaryota > Metazoa > Chordata > Mammalia > Chiroptera > Vespertilionidae > Lasiurus > Lasiurus cinereus. The sequence goes on from JAAGEH010000304.1 coordinate 6,817,689, forward strand.
ATTATACAGAGACTTAACAGCAGACTAGAGAAAGGCAAGAATCAAGTCAAAAATTTGAAATATAAAGAAGCAGAAAACACTCAACTGGAAAAGCAAGAAGAGAAAAGAATCCAAAAATGTGAAGATAATGTAAGGAGCCTCTGGGACAGCTTCAAGCGTACCAACATCAGAATTGTGGGGGTGCCAGAAGAGAGAGAGCAAGATACTGAAAACCTATTTAAAGAAATAATGACTGAAAACTTCCCACATCTGGTAAAAGAAATAGGCTTACAAGTCCAGGAAGCACACAGAACCCCATATAAAAGGAATCCAAAGAGGACTACAGCAAGACACATCATAATTAAAATACCAAGAGCAAAAGACAAAGAGAGAATATTAAAAGCAGCAAGAGAAAAACAGTTCATTACCTACAAGGGAGCACCCATACGACTGTCAGCTGATTTCTCAACAGAAACAATGCAGGCCAGACAGGAGTGGCGAGAAATATTCAACGTGATGAATAGCAAGAACCTACAACCAAGAATACTCTACCAAGCAAAGCTATCATTCAGAATTGAAGGGCAGATAAAGAGCTTCACAGACAAGAAAAAGCTAAAGGAGTTCAGCAACTCCAAACCAGTATTATATGAAATGCTGAAAGGTACTCTTTTAGAAGAGGAAGAAGAAAAAGGTAAAAGCCAAAAAATTATGAACAACAAATATGTATCTATCAACAAGTGAATCTAAAAATTAAGTGAATTAAAAATTTGATCAACAGAATAAACTGGTGAATATACTAGAATCAGGAACACAGAAAGGGAGTGGTCTGATCATTCTCAGGGGGAAAGGGGGGAGGAGGGTACAGGGAGTGACTGGACAAAAATCATACACCTATGGACTCATCAATTGGGGGGAAAGGTAAGGGTAGAGGGAGGGGTGGGAGCGGGGTGGAGGGGAGCTATGGAAGGGAAAAGAGAGAGACAAATGTAATAATCTGAATAATAAAGATTTAATTAAGAAAAAAAAAATTATTTCCAGTCTTAAATCCTCCATAAATGTGGAACTACTTAAATGTCTGAGAATTCGTTTTCACAAACATCACAAATTGTTGTTTAGTCATTAATTACATTTGTTATCAAGAAAAAGTAATTAAAATACCATATTAAGGGCTATAGTTATTTTATTTAACTCAATTAGAAAAAAAATGTATCTTTGGGTTTGATACACTCCACTGGCAGAATTTTCTGTAGCAGAAATACCAAATTTTTTTCCATTTTAACTTAATTATCTTTTTACTTTTTTTATTAATGTATTAACATATGTACATATCTTCCCATTACTCCACCCACCCCACTTCCCATGCATGCCCTAACCCCCCCAGTGTCTTGTGTCCATTGGTTATGCTTATATGCATGCATACAAGTCCTTCGGTTGATCTCTTATTTACCCCACCTCCCCCTGACCTTCCCACTGTAATTTGACAGTCTGTTTGGTGCTTTACTGCCTCAATACAGATGTTTTTAAAGTTACCAATTGAAAGCAAACTGTTCTTTCTTTGTGACTGGCAATCTTTGTCCCTCGGAGCCCTGCATTTAAGAAGTGAAGCTGCCGGCAAGGCAGCCACCACTGGGAAATTATGGTCTGGGCTCTTCAGCTGTCAGGATGTTTTATTGTTGAAATAATTTTATTACAGTGGTTATTATGTGTCTTCTTTTACTGTTAAAAGAACTTTTTCAAAAGAAGTAGCAAATTTTGTCTGTAGCTGAGGGTGCTATTTAAGGTGATGGCTTCTGCCATTCTGGTAAGTTACTTGATGTTCCTAGGTCTCTCCCATTCATGTCATTAAAGTTTTTCTCTTGCTAATTTGTTTTTCTCCTGATAATCTGTCTCACGTTGATTTCATTATTAGTCCATCCAGAAAACCTTAAAGGGTAGAGGATAATTTATCCTTCCTGGCACATTCTACTTATGGGGGTCGGGACAAGTTGTCTTATATACCTCAATCCTTCTTTCTATCCCTGAACCTCACCTGCATGTGGTATTGCTGATGCTTATGTATGTGGATTCCCATACATAAGTATGTATTAAATTTGATTGTTTTCTATTGCTAATCTAATAGCTATTTAATCATTAGATCAGCCAGAAGAACCTTGCGGTAAAGGAAATTTTGGTCCTCCCGCTATATGGTAAAATTTACCTAAGTACAGTGGAACCTCAGTTCTTAAACTTAATTTGGTCGGGAAGGTTGTTTGAAAACAGATGCATTCTTTCCCATTAGGAAAAATGTAAATTGAATTAACCCATTCCAGACCCCCAAATGACTCCGTTTTAACCTTCCTTATAAACAGTACATGTCTAATGTATTGTTTAATCCTAAGCACTTTAAAAACAAAAAGGACATGAAATGTAAGTGAAAATTCACAAAAAAGGAAATGTACAGTGAAAAATGAAAATTTAATTTAAGCAGCAAAAAAACACAAAAATATTCATAGCACAAGTTCCTGAGATGTTATAAGCAGTAAACTGATTCATATTCGAGCATTTTCTCCTTTGTTGCTTGAAAGATGTATGACTGGTTATACAGGTATCAACATGAAAGAGTTATCTGATTGAGAAACTAATTGTTTGAGATGGGAGACCTTAGAAAACCGAGGTTTGACTGTAGTTACAAAAGGTAGAAAGTATGGGGGGAGGAAGAAAGGAAAGGTAGGTAGGAAGAAGGGGAAGGAGGAGTGGAAAGTAAGGAATATGGGCTGGTATAATAGTTTGTGATTTTTGCTGAGTTAACTTCATTTTGGAGGAAATGGAACTAGGTAAGTATCAGGATTGTGGACAGAAAAAGAGGTTCTATGTAAAGTAACCTCACAGGGTGAGCTCATCATAAATTCCTAACGAGGTAGGTCATGGTAGGTTGTCACGCTCCACACATATAACTGTTGTAGGCGGTGGGAATGGCACCAGGTATCTGACCAGCAGGGACAAAAACCTGGGTTCAGCAACCTCCGTACTTGGGTTCTGGCTAGGAAAGAATTCCGAGCAAGACCCAAACTGCGAGAGAATATTGATTTGGTAAATCACAGAGGTAGAAGAACTAATAGGCTTAGAAATAGTTATGGAGGTAAAGGAAGGGCCCTTAGAGCTTGGGAGTGAGGAAGCTAAAGGTAACAGGCCCGGGGCAGGAAGAGGGGAGGAAAAGGCCCAGGAGTGCTTCCAGGAGGTAGAGCACTCGGAGAGGGGAAAGGGGGACTGGGTCCTCCATCCTAAGGGTTTTAAGGGCGGAGATTTTAGAGGAGGTTCCAGGAAAGGTCTCAATAGAATAGTCAGCAGTTTCCCAGGTGTGTCCTTTCAGGTTTGTGGTCTGCACTGATTGATTGGCGGGCACAGGGCAGGGTCATTATTCAGTGCAGCTGGTTCTGAGGCCCTTGTAGCTGGTTTTGTTGCTTATCTGGGCCTGGAGCTGGAATACAACTGAGGCATAGATGTTATCTCCCTAAAATCAGCTACAGGGGTACCTCGAGATACGAGTGCCCTAACATACGAGATTTTTGAGATACAAGCCGTCGAGTGAGCGATTTTTGCTTTGAAATACGAGCAACAGTTGAGATACGAGTAATTGCGCAGATCGGCTGGTTGCACACGACCCACCAGTTTACCACGACTCCAGCGTCTCATAGTTTTCCACGCCTCAAGGTTACAGAACGAATTAAACTTGTATCTCGAGGTACCACTATACTTGCTAAGGAAGGAAAAGTCACCGTGGGGCGAGGTCCCATCCTACAATTGATTGTCCATTGTTAGGCACCTGGGGCTTTCCAACAGCTGACCTTCTGTACCTGGCCCATCATCCTTGCTCTGCTCTTGTCTGTCTAACTGCCTACTGGTGGTCTGTGAGACCCAAATATTAGCGACTACTGGCCTATAGCATAACTTTAATAAAAAGTTTATTTTTGCCTTAAACAAGCCCTGTGCATTGTTTCTGCGCGTGTAGGTTAACAGACCTTTGAAATGCCTCTTTTCAGACCCCTCAGAAGGGAATCTCCCTCATGCTCTCTCCCTTCCTTGCTCTCTAAAATCAATAAATTTAAAAACCAGAGAGCACTTAATCTTAACTATCCTGTAATCTGATCCCCACCTTGCTTCCTCCTACCATCAGGTAATTGTCCTCAGATTCCCTCCTTAATTCCAAATGCACCCTCACTGGGAACTGAACTAACCACCTTTTGGTGCAAGAGACCATCAATCTTCACAGCACCAAAAGGTTGTGGCTTTGATTTTCTGTGTCAACGTAAGAAAAAGTTAAACCTAGAAGAATTTTTGTGAGTTTGCTTGAGCCAACTTATCAATAATTACCGGGAAGCAAATGTCAATGATTGAAATAATGCTTCAGTGAATGTCCATTTTGTACCTTATTTTATGCATTACAATAAAAAGAGCAGACATAAGTCAGTTATACGAAATCTATTGGTAATAGATCAGTGAAGGGAAGAAAGCAAAATGGGGAAACCGCTGGGATTGGATGAAAAGTAAAATGATAGGCACATATTTTTTACATAGGTTATACATGATAGTTGACAGTCAACAATTAACTCAATAGCTAAGAGGGGTTTGATGGTCTCTGCAGAGTGATGCCTGTGCTAGGAGGGGTCTGGAAAAAAGAAAATTACTTTGACATTCCAACAATATAAGTTATCTTAGATGCAAAAAGACAGTAGGCTCAGTTAAGGTAAAGATTGACCTTTGTCAGGGAAGATACTGGCCTAGGACATGACTGTTATGCCCAGAGTTCGGGGTCCCCAATAATCAACCACTAAGGAGCCTTTTCTGATGCAAAAGGAAAGAATCTTTATTCAAATCCGGGTTTGGCTCCCAGCCTCTTTATGGTGAAGCAGCTAGACAAGGGCGGGGAAGAAGGGGGGTGCGGGGGGGTGGGGGTGGGAAGGAATGAGTTTTATGAGGTAGGATATTGGGAGGACTTAGGAAAGTGATGAGGGTTACAGAGATTAGTCACTTGAATTAGGGTCTTTCTGTGGTTTAGCATAATTAGGACTCTCGCTGTGTTTCTGGAGATTCATTGGTCCATTCGGGTGGTGGTCGGGGAAGCTAGGACATTGCTGGCACACCTGTGGCCCCTCCCAGAAAAGGGAGGGGGTTTAGGCGGGGGCCCAGCCCTATAGGACAAGATGGAGGGGAGTTCATTTCCTTTCAGAAGTTCCAGGAACACAGCTAGGGTCCTAATTATGCTAAACCACAAAAAGGCCCTAATTCAAGCGACCAATCTCTGTAACCCTCCTCACTTTCCTAAGCCCTCCCAATTATCCTACCCTATATAACCCATTGTTCTCCCCCCACCCCACCCCCCCAACCCTCCTCCGGCTCACTCTCTCGTCTCGCTGCTGTGCCATAAAGAGGCTGGGAGCCAAACCCGGATTTGAATAAAGACACTTTGCTTTTGCATTGGAAAAGGCTCCTTAGTGGTTGATTATTGGGGACCCCGTACTCCAGGCACAACAGTCAGATTAGCATGTGGCCCCTTTTTGTCCACACTGATCAGGGCACATAGTAGGTTGTGGCTTCAGCTCGGTCTGGGCAAGTTCCAAACGCAACCATTGATGTACCAGTATCTCTCTCACATCAATGCTTCTCTCCTCCCACCCTGAAAAAAGAAAAAAGAAAAAAATTCTTTACAGATTTGGACATGTCAACATACGAAACTCAGACCTAGAGAATTTTGGGGAATTTATTTGAACCAAACTGTTGACAGTTGCTGGGAAATCTCAACAGATTGAGAAAATGCTCCAGAGAATGGCCATTTTGCACCTTATTTTTGTACATTACAATCAAAAGAGAAAATGTAAGTGGGTTAATAAAATCATTGGTGATCTATTAGGGAGACAAGTTGAAAGCCAAGCAGGGGAAACTTCTGGTATTGGATAAAAAGTAAAATGATACATCTTTCACATGGGTGGGTAAGGAATAGTTAATAGTCAACCATTAACACCATAAAAATAACAATGAGAGGATTTGTAGTCTCTGCTCCGGCCTGTTGGTTGGGCCCTGAGGGGTCTGGAAAAGGGGAAGTAGCCCTGACATTCCTAAGGGATGTTATCATAGATGCAAAAGACAATAGACAGGTAAAGATTGACTTTTGTCAGGGAAGATTCTGGCCTAGGACAGTGACTACCTGCTACAAACTGCTTTCAGTTAAAAAGTTTTCATTTCGTACTCTTCTTTGTGGTTACTTTAGGTCTCCACACAGGCCTCCCCTGAACCTGTCACAGCATGTAGCCCCTTTTGGTACACAGATGTTTCTTACATTGACAGGATTAAAAATAGAGAATAGTTAATATGTAAGGAAAAGACATCCTTCAGGATAAATTATCAATTTATAACAACATTTAAAGTACTTTATCAGGGGTATTTCTGTCACGTAGACTTGGGAAAAGAGAAGGAAAACAAGCCAAGTTTTCTATCAGGTACTTACTTATACCACTTTATCTGTAACAGATAGATGAGAGGTGGTAAGTAGAAAGATAAAATACAAGGTGGGGCAAAAGTAGATTTATAGTTGTTGAGTACCTAAGAATTTATTCTTGTATTATTATTTTTAAATGTATATGTGTGTATGTATATGTATATATAATAGCTTTAGGCTGTAAAGTAGAAATACAGAAACAAAATTTTAATTGTAATATGCAGTGGAAGATGGACATATGCTGCAATTTTAGCTTTGTCCAGGAGAGGGAGCTGCAAAACAACAAATACTATTAGTGTCATGGTTTCCTGAGTTTTTCCTTGTTATTTCTCAACTGAGGAAAGAAGGATACTAGGGAGCTGGGGAAAAGAATGCTATTGAATTTGGGATAGAGATGTCTTCTGAGTGAGCAATTGTCTCCCACACTGCAGCAAGAATCAGGATGAGGCCTCTTAAATGAACCAGTTAGAATTCAGCATGTGTTAATGAAAGATGGGTTTGTGTTTTTGAGGTGTGCACAATCAGAAACCTAAAAAGTAGGTAATTTTTGGCAAAAGAGCAGTGTTCAAGTTTTTCAGTACAGTGGTACCTCGAGATACGAGTTTAATTCGTTCCATAACCTTGAGGCGTGGGAAACTATGAGACGCTCGAGTCGCGGTAAACTGGTGGGTCTTGTGCTGCTGACCGATCCGCACCATTGCTCCTATCTCAAATGTTGCTCGTATTTCAAAGCAAAAATCGCTCACTCGATGACTGGTATCTCAAAAATCTTGTATGTTAGGGCACTCGTATCTCGAGGTACCAGTGCCCTAACATAAGTCATATCTCGAGGTACCACTGTACTTCAAGAGCTTTTAAATTCTTAATGACAAAAGACAAATGTGAGTTCTTACATTTTATTAAATGCTAGAGGCCCAGTGCACAATATTCATGCAGGGGTATGAGGGGGCAGGGCGGGGGGTGTCCTTCAGCCCTGCCTGCTCCTTCTCCAATCTGGGACCTCTTGAGGGATGTTCTACCTGAATCGGACCTAAACAGGCAGTCGGACATCCCTCTCACAATCCAGGACTATGGCTTCCAACTGCTTACCTGCCTGCCTTCCTGATTGCTCCTAACTGCTTCTGCCTGCCAGCCTGATCACCCCCTAACCACTCCCCTGCCAGCCTGATTGATGCCTAATTGCTCCCCTGCCAGCTTGTTTGCCCCTAACTTCCCTTCCCTGTGGGCCTGGTCACCCCTAAATGTCCTCTCCTGCAGATCTGGTCACCCTTAGCTGCCCTTCCCTGCAGGCCTGGGTTCCCCCCCAACTGCCTTCCCCTGCAGGCTTGATCACTCCCAACTGCCCTTTACAGGCCTGGTCCCTGCCAACTGCCTTCCCCTGCTGGCTATCTTGTGGTGGCCATCTTGTGTCCACATGGGGGCAGGATCTTTTGACCACATGGGGGTAGTCATCTTCTGTGTTGGAATGATGATCAATCTGTATATTACTCTTTTATTAGATAGTATAAAGACCTGGTGCCCAGGTGGGGGCCAACTGGTTTGCCCTAAAGGGTGTCCTGGATCAGGGTGGGTGTTCCCTTGGGGCGTGGGGTGGCTTGGGTGAGGGACCTGTGGTGGTTTGCAGGCTGGCCATGCCCTCCAGTGACCCAAGTGGAGGCCCTGGTATCTGGGATTTATTTATCTTCTACAGTTGAAACTTTGTAGCCTGGAGTGGAGCCAAGCCTTCTGCTTGCACAGCCATTGAAACTTTGTTGCCAGGGTTTGCAGAAAGATTGGCTTCCTTCATCATCAGGGGCAACCCAAGCCTCCGCTCCTGCTCTCTCTGTGGCCATAGCCATCTTGGTTGGGTTAATTTGCATACTTGCTCTGATTGGCTGGTGGTGTGGCTGGTGGGTGTAGCAGAGGAATGGTCAATTTGCATATTACTCTTTTATTAGGTAGGATAATTTATTAGTTTCCTCATGTAAATTTCACTTGTTTCTGAAGTTGAGTAAGTCCTGCTTAAATACCCAGCAAGGCCTGTGGGGACCCAATTATATGCTCACATGCGCACATCCTGTGCAAGTGGGGTCTGCCTACTATATTGTTTCACATTACTCAGACAATTCAAGGAAGGGGAACACAAACAGCCAGTAAACACATTCATCCTTGCTAGTACTTGTAATCAGGAAATGCAAATTGAAATAAAAAGGAGATACCAGTTTAGATTTATCAGATTGGCAAAAATTTTAAAGTATTTAGGCACCTTCATGTACAATGGAAGAGTTGAAATTGTTACCATCACATTGCAGAACAATTTAGCACATAAAATAAAGTTAATGATGCATATACCCTGTAGTCCAGCAATTCCATTCCCCTTACATTGAAAAGTTGGCTGCACATTACACTCACTATCCCAATTTGTTACCAGCCCACCACCCTGTAAGAAACTCTCACCCAAGTGCATAAGGAAACAAATTTAAAATCATTCATAGCTCCCTAGCTGGTTTGTCTTAGCGGATAGAGCATCATTCTGCAGACTGAAGGATACCAGATTCCATTCCAGCCAAGGGTGCACATACCTAGGTTGCAGGCTCCATCTCTGGTCCTGGTCAGGGCACATGGGGGAAGTGACCAACTGATGTGTCTCTCTCACTTCAATGTGTCTCTCTCTGTATCTCTCCCCCTCCCTTCCTCTCTCTCTAAAAATCAATGGAAAAAATATCCTTGTGTGAGGATTAACAAAATATATATTCAGAGCAACATTGTTTATAGCTGCAAAAAATTGGAAACAACATAAATGTCCATCAACAGGCAAATAGAAACATAAAATGCATATAATCACTCAATAGAAAACTAATGAAACTGTACCATTTACAGGTACCTACAGCAACATGACTAAATCTCCCAAATAAAATGTTGAGAGCAGGCAAAAAACACATACAATGGAATTCTACATCACAGTTAAAACGAATGAATTAAGCCTACTAATATACACTGTATATAAATTTTGCATTCGTTTTGTATGGCTGCTATAAAAAAAATTACCAAGAACATAATGGCTTAAAACAACACCAATTTATTACCTTTACTGACATTTCTGGAAATCAGAAATTCAGTATGCAGTGCACCAGGCTACACTCCACGTGTCTGCAGGGCTGTGTTCTTTCTGGAGGCGGTATGGGTGGAGCTGTTTATTGCCTTTTCCAGCTCCCACAGGCCACTGGCCTTCCTTGGCTCCTAGCATCCTTCCTACACCATCAAAGCCAGCAGCATCATGTTGAGTCTTTCTCACGTTGCTCTGCCTCTGTTGCTCCCCTTCTCCCTCCCTCTTTAATTTAGAAGAACCCTCGTGATTGATTACATTGGGCCTACCTATCCAGATTATCCAATGTAGCTCCCTCCTTTAAAGTCACCTCCATTTCATCCAGTTTAATTCCCCTCTGCTGGGGAAGGTAACATAGTCATAGGTTCCAGGGATTCGGACGAGGACATCTTGGGGTGAAGGCAGGAAGAGCATTTTCCTGTCTATCTCAAATCTAAAAAATAACATACAAATTAGCTCAGCCAGCATGGCTTGGTAGCTGCGCATCGATTTATGAACCAGATTCGATTCCTGATTAGGTTACATGCCTGAGTTGCAGGCTCAATCCCCAGTGTGGGGTGTGCAATAGGCAGCCAATCACTGCTTCTCATAATTGATGTTTCTATCTCTGAAGGGTCCTCTCTGAAATAAATTAAAAATACATATATATTTTTTAAAAAAAGACAGCAAATTAAAAGTGTGGCATGTATTCTATGATACCATTTATATAAAGTTTTATAACAAGACAACCTATATATTGCCTTAATACAACATGTTGTTTTAAACATTGCTACTACATATTGCTTATGAGTACATACACATGTATTAAAAGTATGAAAGCATGCCCTAGCTGAGTAGCTTGATTGGAGTGCTGTCCCGTGCACCAAACTGTTGCCAATTCAAGTCTGTTCAGGGCACATACCTAGGTTGTGGGATCTATTCCTGGTGGGAGCACGTACAGAAGGCAACCGATTAATGTTTCTCTCTCTCTCTCTCTCTCTCTTTCTTTTTCTTCCTTCTAAAATCAATAAAATATGTCTTAGGTAATGATTTTTTCTTAAATAAAAATAAAAGTATAAAAACAGGCATGTGAATGATGACACACAAATTTCAGGATAAAAGTGCCTGAGGAGAAGGACAGATTAGCAGAGGAAAACACAGGAGATTTAATGATATACCAATCCTTATTTCTTTTGGAAAAAGAAAGAATGAAATACAAAGCAAATATAGCAATATTACCTTTGATAAAGTTTAATAAATGCAAACATGAGCATTTATTTTGTTATTCTCTCTGCTTTCTGTATGCTTGGAATAGTAAGTTCAACATTTATACTCAGCCCAGCCTGCACCCTCTTACAATCTGGGCTGAGGTCCCACCTCCACCCCCCTCCCCCAAGTGCAGGAATTTTCTGTACTGGGCCTCTAGTTTAAAATAAAATGAGTGCATGGGATTCCATTACACTTTCTCAGTAGGGTGCTGGGTAAGTTGACCAATCCTGGGGAAATTTTATAGCAGTAAACTTGACCTCTTCAGTTCCTAGGGGCTAACAGAAAACCCACAGGACTTAAGAGTCCAAAGGCCTGCGTTCAAGGGACTTCTACTACCTAGGCAGCCATACACAAGTCCCTTCACCTACACTTTACTGTTACAGGTAGTTTGGTTTTGATTGTTATTGTTTTTTTGTATTTTTATTGAGGTAATATTGATTAATAACATCCTATAAGTTTTAGGTATACACTTTATAATTTGACTAGAGGCCTGATACACAGATTCATGCACCAGTGGGGTACCTCTGCCTGACCTGCACCCTCTTATAATCTGTGACTCCACAGGGATGTCAGAGAGCCAGTCTCTCTATATAAAAGCTTAAGCTATGATGCACCCTGACCCAGACTTTGCTGCTGGGTCCCTGACAGCCCCAAATCTGGTTCACCCACACCCCAGACCCAGATAGGAAGAAGGAAGGAGCCTAATTCCTTGCAGAATCATCTGTTGGTTAGCTTGTTTCTGAGGCTAAACTCCTGTGGTCCTTCTCCCTGGCCGGTCACCCCATCCCACTCCCATCAGCCCTGATCACCGAATTCATGCATTGGGCCTGTAGTATGTATATAAGATCTTTGGTTAATCTTTTCCCAACCTCCTCCCTCCCCCCTTCCCTCTGAGATTCATCCGTCTATTCCATATTTCCATTCCTGTGGTTTCTGCTCCTGCATTGAGCATCTGCCCCTTGATGATCAATGCACATCATAGCTACCAGATGGTCGGATGGTGGGCCAGTCAGCTGGTTTAGGCTTTTATATACATAGATATCTGGGTATACAGCTTGCTCACCACCACAACAATCTAGTTTCTACCTATCACTATATATTTGACCCTCTTTATTCATATGGCACCTGAAAGTCCTAAGAAAATGTTAAACTAGCTGCCACATCCTATATAATAATAGGCTAATATGCAAATCAACTAAACAGTGGAACGACCAGTCTCTATGATGCACACTAATCACCAGGGGGCAGATGCTCAATGCAGGAGCTGCAGTGCTAAGAACCCCTGTAGGAAACAGGCCTAAGCCAGCAGGCAAACATCCCCTGAAGGTCCTGGACTGGGAGAGGGCACAGGCTGAGCTGAGGGAGCCCCCTCCAGTGTACGAATGTCATGCACCGGCCTCTAGTTAGACATAAAATAAAAATATGTTTTAAAAAAAGAAAGGAAAACTTTGGTAGATGCAACTTATTGGTAATGAGGTTATGGGTGATAATTATAGTATTGTGCATCATAAGTATATGTGGTACACATACATATATGTGTATGTGACTTTTTTTTAAATTAGATGCATTTAGAATATATTTTATTGACTTTTAAAGAGAGGAGCGCTAGCCTACAACCTAGTCATATGCTCTGGCTAGGAATGGAATCGGCCATGATATAATTTGATAAGCATATTTCCTGAGTTGTTAATGCCACCCCTGGCAATGGGGCTTAATATTCTGTTCCCTAGGGCTATGTCCATTAGCACTTGCTTTGTTGCAAATGCCAGAAAACCCATTTCAAATCAGCTTAAAGAAAGACATCAACAACACAGAGGAATCTGTTTGCTCATAGGAACAAAAACCCAGCAATGTGGGTGAAGTCTAGTAGAGATTGGTCTAAAGCCTCAAACTCTGGCACCAGCTATCGCTGCATTTCTCAATTGTACACTGTCTCTGAGTTTCACCCCCAGGATGGTACTCCTGATAGAAGCTAGCCTCAGAAACTCAAACTACTGAATCCGCCAGAAGAAAGTGTCTCTTCCTCTCTTTTTTCACTAAAATAGAAGCTTCCAAGAGCCTTATTTGTCTCCTCTCATCACTGAATCACTGGCATCTACCACGTTGCCTGTGCACGGAATTTGTTCAATAGACCTTCAGTTAGCTATAAATAAATAAACCTCAGTAATGCTAGTGAATTCACTTTGATTTACTTCATTTTTAATTTGTATTTAAAAATAAAGATGTCATTGCCCTGGCCCGTGTGGCTCAGTTGGGTGGGCATTAGACTGTGTGGCTAAGGGTGGCTGGTTCCATTCCCAGTCAAGGCACATGCCCAGGTTGCAGGCTAGAACTTCTCTCCATAAAAATCAATAGAAATATTTTCAAATGAATCTAATTTTTAAAAATATATGTTACATATTTAGTTATGATGCACAATACTATAATTATCACCCATAACCTCATCACCCTCTAAGTTGCACTGACTAATGTTTTCCTTCCTTTTTAAAAACTATTTATTTTTAACATATTTTTGTTGATTTCAGAGAGGAAGAGAGGAGAGAGAGATAGAAACATTAATGATGAGAGAGAATCATTATTCGGCTGCCTCTTGTATGCCCCCTACTGGGGACTGAGCCCACAACCCGGGCATGTGCCCTAATAGGGAATGAAAACGTGATTTCCTGGTTCATAGGGTAACACTCAACCACTAAACCACACTGACCCTGCTGTTTCCGTTTCTGATGCCTGTTTCTTCTTTTCAGAAGTAACCACTACCCTGAATTCTATTTATCATTTTGTTATCCTTTATTTTATTTTAAAACATATATTTGTATTGATTTCAGAAAGAAAGGGAGAGGGAGATATAAACATCAATGATGAGAGAGAATCATTGACTAACTGCCTCCTGCATGCCTCCTAATGGAGATCAAGCCTGCAACCTGGATATGTGCCCCAATCAGGAATCGAACCGTGACCTCCTGGTTTATAGGTTGGCACTCAACCACTGAGCCACTGTGGCCATACTCATTTTGTTGTCCTGTTAAAATTATATATATACTGTGCACGAATTCATGCATGGGTGGGTCCCTTGGCCTGGCCGGTGATCAGGGCCATTTTTCCAGTCCCATTGGGGCTGACGGGGGCTGGTCGGCCAGGGAGGGACCAAGGGAGGGCTCTAGGCTGGTTCGGCCCTCTCACCCAGTACTGATTGTCTGGACCTCAGCAACAAGCTAACCTACTGGTAGGAGTGTCTTTCCCCTGATGGTCAGTGTGTATCATAGCGACTGGTCAATCAAAAAGACACTTGGTATATTATGCTTTTATTATATAGGATATATAGGATATATATGTGAATATATACATATATATGTGAACATATACCTATATCTGTATGTATAAATACATACTATTGATTATAGATGTTTTAAGCTTGTAAAGTGGTTTCATTTTTAATGTAGTCCTCTATTTTTAATGTAGTCCATTATTTTTACTCAACATTAGAATCCATTGTATTGTTAAGTATTAACCATAATTGTTAGTTTCTCACTGCTGTATTAAATTCCATTACGTGAATAGATCAAAATTTATTTATGCTCTCTTATGCTTTCTGTCCTCTGTAAATTTTAAAATGATCAAAAAATAAACAAATAAAAATTAAAAAATATTTTAAAGGCAGCATTGGTTCTGATTGGTTTGAGTACTACTGCTTTAAAGGAAGACCTTTCCTGGTCGGTCTGAGCAGTGGTTAGAGCATGAGCCCTCAGACCAGAGGGTCTCAGGTGTGTTTTTTATTTTATTTTAATCTTTATTATTTAATTATTACAGATGTTCCTCTTTTTACCCCCCATAACTCCCTTCTACCTGATTCCCCAATCCACCCCATGTCCTTACCCCCTGCCGCTATCTTCATCCATAGGTGTAAGATTTTTGTCCAGTCTTTTCCTACTCCCCTCACACCCCATCCCCCTGAGAATTGTCAGTCCACTCCCTTTCTATGCCCCTGATTCTATTATACTCATCAGTTTATTCTGCTCATCAGATTTTTTAAAAATATATATTTTATTGATTTTTTATAGAGAGGAAGGGAGAGAAATAGAGAGTCAGAAACACTGATGAGAGAGAGACATGGATCAGCTGCCTCCTGCATGCCCCCCACTGGGGATGTTCCTGCAATCAAGATACATGCCCTTGACCGGAATCGAACCTGGGACCTTTCAGTCCACAGGCCAACGCTCTATCCACTGAGCCAAACCGGTTTCGGCTGTTCATCAGATTTTTTATTCACTTGATTTTTGGATTCACTTGTTGATAGGCATGAATTTGTTGTCATTCTGTTGTTCATAATTTTTATCTTTACCTTTTTCTTCTTCTTCCTCTTCTTAAAGAATATCCTTCTTAATGAATATCCTTCATTTCATATAATGAACTCCTTTAGTTTTTTCTTATCTGTGAAGCTCTTTATCTGCCCTTCAATTCTAAATGATAGCTTTGCTGGGTAATCTTGGTTGTAGGTTCTTGCTGTTCATCACTTTAAATATTTCTTGCCACTCCCGTCTGGCCTGCATAGTTTCTGTTGAGAAATAAGCTGACAGTTGTGTGGGTGTTCCCTTGTAGGTAACTGTTTTTCTCTGGCTGCTTTCAAGATTCTCTCTTTGTCTTTTGTCCTTGGCATTTTAATTATTATGTGTCTTGGTATGGTCCTTTTTGGATTCCTCTTGTTTGGGGTGCTCTGCACTTCCTGGACTTGTAAGTCTATTTCTTTCACCAGGTAGGGAAAGTTTTCTGTCATTATATCATCTAATAGGTTTACAATATTTTGCTTTCTCTCTTTTTCTAGCACCCCAATAATTCTGATGTTGGTATGCTTGAAGTTGTCCCAGAGGTTTCTTACACTACTATCTTCATATTTTTGGATTCTTTTTCTTTTTGTTTTTCTGGTTGAGTGTTTTTTGTTTCCTTATATTTCAAATCTTTGGTTTGATTCTTGGGGTCCTTTGGTCTACTGTTAAATTTCTGTATATTCTTTATTTCAGACAGTGTATGCTTAATTTCTGACTGGTCGTTTTCATTTGTTTGGCATTCTCATTAAGATCTTAAAAGGTCTCACTAAATTCTTCAGAGGTTTTTAGAAGATTCTTGAGTAACCTTATAAAGGTAGTTTTCAACTCTATATCCAATAGTTTGCTTTCCTCCATTTCTTTTATTCGTGACATGTTTCTTTGTCTCCACATTTTGGCTGATTCTCTGTGTTGATGAGGTGGCTTTCTATGGTAGGTGACCTATAGGGCCCAGAGGTTTAGCCTCCCCTATCACCTGAGGTGGACACTCTTGGTACACTCCTTTGTGGGCTGAGTTCAAAGTTTTGTAGTTAAGTCTTGATTGCTGTTGGCACACTGGGAGGAATTGACCTCCAGGCCAATTGGCTGTGAGGATCTGCTGTGTCTATAATGGAAGAGCTGAGCAGGACTTGTTTCGGTGGGGCTTTGGTGCTCACTGAGTCTGCCTCTTGAGTGTGTCACTTATGTATGTGAGGAGTTGAAATCTGGTGTCATCTCACACTGACTTCTAGGTACACTGGTTCCTAGATTTCCAAGGAGGTGCAAGTCAGCTAGTGTCTGAGGCCACCCAGTGGAGCTACAGGGTGATTTGCAGATTCCTCCCTCTTTGCTTAGGGTTTGGAGATTTTGGAACTGTCTGACCAGAGCTGCAGTTTGTTAGGTTAAGCTGCAATAGGGCAGGCCACTTATATGCAAAAGCTGCTGCGTAGAATTTGGGTGGGTTTGTAAATTGTGTGGGCGGGATCTCAGGGAATCACTAGGCTAGGGTGTGGCAAACAGCGATGGCTGCCAGTCAGCCATCTCTGCATCTTCTCATTTCCACATCCCCATGTCCCGCGCCCCAGAGCAGTAAACAATGATTCCTGTGTGTACCTCTGCAAGAAAGCCACCCTCACTTTCCAATCTGATGGCAGACAGTCCATCTTCTCCCCATAGGAGTCTGGGTCCCCAGAGGCTCACCAGAAACTGGAGTTCAGAGTAATCGGGAGCTTGTGTTTTCCTTCGGGTTGAAAAAAACAGCACACCAATTCGCCAGCCACCAGCCCAATTCACGTGCCTCCATACCTCAGCTTTTCCCCGTTTGTGCACCTTAATGCTCTTTTCTCTTTTCTTCTAGTTGTAGAACTTCTACTCATCCAGCTTTTCTGTGGTTCTGGGTGACAGACGTTTTGTCTTTCAGTTGTAGTTTTGGTGTGGTTGTGTACAGTTGTATACCTTATGCCACCATCTTGGTTTTCTAGATCTCAGGTTTGATTCCTGCATGTATCTCAGGTCACATGTGGGAGGCAACCAATCATTGTGTCTCTCTCAAGCCCATGTTTTTCTGCCTTTCTTTCTCTCTCTCCTCCATCCTCCTTCCTCCCTTCTACTGTCTCTCTAAAAATCAATGGAAAAAATGATCCTCGGGTGAGGATTAAAAATAAATAAATAGCCCTAGCCAGTTTTTCTCAGTGGTTAGAGTGTCAGCCTGCAGACACAAAGTTCCCAGGTTTTATTCCAGTCAAGGACACATTCCTCAGTTGCAGGCTCCTTCCCAGCTAGGCCTGGGTCCAGGAGCATGCAGGAGGTAACTAATCAATATGTTTCTCTCACATATATATTTCTGTCTTTCTCCCACTCTCTCTAAAAAAAATCAATGGAAAAATACTTCAGGTGAGGATTTAAACAAACAAATCCTATCTAATAAAAAAATAATATGCAAATTAACCATCACTCCACTACACTCACCAGTCAATCAGGAGAGAGTGTACAAATTAATCCCAACCAAGATGGCTGCAGCTATGGGGCGAGCAGGAGGGAGGCTTGGGTTTCCCTGGCAATGGAGGAAGCCAAGCTTTTCACATACCCTGGCAGGCCTAAACCTCCACTTCAGGCTATAAAGTTTCAATTATAGAAGATAAATAAATCCCAACAAAAATGGCAGAAGCACAGAGCTGAACAGAGCTGGAGGCTAGGGTTGCCCCTGGTGATGGAGGAAGCCAGGCTTCTGCAGCCCTGGCCTGTTTTGGCCTCTGTTTAAGGCTACAAAGTTTCAATTGTAGAGGATAAATAAATCCCAGATCCCAGGGCCTCTGCTTGGATCATGGGGGAGGGGAAGGACAGGTAATATGTGTGTGTGTGTGTGTGTGTGTGTGTGTGTGTGTGTGTGTGGCTGGCCTGCAAACCACCAAAGGCCCCTCGCCCAGGCCACTCCATGCCCCAAGGGAACCTCCACCGTGATCCAGGAGACCCTTCAGGGCAAACCAGCTAGCTCCCACCCATGCAACAGTTCTCTGTCCTATCTAATAAAAGAGTAATATGCAGATTGACCATCACTCCAGCACACAAGATGGCTGCCCCCATGTAGTCAAAGATCCTGCCTCCATGTGGACACAAGATGGCCACCAGAAGATGGCCAGCAAGAGAGAGCAGTTGGTAGAGAACAGGCCTGCAAGGGAGGGCAGTTGGGGGCAATCAAGCCTGCAAGGGAGGGCAGTTAGGGGTGACCAGGTATGCAAGGAAGGGAAGTTGGGGGTGACTAGGCCTGCAGGGAAGTGCAGTTGGAGGAGGACCCAGCCTGCATGGGAGAGCAATGGGGGGGGGGGAAGATGGGAAACCAGGCCTGCAGGGGAGGGCAGTTAGGGGCAAACAGGCTAGCAGGGGAGTAGTTAGGCATCAATCAGGCATGTAGGGGAGCGGTTAGAGGATGATCAGACTGGCAGGCAGAAGTGGTTAAGGGCAATCAGGAAAGCAGGCAGGTGAGCAGTTGGGAGCCAGCAGTTCTAGATTGTGAAAGGGATGTCAGATTGGAGAGGGTGCAAGCTGGGTTGAGGGACACCTTTCCTACCCCCCATGCATGAATTTCATGCACCGGGCCTCTGGTAAATAAATAAAAGACCTAATACATAAAAGTTCAAATTTATACCAAAACATTAGAACAAATGATTATCATTTTCCAGAGATGTTCTTTTTTTACAAAAGGCTATACCTTAAATAGTAAATATTTTCTTTCTATTTAAATAGAGTTCTATTTATCAACCTTAGCTTCTCTGGTTCACTCACCAGAAGCATAGTTATATGTAAACTGAGAAATGCTTATATTCAGACAAGTACAAAATCAGGCAGCCTTCAAATGTGTGCTGCCAAAGTACAATGTCAAGAAGGGGAGGAGTCCGTCATTCATTTCCTAAAATAAAAGCTTTACAGATACATCTATTTCATGGTGTAGTAAATCTTTTTGTTGGTGTTGGCTCTACTTACTAATCCATCTCTGATTCTGACAGTTGAGTTGCAGCTGCCATTTCTTGCCTAACTTTGGCTGTTTCCTCTGAGTAATAATATCATCTCTCTTCTTCTGTGCTGTTGTTTTGTGTAAGTGATGGGATTTAATACTTTCCTCAGGATGAACTCATTGAATATTCATATTCTGCTTATATTGTGACACAGCCACATTGGAAGTTGTAGTAGGATTTCCAAGCAAAAAATAGCAACTTTGATGAGAAGAGAGTTATGTGTGGGGGTTTGGAAGTTGTGAATATGAGATTGAGCACAGCACATTCTATTTTAATACTGATTTGTACAAAATGGAACAAGTGACTTTAAGTAGATGGTTAAGAATATTATAAAGAAAATTAAAAATATTTAAAAGCTCTTATTGATTTTCACTTTGAAGAGTTTTCTTGAAAATCAGAGACAAAGTTTTTTGGGGGGAGAGAGCTAAATGATACAATTTAATATATTTTAAATGTGTTTTTTTTTTCATTGATTTCATAGAGAGAAAGGGAGAGGGATAGAGAGAAATAATATCAATGATGAAAGAGAACCATCCATTAGCTGCCTGCTGTATGCCCCCTACTGGGGATAGAGTCTACAACCTGGGCATGTGCCCTGACCAGGAATTGAAAATCTATCTCTGGTTCATTGGTCCACTCTCAACCATTGAGCCACACCTGCTAGGTACAATTGAACATTTAACAAAAATCCTTATAAAATTTCCTTATTTCCTGTGCTTTTTCTCTCTCTGTGACCTTGAGGTTTTCTACCTCTGTTTTTTCTATCTGTTCTCTCCTGCTCTTCTCCTTAGTATCTCTTGCTCCAGGGCCTCATCTAAATGCACCCTTCTTGTTATATCCCACCTTCTTCCCTGTCAGGAAAAGTGCCTCAGAATGAAATTGGCAAGATCTTTGGACAGATTTTCTTTACTATTCTGATGCCAAGAAAGGGTAAATGGATATTTATATGGTCCATTTCCACAAGCTGCTGTTACATTATGGGCCAAGTTTTTCTTTTTTCTTTTTTAAACAACGATTAATATTTCTTGATTTACCTGTTGATTACCTGGCAATTCATACTGGACTAATTCAACTTATGAGTGAGTAGGATTTGCTTAGATTTTGGCAGAGTTCAATTGAGCTTCCACTGGGATGTTTGGAAGTAGGTTTTTAATTGTTGAATTTTGTTCATACCAATTGTAGAGTGTGATGTTCTACCATTTTGTTAAATCCTATGGCATTGCCATCTCTTATGTTGAAAATGGTCAAATAATCAGCAATGTCCAATAATTTGACTTAATATAACCAAGTCTAAGTTCATTCCGTTCACCTTACAACAGCTAGTAAGTCGAGCAACAAGGTGTTGGGACAAAGAAAGTGACTTTATTTGGAAAGCCAGCAAGCCAAAAAGATGGGAGCCCTAGTAGTGCCTCAAGTCCATCTTAAGAATGTAGAAAATTCAGGCTTCTGTTATGTCTAGGGAAGGGGAAAACAGAAGGGCAATAGGTGATTAATGATCCAAGACATGTGGGCCCCAGCAGGGGTCTGAGGAAGACTATGAAACTTCTTTGTTCTTAGCCTATTGACTCTAGACCATGTAAGCCTGATCATGAGGTTCCTGTAAATCTTGAATAAACAAAGATTTTTGGACATACTGGTACTTCCTTTATCTCCTGGGAAGAGGCACTTTCTGGTAAGGGGCTATTTTTATAAAACTCAAGCTGCAAGCAGAATTCCTCTAATGACTAGCATGTCTATATCCAAGACTTAAGCAGAAGCTATTAACCCAAAGGCCATGGGAACAGAGCAGGCTTGAAGAAGATGGAGAAGGAAAGGCCGAAAATCACTCTGTTCCATTAATAGATAATAAATATTTATTTTGTTTTAAATATATTTTATTGATTTTTTACAGAGAGGAAGGGAAAGGAATAGAGAGTTAGAAACATTGATGAGAGAGAAACATCAATCAGCCGCTTCCTGTACACCTCTCACTGGGGATGTGCCCGCAACCGGGGTACATGCCCTTGTCCAAAATCAAACCTGGGGCCTTTCAGTCCACAGGCTGATGCTCTATCCACTGAGCCAAACCAATTAGGGTGATAATAAATACGTGTTGTGGGACTGAATAGACCATAGAAATTATTCTATAAAAGATTTGAGGTAGTGTATAGGAAATGCAGACACAGAAAGCTAATAAATTAACAAATTCATTTAAGACCAAAGAAATTCTCAATTAGCATAGGAGGTTCACTCAAGGAGATAAGACAGATAAACACACTGTAAGGTCCTTCAAGATTGCAAGATTTTTGCTATAAAATTGGAAGTTAACTTGCTGCACCACAATGACAATGACAAGAACATTTATATAACATTTACTATGTATGCTTGATACGCACTTTGCATTTAATTCCTACCACAAACCTCAAACTATATATGTGCCTTATCCGGGGTTCAGACTTGCAACTTAAGTAGGTGCCTTGACTGATAATTGAACCCACAACTTTCCAGATCATGGGACGATGCTCCAAACAATTGAGCCACACTGACCAAAGTTTGTCCTTGAGTTTTAAATAGTGTTCTTTCAAAGACTAAAACTGAGATAATAATAAATTGCACTTCTCAGGGGTAAATATAAAGTAAATCCCAGCCTACCTGGCATGGCTTAGTGGTTGAGCATCAACCCATGAACTAAGAGGGCCATGGTTTGATTCTGGGTTAGGGCAACTTGTCCAGGTTTCAGACTTAATCCCTAGTGGGGGTCGCACAGGAGGCAGCTGATCAATGATTGTCTCTCATCATTGATTTTTAAAAAAATATATTTTATTGCTTTTTTATAGAGAGGAAGGGAGAAGGATAGAGAGTTAGAAACATCGATGAGAGAGAGACATCGATCAGCTGCCTCCTGCACGCCCCACACTGGAGATGTGCCCGAAACCAATGTACATGCCCCTGACCGGAATCGAACCTGGGACCCTTCAGTCCGCAGGCCAACAACACTCTATCCATTGAGCCAAACCGGTTTTGGCCATCATTGATATTTTTATCTCTCTTTTCCTCTCTCTGAAATCAATACAAATATATTTAAATGAATAAATAAATGCCAGTAACACCATGGATGGCTGATATGAATCACATTTAGATTTGACTACATCATCGCAAAGCAAGATGCTTGCCACTGGTCTCTTTCTCCCCATGGCCAACCTATCTTTCTACACTGCCAACAGTTATCTTTATAAAACACGTATGTGATCATGACACTTAGCTACTTAAAAGGCTCCCTGCTGTCTGCAGAACTGTGTCCAAGAGCAGGAGGCTTCTCCCAGTTGGCCCTGACCTTCCTCCCCAGCCTCTGCTTTGGTTATCCTGGCTCTTCACCTTAAGCTCTTACACAAGACAGTTCCACATGAAATCAGGGCAGTCAAGGTTCCATAGTTAATCTCCTGTGTGCAAAATGGAGAGACAAAAATTAAATTTTTAATATTTTTCCTTACATTCTAGCCTGTTGTTATAAACAGATCTGCTTAAAAACACATTTTTAGCCCTAGCCGGTTTGGCTCAGTGGATAGAGCATCAGCCTGTGAACTGAAGGGTCCCTGTTCTATTCTGGTCAAGGGCATGTACCCAGGTTGAGGGCTGGATCCCCAGTAGGGGGTGGACAGGAGGCAGCCGAACAATGATTCCCACCATTGATGTTTCTTTCTCCCTCTCCCTTCCTCTCTGAAATCAATAAAAATATTTTTTAAAAAATCAGTTTTTAAAACTGTACAATTAAATATAACGTGGTGATCAATTGAAACATGCATGTATATAAATATTTTTCAGCTCTCAGAGATCTGGTATTTTAGTGGAGGACATCTTGTAACTCCATTTGCAATTGTCTGGGTATGATAGCACCCCCACCCCCAATGCAACCCATAAACTCTCTGGGTTGACCAAACTACTTACTATTCACCCATTAAATCCAGTTCAAATACCATTTCTCTGGAAAGCCTTTCTCCCCAAATCTCTTTTCTCCTTCCTCGGGGTTCCCAAAGCCAGGAGTATTTCTCTCTTACAGCATATTGTGACACCTGTAATTATTTATTTATACCACCATAGATGTGAGATCCTTTGGGGCAGGGTCTGAACCACTGAGTCTCTCGCTCTTAGCTTGGCGTTTGGCCTGCGGGAAGAACTTTAAAGTTTATCTCTGGATACATGAGTGAAAGATCACAGCCTAAAATTCCCTACACTCTTCAGATTTTGCAGGAAAAACATCTTCGTATTGGGCACGCCTTTGGACACATCACTTTGAGAAATCAGGCCAATAATATTTGAGAAGCGATTTGAAAGGAGCCAGAAAAGGAGATTATATTCCCTTCTTTATCTATCTATCTATTTATCTATCTATCTATCTTCTCCTGTCAAAAAGGTAGTGACCTCCTAAGTGTGACCTATTCTCACTCCTGCCTTTCCCACCATCCTAGCTCCCCAGCTACTGCTAGGATGGGAGAATATTGTGTCCAGATGGGTATTTTCTCCGCTTCGATCGAGGAGCTTCGCCTTCTTTTGATTCTTAAAAGCCACGTCGTTCACCATTCAGTCTCGTTTTCCTACGGGGGTCCAACATCTGGGAGTCACATCCTTTCTGTCAGGGAGACCTCTGACTCTGGATTTCTGCCGTGGAGCCTGAACAGAGACCCCTCCAGGTCTCCCACTCTCGGCCAAAGAAGAGTCGCAGGTGGGGAAGAGGTTTCCCAGCGCCGGGGACTGCGCTCCCGGCCGCGCGGACCGAGCGCAGGGAGGGGCGAGGCCGGGCGGGGCTGCGCTGGGCCGCGGGAGGCATCCATCTTCCCAGGCCAGCCCGGCCTCTCCCCCACCCCGAGGGGCGGGGGCGACCTCCCACGAGCCTGCTCCGTCCCTCCGAGTCCCGCGCGGCGGGCCGCCAGGCGGTCGCCGCCCGCAGCTCACTCGCCAAGAGCCGGGAGCCCGGAGCCGGGAGCCGCGGGCCGCGGGCGCGCCGGCAACTTCGCGGCCACTGGGGGCGCGGCTCCTCCCGGCGCGAGTGCGCGTGTCGCCGGCGGCCTCCGGGGGGCAGCAGCGGAACGGAGACGGGGAGAAAGTGGCAGCGCCGGCGCCCAGCGGCTAAGAAGGCAGAGGCCCCTCGTGGAGCCGGCTCCGGCGACCTGAACTCCGGCGGGGCTGCGCCCAGGACGCGTGGGAGCCGCGCCGCAGCCGCCCTCTTCGTCTTCCGCGGGAGCCGCTGGGGGAGAGCGATCCCTCGGGGTCCGGGTGGCGGCGGCGGCGGCAGCCTGGGCCGACGGGAGCGCGGCGGGCGCGGCAGCAGCATCCCCACCCGGCGGGACCCTGAGCGCGGAGCCGGCGGCCGGAGCAGGAAGGGAGGTTCGCTGCGCCCGCGGGGCTCGCGTTCTCCGGGGCCGGCCCTCGCCCGCGGGCCCTGACCCGAGCGCCCGGTGCGGTTCCTAACAATGGTGCGGAGCGCCGGCGCGAGCCCCGCGCCCGCCCAGCGGCCGTAGAGGAAGTGGCCGGGCTCCGGGTGGGGTGGGCAGGGAGACGCCCCCCGCCACTCGCCCGCCGGAGTTGGTCTGCGCGCCGCGCCTCTGCGGCCCCCAGCCCCGGGCACCCTCCGGACCCCCGACGGCTGCTCGCCCCGGGAGCATGGTGCCGGCGCCCGGGCTAATCTAGCACTCGGCTCGCTCCTTTTTTCTCTTTTTTTTTTTTTTCCGCCTCTCCCGCCTCTCCTCCTTGACCGCCTGCCTGTGCTGCCTCGGGGTTCCTGGCGTGTGGGAGCTCAACTCTCCGCCTCTCCAAGGAGACTGACTGGTTTGTGACCGCCTCGACGAACTTGCCCATTGAAAGCCAACCCCGAACAGCTGGATAATGTCCACTCCGAGCAGATTCAAAAAGGACAAAGAGATCATAGCCGAGTATGAAAGTCAAGTCAAAGGTAAGGATGGGAGCGGCCGCCTCGCTCCTTTTGTGTGTGCTTTCTTGTCATTGTGCTCTCGGGGAGTTGCCTTTCTAACTTGGGGTCTGCGTTGGGGAGAGGTTGCGAGGGACACAGTTCGAGCGCCTGGCTGAGCCACCGGGGGGCTTCGTCGTACCAGACCTTCCCAGTCCCAGGTCGCAGTCCCGTCCAGCCCACGGGAGCTGGACACCCGGCGGTTCTCCTCGGCTGCCTGCGCGCACCTCCTCCAGGGCTTTCACTCAACCACCGCCTGCAGCGGGGCAACTTCCCTGGGCGGCAGGCAGCACCGGTGGTTCCTGCCCAGTTCTCACCATCATCCTTCTCCCTATTATTCTTTTAAAATGATGCCATTGCCACACCATAATATGTTGTTTTTTTTTAAGGAGTCATTTTCTGGAAGTCCGGACAACCAAGTGGTCTAGAGGAATTAAGTGCAGGCAGTTTTGACATTGACACTCTCCACTCTTAATTCATTAGGGCGAGGCCCCCTTTGATAAAACAACTCCCCCGGAAGCCTGGCAGTTAAGCCAAGCCAGGACTGGTAGATCTGACTCCTCCTTTCCGAAGGGCCAGAATTCTCACTGCCATCTTTCACCCTCAACACGGGAATATTGCTTTATCATTTATTTGCTGGAAGCCACTTGCGTGTAAAATGAAGGTTTGAATACTTAAGTACGTAGTTGACATTTACATTGTCAACTAATGAAGGAACCTAATTAAGGTTGACTAAACATTTTTACGTGCTTTTGTGGTTTGGGAATATATTTTCTCTCTAGAACAAGTATTCAGTGTTGCCGTTGAAGTGTTTCATAAACATAGATGTTTATTGTTGTTTTTTTCCCCCCTTCTTTGGTGGTCTCTCAGGGCAGCTCTCTCTGTTGAGACAATGGATGGAGTGTGTAGGTAACCTGCTGCTCTTTGGAATATTCAATGCAAAGTTCATTAAAATCGCGATGTAGACACCTGTGTTTGTACAGCAACAGTCTTATGAAAGGCATTCCTGTACTTGCCTTGGGTGTTCTTTTGTGTAGTCAAGTTGTGAAAATGCCTGGAGTCCTGGGAAAGGACCTCTCAGCTGAGTGGGGGTCTGGACCAGCTCATCCTGACGCCAGTCACACAGTGTACCAGCCCAGGAGCTCGTGTTTCCTTTCTGCTGACCCCTGCAGTGGAGTTAAGCTAAACATGGCTGGGGAAGATTTTTATCCGCTTGTAATTAAGATAATTTATACTTATAGGACCTGGTTTCATTGACCTTGACATTTTATTAGCAGAGAAGTAATTACTTCTTTAGAGACAGGAAAACTTAGTAGTGAGTACATCCTTTCTTTTCCTCTTTTTTTTTTTTAATGTATTTTTTATTGATTTCAGAGAGGAAGGAAGAGGGAGAGGGAGAGAGAGAGAGAGATAGAAACATCAATGATGAACCGAAACCGGTTTGGCTCAGTGAATAGAGCGTCGGCCTGCGGACTGAAAGATCCCAAGTTCGATTCCGGTCAAGGGCATGTACCTTGGTTGCGGGCACATCCCCAGTAGGAGGTGTGCAGAAGGCGGCTGATCCATGTCTCTCATCGATGTTTCTTTCTAGCTCTCTATCCCTCTCCCTTCCTCTCTGTGTAAAATCAATAAAATATATTAAAAAAAAAAGAAAGAAACATCAATGATGAGAGAGAATCATTGATTGGCTGCCTCCTGCACGAGGTCGCAACCCCTGGCATGTGCCCCTGACCAGAATTGCACCTGGGACCCTTCTGTCCTCAGGCCCACGCTCTCTCCACTGAGCAAAACCAGGGGCGTCCTTTCTCTTCTTAATGAGCCCAACACAGCTTAAATCCTTTCATTCTACGGTAGAACGCCCGTTCATAATCACTGTTCCTCTGTGCAGCGTTCCACGTTGCTCTTTGTGGCAGGTCCTCTGTGGGTGGCAGCCTGGCTTTCCCGCTGCATGTATTTCCCAGTATTGGCTTAGTTATTTCTGCGCTGAGGCCATTTGTCCATGATCAAGTTCTCACCTGAAAAATATCCTCATGATTAACTTCTTTCAGAGAATGTGAATTCTATAGTAATATGGTTACTTATATGCTTGAGAGTATAGACCCTCTACATTAATTAAAAAGCAATCAAATAGAAGGTGTTGCAATGTTTAACATGTGTGTATCCAACCCAGTCCAAGGAAAAATTATGAACGTGGTCGAGATTATTTTTGGAACAAATTCTATCCCACAAAAAGTGATCTTTCCTCTATCTGCTTCAACCCTAACTTACACACACCCTGGAGTCCTCAGGCAGCTTTATGACTCTTTACAGCACTTGACCTGCCCTTCTCATGAGGACTTGTGAGCAGACTTGAATTACCTCTCGTGCAATACTTGCATGTCTTCTGACTAACCCAGATCATTATATCCATATGCAAATATGGGAGTAGGGGAATACTGTAAAGTCAGACCATGCACACATTGAATGGCACAAATTCAACTGTTCTTGTATGCAAAATCAAGAGGAGAGTAGGTAAGAAATGATGGTTAAACAGGGCATGAGGCCCCCTGTTCTACAGAGAGAGTAGGTTCTATAGTAAGGATAGCACGAAAGTCAGGATTCTGATTTTGTTTAATTTCCTGAGTCCTTTCAGGCTCTGTATCCTACCCTCCCAGAGTGCTAATCCGGTGCTTAAAGATACAGTGCGTGATTTTGGGACAGCCAGCTCTTTTCATTCTAGCCAGTTATTTCATTTGATGAAAAACAAAAGAAATGTGGTCTATCTTTTACTGAAGGAAAACTTGGCTGTCTTGGCCTCATTAGAAGATTTAGGTCTGTTCCCAGTGAATAAAGCCACAGATATTGGTCTCTCTGGGTGAATTAGGTATATGAGTGATTTCAAAAATCTTTTTTTATTATGTGTGATTTTTTTTTTAACCTTCTGACTTAGAACCTAATACTCTGGAGTATTGTTTTTTCTTATACTCTCTCATTTCCCTGAAACAGATGCATTTATTTCAGAATTTCTGATATAATGTTTTGATCTAAAGGAATGACTCCAGATGTGGGATTTTGCCACTGTGGCTGTCTGCACATGTTTTGGGAACAGATTTTATGGAGCTCTTCTCAACCGTGAAAAAAAAAACTATCCTAGATGATAATGTATAATTTTATGTGTAAGATTATAAATGTGTCTAGTTCAGTGGTTCCCAACCTTTCTAATGCCACAACCCTTTAATACAGTTCCTCATGTTGTGGTGACCCCCAACCATAAAATTATTTTCATTGCTTCTTCATAGCTGTAATTTTGCTACTGTTATGATTCCTAATGTAAATATCTGTGTTTTCCGATGGCCTGAGGCGACCCTGCTAGCGGTTTTCAACCTGTGGGTCACAATCCACAGGTTGAGAACCTCTGCTGTAGAACCTAAGACCATCGGAAAACATAGATATTTACATACAATTCATAATTAGCAATATTACAGTTATGAAGTAGTAATGAAAATAATTTTATGGTTGGGGGTCACCATTAGAAGGGTTGAGAACCACTGATCTAGTTAGATGTATCATAATGGGCAAGTCGTTTAGCTTATGTCTGGATTTTGATTTTCTTCTCTATAAGATAAGACATTTGGACACTCTCATCCTAAGGGTCCTTGAGTCTAATAAAATATGTCATGTCAATTCATATTATTATTATTTATTTAAATTTAATACATCTTTATTGTTCAGATTATTACAATTGTTCCTCTTCCCCCCCCCCAAAGCTCCCCTCTACCCTGCTCCCATCCCCCCTCTGCCCTTACTTTCCGCCCCCATTGTCCTCATCCATAGGTGTACGATTTTTGTCCAGTCTCTTCCCCCACCCCCTTCAACCCTTTTCTCCTGAGAATTGTCAGTCCACTCCCTTTCTATGTTCCTGATTCTATTATATTCACCAGTTTATTCTGTTCATCAGATTTTTAATTCACTTGAATTTTAGATTCACTTGTTGATAGATATGTATTTGTTGTTCCTAATTTTTTAAATAAATCTTTATTGTTCAGATTATTACATTTGTTCCTCTTTTTTCCCTCCGTAGCTCCCCTCCACCTGGCTCCCACCCCTCCCTCTGCCCTTACCTCCCCCTCATTGCCCTCATCCATAGGTGTATGATATTTGTCCAGTCTCTCCCTGCCCCCCCTCACCTCTTTCCCCCTGAGAATTAACAGGCCACTCCCTTTCTGTGCCCCTAAGTTTATTATATTCACCAGTTTATTCTGTTCATCAGATTTTCAGTTCACTTGATTTTTAGATTCACTTGTTGATAGATATGTATTTGTTGTTCATAATTTTTACCTTTACCGTTTTCTTCTTCTTCCTCTTCTTAAAGTATACCTTACAGCATTTCATATAATACTGGTTTGGTGTTGATGGACTCCTTTAGTTTTTTCTTATCTGTAAAGCTCTTTATCTGCCCTTCAATTCTGAATGATAGCTTTGCTGGGTAGAGTAATCTTGGTTGTAGGTTCTTGCCATTCATCTCATTGAATATTTCTTGCCACTCCTGTCTGGCCTGCATAGTTTCTGTTGAGAAATCAGGTGACAATCCTATGGGTGCTCCCTTGTAGGTAACTAACTTTTTCTCTTGCTGCTTTTAATATTCTCTCTTTGTCTTTTGCTCTTGGTATTTTAATTATGATGTGTCTTGGTGTGGTCTTTGGATTCCTTTTGTTTGGGGTTCTGTGGGCTTCCTGGACTTGTAAATCTATTTCTTTCACCAGGTGGGGAAATTTTCTGTCATTATTTCTTCAAATAGGTTTTTAAAAATATATATATTTTATTGATTTTTTACAGAGAGGAAGGGAGAGGGATAGAGAGTTAGAAATATACATCAGCTGCCACCTGTACGCCCCCCACTGGGGATGTGCCCACAACTAAGGTACATGCCCTTGACTGGAATTGAACCTGGGACCTTTCAGTTCGCAGGCCGATGCTCTATCCACTGAGCCAAACCGGTTTTGGCTCAAGTAGGTTTTTAGCATCTTGCTCTCTCTTTTCTTCTGGCACCCCCGTAATTCTGATGTTGGTACGCTTGAAGTTGTCCCAGAGGCTCCTTATACTATCTTCACATTTTTTATATTCTTTTTCCTTTTTGCTTTTCCAGTGGAGTGTTTTTTGCTTCTTTGTATTTCAAATCTTTGACTTGATTCTTGCGATTCTCTAGTTTGCTGTTAGGTTTCTGTATAATATTTTTTATTTCAGTCAGTGAATGTTTAATTTTTAGTTGGTCCTTTTTCATCTCTTGGGTCTCGCTAAATTTATCCATTTTTTTAAGGAAATTCTTGAAAAACCTTATAACCATGGTTTTGAACTCTATATACAGTTGTTTGTTTTCCTCCATTTCTTTTGTTTGTGATCTGCTTCTTTGTCTTCGCATTTTTGCCACTTACCTGAGTTGGTAGAGTAGCTTTATGTGCTAGGTGTCCTATATGGCCCAGTAGCTCCACCTCCCCAGTTAACTGAGGTGGATACTCTTGGTGCACCCCTTTGTAGACTGTGTGTACAACCTTGTTGTAGTTAAGTCTTGATGGTTGTTGGTATCACGGGGGGAATTGACCTCCAGGACAATTGGCTCTGAGAATCAGCTGTGTTTACTCAGGGAGAACTTCTGTGCTGGAGTTAGCTTTATGAGACAAGACTTCCAAAATTGCAGAAGTCTCTGTGCTTGGCTTGGATGGGGCGGAGTCTTAGGCTGAGCAGACAGCCTTGGCTTTCCGTCATCCCTCCCCTATGCAGCTCCTGAGTCTCAATGTCCCTTGGTAATTGCTGCAGCCCTTTCTGCACGCACACGCCTCCAGTCCTCTGCTTTTCGTGGCTCCCCTGAGTTTCTGTGCGCTTTGGGGACTCGTATGAGTCTGGGTTTCCAGGGTCTCCCCTGAAACTGGGGTTCAGTGCAGTCGGAAGTGGAGTTCAGTGCAATCGGGAGGTTCTGTATTCCTCTTGCTAGAGAAAGCCAGTGGCACAATCAGCAGTTGGTCCTCTCTGTGCATACTGGCGCGCGCTCCTTCAGACCTCTGCCTTTTGCTGATCCCCTGAGTTTCAGTGCACTCCTCCCTTTTCTGACAGTCCAGACTCTCCATGTCTGAGTCTTGCCCGCAACTGGGGTTCAGTGCAGTCAGAACTGGGGTTCAGTGCAGTGGGGAGATTCTGTCTCCTTCCTGCTAGAGGAAGCCAGCCAGGCCCTCTGCAGCCTATTGTCTCCACATGCGTTTCTCCATACTCAGCTTTTTGCAGCTCCTTTGAGTCTTCGTGAGCCCCTCTCTTTCCTTCTAGTTGTAAAATTTCCGCTCAGCTAGCTTTCCTGTGGTTCAGGATGATGTCCATTCTGTCTTTTAGTTGTAGTTTTGCAATTGTGCAAGGCAGCAGTTTTTGTGTTCACCTATGCTGCCATCTTGGTTTCTCCCCCATCATGTCAATTCATGTTAATCAACTAGTAAAATTTTCATACCATTTTGCATTTTTTCTGAGCTGCCATGTGTTGAGGAGAATTATCTTTGTTTTCACTTTTTTCATAATGAATTCACAAATACTTATGTATTGAGTGCTCAGGGAATTAAAATGTAATGCAATAGAGAATACATAAACATAATAAAACCATGTTCAGAAAAGTATAGCAGAATTTTAAGAGGAGAATTGGGAATCATACAAGTAGTTTTAGAATGGAATAGCTGTGGCTGGTGTGTTCAGTGATTACAGTGTCAGCCAGGGCAGGTAGCCAGGTTAAAGATCCTATCCCTGTTCCTGGTCAGGGTGTGTATGAGAGGCAACCAATCGATGTGTCTGTGTCACATCAATGTTTTTCATTCTTCTCTCTCTCTTTCTCTCCCTTCCTTCTCTCTCTAAAAAGAAAATTCAATGGGAAAAATATCCTCATTCCTCCATTGAGGATTAAAAAATTAAGTTTATTTATACATATACATCCTATATAATAAAAGGCTAGTATGCATATTGACCTAATGGCTGAACGACCAGTCGCTATTATGCGCACTGATCACCAGGGGGCAGATGCTCAATGCAGGAGCTGCCCCCCTGGTGGTCAGTATGCTCCTACAGGGGGAGCACCTTTCAGCCAGAAGCTCTGAGTTGGGCTCACAGCAGCGATGGCGGGATCCTCTCCCATCTCTGCCTCAGCAGTCAGACATCCCCCAAAGGCTCCTGGACTGTGATAGAGCACAGTCCAGGCTGAGGGACCCCACCCGCAAGTACACACAAATTTCATGCACTGCCCCTCCTATCTATCTATCTATCTATCTATCTATCTATCTATCTATCTGTCTATCTTATCTATATTGAGTGGCCAGATTATTATGACCACCCATCAGTACTTTGTGGGGCCACCTTTTGCCTTCAATACTGCGGCGATTATTCTTGGCAATGACTTCACGAGATGTTGAAAGGTGATTCGAGGAATCTGACACCATGCCTGATGAATAGCACTGTCCAGTTCTGTGAGATTTGATGGTTGTGGAACTAGCTGCCTGATGGCTCTTTTAACTTCGTTCCACAAATGCTCAATTGGGTTGAGATCTGGTGATTGGGGGGGCCACCTAAGTAAGGTAAAGTCTCCCTCATGTTCTTGAAATCACTCCTGCACAATACGAGCACTGTGGCATGGCACATTGTCTTGTTGGAAGAAGCCATCTCCATTGGGATATGCCATCAACATGATAAGATGAACTTGATCAGCAAGGATACTTAGGTATGCTGTGTTATTCCAACGTTGTTCTACATGAATTAAAGGGCCCAAATCATGCCAGGAAAACATGCCCCAAATCATAACACTGTCCCCACCAGCTTGAAGGGTTGTACTCATGCATGTGGGGTGCATGCTTTCATGCTGTTTCTGCCAAATTCTCACTTTGCCATCTGCATGATGCAACTGGAAACGTGATTCATTGGACCACATGACTTTTTTTCCAATGCTCGACTGTCTAATCCTTGTGTTCCTGTGCAAATTGGAGACATTTTATCTTGGTAACTACAGACAGCAAAGGTGTTCGAACAGGCCTTCCGTTTCCATATCACATCTGACACAGTGTACAGCTAATTTGCCTACAAACGTCAGGTGGTCATAATAATCTGGCCGCTTAGTCTATATAATGAGGAAGAAAAAGACTGACGATTTTATGCATGTTGGTCAACTTCCCAAAGATTTAGAATCAGAGAAATTAAAGTCCCGTTTGTATAGGCCCTTAAAAAGCATGACTAGAAAGTGTATGAAATGCAAACCATTTGACTATGCTACTTGTTAGCATCTCTGGCAAAAAGCTTACCCGAGGGAAAAGATTATTAATAATTGGCTCAACAGAGATTTGGGGACTATCTGTGGGTTTTAGTGATCTATGTAATTTTTGAATTCTGCAGCCAAAATAGTATGGAGCACATAAAAAAAATTCCGGTTCGTATACGGGAACCCGAAGTATCAAAGACGATTTTGAGAGGTGGAATGTATGGATGGGAAGTTGTGTTTGCTTTTAATAATGCTAGTTATTAGTTGCTAAGACTTGACAGCTATTTTTTGCAGTATTTTCCTAGGAATAATCTCATATTCATCTATGTGCCACATGTACAGGAAATGCCAAGAAAATCTGTTGTTCTTCGACTACTCTGCTGCCTGGATTACAAACAGTCCATTTTGGTAGCAGATGGAACATGAGCAAATGCCAGTTCAATTTGAAATGACCCCATGCCATGCAATAGATTTTAACAGGAACAGAAAAAGTGCCATTATCATTTATATGGAATCTTTGTGTACATCTAATGTTGTTGCCTCTGTGTGGAATAGAAAATGGCAACAATTTAAATGACGAATTAAAACTTTATAGCTAGGAGGGACTTTAGACACTTCCTGTCCTACTCTCATGTAAATCGTTGCTCTTTTCTGTTCCACATTATTAATGTGTAATTCTGAGGCATAATTACAGAGTTACACAGTTAACTGCTAGGGACTGGATCCCAGCTCACCTACTTCCAGTAGTAGTGGTTTTCTTTTAAATTCCTCACAAAGTAGAGCAGAGGAAGAACACTTACCTATCTGGACTTTATATTTATTTAAGGAATCATAGCTGAACCTAAGAGAGAATAGCAACTCCAGTCTGTTAGCGGCAGTAAATGAAATTGATGAACTGTAACTACATTGTTTTTTCAACCAAGATCATTTTAAGAAACTACAGTGCCCAAGCAGCAGTTTCACATGCTGGCCTTCAGATCAAGACTGACAATGGTGAATATGTACAAAGGCAGCTTGCTTGGTATTTTGATCAAGCTGATTGCAGTCATTGCAATATGCCCCCTTACATTGCCCAGAAAACCTGATTAGTTAGATGGAGTTCAGAAAATATTAAGGAGTTGTTTTGGAGAAATTTTTGAGCAAAAGCATGTCCCGAAACACAGGGAGGATTGGGAATAAATCTCGTCTCTGACCCTGGAGATGGATGCGCTCACTCCTGTGCTATGTGCTATGTTGTCCAGCTTAGGAGCCACACACTCTCAACTCAGGTTCTGACTTGAGAGTTTACTTTGTGGATTGACCAGACAGACCCTTCTGTCATTCATGCTACCTATTTTCACTTAAATTCAGACATCGAAGGATTTGAATAAAGAAGTGGGAGTATGTCTGATCACTCCATCTATTTTTGTTTTAGTAGTTTGAAGACAGATATTGGGATTAATGACAGTTACTGGAAGAGATTTTTTTGGTCATTTGAAGGTGTTTTTATTTGTTGGTCCTAGTTTCTTGTTTATTGAATATCCAGTTGATATCTCGAGATGAGGAAGAATGGAACATAGTGTTTAAGAGCAGAAACTTTGGTGTTAGCCATCCAGCCCTGCCACTAATTAGATGTGTGACCTCTAAGAGTCAATGTCTTCATTTGTGAAATGGAGTTAATTGTCTTTGTGAGACTTCAGTGAGGTGATCTGTGGAAACGTCAATAAAAATTAGAAATTGTTCTGCAGAATAAATGGTCAATAAAAATTAGGAATTGTTCTCTGTTTAATTTTGGTCTTCTTTATGTCTCTACTTTTGTTACATTCTGACTCCCAGCTCCTTATAAGGTGGATTTTATATTGTGGCATTATTATTTTTTTATCTTAATACTAGAGGCCTGTTGCTTGAAGATTCATGCAATAGGCCTTCCTTCCCCTGGCTGCTGGTATTAGTTCTCCGGCAGCCAAGACCCAGGTCTTTGCTCTGGCTACTGCCTTCCATCCTCGTTCTGGCCAGAGCCTTTGGTATTCTCCACTCCCTCTGCCCCCCCAATCCTCCCCCCTCCCCTCCCCCCCGCCTCATAGCAGGCATTCCGCCCTGCCCAGCCACTCTTTGTTGGGTTAATTTGCATACTCACTCCTGATGGGCTGGTGGGCATTATGGAAGTATGGTCAATTTGCATATTTCCCTTTTATTAATGTAGATAAGTAACAGAGCCTAAGGGCACATTTCCTAAGCCGCCATCTGTTTGCTTATAACTTGTTTTAAACTTTATCTTTGTTCAGCAATGCTATATGGAAAATTGAAGCCTAGTCAATGGATTTTACTTACCTGTGGTGAAAAGAATTCTCATGACACTCGATAAAGTCATGGTCTTGAGAAAAAGATTTTCTTTGAAAATCAATATAGAAATGAAATTTTCACTTATAACTGCTTATTTGCTTCTGCTTCATTAGAAACCATTTTGGCCAGGCTGGTGTGGCTCAGTGGTTGAGTGTTGACACATGAACCAGGAGGTCCTGACTTGATTCCCAGACAGGGCACATGCCTGGAGTGCAGGATTGATCCTCAGTAGGGGGCCAGCAGGAGGCAGCCAATCAATGATTCTCTGTTATCATTGCTTATATCTCTCCCTCTCTTCCATCCTCGCAGAAATCAATAAAACATATTTTTAAAAAAGGATTTTTCAACTTTATTGAGATATAATTGACATATAACCAATAGAACTTTGATATTAAAAATTATCTATGTACCCTGGCCGGGTAACTCAGTTGATGATTGCAGGTTTAATCCCAGTCAGGGCACATGAAAGAATCAATCAATGAATGCATAAATAAGTGGAACAACAAATCAATATTTCTCTCTCTTCCTCCACCCCGCCTCCACCTCGTCCTTCCCACAGTCCTTCCTCCCTCTCTCAAAAAATCAATCAATCAAGAAAAATTTGAAAGATTACCTATGTATCTCCTGGTACAGGGCTTTATTAAACACTAGTGACCCTCTGCACAGATTCATGCATATGGAAAGGAAATTAATTAGAAGATGGCCAGCAGGGCGGGACTGGGCGAGATGGACTGGACACATCTGGGAGCCAACCTCCTGCCAGTCCCTCCCCTGCCAACACCCCTGCGGTGGCACTGCAGCTCAAAGAACATCTGTGGAGTCTTGCCAGGTGGGGTCCCGTGGCTGGTGGAATTGTGTGGCTCCTTAAGAAATTGGGCTCCCTCCTCTCTGATTCTGGGGTGCATCACCCGAGAACCACCACTGCCAAGTCACTGCAGCTCGGCAGCTCCTGCGTTGAGCATATGCCCCCTGGTGGTCAGTGCAGATCATACCTACCAGACGGTTGGACAGTCGGATGGTCACTTAGCCTTTTATATACATAGATTATTGAATGAATAGAATAATAGTTTTGGATTAGTATTTATAGGGTTAAACAAATTAAAAGTTTAATTGGGATCTTAAAGGATTCAAATACAAGAGACACATTTAGGTAGCAACTCAAAATGCTCTGGAGAGAACAAGGAAAGACAGGGTTTATAAAGGCAAAATCTACAAAATGAAATTCTTTAATGCAAAGGAGGGATTGCTGACTAGGTTAACAGGGATTGGTTAGTTCCAATATGCAAACTAGGGAGGTGGAAACTACAAAAAGGCAGTAAGCCCTAGCTGGTTTGGCTCAATAGATAGTGTTGGCCCGTGGACTGGAGGATTCTGGGTTTGATTCTGGACAAGGGCATGTACCCAGGTTGCAGGCTCTGATCCCTGGCTCTGGTCAGGGTGTGTGTGGGAGGCAACCAATCAATGTGACTCTCTCACATTGATGTTTTTTTTTCTCTCTCCACCTCTCCCCCTCCCTTCTGCTTTCTCTAAAAATCAATTGAAAAATATCCATGGGCCCTAATCAATTTGGCTCAGTGGATAGGTCCCAGGCTCAATTCGGCAAGGGCATGTACCTTGGTTGTGCAGGAGGCAGCTGATCAATGTTTCTAACTCTCTGTCCCTCTCCCTTCCTTTCTGTAAAAAAATCAATAAAATATGTTTAAAAAAATATCCTTGGGCAAGGATTAACAAAAAAATAAAAATAAAAGATATAAAATCCATATATTTTTAGGTAGCATTTGTTCCAAGATGTTTATGGTTGGGCCCTGAGCTCAGTTTAGCAACAGTTTTAACAACTTAATAGCAGTCCTAAGAACTGAGGCACAAGATGTGCGCAGACCCCGCTTCTGTAGTAGCCTCCTGACTCTGTTTTACGTGACTCACTTAGCAGTGCTTCTTCCATTTCATTTTTTACTATCAATAGTATAAATTAACATGGTGGACATCCAGAATTATCTAGTGTGTTCAATGAAGTATTGCCACAAAATTAATGGTGGGGAATGGTTAACTAAATTCCACCGGGGAGTGGTTGACTAACTTGTGTACAGGGATCAATATTTCAGTCATTAACAGTGGTTTTTGAAAAATGGGAAAGTATCTCACAAAAATTACTTTTTTAAAAAAAGGACTATGGTTATGACAAGCTAAATGGACACACAGTGATGCCTTCCATGTACATGCTTGCCATATCTGGTGGTGGGATTTCAGCATGAAAAGGAAACCTAGTCAGACCTCAAGTCTAATATGTCATTTGACAAGTAAAAGAAAATGTCATTTCCCCCAACTCAGATGTTCCATGAAGTCAAAAGTTTACAATAATCAAACAGCATCTGGCAGTCACTGATTGCCAATGGTGTGCAGGTCACTGTTGTGGCTGCATTTCGTGGCTGGACTGGGCTTTATATGTTCACACCAAGCTGGAATGCAGAGCAGAAGGCAGGAGGAATTTCCGGTGAGTTCTCCTGCTTAGCATAGGTTGTACTTCCTGTATTTTTCGCCCCTGGTATACCCGCCCCTTGATAGGTTTCCTGGTTTAATGCAGGAGTCTCACTTTGAGCTTCACCCTCCCTCAAGATGGGGTGGGGCAAGGTACATCCAAGGAAAATTTAGTCTTGGATTGAACCTCTTGATAATTGATTTGTCCACAGGACAATGTCAAGCTTTTAGTTTACATACAACTCAGTGATACACTTTGGTTTTTCTTTGCTTTTGAGTTCAGCGCACGCATTAATATTTTGCTTTTGACATTTAAGTTTGTAATTCATCTGAAGTTTGTTTTTCATATTGTGAACCAGGGGTATATTTTTCGTATGGATGACCAAATTTTTTTAGTTCCATTTGCTAACTAGACCCTTCTTTTAAGAAGTGATCTTTTAGCTACTTGCATCCTGATCAAAATCTCTGGACACTCTATTGTGTTTCATTGGTTAAGTTATAGATTCTTACTCCAATACTACAGTATCTTAATTTCTATAGCTTTCTATTAAGTCTTTATACCTCGTAGGCCAAATCTTCTTTCTTTATTCTCTTTCCGAAGTTTCTTTGTGATCTTGGTTTTTCCTTTTTCAAATACATTTTAGAATCCGATTTTCTTTCCAGAGAAAACCCATTGGCATTTTGATTGAGACTGCATGAAATTATAAATCAATTAGAAGAGAATTGGCATCTATATGATAATCTTCCTACCCATGGATATGAATATTTCTCTGTTCATTAATTTTTAAAATGTCTTACTGTAAAGTTTTATATTCCTTATTTTTTGTTAGATATGTTATAATTTTTATTGCTAAAGATCATGAGATCTTTTTCAGTTGTTTTTTAATTGTTTTCTGGTGTACAGAAATGCAGTTTATTCTGCATATTGGTCTTATGGCCAACCACTTTGCTTCTCTATTATTATTTTTAATAATTAAACAATTTTTTTTCTAAAACTTTTTGCAAATAAAGACAATCATTTCCTTCTCCCAAACATTTTGGCTTTATTTAATTTTATTTTTTACTTTATTTTTTATTTTTGCCATAGGTAGAATTTTGAGTGCAAAGTTAAAGTGGTGACATTGACTTTTTTCTTTTTCTTTTTTTACTTCTGGACATAAAGGGGTTGCTTTTAGGCTCTTCCCTTAAAGGATAATTCTTGTTTTTGGTTTATAGATATTTTTTTATCAGGTTAAGTAAAATCTCTTGTACTTCACAGTATTTTTTCTTTTTTTTGTATGTTAATAGAATGAGTAATAGATATAGCTTTCCTAATATTAAACTATCTTTGCATTCCAGAATTAAACCTCTTTTCATCATTGTAACACACACACACACACATACACAATGATTCAGTTTGGAAATATTTAGTGTTTTTTTATTCTTTGTTTTATTTCTAAATTCTTGAATGAAATAGGTCTAAGGTTTTTCTTATTGATACTGTGTTTGGGCACATATCTAAGTTATATATGAGTAGGTTGGAGAGTATTGTTTCTATTTTGTAAAAGAGTTTGAAATTTTGAAATATTTTTTTTCTATTTGAGTCTAGTTATTTTGAAGAACTTAAAAAATATATATATATTATTGATTTTTTTATAGAGAGGAAGGGAGAAGGATAGAGAATTAGGAGCATTGATGAGAGAGGAACATTGATTAGCTGCCTCTTGCAAATCCCCACTGGGGATGTGCCCACAACCAAGGTATATGCCCTTGAACAGAATCGAACCTGGGACCTTTGAGTCCACAAACTGACGTTCTGTCCACTGATCCAAACCAGTTAGAGCTGTGTGATGAACTTTTTAACTGCTAATTAGGAGTTAGTTATTTTGTTTATTAGTTATAGGATTACTATTTCTATTTCTTCTTCTTTGAAAAGTTGTATTTTCTAGACATTTATTTGTATGTTTTCAAGTATATATTGACATAATAAATATTGATAGTATTCTCTTATTTTTATTTTTTTTAAAATATATTTTATTGATTTTTCACAGAGAGGAAGAAAGAGGGATAGAGAGTTAGAAACATCAATGAGAGAGAGACATTGATCAGCCGCCTCTTGCACACCCCCTACTGAGGATGTGCCCGCAACCTAGGTACATGCCCT
The DNA here is from genome assembly GCA_011751065.1 of Lasiurus cinereus. Lineage (NCBI taxonomy): Eukaryota > Metazoa > Chordata > Mammalia > Chiroptera > Vespertilionidae > Lasiurus > Lasiurus cinereus. The sequence continues at coordinate 6,857,916 of JAAGEH010000304.1, forward strand.
TGACCGGAATCAAACTTGGGACCTTTCAGTCCGCAGGCCGACACTCTATCCACTGAGCCAAACTGGTTTCAGCTCTTATTTTTTTTAAAGTGGTTGATCTGTATTGAATTTAAAATATTTATTTCTGCCTTCTCTTGATGATTCTTAAAGAGGTTTGTCCATTTTTATTTTTATTTTGTTTTCTGCTCTTTACTACCACCTTCCTCATTTCTTTTGGTTTATTGTTGTTTATTTTCTTAAATTGTATACATAGTGCATTTATTTTTATGCTTTTTTTTGCTACTATAGGCATAGTTTCTTCTTTGATCCATATCAAAGTATGCCTTTACATTTTTAATTTATCTTAAAAATATATAATTACAATAATATTTTAGAGTAATAGCGTTTGAAATTAGTTGGAATTGTTTGCTCTAATATTTTCTGAAGAAGTTCATGTAAGGTTGGAATCATCTGACTTGACTCAAGTGTTTATCAGAACTCATCTGTAAAGTCATCTAGGTCTAGTGCATTCATCAAGAAAAGAATTATTGCTTGCAAATTTACAGATTTTGATATAAAACTGTTTATAGTATTCTTATATCTTTTTAATCTTTGCAGCATCTGCAGTTATGCCTCTCCTCTGTTAATAACAATTGTTTGTGTGTGTGTGTGTCTTCTTCCCTTCTCCTTGATTGACCTTGCCAGATGTATGTTTATTAGTTTTTTCAATGAACTAGTTTTGCTTCGTTGGTTTACTATATTTTATATTTGTTTTCCATTTCATTAGTTTATCCTCCCTATTGTCCCCTTCATTTAACAATTTTTAGCATTGTTTTTTTTTAATATTTTTATTAATTTCAGAGAGAGAGAGAGAGAGAGAGAGAGAGAGAGAGAAAATGAAAGAGAAAGATAGAAAGAGAGAGAGAGAGAAACATCAATGATGAGAATCACTGATCAGCTACCTCCTACATGCTCCCCCACTGGGGATTAAGTTGGCAACCTGGGGAATATAGGTGTGTGTATGTGTCTACACATGGAAAAATCCAGGGTATGGACTTTAGGGATGGAAATGTGTAATGAGGACCAGTGCAAACCTTTCATCCTTGTGAGAACATCCAAACCTGTAGAGAATTTTTATGAGTTTATTAGAGCCAAACTGAGGTCCTCTGCCAGGGAACAAGATCTCAAGTGGCCCAGAGAACAGCAATTTTGCAGCTTCTTTTATGCATTTGAAATTAAGGAGAGACTGTAAGAAAGAAAGCAAGTGTACCAGTTAATAATGTGGATTATTTTCAGTAGATGGAGTTATACATATGTTGATATATATGCGATTTGATTTTATATGGATGCTATTTTGTTGAATTGCTCCTTCAGATTACCACTTGTTCTGATGGATGGCACACGCACTTTCCGAGCAGCACTTCAAAACATACGAAGGAGTGGAAACTTGGGTCTCTGAATGGTTTGCCTCAAAACAAGAAAAGTTCTATTAGGATGGTATCCACAAATTACCTGAAGATGGGAAAATGTGCAGCTAACAATGCACTTTTGATGTTTTTCTTGAAAATTATCGTGTTTTCTTTGATTACAGAATCTGAATTATTACAGTTAATAATTTGGATTAACTATTAACCGGTTAATAATGTGGATTAATTATTATTGGTTAATGCAGATTATTTGTTAATCAGTTAGTAATTTGGATTAACTATTAACCGGTTAATCATGTGGATTTTGTGATCCAAAGAAAGCACAATAATTTCAAGAGAAAAATCAAAAGTGCTTTATTCAAAGTAATGTCCATCATTAGCTACATATTTCCCCATCTTTCAGGTAATTTGTGGATACCATCCCAATAGAACTTTTCTTGTTTTGAGGCAAACCATTCACAGACCCAATTTTCTACTTCATATGTTTTGAAATGCTGCTCAGAAAGTGCGTGTGCCATCCATCGGAACAAGTGGTAATCTGAAGGAGCAAGGTCTGGTGAATACAGCAGGTGAGTTAATACTTCCCAGGCAAGATCTTTTAACATATCTTTTAACTGGTTTTGAAGTGTGTGATGGTGCATCATCATGAAGCTGTGTCTTTTGGCCCATTCAAAGCGTGGTTCAAATTATTTGTTTTCAGTAGTGATCAGTATTAATGGTTTCACCTGGTTTTAGAAGCTCTTAATACACCACACCTTCCTGATCCCACCAAATGTAGAGCATTGTCTTCTTTCTGAAGCGATTTGGCCTTGCAGTCAATGTTGATGGTTGACATTGATCAACCCATGATTTTGTGCATTTGGGATTCGCAAAATAAATCCACTTTTCATTGCAAGTCACACTTAGATGCAAAAAAGACTTTCTTTCATGCAACATTTTACTGATGACTTTTTGATTTTTCCATTTGTTTTTCGTTCCGTTGATGTGGCACCATTTTCCGTCCTTTAAAACTTTTCTCATTGCTTGTAAACGATCAGAAAATGTTTGCTGAACAACATTTAATCTTTCTGCAAGTTGTTTTTCAGTTTGACACGCATCTTCATCCAGAAATGCTTATAATTGTTGGTCTTAATACTTTTTCAGTTGATTTGGATGTTCTTTGTCTTTCACATCGAAATAATCACTTTTAAAGCGTTGAAACCAGTGTTAACAAATATCTTGAGATGCAGCATGTTCACCATAAGTTTCCCAAAGTATACGATAACTTTCAGCAGCACTTTCCTTCAAAATAAAGTTATGAATTAAAACTTCCCGCCAATGCTTTTTTTGTTTTTTATTTTTGGCACAAAATTCGACATTTTTAAGTGTAAAAATATCTATGATGTTAACACCGTCAGCAAATTTGACATATGCAGTTTTGAAGCTTGTCAGTACAACAAAATAGCATATATATCAAATCACATATATATCAACATATGTGTAACTCCATCTATTGAAAAAATCCACATTATTAACCGGTAACAAGATTATGTGCTTTTTTGAGGGTTACTATCAAAGGGATTACTTCTTGTATTTCAAAGGTGTGTTAAACTAGATGCACAAGAAAAATAGCCATGCTGGCTTAAAGCCTTTCACTAAAGAAGTTATAGGCCTGGGGCATGACAGCCCTCTATGACCTTCCTGGTTAGGAATTTATGGTCAGAGGTTATGTTCCCTTCTCTTCTCCCCTCCCACTCCCACCTCATCCACACTGATACAGGCAGAGCATGAAAATATGCACATCTCTCTGATTAACCTGATGCCTGTTGGGGCATACAGACCTTGCTAAACATCCAGAGTCTGATCTTTCATTGTTGCAGGTGACAACTCTCTTTTTCTTGTGACGATTCTTCTACCCTTTGACCGCTTGGGGTTCTACTCCAGAGCTGCCTGCAGAGACTTATAGTCAAGGCTTCCTGGAAGACAGCCCCCTCCAGTCGCCCTGGCATCCCAAAGCACTTAAGAAGGTGCTAGCAGTTCTCCAAGTGCTTGATATTCCCAGTTTCTGGGTTGTCCTTTCTAACTCCCTCCTCCTTTGGTCCTGGAAGACCTCTGGACTTTTGCCCTTTGCTTTTATTATTCCAAAGGTGCGGCTTACAAAAACAGCTTCCTCCCTCCGACCTCCAGCAGTGAAGAGAGAACAATAGGTGTCTGCTTATCTTCAGTCAGACAATTTTCACCCCTGAGGAAGTTCACATTTTAGACTGGCTGTGAAATTAGCATGTGCAAAAAATGGAATTAAGCTGCCAGACACTATTAACCTAGGAGAGGGAGCAGGAAGAAATCAGTCTTCCCTCTTGCTTTGCGTTTGTAATGGCTGTGTAGCATCTTCTGATACCCAAGTTCTCCTGTGAGGATCAGTGAGGATTTTTTTCTTGGGTTCATATTGATTGTCCACAATGGAGTACAGTCAGTCAAATTATGATCCATAAGCACCATGAAAGAGTAAGAACTCTGAGCCAGAAGTGCTGTCATTGGTGGGAAGAGTAGTAGGTTGGTCCCTAGGCTTGGAGGGGAGGGACAAAGGGCCCCACAGAGGGTCTGTCTGACCCCTTGATCCAGTTGATTTGCTCTTATTTCTTCACTGTGCCCAGTTTGTTTGTTTTTTGTTTCTTAATATATTTTTACTGATTTCAGAGAGGAAGGGAGAGGGGGAGAGAGAGAAACATCAGTGATGAGAGAGAGTCATCGATCACTGCCTCCTGCATGCCCCCTACTAGGGATTGAGCCCACAACCTGGGCATGTGCTGGAGTCAAACCCAGGACCCTTTAGTTTGCAGGCCAATGCTGTATCCACTAAGCCAAACCAGCTAGGGCACTGTGCCTAACTTTCATCTTTCTTTTCATTATTATAGTGAGCTCATTCCTCGCTACTAACAAGGCAAAGAAAACTGGTACATTTTGAGAATTTGGCAGAGAATTGTTAGCTTTTGCATTCCTTAGAAAATAATTTTCTGAGGACACTATCTCCCTCAACTGTGGTCTGGCTTTCTGTGGTTTCCTTGTGGCCAATCATGGTGTGAAAATAGAACACAGAAAATAACAGAAGTAAAATAATTCATAAAATTTAAGTCATGTGCCTTTCTGAGTAGGTGATGAAACTTTGCAATGTCCCACTCCTCAAGTCCAGGATGTGAAGCACCCCTTTGTCCAGCGCATCCACACTGTGTATGCTCCCCACCCATTATTACTTAGTAGCCATCAACTCTCACAGTGCTTGTGTATATGGAACTCTTATTTTACTTAATAATGGCCCCAAGAGCCATGAGTATTGATGCTGGCAATTCAGATATGCCAAAGGGAAGCCGTAAAGTGCTTCCTTTAAGGGAGAAGGTAGGAATGCATGGGAAATACTATAGTATCTATAGGTTTTGGAACTATTAGAGGTTTCAGGCATCCACTGTGGGCCTTGCAACATGTCTCCTGAGGATGAAAGGGGTGCTGCTATTCTTATAAAAAAAAGAAAGAGTTGATTAATGCTTTTCCAAATGGCTGCTCCATTTTAATTGAACTTCTATTACAATTGTATTGAAAATGTTTATGGGAACTCTCACATGTCTCACCAAAAATCCATCTTTGAAAGATTTCCAGATACCTAATCTACAAATACACATCTCCTCTTTGAAGCGGGAAATTCTACTGCTTACAGTTTGGTTAGCATTGTTGTCTTTTCTGTCAAGCATCTCATTGTGAAATAATTTAATGAAATAACTTACACAGCTGGGGTCTGAATCCTCCTGGCCCAGCCAGTCTCCAGCTATTTACCTGTGGACGAATGGCTAACTCTCATCCTGCCTTCCTCTCCTTGCCTGTAAAATGGAGATGATAATAAGACTGACCTTCAGAGAATTGTTGAGACAACTTGTGTGTTGAACCCAAACAACTGCCTGGCACACAGTGATTGCTCAGAAAAAAAAAGTTAGTATGTGAACTCTGGCTCTGGAAGCAATAATAATAAGCTTTATGTTACAAAAGACTTAATAGCCAAGAGGAGCCTATGCGGACATGAGAGCTAAATGTAATATGGTGTCCCGGCTGGGGCCCGGGAACAGGAAAAGGATAGGTAAAAATGAAGGAAATCCGAGTAAAGTATGGGCTTTGGTTCATTTTAAAAAATACCGAGTAAGAGCAGGAAAATAAAGCATTTTCTGTTTAAAGAAATCTCACTAATATAACTTTTATGGTTACAAAAAACTTGCTGCTAAAGTACAGAATTTGTAAGGCAAAAATAGAAATTCTTGCCTCGTCTGGATCGCTCTGTTGGTTGAGCATTGTCTTATACACCAAGAAGTTTTAGGTTTGATCTGGTCAGGGTGAATGGGGGAAACAACCAATTGATATTTCTCCCTCCCTCCCTTTTTCCCTCCCTCCTTCTTTCTCTAAAATCAATAAACATATTCTCAGGTGAGGATTAAATAAAAGGGGACATTCTCAAATGGATTAGAGTATATTCTTCCAATGACATCATTTCTATTTCAATGTAATATTTATATATTTACATACTGAACAAATGTGACCATTTGCAGAACAGTTACTATAGACTTTCTTTTTTAAAATATGTTTTTATTTATTTCAGAGAGAAGGGAAGGGAGAGGGAGAGAGATAGAAACAATGATGAGAGAGAAACTTAGAAGAGAAACATAGATCAGCTGTCTCCTGCATGCCCCCTACTGGGGATCGAGCCTGCAATCCAGGCATGTGCCCTGAGCAGGAATTGACCTCTTGGTGCACAGAACGATGTCAACCAATTGAGCCACCCAGGCTGGGCTAGTCTTTCTTTTTGCTCAACAATATATCACTAAATCAGGGTACATAGAACTGGTTCATAGACCAGTGTTGTTCAGTAAACTATTACCAGGAGATAAGATGAATCATGGTCCTTCTACCTTTATCCAGGAAGGTTTGCTACAAAAGAATGTCAGCTAAGCTAAACTGTGCTTCCTGATGTGATGATTTAGGTTCTGGCACAAGCTCTTTTTCTCATTGGGGATCTGCCACAAATACTTCACTGATCTTCGTTTGAGTAGTATATAGAGATCAGCCTTATCCCTTTCCTAGCTATTAGTATTACTTGTTCTTTGTTGCTTTAGGGACAAGATTTTCCCTGTAATTCACCATGGGCCACCTGTGTACTTTAATCTTCATCAGTTTCTATGATTGGGCCTGCTGTAGGAAGGCAACATGTGTAGAGGCTAATATTTTAGATAAATCCAATTCAAAGCATGGTTTCTCTTGGAGCGTCAATTTTCTAATTTGAAAATGAGTATGATGATTGCATCTATTTTATAAGATTGTTGTGAGATTATAATGAGATTATACTTGTAAAGAGCCTAGCACCATTCTTGGCAAATAGAACTCAATGAAAAGCGAGCTGCTATTATTATTATTATTATTATTAATATTATTACTAGAAGCCCAGTGTATGGGATCTGTGCACTGGGGCGGGGGCATGGCCTGTGGTGATTGGCCCACTGTGGAGCAGCTGTTCTTCCCAGTCAACCCAGCAGATGCTCCCACTATGGGAGCACACTGACCACCAGGGGATAGCTCCTGCATTGAGCGTCTGCCTCCTGATGGTCAGTGCGCATTCTAGCAACTGGTCAACTGGTTGTTCTGGTTGTTCGGTCGCTGGGCTTTTATTATATTGGATTACTTACTACTACTTGAAGCTGTTTTCTTAATTAGTGACAAGTTTTTTCCTTAAAAAATTTAAAACTCATCTCCAGAGAGACTAAAATTATTTAACACACTTTATATCTTACAAAGCAAACTCTAAAAATACGAATTTTAATGGGTCTTTATAAAAGCAATGGGAGATATCTAGCCAACCAACAGAAACTATACTGAGCCTAATCTTAAAAGAATTGTGTTGGTTGGCTTCCTATGACAATTAGCCTCAAAAAGACACTTGGTTACAATTTCTTGCATCATTTTTGTTAGCTTTGAGGGCTAATGAATTCTAGTTTTTATCTGTATGATTGTGGCTATAGATATAGACTGCTTACCTTTAACCTGCACTAGTTACTAGTTAAGGATTGTCAAAAAGAAGTCATCTGCCAAACAACTGAAGATATTTTAATTATTTCAGCCACTGTCAAAAGCATAATCCTGTCATGTGCTTCCAGAAAAGATATACCTGCAGTGTGTGTGTGTGTGTGTGTGTGTGTGTGTGTGCATGTGTGTTTCTGCTCTCCCTTGGGGCATGGCAGCACCCTTTCTAAAGGTTTCCCAAGGTGGACACTCACTGCATGTCCTTGGTCAGCAGCTTATCAGTCTGCCATAAAGTCACTCTGATGTTTCCTCCGTTCTCCTACAGATATTACTATGCTATTAAAGTCTTCATAATTTGATTGTTTTGAAGTTAAGATCTCATCTCTTCTAATAATGAGTCAATAAAAAGCTTGAGTCCAAACTGATCCTTAGACCTGATGTGGAATGCCTGGTTATAATGTAAATGTTGCTTACAGTTATCACTGTTACTGTCTATAGTACTAGCAGCTAACACTTATAGTGGGTAACTTTTGGGGGAGGTCATATTGGTACCATTTTCATATTTATAGGGAGAATTAAACAAAAAACTTAGAAATCTGAAGTCATTTCTCCAACATAGAAATTAAAAGGTACAGCCTCCAGGGTTCAAAACTGTGTTCCAACCATCCCTCAGAGGCAGGTCAAGATGCCGCCTTATGAAAAGTTGAATAGTTAGATTTCATGTCAATTACTCTCATTAAACTTCCCAAAAGCTAGGAAGAATAATTACCATCTTTGTCTTAATAAAAAGTTTATATCAATTCAGATAAAAGTGCTTTTTGTTCAACGATTGTGTGTGTACTGACATTAAATTGTTGCCTTATTATTATCTCAAAGGATTACTTGATGAGGAAACTCATGGTGGAGTTGCCTCTTTGTGTGCAGTAGAAAAGGCTTTTGGGGGGAAGAAATATCTTAAAAGTCCTAAACTGAAACACTTGCTAAATTTAGTGCTCTGTTCCTGGGGACAATAAAAATCATTGCCTTCTCCTTTGTTCCTCTCACTGAGAGGCCTTGCTGGTTCCCAAGGGAAGAAGCCCTTCCCGGTCTTGATTTCTTCTGGGAAAGAAGTTGTATCTCTGTAGCTAGTTCTCTAAATTTACTTCAGACGTTCCTTTTGGTTGCGGTTGTTTCTCTGGGAGTGGCGTTAGCACTTCTGGTAGAAATACTTGTCAGTGTCAGAACCACTGGGAGGGATGATTGAGGCAGCGTGCTGGGCTCCCCACCCCAAACCCTAGAATTTGCATTTCTTCTTGCAGCTCCCCAGGTGATGCTAATGCTGCGAGGTGGAGCCCACTCTTTGGGATCCATTGCTATAAACATCAAACCAGTTTTGTAACTTCCTTGTTAGCCAATTTAGATGCAAAGTTTTCTTTTTTTCCTCCAAGATCTTTACCTTTCTTACAATTGCGCTCAATGGACATCAAATCATGGCAATTCAAACTAAGATTGTAGAAAATGCATGCAGCCCGCATGCTTCTAGCTTTGTGACCCACCTCCCCAAGGTGTTAGTTTCTCAAATTTTAAAGAGCCTTTTCACATCATACCTGGGAAAATTGGAAACTAAAAGTGGGAACATGATGAGCCTTCGTGGAATAAAGGTTCAAGTTCCCTGCACATCTGCATGTGTGTTTGAACTAAGGAAAAAGAAGACAAGGCAAGGTACCCTTTTCAGGACCTTCTGTAGCACATCTCCACTTTCTTCTGTCACTACCAACTCAGGACGGGCCAGAGACTTGACACCTGCCTGTGGAGCAACCAGTGTGCATTCCATTCTCTTCTGTGGGTTATGGTTAATTTGAGTTAGTGTAAAGATGGGAATTTTTCTATAAATAGGCAATTCTATTATGTTTCATAACAACTTTTATTTGATTAAAAAAACAAAAACCTTAGATCCATTGACAGTTCATGAAATCCCCATAGCAATAGTAACAAGGGAATTGCTACTTATGTGAGGTTTAGGATCTCAAGTCAAACAATAAGGAGAAAAATTAAACAAAATTATACTCTTGAAAATACGTAAGTCACCAGGCTACAAAGAACTACATCCACGAAAGCTCAAAAGCCAAGAGTTAACTTACGTTTCTCTTTGCTTATAACATATGGCCTCACACTTCCATATGGCCAAGGTCTAGTTGAAAGAGCAAAAGGATGTTGAGGACATAAAATTTTTCCTTTGTCCATCAGTCTGTCTCTTCCAAGTAAATATGGACATGTGGTTAAATTCCAATAAATTAAATGTGCTTATAATGTGATCGCATTTATTATTAAGATAATTGAAACATTTGATTCTGAGTTACTGATTTAAATTCTTTTATAGTCATGCAGGAATTAAATATGATCCTTTCATTCATTCAACAAACATCTATTGAATATCTCCTTTATCAAACAATAGACGCCCCCAGGGGCAGGGTTTTTTTTAAGGCACTTGCTTTGGCTTACAGTAGTTGCTCAGGCAGAGTTCATTGAATTAATAACTAATGAAGCACAGCCTGTGTCTTTTTATGTATTGTGTCCTAGCTTTATTTTGTTTTGTTTTATGTTATTTTATTTTATTAATCCTCAAGGATATGTTATTCATTGATTCTAGAGAGAGAGGAAGGGAGAGGGAGAAACATCGATGTGAGAGAGAAGCATCCATCGTTTGCCTTCCAGATGCACCCCGATGGATTTGAATCCACAGCCTGGGAATATACCCTGACTGGGAATTGAACCTGCCACCCTTCCGTGCATGATGAGAGGACACTCTAACCAACTGAGCCACACTGGCCAGGTCTCGTTTCCTACCATTAGAGATGGAGAGGTAAACAAAGATTTGCTATACTAGTATATTATGTCAGAGGTGTTTTAAATGTATGGGAATGTTGTGCAGGAAAAAAATTTAGTTCTGCCTGGGAGAGCTAGACTCATGGGAGAGACATTAGAGTTAGCCTTGATAGATGACTGAGAGTTCTCCTGGGAGGGAAAGGCTTTCCAGGTAAAGGAAAGTCTCCTTGAATGATTGTTTTTCCATTTTAGAAATTATTAGCTAAGTGTTTTAAATGCTTTGAGCGCGTAGCGAGACAAGAATAGAAAGGTAATGCTGATAATAGCCAATAGCTACTTTGGGCTTGGCAGAGTAACTATACTTTGCAGGTATGCTTTTGTTTGCATCTCACAATAAACACTGGGGTAGCCACTGCTGACTCCCATTTTCCAGATTAGACAATTGAGAAAAGTTTATTTTGCCAGATATGACATAGTTAGTGGGATGACTACCATGATGCTTTATGTTCTTAGATGGCATTCAAGTAGTTTAGACTGTCTTGAAGAGTGGGGAGCCATGGAGGGTGATATGGTCAGAAGTGAGAGTAAGACATCTAGAGCGAAGGGAGGCCAGTTTAAAAGACTTCTTGTACTCTACAGTGACACTGAAGGCATTAGTTCTTGACCTTGGGGGTGGAAACATTGAGAGATATGAAGGAGATAGGAGAGGTGGAATCAAAAGCACTTGGTGATTCACAAGAGAAAGAATTGAATGATAACTTTACAAAATTGAGAACAAGATATACACAGTGATGTGCTGGAAGAATATGTTATGTGGTCTGTTTGTTTTGGTCGCCTTGAAAACCTTGGGTATTTTTTAGTGTATATAATAACCAAAATATATTAACACTGTAGTACATGGACGTAACTTACAAATACAGAAATGAAAACACATTGAGATTCTGTGCATTTTTTATTTATGGGACTGAGCCAAACCGGTTTCGGCTGGACAGATATATTTGATATAGAGTTCTTCCTTGTATACAGGGCAATTTGTTCCCCTCTATGCAGGCAGCTTCTACACATTTGTTCTTTTCCTTCCCTTGAAATAGTTACAAAGCCAGTAACATCATACATGATGTTTTGGAGTTTGCCAAACACACATACATGTACAGTCACACTTGATGCTCATACTTCTTCTCTGTCGTGGGCAGGTATGTGTTTGTTCTGATTAAATGAGGCAGTGAAGATTAGAGCCCCATTGAAGAGCATCTTAGTTATTTTCCCCCATAAGCATAGGCCATACCCTATTTGCATATTTTGTATAGGAGACATTGCAACACCAGGAGCCTTCTGAACTGAGTTTCAGTTCTGGTTCTACCATTTTCCAGTAACAAGAACTTGGGCCAGTTATGTTGCCTTTGTGTACCTCAGTATCCCTAACTATAAAATAGGGACACTGTTCTCCATCTCAGAGCCTGTTGGGAAGATTAAATTAGCTAACTCTTGTAAAACCATTGTAAAAGCTGGGCTTAGAATTAGCTGTGCAACAAATGTGAATTTACTTTTCCTATCTTATTTCAAATATGTTTTAAAAAATTTATATACACCATGATGTTTATCTTTAAACATTTAATTTTATATATGGAGGTTATCCTGGTTCCTCCCCTCCCCCAGCTATATTGAGATATAACTGCCATAAAACACTGTGTATGTTTAAGGTGTACAACACAATGACTTGATATATGTTATGAAATGATTACCACAGTAATGTTAGATAACACACCCATTACTTCCCATGTTAAAAGCTTTTTTGTGTGGTGAGAATATTTAAGATTTATTATCTTAGCAACATTCAAGTATATAATAATAAAAGCATAATATGCTAATTACTCTGGACAGCCAAACGACCTTCTGGACATCATTCTGGATGTTCTTCTGGATGAAGCCATAGTAGCGGGGGCTAAGGCAGAGGCAGTTAAGGGCAATTAGGCAGGCAGGCGAGCAGTTAGGGGCTATCAGGCCAGCAGGGGAGGACAATTGGGGTGATCAGGCCGGCAGGGGAGGGCAGTTAGGGGCAAACAGGCCAACAGGGAAGCAGTTAGAGGTGATCAGATTGGCAGGCAGAGGTGGTTAGGGATGATCAGGCTGGCAGGGGAGCAGTTAGGGGCATCAGGCTGGCAGGCAGAGGTGGTTAGGGGCGATGAGGCAGGCAGGCAGCCGAACTGTTAGGACTCAGTGGTCCCACATTGCGAGAGGGGTCATGGATTGGAGAGGGTGCAGACCAGGCTGAGGGACCCCCCCACCCTGCACGAAGTTTGTGCACAAGGCCTCTAGTTAACTATAATACAGTATCATCATGCTATACATTAGTTCCCCAGAACTTACTCATCTTATAAATGGTGTGTACCCTTTTACCAATATTTCCCCATTCTTCTCCCACCTAGCCCCAGGCAACAACCATTCTAATATCTTATTTCTAAGAGTTTAATTTTTTAGGTCCCACATATAAGTGAGATCATACAGTACCTGTCCTTCTTCATTTGACTTATTTCACTTAGCATCATGCCCTCACATCTATTCATGTTGTTGTAAATGCCTAATTTCTTCCCTTTTTTATGGCTGAATAATGTGCACGCGCACGTGCATCACATTTTCTTTATCCATTCATTGATGGACACTTAAGTTGTTTCCTTGTCTTGGCTATCATGAATAATGCTGCACTGAACATTGCGTATGTGTGTCTTTGGAATGAAATATTTGAAGAGAAAGGATCCGTTACATTGGACTCTCTTCATTCCTTCATTCTTCTCATGTTCTGTCTGGAGGGAAAAAACAACATTTTTATTTTCATCCTGAGAAACCTGCCACTTCCTGGGGTTTTAAATCTTGATAATGTGAAAGCACTTTGACAACTGTTAGCTCATATTTAAGTGTATACTTAGTCTGCCAAACTGTAAGCTTTCTGAGGACTGGGGTCAAGGAGGACTTTTCCCTGTTACTGGCACATAGCACTATGCTTACTAGTATAATGACTCACTAGGTATGACTGATGGTATTAAATGTTATGTTTTGCTATATCTGTTGAAATTTAGTGAATGTGGTTTTATTAATATAATAGTGGTCCAGTGTATGAAATTCATGCACAGGGGCAGGGGAGTGTTCCTCAGCCCAGCCTGCACCCTTTCCAATCTGGAACCCCATGGGGGATGTCTGACTGTTGGACATCCCTCTTGCAATCCAGGACCACTGGCTCCTAACTGCTCAGCTGCCTACCTGCCTGATCGCCCCTAACCAACTCTGCCTGCTGGCCTTCTCACCCCCAACTGCCCACCTGCTGACCTGCTCACTCCCAACTGCCTTCCCTGCCAGCCCGCTCACCCCCAACTTCCCCCACCCCCACCCTGCTGGCCTACTTGCCCCCAACTGCCTCCATTCCCCGACAGCCTGATCGCTCCCAACTGCCCTTCCCCCCTGCATGCCTGATCATCTCCAACTGTCCCCCCCACTGGCCTGATTGCCCCCAAATGCCCCTCACTGTCAGCCTGCTCACCTCCAACTACCATCCCCTCCTGGCCTGATTGCCCCTAACCATCTTTGCCTCTGCCCTGCCACCATGACTTTGTTCGGAAGGATGTCCAGAGGTCTCCTGGTCTAATTAGCATATTACCCTTTTATTAGTATAGATCTTAGGAGTTTACTGCTATATCTTTTATTTCAGAAACATACACTTTAGATAAAATATGTAAATTCAGAAAAAATGTTTAATGTATAGAATTATATTGAGTGCCTTTCTCTACAGAGAGACAGTGGAAGTGATTAAAATACTTCATTATCAAAGTTGATAGCACTTTGGACCTCCTAGAATTTTTCCTCTTGAGGAATGCATGTTTTTATCGGTCCCCTAACACTTTGGATATGCGAGTGGTGCCTTGAGCCCTAAGTGAACTTACGTATTCAGTCCAGAATACATATGAGATGTCTCATTTACAGAATTCCTTATCTCCTCTTCAGATTTAGCCCAATAGCATATTTCTGCAAAGATGACATCTTTCCCCATCTCTTAAAAAAAAAAAAATTTCTCCCAGCTATTGTAGCTATGTAGGGAGACTATTATCTGTTGTATCTTTTTTTTTTTTTTTTTTGGTCAACTTCCTGGGCTCTTGAGGGATATTAAGCAGAGAAGAATTCAAGACCAGACACAGTGTGAGTGAGGGTATCTCCGGATATGACTTTGACTTTTTTCCAAAAGTTGTAGTGAATCATTTGGGAATGATGCATTATGCATTCTGTGTATTTTTTTCTCTCTCTGGTTGAGTTGCTTGTGTATCTAATTTTTGTTCTGGCCAGTTCTCTGTAGCAAATGCTTCTTTCTTCATTTTATTTCATTTTAGTCACTATTTCCAAATTCATTTTTCAGTGTGCTGATGAATCACAGGTCTTTTAATTTTCTTCTGCCATTTTGGCATTTAGGTGCCTCAACATTAATTTAATTGAGAAAAAAATCCTAACGTCCTAAGTTTGGCACAAAGTGTTCGAATTAGGGGGCTCCACATTTACTGACTTCTCTTTAAGTTAGTAGAAAAATGTCTAATATTTGCCACGTTAGCTTTTCTAAATATTAATGCTATTTAACTTAATTAAATTGTTTAAAAAAAAAAACATGGCACATAGCACCGTAGCCAAGAGGGGTTTGCTGTGCAGAAGGACCACACCCAATGAGATGTGATAGGACTTTTCAGTTGGAAACTTTTTGTTGTTGTTGTTGTTAATCCTCAACATATTTTTCCATTGATTTTTAGAGAGAGTGGAAGGGAGGGGGAGAGAGAGAGAGAGAAACATCCATGTGAGAGAGATAAATTGATTTGTTGCCTTCTACATGTGCCCCAACTAGGGGCCAGGGATTGAGCCTACAGCGAAGGTACATGCTTTTTATTATTATTATTATTTCAGAGAGGAAGGGAGTGGGAGAAAGAGATAGAAACATCAATGATGAGAATGGTTGATTGGCTGCCTCCTGCACACCCCCTACTGGGGATTGAGCCTGCAACCAGGCATGTGCACAAGTTAACTAGAGGCCTTGTATATGGAATTGAATCCAGGACCCTTTAGTCCACAGGCTGATATTCTGTCTGCTGTGCCAAACCAGCTAGGGCTGGTTGCCTCTCTTAAGTGCCCCAACGAGGGCCTGGATCAAGCCTGCAGCCCAGGTACATGCCTTTGACCAGGAATCAAACTTGAGACCCTTCTGTCCTCATCCTGACACTCTAGCCACTGAGTTAAACTGGCCAGGCCTTATTATTGATTTTTACAGAGAAGAAGAGAGAGAGAGAGAGAAGGAAACATCAATTGGTTGTTTCCTGTACACACCTTGACAGAGTATTGAACCTGCAACCTGGGTATGTGTCCTGACCTGGAATCTAACTTACCACCTTTCGATACATGGGATGACACTCTAGCCAACTGAGTCACAACAGCCAGAGCTTCATAGTTTTCACTTTTTTTTATGCTTTTATTGATTTCTATAGAGAGAGGAAGGGTAGAAACCTCAATGATGAGAATCACTGATCAGCTGCCTCCTGCATGCCCCATACTGGAGATTGAGTACCTAACACAGTCATGTACCCTGATGGGAATCCAACCATGACCTCTTGGTTCATGGGTTAACATTTAACCACTGAGCTATGCTGGCTGGGCCATAATAGTTTTCTTTAAAAAAAAATTATAAGTCATATAAATATCTAAGTAGTAAATCAGTCATGGCATATACAAGTGTTGGAATATTATGGGACCATTAAAATTATAACTCTGAAAAGTATTCAAAGTTGAGAAGCTAGTCAAGTCATACCAGTAATTGTGTGTGGGGGAGGGGAATATATGGTGAATAAAATACCTTATACATCAGAATATTACAATTGTTTCTGATTTTTAAGGTGACTTAAAAATCTTCTTTTTGTATTCCTGTATTTTTCAAGTTTCTTGTAACAAGTATGCACTATATTGATGATTAAATGAATGAGTACGTGTAAAGCACTAGGATGAACCTGGCCCTATAGCAAGCTCTCAAATCCAAGCTTTTGTTGTTGCTGTGAGGTTCACTTTTATAAGAATGTTGTTGCTGTGAGGTTCACTTTTATAAGAAAACTAATGGCCCGGTGAACAAAATTCGTACACTGGGAAGCAGTGGGAGGGAGAGGAGAGTGTCCCTCAGCCCCCCTGCACCCTCTCCAATCTGGGACCCCTCAGGGAATAACCGGCAGTCAGACATCCATCTCACAATCCAGAACTGCTGGTTCCTAACTGCTCGCCTGCCTGCCTGATTGCCCCTAACTGCTTCTGCCTGCCAGCCTGATTGTCCCTAACTGCTCCCCTGCTGGCTTGATTGCCCCTAACCACCTCTGCGTTGGTCCCGCATCTGGGAACCAGGATTCTCTCCTGCAGCCTACCACAGGTACCCGGGATCCAGGCTTCCCTCCTTCTGGTCAGCCATAGGTACCCAGGCCGGCTGCAGCTGCACGGGTTGGTGGGCAGGTGGCTTCGCCTGGGCTGCAACTGCAAGTGCAGGCACCCATGTCCGTGGGGTGGCAGCTTCTCCATCTACCAGGCTGTAGCCAGCTGCAGGTGCTGGCATCTGGACTGCAGGTGGGCAGCTTCTCTGTCTTCCCTGGGATGCAGTGTGGGTGACTTCTCTGGCTGGCTGTGGCCTTGGATCATGAGGCAGGTGGCTTCTTCATCTCTGGGGCTGCAGCCAGCCTTAGGCACTGGGGACCGGTTTCTTTGTCTCCCCAGGATGTGGGGCAGGCAGATGGGAGGCTTCTGCTGCTGTCTGCGGCCGGGGATCACAGGCCAGGTGGCTTCTTTGTCTCCCTGGCCATAACCAGCCTCAGGTGTTGGCACCCAACTTCTCCAATTCCCACAGGCCTGGAGCAGCTGGGGGGCGGGGCTGCTGCCATCTTTTCAGGTTAATTTGCATACTCACTCTGATTGGTTGTTGGGTGTAGCAGAGTGATGGTAATTTGCATGTTTCTCTTTTATTAGTGTAGATTATTTTTTAAGCTTATTCTAATTGAGCTTAATTGTTGAACCACCTGCTTAAAATCTGCCCTCCATTGGCTGTGGTCCATTATCTGTTATATAGTTATATTCAATAAATAATTGTTTAGATTCTCAAAGACCAGATTTTTAAATGTTTTCTGTTATTTTGGTGTTTTAGCAGGAAGGTCACCAGTGAGAAGTTGTTAAAAATTCTCAGTTAGGCCCGAACCGGTTTGGCTTAGTGGATAGGGTGTCGGGTCCAGGGTTTGATTTGCGGATTGAAGGGTCCAGGTTTGATTCCAGTTAGGGCATGTACCTTAGTTTCAGGCACATCCCCAGTGTGGAGTGAGGGGGGAGGTACAGGAGGCAGCTGATGGATGTTTCTCTCTCATCAATAAAATATATTTTAAAAAAATTCTCAGTTAGGAACAGCTAACATTTAATGTTTCTGTGAGTGTTGAAATGTATGTGAATGAAGAAATTGCATGTGTTAAATTAATAGTATGTTGTTAAGCAGAAATATTGGCATATTGGCATATTTTATGTATAATTTGGTACTGAGATGTCTTTATATAAATTTTCCAAAAGGACCCTGGCTGGGTGGCTCAGTCGGTAAGAGCAACCAAATGGTTGTAGGTTTGATTTCTGGTCAGGGCGCTTATGGCAGGCAACGGAATGATGTTTCTCACATCAATGTTTCTCTCTCTCTCTCTCTCTCTCTCTCTCTCAAATCAATTAAAAATTTTCCTCCAAAAGTCACAGTTTTCTAATTTAGAACATGAAAAAAATACGATAAAGCTACCTCAGATATCCTTTTAGATTGCTTCTAAGGTCACAGATTTAAGCAAGAATAGTCACTTGGAATAGCCTGGAAGGTATTTGGTGGGACAATAGGAATGTGTTTGGTTATACAAAGATCCATCTATCTATATAAAACCCTAATATGCAAATTGATGAAACGGCAGAATGACTGGTGGAACAACCGGTCACTATGACGTACACAGGGAGGTGACTGGCATCAGCGGCATGGGGCGGAGTCAGTGAGCGAGTTGTGGTGCCAGGCCAGCCAAGGCGGGTGCAAGTGGGGCCCCTGATCATCACCCTAGTCACCCTGCTGGTTGCCCTGCAGAGGGAGGTGACCGGTGGAGGGTGGGGGGCCAGCAAGTGGGCGGTGCCAGGCCAAGATGGGTACGAGTGGGGGCCCTGATCACGCTGCCAGTCACCCCACAGATCAGTCCTGATCGTCGGCCAGGCCTAGGAACCATACCCATGCACAAATTTTGTGCACTGGGCCTCAGTGATTCTATTAAAGGACATAATTTAAGTCTGTAGTTGGTTACAAGTTGTAATATGCAAAGTTCCTTTGTAATATACAACATTTTTTAATTGTAGAGAGTCACTTCCCAAGGCTTGCTGATCACTATGAGGGAGTAATGAAATTTAGCAAGAATCACCAGCTGCTGTTTATGAAAGCAGCTGATAAAACGCATTTAATGAAAGTAATGTGCTGACAGCAGTATTTATTGTTTAAAGCATAATAATCATTTTAAAAATCTTATTTATTGATTTTTAGAGAGAGAGGAAACGGGGAGAGAAAAAGAGAAAGCATTGATTTGTGGTTGCTTCTTGTACGTGCCCTGACCAGGGATCGAACCGCAACCTTGAGAAATGGGGACAATGCTCTAACCCAGTGGTTGGCATGCGGTTCTTTGGTCCCTGGAGTGTGGGTCTTCCACAAAATACAACGGCCTGGACGAGTCTCTTTTGAAGAGGTAGCATTAGAAGAAGTTTAAGTTTAAAAAATTTGGCTCTCAAAAGAAATTTCAATCGTTTTACTGTTGATATTTGGCTCTGTTGACTAATGAGCTTGTTGACCACTCCTCTCACCAACTGAATTCCCCAGCTAGGGCATAATAATGTTTATTTTATCTTTATAAGACAGAATATATCTTAAGTGTACCAGAGGAAATAGACAGTAATGTGCTTTTTTTTTTTAAATGTGCCTTTATTTACTTTTAAAAAATATTTTTTTATTGATTTCAGAGATGAAGGGAGAGGGAGAGAGAGAGAGAAGCATCAATGATGAGAGAGTATCACCGATCTGCTGCCGCTCCCATGCCCCCTACTGAGGACTGAGCCCACAACCCAGACATATGCCCTGACCGGGAATCGAAACCAGGACCTCCTGGTTCATAGGTCAACGCTCAACTATTGAGTCATGCTGGCCGGGCAAAATGTGCCATTATTTATATGAAAGGAACATAAAAGTATGAAGAATGCTTTCCTTTATCAGAGGTCTTAGTTTTATAGAGTTAAAACTAAGAGTTAAATTGCATAATGGAAAGTAACTATTATTTTGGAAATAGAAGTACTTCAGAAGTATGAACTCAGAAAACAGGCACTTGGAGAAATTTTTAATATGAACTGTAGACCTTGTGAACTTCAAAAGACCTTAAAATCTTAATGATTTTTGGAATCTCAGAAATAAAGTTGAAATACCATAAGATAGGAAAGAATAATCAGGTAGAAGGAGGTAATTTGGGGATAAATGGTGACGGAAGGAGGCTTGACTTGAATTGGGGAACACCCATAAGTTAAAAGGAATAAAAAAAGAAAAGAATAACCTGGAAGTTTAATGCAATCAGAACCTCATAGCCTGTTATGGGAAGAAGCATTTGGCAAAGTCTATAAAGCTACTGTAAATGAATGTTAATCTCATTTTATCAGCCGCTTATATTATACTTATTACATAATTTGAATATTTATGATCCTATAAATATATTTAATAGTGAAATTATAGTGTTTATGGAACTCAGATTCCAAAAAGCATACAACCCTTTGATGTAGAAGAATTATGTTTAAATACTACAAAATTCAAGATGTTTCAACCATTTAGCAGTAGTCTGTATCCTATGGGACAAGTATTTCTGGTTAAAATGCTGTGACAAACAGAATGAATGACGTATGTCAAAATGAACTATGAAGACAAATGTGATTCAGTTAACTTACTGTTTATGCAAAAATAGATAATCAGTTTCACTTTTTAGGAGCAAATACAGTTTACTCTACTTTCTCACTAGAGTTTACATAATTTTGGTTTTCTGTGTCCCTATCTGCTTAGAAATTAGTAATGATCCTTTTTTTAAAATAATATATATGAACCCAGCTTTTAATTGAACATTTCCTCCTAAAGGAGCAATAATATTGAAAATGAAAATAATGGATGAGAATGCCTCTTAAATTTCGTAATCTCTGCTTATTTTGTGTGCGTGTGTTTTGGGAAAGCTTGAATCTGTGCCAATGCTTGCTTGCTTCTTTGCAAACATGAACCCACAATAAAAGTATTCTTCCCTTCAGTAGGATTTAAATGCCTGTTGTTCTTCTGGAAAGTATAATCTAATAGGAAAATACAGTTCATATTAGAACAACAACAGCCACACACACAAAAAGCCTGTAATTAAGATGTGTCTCTGTCATTTTTTTTCCTGTCTTTTGTTGAAATAGTAACATGGATTCATTTAAGTAAATAAAATTTTCAAGGGATGAAACATCATTTTAGAGGTTATAGTAATGTTACAAATATCTGGTTACTTCATTTTGATTCTCTACAATATTAACAAATTCTGCCAAAACCGGTTTGACTCAGTAGATAGAGCGTCAGCCTGCGGACTGAAAGGTCCCAGGTTCGATTCCGGCATATACCTTGGTTGCGGGCACATCCCCCCTGGGGGGTGTGCAGGAGGCAGCTGATCGATGTTTCTCTCTCATCGATGTTTCTAGCTCTCCCTCTCTTTTCCTCTCTGTAAAAAAGAAATAAAATATATTTTTAAAAAATATTAACAAATTCTCCTTTTTTAAAATTTGGGTACATTGGTTACTTTTCATTTTGAGGATCATTTGGATTAATTTCAGTTAATTTGCATGGTGCTGTCCGTTGTGGACACTAGAGAGAAGTGATTAGGAGGGTGAGCGTGATGAAAATAAATTCTAGACCAGGCACTCCCTTAGCTTAGTCACCATCATTCTAATCAGTGGCCTCACTTTCATGGGGTTGTTAGGAGGATTACCTGAAATCCTCACATGTGTGGAAAGTGCTAAGACTGTATGCCTGGCTATCACACAGTTGATGATCGAGCCTCTTTATGTTGTGAGTTACTTTCTTTAAAACCCTTTGCCTTTCCACCATCCCTACTGGGGAGAACTAGCTAGTTGGTACCCTCTCCTTTAAAAAGTTGACAAAGAAATATAAATCCAGAAGGCAAGTCAGCTCTCTTTGTCTAACAGCAATATTAGAGAAGTTTTGATAAATAAGATGCTTGAGCCTAATGCCTAAAATGATATTGGGGTTCATAGTACTGTTTCATTGTCTGTGCTGTTGTCCGCCATATTAGTATAGAACAGGGGTCGGCAAACGTTTTGTTTGTTTGTTTGTTTGTTTGTTTGTTTTTGCTAAGGGCCAAGAAGTAAAGAAGTTAGCCTTTGTAGGTCTCTTTCACAACTACTCTGTTCTGTCAGAGCCACTAAGACCAGCCACAGACAAGATGTACATTAATGGCATGGCTACCTTCAGTAAAGCTGTATTTATGAAAACTGTCTGTAAGCTGGATTTGGCCCATGGACTGTAGTTTACCAACCCTGATGCAAATGATTGAGACTTTGGTGTTTTCTTTTTATAATTAGTTTTGCCTTCAAAATTGTAATAATTCATTATTTAGTTTATCCAAATCTAAATCAATATTATAATTTTCTATTCTTTTTGGCTTTATAAATATACTAGAGGCCCAGTGCACAAAATTCATGCACAAGTGCGGTCCCTAGGCCTGGCATGCCATTGAGGTGTGAGTATCTGGTGTGGAAAGGCAGGTCCCAGCTGACCTCTAGGCCCACCCTGGGCAGCACCTAGGCCTTGGGCCCCCACATGACCCCCTCCGCCTGAGTCATTAGGCCCCCACCTGGCTCCCTCAGTGCTTGGAAGCCAGGTGGCAGCCCTGACCCTGCTGCCACCACTGGTGGCAGCTTGTGGGGAGATCAGGCCCTGCTTGCACCTGTTCACCTGCTCCACTCTCGTTGGGGCCTGCACTGCTGCCCACTGTCGGTGCAGTGTTGCCAACACCCACCATGTTCCATGCTGTTCCCTGGTGGTCAGCACACATCATAGCAAGCGGGTTGAACTCCAGGTCGAACTCCTAGTCAAGGGGACCATTTGCATATTAGGCTTTTATTATATAGGATTGTAGGGAGTGGTTATAGGGTTAAGCATCTGACCTACTGGCAAAGCCGAAAACAAGTCTCAGCTTAGAGGGCAGAGCCCTCTTAGCATACTTAAGCTTGATCTTGTGATTGTTCCCTAGATCCTTCCTGGGTAGCTAATGGGCTGTGGGAGGTACAACAAATGCTGCCAAAACAGGTGAAACTCACAAGAACATTGTAACTATGGTGACCACTACCTTGTTTACCTCTGACTATAAAATAAAGCATCAGCTTGCAATCTGGATCTGTTCTGTGGTTTCAGCCAGGCACAGAAGACCCACCTAGACCCAACTTATTCTCTTTGTCTGTCTTTTCTTCATCCTTCGCTGGCCCTCCCTCAGGCTCACTGAACCCTTGGCTATGTTGGCATGGCACATATGATATTTGAATTTAGAGAGAGAGGATGTGAGAGGTATAGAGTGAGAGAAACATTGATTGGCTGCTTCCTGCACATCCCTACCAGGGATGAGCCCACAACTGGGCATGTGCCCTGACCTGGAATTGACCAAGTGACCTCTTGGTTCATGGGTGGATGCTCAACCACTGAGCCACACCAGGCAGACAAGGCTACATGCTTTTTTTTAAAAAAACTGTTTTGTTATTTTGTGTTTTTTTGTTCATACACAAAATTATTTGGAGCTGTGACTCTCAAACAGTTTGTGCTGGAAGACTACTTTTTTTTTCCTAATCTGTCATGGACTAATGCTTTTTTAATATATAATACAATAGTCTCCACATATCCACAAGGGATATGTCCCAAGACCCCCACATGGAGGTCTGAAACCATGGATAGCACTGAACCCTGTATATACTGTTTACTCCTATACATACAGGCCTGTGACCAAGTTTAATTTAGTAAGATTAATAATAACTAGGAATAAATAGAAAAATTATAACAATACACTGTAATAGAAGTCATGAGGTCTCTTTCCCTACTAACTGATCTGATAACTAAGACGGCTACGAAGTGACTAGGAGCGGGGAGCCTATTCAGTGTGGATATGCTGAACAAAGAGATGAATCCCTTCCCAGGCTGCACATAGCAGGACAACGTGAGATTTGATCACACTGCTCAGGATGGCATACGATTTAAAAGTTGTTCGTTTCTGGAATTTTTCATTTAATATTTTTGGATCACACATTCCAAGTAACTGCAAAAAGTGAAACCTTGGGTAAGGGGGGAACTGTAAATGAATTTATTACAAAAATGAAATAAAGACAGACAAAACACACAAAGCCCCATTTTCTTTTTATGAGACCCAGCAAACACATAGAGCTTCTAAATGCTTACTCTGGTGTCCCTGCTTATTTCTTTGGGGACCAGTGGTTAACAATGGGCTGATGGCTGCTGGTCCGCCACCACACTTTTAGGAACACTGGTTTAGGGGGAAGCCAGTTAATGGGAGTTCTTTTAAAGTACCCACATCCATCACCTCTTGAATAGACTTAGTCACTAAGTAGAAGGCTGCCCTAAAAGTTGGTCACCAACTGCAAGTGAATTATTTACTTAATCAAATTCACGGGAGAATCCAAGATGGCGGCATAGGTAAACACCTACACTGCTGCCTCGCACAACAATTTCAAAACTACAACTAAAAGACAGAACGGACATCATCCAGAACCACAGGAAAGCTGGCGGAGTGAAAATTCTACAACTAGAGGGAAAGAGAGGGGCTCACAGAAACCCAGAGGAGCTGCAAAAAGCTGAGGTACGGAGATGCATGGTGGAGAGAGCGGGTGCCGAAGTACCTGGCTGGCTTTCTCTGGCGGGAGGGAAACGGAGACTCTCAACGGCATTGAACTCCTTATCCTATGACACTAAACCCCAGATCCAGCCGAAACTCATACGGGGGGGAATTTGGACTGTGAAAAGGGAGAAGTGTATGGAAATTTAGGGGAGTCGCAAAAGATCAGAGGTCTGGTGGCGCACACGGCACTGCGCCGAGGAGGACAGATTGCTGATTGTGCCGCTGGCTTTCACGAGTGGGCAGGAGACGGACCCTCCCAACTGTGTCACTTCTAACTTTACTAAACCCCAGTTTTGGGCGAAACCCTGGGGACCCAGACTCGTGTGGTCCCGTAGCGCAGGGGAGCCGGAGGGGCAGCAGTCTAGAGGCACTGCGAGAGAGCACATGCACCCAGGGACCCATACAGCAATTACCCTGTCACGTGAGACTCAGGGGCATGGAGGGCGGGCCTGAATGGAAGGCAAGGCGGTCCCTTAAGCCCTGAGACTCCACCCATCCCAAGCTCAAGAGAGGCTTTTGCGGTTTTTCAAGTCTGGTATCATAAGGCTGAATCCAACACAGAAGTTCTCCCAGCATAGTGAAAATGCCGAGACAAGGGAAGGGATCACAAACAAAAGAAATGGAGGAAAAACAAACAACTGGATATAGAGTTCAAAACCACGCTTATAAGGTTTTTCAAGAATAGGCTGGAAAAGATGGATAAATTTATCAAGTCCCAAGAGGAGATACAAAAGGACCAACTAGAGATGCAAAAGATCCAACTAGAGATGATAAAGGACCAAATAGAAATTAAACATACACTGTCTGAAAAAAAAAAAATTTTACAGAGACCTAACAGCAGACTAGCGGAAGGCAAGAATCAAGTCAAAAATTTGAAATATAAAGAAGCAGAAAACACTCAACTGGAAAAGCAAGAAGAGAAAAGAATCCAAAAATGTGAAGATAATGTAAGGAGCCTCTGGGACAGCTTCAAGCGTACCAACATCAGAATTGTGGGGGTGCCAGAAGAGAGAGAGCAAGTTACTGAAAACCTATTTAAAGAAATAATGACTGAAAACTTCCCACACTGGTAAAAGAAATAGACTTACAAGTCCAGGAAGCACACAGAACCCCAGATAAAAGGAATCCAAAGAGGAGTACACCAAGACACATCATCATTAAAATACCAAGAGCAAAAGACAAAGAGAAAATATTAAAAGCAACAAGAGAAAAGCAGTTCATTACCTACAAGGGAGCACCCATACGACTCTCAGCTGATTTCTCAACAGAAACGATGCAGGCCAGACGGGAGTGGCAAGAAATATTCAACGTGATGAATAGCAAGAACCTACAACCAAGAATACTCTATCCAGCAAAGCTATCATTCAAAATTGAAGGTCAGATAAAGATCTTCAAAGATAAGAAAAAGCTAAAGGAGTTCATCAACTCCAAACCAGTATTATATGAAATGCTGAAAGGTACTCTTAGAAGAGGAAGAAGAAAAAGGTAAAAGCCAAAGAATTATGAACAACAAATATGTATCTATCAACAAGTAAATTAAAAATTTGATCCACAGAATAAACTGGTGAATATACTAGAATCAGGAGCACAGAAAGGGAGTGGACTGATAATTCTCAGGGGGAAAGGAGGGAGGGGGTAAAGGGAGTGACTGGACAAAAATCATACACCTATGGACTCATCAATTGGGGGGAAGGTAAGGGTAGAGGGAGGGGTGGGAGCAGGGTGGAGGGGTTTTATGGAGGGGAAAAAAGAGAGACAAGTGTAATAATCTGAATAATAAATATTTAATTAAAAAAAATCAAATTCATGTTCAACCCAACCCTACTCCCCTGCCAATACCAGATGGTTTGGCTTAAGGTAACTCATAAGGGAGTAGGCCTTGGTCACCGGCTGTAGACCAGGAAAACCCTGGGCTGGGAGTCCCAGTGGCTGGAGTGCTGACCCTTAGAGTTCAGCCTTCATAGAGTGTGGATGTAGGAATCTCAGGTCCTCCAGCGTCCTCTCCATTCCCTGTGATCTAACCACACCGCCCATTGCCTCTATTAAACCATATATTATATTGCCATTTTTTTCCTGACACCCCTCCTTCCCCACAAAATTGTGGGCTTTACAAGGATAGGGATTATTTTATTCTTTTGGCTCCCTGGCTTCTGGCACACCCTAGATCCATGGTCGGCAAACTGGGGCTCACGAGCCACATGCGGCTCTTTGGCCCCTTGTGTGTGGTTCTTTCACAAAATACCACAGCCTGGGCAAGTTTATTTTGAAGAAGTGGCGTTAGAAGAAGTTTAAGTTTAAAAACTTGGCTCTCAAAAGAAATTTCAATCGTTGTACTGTTGATATTTGGCTCTGTTGAGTTTGCCGACCACTGCCCTAGATGCATCTTGAAAACGTATTGATGTGTGAATGAACGAGTGGGTGATGCTGTCCAGGCCTCTCACCAGCCTGACATCCTTTATCTACATGCTCTTCACTTGGCTAGGGTCCCTCTCAAAAACATAACCAGGTTGGGAGGGGCAAGGGAGGGGAAGGGGTTCACTGGGGAACAACACATTGCTGTCAACACTTCTACAATGCCCACAATCCAAAAGAGCGTGTACCGTGTGTTTTGGGAAGTTGAGTTTTTCCCATCCCTTATTTATTTATTTTTTTTGGTGCTGATTGTGTAATAGCATTTTGGCAAGACAGTTAACAATAGGGCTTCCACTTCAAAGCTGTCACATGGACTCTCTGGAAACTGTCAAGGTCACACCTTACCTTAGCTGAAATTCAATGACACTGAGCTCTTGAGATTATAGATAGTAACTTTTTGGAGTAGACACAATGGAGTGTGAACATATGACTAGGCTGGAATGTATCACAAGTGATTGTGTGTGATATTAAGGATCATGGACACATAACAATAAGCCATTTATGGATATTTTCTTTTATGTATGTGGAATACTGTCACCTTATGATGGGGCTGGAAAAGGGTATTAGAATTTCATTTGCCTGGTTATAATCATTTTCGAGGAAAAAGAACTTAACCCAAAATAAGTTGCTAACCTATAGTATTAGACTAAGGTTTTGGCAGTTAGTTATGTTTTAATTTGGTGGACCAGTGAAGTTCATAGCATATTAACTAGAGGCTGGCTTTGGATCAGAATGTTTGGGTTTTCATCCCAGCTGTTTGACCTCTTTGCGCCTCACTTCCCTTATTTGTAAAATGGGGGTAATAATAGTACGGAGGCACAGGTTATTGCGAACATTAAATGCATTAATCATGTAAAGCACTTAGCGGTGCCAATATTTCTTCAGCACTCATTATTACCACTTAATGTGGGTAGGTTATTTGTTGGTGTGGAAAAACATTTGAAAAGAAATAGAACTCGGAGTACCCATAGCAGTTGTCTTTGAAAACTACTTTTATGTACAGAGTGCTAATTTAACATTTAACTATCTTATATACAGTAATTTATTCCTCTGGAATCCTTTTTGAAATAAAAGCTACTTTTAACTTTTGTACATTTAGCATCAAGGTGATTTAAGCTTATTAAAATAAATTACTAAAACCCTAGCAAAAACAATAAGCAAACCCTATTAAACAAAGTTGTAATTCAGTGGGATATAATATGAGAAAATATTATGAAAACTAGCAGGATAGAAAATAAATGAAAAATTAAACACTGAGTTGTTTATACAGCATGAACATAATTAAATTTTGTGTTTTAAGATGAATAGATAAGTAAATGCTATAGGATAGTATTGGGATTAAAGATGGCTCTTTTTTCCTTTCCACTTACCAAAGTTTATGTTGCTGTAAGGTTTTTATAATTTTAAAGACCAAACATCTGTTATTCAGTCTAATTGCTTAAAATGATAGACATTAAAATATATATATTGGATTTCAGTAAGTCTTTTATTATAGCTAGCAAATTTATTGAACTTATAAAATGTTTGTTAAAATTAAGAAACTGCTTTGTAAATTAAGTAACTTCCTAGTTGACTCAGAACTAACAAGGTCTCTTGGGTTTATGTTTAGGTACCCCCATGTTAATTAGATAGCTATACAGATCCCAGACAGTTCCTTTAAAATCCTTAGTCCATGACATTTTGTAGACATTTCATAGAGGAACTTTTCAAGGCCAGTGGGAAGTCAGCAGCAGAAACTTCCTCTGTGATGCATTCAGGGGATCTCCAGAGATCATCGCTGGTTCCTGAATTGGGTGAGGAGATATCCAGTTTCCACCTGGGAAAGTGCAGATCTGGTTCATCATGTGATCACCTTATCCTTGACTGGCAGCCTGCCAGCCTGCCAGGCGACATCTGCCTCACAGGCCGTTGGGACCCACCTGTCATCACCATTATTCCCAGGTGGTTAGGGGCAGGCCAACAGGGACCTTTCTCATTTAACCCTGAATGTCTTCATTTTCGAGAAGTTTTCAAAGCAGAATGAAAGACTCAGCAGGGAAATGGTGGTGTGATTGAACCCAGGTCAGTGTCTTCAATTTCAGGACTGTTTCTTGGTTACAGATGGGGCTGCCCTTTGTCCAGCTGAGGCTATTCCCAGAGCTTCTCTTAAAGCAGAACACATTGTCCTAGTAGCTGGCTTGATCCTGGTCAGGGCACATTCAAGAACCAACCAGTGCATGAATAAGTGGGACAACAAATCGTTTTCTCTCTCAAATCAATCAATAAAAAATGTTTTAAAGTAAACAGAACTAAAAAGAGCCAATACAGGTGGTACATATACTCTATCTCTACATAGATATAGAGAACTATATGCTATGAGCAATATCTCATTTGCTAAAAACTAAGTAAGCATTAGTTGCCAAATAATGTAGAATCTATGTGCACACATAATAGATTAAAACCTACCTATCTGTCATATATTTTCTTAGGAAATTGTCTTCTGTTTCCCTTGGAAACAAACCTTCTCATTTAAAATAGTTTTTGTTTGTTTGTTTGTTTTTCCCAAAGTTCAATATCTGTTGTACTTAAAATAGAATGACTACCTAAGAGGTCTTGGGTAGCCAGCTAAGTGTCTTTCTCACTTGATAAATTCAAACATTCTCTAGGACAGGTAAGGCAAAATAATAAAAATCAATAAACATATATTGAAAAAGCTTAGGACCTGCCTTATCTGAAGGAACTGGGTGAATTTCAGCTATACATTTATTTATTTATTTTTATTTTACTTTATTTTATTTTTTTTAGAATATATTTTTATTGTTTTCAGAGAGGAAGGAAGAGAGAGAGAGAGAGAGAGAGAGAGAGAGAGAAACATCAATAATAAGAGAGGATCATTGATTGGCTGCCTTCTGCATGCCCCACACTGGGGATTGAGCCCACAACCCAGGCATGTGCCCTGACCAGGAATTGAATTGTGACCTCCTTCCTGGTTCATAGGTTGACGGTCATCTAGTGAGCCATGCCGGCTGGGTTATTTTTCTTATTTTTTGATGAAGTGTCCCATGTAGTAGATTCTGATAGATATCTCACTGCAAATGCTTTTATTTTTATGACGTCTTTCTAAATGGAAAGGTTTGATACACACACACACACACACATGCTCGCATACACTGACTAAAAGTAGATGACATTTTGCATATATAAAATAGTTGAACTTGGTAAAAATGCCTCTAATACCAGAATATGCCTGGAGGCTGACAGCCCTACCCAGGGCTTGCTCATCATCCAACAAGACATGCCTCTATTTTGACATTTCCTATGGAGGGAAATATTTTTTAACATACACAGTAAGAGTTATGGAGAGCATTAGTCACTGAGATTTTTACATGTAATAGTTGAATACCATTGTTTGTTTTGATTCCCAAATTATTTGAGTAGATTTTTTAAATCAACTATTTATGGAAGTCAACAAGGGACCATTCAACTTTGTCCTGCTACTGTGCGGTGTAAAGCCATTGGCAGGAAGAAACACATTTTGCTATTTCAGATGTTCCTGGTTCCTGAACTGCTTGTGGATAATGCATTGTTGAAGGAATAGCGTCTGGCTCATCAGATTCAAATTTGCTGCTTACATTTTCTAGAATGTATAATGTAATGAGAATAATTTAAACTGTCTTTCATTAAAAACTGTCTGAAATTTATAGCAAGTTGCAATTTGAACAGAAGTAAAAACACATCTACAAGAGGTTTTTTTTTTTGTTTTGTTTGTTTGTTTGTTTTACTAATATAAATACGTAAAAAATACTTAGAAGAGAAAGATGCCAAATGACATCAAGGGCCTTTCCATATGTTAGAATTTTAACTAGTGGGGTCTCATGAAGGCCCATTGACTCCCCAGAAAGTAGCTCACTTTTTCTGCATGGGGGTGTCCAGGGGTGGGTGGAACAGCCTATGAAGGGGGACTAGGAACCCTTTAATGGGAAGCCAGCATGTGGTGGAGGTGGCAGGCAGGGGTTATCCATTCTTTTTTGCAGGAGAGAGAACAAGAGGAAACCTTTTTGCCATAAATGAGCCATTTGGATCCCTTGGATGTCGAAGTTGACAATGGAGTGGGAAGGAAAAAGCTTGGCAGCGCAGGAGAAACTCTGAAGGAAGAGGCCTGGCACCCTCCTGCCTGATCAGGAGGCAGTGCCCAGGGATGCGAGCGGGTGTGCCACCTGGATCCTCAGGTGTGAGAGGATCCACTTTTGTCATCACTCGAGTTGTCTTGGGTCTGCAGCCTCCTGCACTGAGATGAGAAGGTTTGTTCAGCCTCCCACGGCCCCCACCCAGTCATCATGAGCTTTTAGTTCACAGAGCAGAGGCTGCTTTTGGAGGAAGACGTGCTTCTCTGCAGCCTTTCTTCAAGGCCTTCGAGTTGCTTACTGTGCCCCCAGCTCTTCCCCTTGTGGCTCCTCTTGTCACCTGCTTTAGAACATTCCACCTCTTGCTCCCAGTCGTGATCTGTGGGTCTCTAAGGTATTAGCCTGAGAAGCTCTACTTCTTGACAAAGTTCAGTCATTTCATTTTCCTTTTCTTGAAGATTCTTCTCACTAAAATAGAGAAAATAACTCTATTTTGTTTGGGAGAGTGGACAGGTATCTAGTCCCAGAACCTGTGAAATTGCTTCTTGGTGCTGGCAGCCTTGGTGACATTGAAGTGCCGTGTGTGTGTGTGTGTGTGTGTGTGTGTGTGTGGTTTTGTTTTTTTGTGTTTTTTTTCTTTTTCTTTTTTCATTCCTGGGCAGACAGTATGGAAAGTGTGTAGCACCTGATTTTCAAAATCGTGATAAGTGCTTTGTATAGCTCTTTAAAGCTACAGCTTACTCTATCTTTGAATCCTATCTCGAAGGTGGGCTTGGAAAGAGGCCGTGCGTCTGCTCCAAGCTGGTATTACAGGAAGTGTTACTGAGGAGAGGCAGACTCTTTGAAAACAGACACACTCAGGTGCCTCATTTCACTGCAAAATGGCTGCTGTGGTTGAAACTAAGTTGGTAGGTAGAGACTTTAGCACATTTAATTAAAAGTACTGTGCTAAAGAAATTGTAGCAATTATATATTATTAACCTAAGTGGTGCCAAGGCTTTGAAGTTGTCTGCTATGGCCCATTATTTTCCTTGACTGCATGCCACCGAGATTGAGCTGGGCTGTTTGGTTATGTAGAAGGCACGTAGAAGATGAGCCACACAGTAAAACCAAGTACAAAACTAGGACCTTTGGAACTTTGCGCTGTCTATCCAAGCTATTGCTGAGCGAATCTGCTGCTGCTGCTGTGGTTATTTTGACTGTGTTATACTGCTTTCCCTGCCCACTCCCCAATCAGGCATTGTTTCTCTTATTGGAAAATACATGTTGTGTATATCAACTAAAAATAGGATGTCATTTCTGGGCTTAAAGGGAGAAGTGTTTAAGATGAAATGAATGAATAAGGAGATTGAAGATTTGAGAACAGTGCTGAGTCCATTATCATAAGAAAACCAGGCTTGGTGAGCATAGGGCTTACAAATTACTGTATGTGTGGTGAGCAGCAAGGAGTAGCGTTGCGGGGTAGAGGGAGGGGTACCTCTGGGTAAGCTGAGATCAAAATGTACTTTTCTGTATTAATAGCTTTGCAAGTTGTCCAAAGTTTCAGTGAAAAGAATACAATAAGGTTCTAGATCTGATTTTGTCATTTTAAGCTGTACTCAGCTATACTTATTAAATAGGTTTATTGAGTGCCCAGGACCTATTTGACAGCTAAAAATGAATGGGAATCAATGGCCAATCCCTTCATTCTACAGAGAGAAAACTGAAACAGAGGCCAATTGACTTGCCTCAGGTTCAGGGATCAGTCCTCAAAGCCTGACCCCACTTCAGATGCCAACTGTGTGTTTTAGGGGGGTCATCTGGCCTTCTAATCAACTAACTACAAATTTGAAGTTCCCATATCCCTCACCTCAGGTTCAATCATTTGCTAGATGGCAAACAGGAAAACAGTTTACTGACTAGATTACCAGTTTATTATAAAAGGATACAACTCAGGAATACCTGATGGAAGAGATGCTTAGGGCAAGGTGTGAGAAAAGGAAGAGGAGCTTACACATGCTCTCTAGGTGCGCCACCCTCTCAGTACCTCCAGATCTTCTCCAACTTGGAATCTCTTCAAACCCTTTCCTCTTGGGTTTTCATGGAGGCTTCATTGCGTGGGCACAATTGATTACATCACTGACCATCGGTGATTAATTAAACCTCCAGCCCCTCTGCGGTTGAAAGTTCCAACCCTCAAATCAAATGGTTGGTTCCCTAATAACCAGTCCCTAAAGTCGAAAGTCACCTCCTGAACATAATCCCAGGTGTGGTTCAAACAAAAGATACTCCTTTCACCCCCCCCCCCCCCTTATCACTTCAGAATCTCCAAGAGTTTTAGAAGCTCTGTTTCAGGAACTATGGACAAAGAACAAAATAGATTCTTATCATAAATCACACCACCACTAGTAGCCACTATCTGTTTAAATATCACAGGGGTTGGAGGGAACCTCCCTTTTACATCCAGTTGGCCAGAAGCCCTGGTGACAACCTGGATTTGCAGTTGGCTTCTTGTAGGACTGAACCCTTAACCTGTGGGATCTGGTGCTGTCTCTAGCTAGATAGTTGACTATTTAAATATAAATAAAAATCATTTAAAAATAAGTATACTTAAAAATTCGGTTCCTCAATCATACAGCCACATTTAGATCGGATTGGCCAGCACTGTTCTGGCCCTTTCCATGCCAGAGTTAGTTACTATGAATCTGGATGTGGACTTCAAAGATCTCAATCTGAACTCCACATTCACTGTTCACCCTGTTTCATAAGCTGTAAGGTAAAAGGAGGTTACATATCCCACAATGTCTGTGAAATGCCTCATGTTACACCCAAAGTGCCTACGTAAAGGCAGGATTTGGTGTTGTTAACTTGGTTAACTATTAAAAAACGTTAGCACTGGAAGGTCTTTGCCTCTTTGCTTGCTTCATGGGGAATTCAGGGTCTGGATGGTATCCCAGTATAATGGGTAAGACTGTGTGCTCTGTTTGCTCTGCTAGCTCTGCCAAACATACTGAGTGATGTCGGCAATTATAACCTGTTTTCTCATTAATAAATGGGACAATAAAAGGACATATGTCTTAGAGTTACTAAGGGGTTTAAATGATATAGTACCCAGGTATTTAGTTTAGTGCTCAGAAGTTAGTTTTAATGCTCAATAACTTGTTATAAATAATAGGATGATGACATTGAGAACTTAGAGAGGACACATTGCAGAATATTCTACTTGAATTATCTGGTAAGATTACAGAGTCTGCCTAGATACAGATATTTAGCACTCAAGGAGAGAAGATGTGACTTTAGAAGTTTTGTGATTTATAAGAGATGGGATTTCTCACTGTCCCTATAATTGATCAACTGAGGGCAACAGGCTTCTGCTTCCTTTTCCATGTTCCTCTTTCCTTTGCACAGTCTCAAAGGCAAATAAATGCCAAGAGAAATAAGCAGGCAATGCCCATGCATAAAACGTACTGTGTGAGAGACTGTAGAGAAAGGAAAGGACTGCACCAAACTGGAGAATGTATACATATCCGTCCGAGTGGCCTACATCCACTGCTAAGCTTCACTCACTACTACACTGAAGGAATGGAGTGTTAGGAAATCTTGATGTGGATATAAAATCTCCATATTTCCAGTATGGATTCATGTTTTATTTCAAACTCTATACACACTAGATAGACTATTTCTGTCGAGGTAAGAAACATCCAAAACCTATAAAGATTTTTTATAAGAATTTGAGCCAAAAGTTTTGACAATTGCTGGGAAGGAAGCAAGATCTCAAATGCTTCAGTTTCTTTTATGCATTTGAAATTAATTAGGGAGGGGTTTTTATGCATAGGATAGTTAATAAGAGAGGATGGTCACCCTTTAGAAGGCGGAGTCTGAAAAGAGGCATTGCAAAGGTGTGTTTACCTAGATACACATAAACAATGGATAGGCTATAAGCTTAAGGTGAAGATAAACCTTTATGATCAGATCAGAATTTCTGGTGATCTGATCATAAATTCCTGCCAGTTAGGAATTTATGATCAGATCACCATCTACTTTGGGTTAGATTTATTACAGAAACACCCCCCCCTTTTTATGTTTTTATTTTTTGGCCATAGGAATTAGTATAATATGTTCCATAACAATATGTACAGCCAGATTTAGGGGGATAATAGTATGAGGACCAAGAGCTGTGTTTAGGAGAATAATGTTTGGACATGCAAACTGTGGTCTCAATGTTACTATTGTTGTATGATTTATGGCTTGGTTATTTGGAACAAAGGGATAGTTTCATTCTTATCAATGAAATCTGTGTACTGTCTATGGCAAACTCATTAGTCAACAGAGCCAAATATCCACAGTACAACAATTGAAATTTCTTTTGAGAGCCGAAAACCGACTTCTGTGCGTGGGCCACGAAGTTCAGTTGCACTGTATGTGTGAGCCCGCACGTGGTATTTTGTGAAAGAGCCACATTCAAAGGGGCCAAAGAGCCGAATGTGGCTCGAGAGCCACAGTTTGCCAACCACTGGTCTATGGTATGAGATGAAAACAATTAAAAGGAATTCAGTGAGCCTTCTATTTAGACAGAAATCTTGAGCATGCTCTCAAGAGTTCCTTTGCTAATAACCCCAATTTACCTTGCCTGATCTTTCAGATGCCTTAAAATAGCACAATTTCCCCGTCTTATTGAAATGGTGGTGCTTCTCCACTTTAGTAAAACGTCTCTGCATTACATTTCATTTAATTGCATTTTCATGGGTTTTTAAAATTCTGAGCCTCAAATTCAACTTGGGAATACAGTTAACTCAGACAAACCTTCCTGGGGATTTGATTTGGGTTAGCATTTGTATTTTAATTTTTCCCCCCATCTTGGTATTTTTCAAAGGTATTTCTAGATTAATTAATATAGAAATCAGAGGACAATAGGGCACAGAAGGCCTACTCACCAAAACTGAACGTATTTCAAACACTAAGAAAAAGGAAGATTTGGGTATGTGGGGCGGTGGTGTCTCATCCTTCGCACAGCTGCTCCGCTGTGATAAGGGAGCAGAGCTCAGTATGTGCTGAGCCAACCAAAGTTTATCCTGCAGACTATTGAGGGACCAAAGGAAGAACTTCCTGCAAAATACAGCTGGTGTTGGCCTTTAAGGGTTTGCAACCTGAAAAGCTGTGATGCATCCTTGCAGGGGGGAATCTAACAGGATTTCCTGTGCTGGAAACCAAGCTTATTGGAAGTCTTTTAATTCATTCACACAAGTGGAGACCAATATGGCTGTTAAGAGCTTCGTTTTGCAGTTATGAAATCTAATCTGCTATAGTCAGCTTGGTACGTGCTATTTCTAATGTACAAGAAAATGATGCATTCTGTGTTCATTCTAAACATAGTATGATCTCGAATGGGAACATTTTCTTTGAACATTTCATGTATTTTTTCTCGTAATTTTAAAATGTAATTCTGCCACCTAAAATGGACTTTTCTTTGGGCTCTTTAGTCTCTGTGCCAGTATGGGACACTTCCTCAAATTAAAATTTAAATCATGTTGAGTTTTAAACTGGATATGTTGCTAAGACTTTGAAAATATTTACATTACATAAATGTTATAGAACTGAAGTAGACACCAAAAATTATAATTCAATCCGAATAATTTGAAATAAAACTCAAAACAGCAGTTAGGAGCTGATAAATGTATATTGATATATTAGTTAAGCTTTTTGGAATCTTCATATTAACCATTGTTAAATATTGTTTAAAAAATTTTTTTAAAAGAGGAAGGCATATAAGTTTGAATTCAGGTATACTTTTTGGCAAAAGGAATACTAAGTAAGCCTCACCACTTGATTCTTTTGCTTCAAATTGGTTGGAAGACTCTTGATATATGTAATAAAAACATGCATTGCAATTGTATAGGCAAATGGTGAACTGGAGATCCAAACCTAGGCGGGCTAATTGCAGATACTTTAGTCATGCTTTACAGCCGCTTCAGAGGGACTGAATGCACCTACCTGCTCAAAAGTCTCCCTAAAATGATGGACCAGATTTGGTTATAAAGAGGGATGGGGAATGCCTGGGTTTTGGGCCATCTAAGGCTCAAGAGATCATTTGGTCTGACCCTGCCAAGGTATTAGGAGTGAGTTAATTAAATGTTTGACCAAATATAGCAGGCCTAATTTTTAAATTGATAATTTTATATGGCTCTCGAATGATGTTATAAATATCCAAATGGTCCTTGGCAGAAAAAAGGTTTCCCACCCCTGTTATACATACAGTAATAGTTAATTTTAACCTGTGAAAGTGGAACAATAGTTTATTTTCTATTCCCTTAAATTGCATTTTACTTGTTTCTAAACTTTGAAACAAATGATAGCCACATGACGAGGCCTGCACAAATCTTGTTGCTTAAAATTAGTTTGCATGTTTATTATTATTTTTGCGAATTGCTTTTACTATATTTGTCACATTTATTTCCAGAGATCATAGCTACCTAATTCTCCACCAAGCTGATCTCTCCTTTTTCTGGATTCTATCTGTTTCTCATTTGGTCCCTCCATTGTATATAGTATTAATTTAGTCTTGAGCTCACAATTAGATTATGAACATTTTAACATTATGAACATTAGATTATGTATGTTACATAACATTTAGGACAGTACTTTTTACAAAGTAGGTTTTTAATAAGTATTGTGTAATAGAATACTGTTGAGCCATAAAGAAGATGAAATATTGTCATTTGCAACAACATGGTTGGACCTTGAGGGTATTATGCTAAGTGAAATAAGTCAAAGGGAAAAGAACAAAGACCATATGATTACACTCATGTGGAATGTAAAAAAAAAAAAAAGTACAAACAAAATAAAACAAAAACAAACTCATAGATATGCTCAGAAATTGTTGTTTACCAGAGGGGAAGACATATGTGGGAGGGCAAATAGGTAAGGAGGTCAATTGTATGGGAATGGATGGAAACTAGACTTTTAGTGGTAGACACGCTATAATGTATACAGATAAAATAAGTCAAACGGTTCGATAACAGTTAAGGGCACATGCCCGGGTTGCAGGCTCAATCCCCAGTAGGGGGTGTGCAAGAGGTAGCCAATCAATGATTCTCTCTCATCATTGATGTTTCTCTCTCTCTCTCCCTCTCCCTTCCTCTCTGAAATCAATAATAAAAAAAACCCACAACTCTCAAATTATTGTTTTAAACTAATGAAACTAATATATGCCAGTTTTATCTCAATTTAAAAAAGAATTCTGAAGCATGCTATGTTCAATTACAAAACTAAGTTGTATGACCCTTTATCAGAGTCCAGCTTACCTGATAACTGAGCTGTCATTCTCATTGAGTTGATGAGAGCTGAGCAAAGAGGAGTCATAGCTAGGGAACAGTAAGCGGTCTAACTCTCTCAGTAAAGGACCAGCATCTTTGGAAAAGTTAAATAGATATACCAAGGCTCATGCAATTTTCACATGAGGGAGTCTAAAAGCTCTACTCAAATGCCAGCTTTGATTTATACACAGCTCTAAACTAGTAAGTCTAGTAAGTCTGCTTTCTGATTCATAGAACAGTGGAGTGAAGATATGGGAAAGGGAAAGGGTGCTTTCCTATATAAGCAGGCCCAGGGACAGAAGTGAGAAGTAACAGCAGACAGGATGACAACACAGGAAGGACTTAAGCCACAGCAGCCTGGGACAGACATTCCCACATACCTCCACAAGCCCTTTTGCTGTATTGGAACTATAGCACAGCAAAATGTAATACTTAGTGTTTATGGAGATGGATATGAGTCATCAACCTGGTGTGCTCAGGACATTGTGTTTTAAAAGATGAGAATCAGTCCCGATGCATGGAGGAATGATTACTTGCCCTGCAACTGTAGGGAAGACTGACAGATTCAACTGTGTCCACATGAGTAACTCCTACACACAGAAGAAAGCAAGCAAAAGGAAACAAGGCCTACAACAAACTGGGAAAACTAGTTTTACTATTTGTGACAGGCAAACGGTTAATATTATAACATAGAGAGGGGTCCAGAGTTTTCACTAGAAGAGGGAAGAGTCCATGCAGCTGATAAGTTTAAAAAATTTAAAAATAAAAAGTTTGTACAAAGGTAGTAGAACGATGTTACTTTTAAAAACATGCATTTCTATATTTAAATATGATAATAAGCCCTGGCCTGAAGGCTCAGCTGGTTGGAGTGTCGTCCCATATGCTGAAGGGTTGCAGGTTTGATTCCTAGTCAGGCTGCATGTGGGAGACAGCCAGTTGATGTTTCTCCCTCACATCGATCGCCCTCTCCCTGCCTCCCCTTTCTCTCTCTCTAAAACTCAATGAAAACTAAAAAAAAAAAAAATTTTTTAATTATCCTCACATATAATAAGCACATATGAGGATAAATTAAAATATAACAGAAAGGTGTAGGACTTTGTATAAGACATTCTAGAAAGATTGTCAGCTAAATGAGTGTGTGACATTTCTGATTCTTCGTTTGTTTTGCCTTTTTTGTGTACAGGCCAAAGGGATAAAAATGTCTATGTCCCCAGGAAATGTTGTGAAGACCATCTTATACCATTGGGGCAATTTTTCTCAATATCCCTGTAGAATTTCTGAGAGCATTCTCCAAGGCCCCAAATTCTGTGGAAATTTTAATTTAAATACTTTAGACGTTTTATCTCTGATATTAAAATGCCGTATTTTGGATTATATGATGAAGACCCCCCTGAAGATTGTTACTTCATGTTTAATTTAAAAAAACAACTTTATTTAGTTATGTAACCATAAAATTCACCCGTTATAAGTATATGTTTCTGTGACTTTTGTAAATTAATATAGTTGTACAATCATCACTCCAGTCTAGGTTTAAAATATGTCCATTACCCCCAAAGTTGTTCCCTTATATTTTTGTGTAATCTTTAGTCTCACCCCCAGGCTTATGCAACCCACTGATCTGCTGTCTGTCTGTATAAATTTGCTTTTTCTAGACATTTGCTGTACATGGAATGAAACAGCATGTGTTATGTTACATCTGGCTTCTTTCACATAATGGTTTTGTAGCATGGGTCAGTGTTCATTTCTTTTCATTTCCAAGTAGTGTTTCATTGTATGGATTTTTAAAAAAAATATTTTATTGGTTTTTTACACAGAGGAAGGGAGAGGGACAGAGAGTCAGAAACATCAATGAGAGAAACACCAATCAACTGCCTCCCGCACACCCCCAACTGGAGATGTGCCCGCAACCAAGGGACATGCCCCTGACCGGAATTGAACCTGGGACCCTTCAGTTCGCAGGCTGACGCTCTATCCACTGAGCCAAACCGGTTTCGGCACATTGTATGGATTTTACATTTTGTTACCCAGTCACCCTTTCATGGCCATTGGACTGTTCCCATCACTAAAGTTAAGACACACAGTTTCTCAATATGAGGTTTTTAGAATTATTTTTCAGGATTTCTTAGTATTAAAAGGGTCCACCAAGTATTCAAATTTAAGAAACACAGTTTAGCTATATAGTATTTATAAGCAGCATCTTAGTATCTTAGTGACTGGGGCCCCCACACAAAAGTGTTAGATAAAATAATATTTGTATCTCTTTGCATGGTTTGCTTAAATTCATCGTGAACACTATATCTTGGGTTTGGCCTAGTAAAGTTAGAACAAATTGTTACAGTAATTTATCAGTATCATTAAACAGGTCCTTAAAGGAATACTTATTCTGTGTCAGTTCTTCAAATGAAATTAGTTTATATATTGCACTTTACCTCAGTAAATCTCAGGCTAGTTGTATCTATCCTCCAATATTCCCTGAATATCTAAAAAAAGCAATCTCCTCTCAACAAACTGATTTGGGATAACATAATAAGCTTTGGAGAAATTTATTGGAATTCTAATAATGGGAGACAGAATTGAAGAGAGTTGAACAACTAGGATCCAGAGTAGCTCTGTGAAACAAAATTAAAAGAAATCAAGGATACTGTCTCTGGGATGCTGACATTCAAATAATTCAACTCCAAATGCTTCAGGCCTAGTGTGACTCTGCTCAAATCAAATTCCTGGGAGATTGGGCTACCTGTTTATCCCTGAGGGGTTGAGCATGCAGAGTAGCCACAAGAGACCCATTTTGAGGAAACACCAAGCTCCCACACTTTTCCTTTTTTTCTCTTCTTTTCGAGACCTTACTTTTGACACATCTTCACTATTTTTAAAAGGTTCTCTGTTATATTTATCTTTCTCTGACTAGCTTATTTTGCTTAGCATAATGCTCTCTAGTTCCATCCATGCTATTGCAAATGGTAAGAATTTCTTCTTTTTTTTTTTTTACAGCAGCATAGAATTCCATTGTGTAAATGTACCATAGTTTTCTAATCCACTCATCTGCTGATGGGCTTTTAGGCTGTTTCCAAATCTTAGCTATGGTGAATTGTGCTGTTATGAACATAGGGGTGCATATATCCTTCCTGATTGCTGTTTCTGTTTTCTTGGGATATAGTCCTAGAAGTGGGATCACTGTGTCAAATGGAAGTTCGATTTTTAGTTTTTTGAGGAAACTCCATACTGTTTTCCACAGTGGCTGCTCCAGTCTGCATTCCCACCAGCAGTGCCAAGGGTTCCTTTTTCTCCACATCCTCACAGCATTTGTTGATGATAGCCATT
This sequence comes from Lasiurus cinereus, assembly GCA_011751065.1. Taxonomy (NCBI): domain Eukaryota; kingdom Metazoa; phylum Chordata; class Mammalia; order Chiroptera; family Vespertilionidae; genus Lasiurus; species Lasiurus cinereus. The sequence goes on from JAAGEH010000304.1 coordinate 6,899,297, forward strand.
CTGACAGGTGTGAGATGGTACCTCATGATCTCACTCATTTGTGGAATATAATGAACAACAGAAACTGATTAACAAAAATAGAACCAGAGACATAGAAACTTTTCAGTCCTCAGGCTGATGCTCTATCCGCTGAGCAAAAACAGCCACGGCATCTTTTCATTTTCTTGATGACATTCTGTGAGACATAAAAGTTTTTAATTTTTTATGAAGTCCAATTTACCTATTTTTTCTATTGTCGCTTTGATTATGGTGCCATATCTAAGAAACTATCACCAAAAGTAGTAAATATTTATTTGTATTTTCTCTTTTAAGAGTTTTATGGTTTTAGCTCTTATATTTAGGCCTATGATCTATTTTGTGTTAATTTTTTAAGGTGTGAGGCAGAAGTCCAAATTTATTCTTTTGAATGTACATATTCAGTTGTCTAGCACATTTGTTGAAAACTGTTTTTCCCTCATTTAATTTTCTTGTCACCCCTGTTGAAATTCAATGAGATGTAAGCAAAGGGGTTTCTATTTGGATTCTTCCTTCCATTCCATTCATTGATGTATACATTTCTCCTTATGCCAGCTTTGTAGTAAGTTTGTTTGTTTGTTTGTTTGTTTGTTTTTTAGTATATTTTACTAATTTTTTTTTTTACGGAGAGGAAGGAAGAGGGATATAGAGTTAGAAACATCGATGAGAGAGAAACATCGATCAGCTGTCTCCTGCACACCCCCCACTGGGGACGTGCTCACAACCAAGGTACATGCCCTTGACCGGAATCGAACCTGGGACTCTTCAGTCCGCAGGCCGATGCTCTATCCACTGAGCCAAACCGGTTTCGGCTGTAGTAAGTTTTGAAGCATAAGTCCTCCAACTTTTTTTTTTTATGTTTGTTTGTTTGATTGCTACCTTGCATGGCTTCCATCCCCATATGAATTTTAGGATTGTCAATTTTTGCAAAAAATTAAACTAGCAGAGACTTTGATAAGGATTGCTTTGAATCTGTAGGTCAATTTGGAGACTTGTTTCCTTCTTAAGAATATTAAGTCTTTAGATTATGAACATGAGATGTCTTCTCACTAATTTGGATCTTTAATAATGTCCAGCAGTGTTTTATAGTTTCCATTTTGCAAGTGTTATAGTTGTTTTGTTTAATCATTTTTCCTAAATATTTTATATTCTATAATATTGTGAATGGGATTTTGTTTTCCGATTCTTCATTGTAAATGTGTAGAATTAAAATTGATTCTTGTATATACTGATCTTCTATCCTGCCACATAGCTGAAATTATTCTACTTCTCTTGTTAACTACATTACCTCTACAATAACAATCTAATATAATTCAATAGCATTCATTTGTGCATTTATAATATCAACCACAATTAATTGAACTGCTGTGAAATTTATGAGGGCATACGTGGATTTGAGCCTTGTCCTCCAGGATCTTAACTTTCTTACAGGCAGACATAGTCCTCCATTTGCGGCCCACCTTATCCCCTGACCTTCATCCTGTCTTAATTGTGTGCATTTTTCCTTTTCCTACAATAAATTTCATATGTGTCCTTTTTTCAGATCCAAGATATTTTTGACTCTGTGACTGCCCCATTCAAATATAGCACTCCTGTGTTCCTACTGTCGTTTGTACTTGGCTCCATTAACAGAAATTATACTATTATCCTGGAATTATCTGGGTGCCTGTGCTCTCTTGGACATGGCCTTTGTTCTTCCCATTTACTATTTGCTTATAAAAGTGTGTATAAGGTGGGATTCTCTAGAGAAACAGAACCAATAGGATATAGAGCAGGCCAGCAGGCTGGAAACATAGGAAGGAATTGGTGCTGCAGTCCTGAGGCAGAATGCCTTTTCTCTGGGAAACCTTAGTTTTTGCACCTAAGACCTACAACGTGATTGAGGCCCATCTACATTATGGAGGGTAATCTCCTTTACTTAAAGCCAACTAATTATAGATATTAAGCACATCGATAGAAGACATTCACAGCAACAATGAGATTAGTGTTTGATTAAGTTCCTGGGGTACACCGCCGATCCGAGTGGACACAAAATTAGCCATCAGAGTGTAAATTTCTGTGGAAAAGGGTTTGTGTCTTCTCTTTATCTTTTATTTATTCTGGGGAGTGAAATGCAATGCTATTAATTAATAGATGTTTTATAAATGCTTGATTGCATGATTGAATGACCTGAACAAGGTTAAGTCCAAAATCCAGCTTACAGACTTGAGACAGGTAATTTTGGCAAGATTAGTGCTGCTTGGCAGGTGTTTGGTATTGTCTTAGAGTGTTAGCAGGAAATTGTTTTCTTCAATCTCTTGCAGACCAGTTATTTTAACTAAATATATTTATGCCCGTGTTCAGAAATATATTTCTGTTTGGTGTTCTTTCCTACCTCAAGGTCACCGAAATATAAACTACATTTTTATATTCTTTAGTTGACTGTCCTTTTAACTGTATGTGACTATTGAACTTCGCCTTCAGATTAACACAGTACAGCACACTTCCTGGCCCATCTTCTCCGGCCCCATTTGAACTTGCAAGCATTGACATGCCACTCCTTGTATTCCTCTCTCTACAGGTAGAGTAACATGAGATGTTGTGAAACACATTGAAGTCATGCTACACTGTTGTTAAGAAGAAAAAAAAAATACCTGGAACCTTATAGAAATATCTTAGTAATATCTATACGACATGATAGCAGAGCAAAATTAAGAGCCTAAAACAAAATGAAAGTGTCCTGCCTGGCTGGTGTGCTCGGTGATTAGAGCATCAGCCTGCACACCAAAGGGTTGAGGTTTCAATTCCCATTCAGGGGCACCTACCTGGATTGCAGGTTCGATCCCCAGCACCAGTCAGGGCACATGTGGGAGGCAACTAATTGAGGTGTCTCTCTCACATCTACATTTCTCTCTTCCTCTCTCTCCTCTCCCTCTCTTCCTTCCATTCTCTAAAAATCAATGGAAAAAATCTCCCCAGGTGAGGATTAATCACCTGCTCTCCTCCCAAAATGGAGAGGTTGTTGGTCGTGGGTGGGTCTGGAGGCCAGCTCCAAGGGCCCCTCACATATACTAGTACTACGGGGAACGGCTAAAGGACTCATGGCAGACTAATGCCATGCCGACAATAAGACTATGAAATTCTTGGAAATCTAGCTGCCCATTACAGTTGATGTCCAGCTTCTTCATCATGCGGTCAAGGACTGCTGGTTCTTTGTGAAGGCAGCAGTTCGGCCTTTATGAGGACCTGGACTTCATTTTTAGAGGACGTGCACTGGTACTGCCCTGTCTAGCATGGCACCCAGGCCGAGGGTGGCCCGCAAGCTCTCTCGTGTCCTTTATATTGTCTCTGTAAGGAACGATAAAACCAATGTTATTTTTTCCTTTATGGGACAGTGCTTGTACTAACTTCTTGTAGTCAGCCTTTTGGCCAGCGGGAGCAGTGGTGAAGACAGTCCATTCTGGTCTTCAAGGCCTCCTCCATGGTTGAAGAGATATAATATTTGTCCTGAAGCTACAAGGTGAAGATGTACTAGTACGGTAGAAGTCTTCGGAGAACAGAAGAGAGAAGAGTAGGTCTCAGAAACAATACACTTGACAATAAAGTTAAAGTATAAGGAAAAAAAAGCTTTGCTTTAGCTGGCTTGGCTCAGTAGATAGAGCGTTGGCTTGCGGACTGAAGGGTCCTGGGTTCGATTCTGGTCAAGGGCATGTGCCTGAGTTGCAGGCTTCATCCCATTGTGGGGCATGTAGGAGGCAGGCAGTCAGCAATTCTCTCTCATCATTGATGTTTCCATCTCTCTCTCCCTCTCCCTTCCTCTCTGAAATAGATAAAAAATATTAATGGAAAAAAAATGACAGTCATTAACTGAGGCCTAAGTTAAAAGAAAAGAAAAGAAAAGCTTACTAATATTATCCAAGATACTAAATGCCTATTGAATGCCTATGTCATCCTTAAGGTAGCCCCTAGAACACTGCGGCCTCTAAGTTTTTTCTTGTTTCTACTGATGTGCCAGCCACATCTAAGGTGGCCTTGGTTCTATCTCTGGAATTTGTGCTGATATTGGGAGCCTCTGTGACAGAGTGTGTAGAGGTGGTGTTTTGTCTAGACACTGGGGCCTTGGGCTGATCTATTTGAAAAGACCACTAGATTTGGCTGCTGCAGGCTCCACAGCTGCTAAATTAAGATAAACTCTTACATTCCTGACCCCGAATTACTACATCCCCTTGGGTAAGCCTCTGTGTGAAGTGGCACCACCAGGCTTATTCTAGGATCCCCAGTTGTTGTCCAGCTCTCCGTGAACTCCGGACAACCATCCCAGCCTTTACAATCTTGAAGCATTACCCGGACTACTCTACATTTCTCAGAGGTGCTACATGTTTTAAATAACACCGGCCTAAACAGTCTTGTCTCATTCCGGTTTCCTCTCAATAACCCAAAACTACTGGCTTCTAATTTTAGGAAGAAGTAAGGTAGGATCCGGACAGAAAATAAGCTCTTCTCTATTGATTTTCCTCAGTCATTTTATTCCAGAGACCTATTATTAGCTCTATTTTCTCCACCTGTAATACATGTTTAGGTGTACAGTGATGTTGGAGAAATAGTGGGTGATACACATGGTTAGAATTAGGGAGCCTACTTTTAGAAACTTATGTGAATGACTCAGGGGGTGACGGAGAAGAGGAATATTATCCATCCACCCAATTTTATTTCCTTTTACTTTTAATTATATTAATAACTTGGTGACACTTATCAATCACTTACAATTTGTCAGGTATGGTTATGAGTGCTTGACTAGTATTGATTCACTTAACCTCACATTATGGTAACCGTGTAAGGAAGAACTGCACTGTCTCTCTTTTAGAGCGGAGGAAACTGGTGGGGTAAGTAAATTATCCAAGGTCATGAGCAAGTAAAAGCAGCACTAGAGAGAGCCCACACTCTTTACCACTGTGTCCATATGCAAGGAGAGAGAGAAAGATAAAAACAAAGAAATACAAGAAGGACTATAAACCCTACCCCTTCACATCTGAAAACTCTCTCTAGGCCTGTTACAATGGGAATTTTTCTCCAGTGTTTTAGAGTTAGCCCAACCTTACAATGCCAGCTCTAAAGAAAAAGGAACTCATCCTATCTAATAAAAAGAGTGATATGCAAATTGACTGTACCTCCACCACACCCACCAGCCAATCAGGAGCGACTATGCAATTTAACCCAACTAAGATGGCTGCGGCCACAGAGCTGCAGTAAGCAGGAGGCTTGGGTTTCCCAGAGATTAAGGAAGCCAAGCTTCCCTGCCTCCCTGGCTGGCCCAGGTCTATACTCAAGGCTACAAAGTTTCAATTATAGAAGATAAATAAATCCCAACAAAAATGGTGGCAGCCACAGAGCTGGAGAAAGCAGGAGGCTTGATTTTTCTACCGACAATGGAGGAAGCCAAGCTCCCGCAGCCCTGGCCTACCTTGGCCTCCACTACAAAGTTTCAATTATAGAAAATAAATAAACCCAGATACCAGGGCCTCCGCTTGGGTCCCTGGGGTGTGTGGCCAGCCTGCAAATCACCACAGGCCCCTCGCCCAGGCTGCCCCATGCCCCAAGGGAGCCCCCACTCATTCACCAGGCCTCTATCCTATCTAATAAAAGAATAATATGCAAATTGATCACCATGCCAACACACAAAATAGCTGCCCCCATGTGGACACAAGATGGCCAGCAGGGGAGGGTATTTGGGAGGGACCAGGTCTGCAAGGGAGGGTAGTTGCGGGTGATCAAGCCAGCAGAAGAGGGCAGTTGGGAGAAACCAAGCCTGAAGGGGAGGGCAGTTAGGGTTGACCAGGCCAGCAGAGGAGGGAAGTTGGGAGTGACCAGGCCTGCAGGGAAGGGCATTTGGGGGGATCAAGGTCTGCAGGCGGGGGTGAGGGGGGACCCAGGCCTGCAGGGGAGAGCAGTTGGGGGGACCAGGACTGCAGGGAAGGGCAGTTAGGGGCAATCAGGCTAGCAGGGGAGCAGTTAGGCTTCAATCAGGTTGTCAGGGGAGTGTTTTAGGGGACAATCAGGAAGACGGGCAGGCAAGCAGTTGGGAGCCAGCAGTCCTGGATTGTGAGAAGGCAGTCGGACATCCCTTGAGGCTGGGCTGAGGGACACATCCCCCATGTGCACAAATTTTGTGCACCAGGCCTCTAGTGTGTGTGTGTGTATGTGTGTGTGTGTGTGTGTGTGTGTGTGTGTATATATATATATATAAAAGCCTAAGTGACCTTCTGACCATTTGACTATCAGACTGGTTGCTGTGATGCACAATGACCACCAAGGGGCAGATGCTCAATACAGGAGCTGGGGAGCTTCCGTGATTTGGCAGTGGTGGTTCTCAGGTGATGCACCCAGAACTAGAGAGGAGGGAGCCCATTCTGGGCTGCATCACCCGAGACTGCCCTCTCACAATCTGGGACCCCATGGGGATATTGGAGAGCAGGTTTCAGCCTGATCTCTGCAGGCAAGACGGAGGTACCCATTGGATGCATGAATTTGTGTATTGGGCCACTAGTATAACTATAAAGGGGTATTTAATGAGCTCCACCCAGAGGGATTAAGTTCACTGCTGATTGTCACTGGAGTTGTTTTTGTAATACTATTTTAAATACTCAGCAAGAGTATCAGCTGCTTTCTTTTTTCATTCCTCTGTATGAAATTTCACCAAATGAGGTGCCTATTCTATTTCTAAGACCCTCCCTAACTGACCTCTTCCCTTCCCTCATTATTTAATTATATAGAAGTTCTTACTTTTCTTACCTCTATTTTAAAAGTATATATATATATACACTTTTTTTAAAGACACAACTTAAGGGTCACATCTTCTAGAAAGTGTTTCCTTAGATTGACTCTCCCTCTCCCCATAAAGAGGTCACTTCTTCCTATCTGATAGCAGTTTATATATTTTCATGTGAACACTTGTAATTCATTATGGCAGTGCTTGTCCATGGACTGAAATGAATATTGCTGGTTCTCTGTGAAATAAATACAAAAATGGAAGATAAGCATTTAGAATTTTTATTTTTTTCATGTTAAAAACATATTTTACAAAAGTATGAGTCTGTGAAGGATTTAAATTTTTTTGAAAACTGGCTCTTCAACCAGGAGTAGTTGAGAAGTACTTGTCATTTTTCTTCCCTGTCCTTGGGCTAGGCTATCAGCACCTTCAGGACAAAGTTCATCTTTCTATGAACAATATTTTCCTGTCAACACTAATGAATTTGGCATGAAGAACAATGAAACTGCAGTTCTCATGGAACTGTCCTTCATATCGCCACTTGTCCCTTTGTGAAGACTTAATTATGCTGTTCCATGCCTTTGTCCTTGTACTTCTGTCAGACTGTAGTTGTCTGTTTATGGTTCTATCTTTTCCACTAAATCCTTAAGGGTGGTTAAGACAGGTCTGAATCACTTCTATATATCCCAAATGCCAACCATCGTGCCCGATACAGGACGAGTGTTCATTAAGTGTTGTTGATTTAATGAACACATGAATGAGTGAGTTCTAGCTGTTTATTTTTATGGATTCTTTCAGCTTGCAGGCTCCACAGATTCCTGAAGCTTTAACCCGAAGTGTTAAGGCAACTTTTAAAACAGGTCCAGAAGAATTTATTTCTAAAGTATAACTGCTTATGAAGTCAATGACAGTTCAACATTGCTATAAATAAAAATTACTGATCTAAATTTAGGTAGCGCTATTTTTTTCCACATGAACAAACTGAGATTTGCATTCTTTTATGTATAATGTACACTAATAAAAGGTCTTTGTATCCTGTTGCCACTGATTCACATGATTATAATCCTGCTGCTTAGGCATTCCTTCCTTTGAAGATTTAAATTTTAGTTTTTTGTCCTTGAGTTGCTCCTCTTTTCAAAAATATGGGAGCTAAAGAAAACCCTACAAATTTCTGTCTAAAAAGCGATTTCCTGTGATCCATTCACTATTTTTTCCTCCTAGATGTGTTCCCTGTTCTTCAGATTTACTTAATTAGGGCTGTGAAAACGCCCTGAAGGATCTATTTCTTAATTTGCATTTGAATTCTAGCTTTCAGAAAAGCATTTAACCTTGCTGGGATTGTTTTTGGATGTTGCACTTTACCTTTTCCCTGGTTGTTAGGCAGCCCCTACTCAGATTTTGTTTTAGTTTACAGCATGTCATGTTCATTTTCCTCTGATACATTTATAAGAATTAGCCATCATGAAACAAAAAATTTGAGGTATTTAAAATATGAGTAATGCATATGAGGTATTTAAAATATGAATAAAATAAACATATATTTACGGGTGGTGAGAGCCTGGGGAGGGGGAAGGAAGGGAGAGGACTGGAAGAGGTTAATTGGGGGGAGTGAGGAGGGGGAGGACCTATATAATACTTTCAGCAATAAAGATTTTTTAAAAGTGTATTTACATTAACTAGTCAAAAGTTACAGCCATCTAAAAATTAATCTTGAGATACTCCAAGCCAGTAGCTTATTAAGAAGAATCAACCAGATTGGGTATTTTTACGGTCAGATTAGTATTTTTGAAGAAGAAGAGGTGGTCAGGGTGGGCTGCCATTTCCTTTTAGGGAACCAGGAAACGAAAATATAACTGCACTGTCAAATGCTGTAATCCAAGTAAACGCATTTCCAGAGGAACTGAAAGAATCGGGATATTCTGTTAGTATGGAGTATTATGCGATACTAAAAATTATGAGCAGATTGTATTCATAAAGAAAGAAACTATGTGAGAGAGGGAACCAGCTAATAAAGAGGAGGACAGCGAATAAAGGCAGCGATCCACATTTTGAAGATTTCAGCCGGGGACACTGAGTGGGCATAGCAACCATCTCCAAGGAGACCTGTGGAAATGTGAAAAATGCTGAGGTCACACAGGCGCCCAGGGAAATTCCATATTGATGAACAACTTCTGGATGGATCTTTCTCTCTTCGCTTTCCATGCCTCCTGCCTTTTAAACAGCATTTATTAGAAGAAGAAAGGAAAAACCAAATGTGATTTGCCCTGAAGAGAAAAAGTAACTCTTAGCACAGAAACTCTGCTCAAAACATTGTGAGCAGCCTTTCATTAAGAAGCTGTTCAGAAAGTTGGATATTAATGAAACCAGAAGTCCCAAGCATTAAATGCAGGCTTTGGTCCTAGGTGGTGGTGATGGTTGTTGTTTTATTGAAAAAGATGCAAGTGTAGATTCTAGGGCTGGAAGCAAAGCTCCCGAAGTGGTTCTCTGTGAGTCCTTCATTACTAACCAGGCAGGGTCCCCTCCCTTTCCCAGCCCTCACATCCCGCGGGCTCTGCCAGGGCGGATAGTGAGAGAGGATGTGCCGCCCACCAGGAGCAATGGTTTCCTTACTTGGTTCCTTCAGTCAGAAGACATTTATTGCTTGTCGGCAGCAGCCCAGCCAGCTTTGTGTCAGACACTGAGAAAGCAAATGTCACCCTGGTGTCAAGATGCCAAAAGTTTAAAGAGGAGATGGGCAGAGTAAAATAAAAAGGAGACCAGTGATTACAAGGTATAGTGGATGTGCTCAGGGTGTCCTGGGCATAGAGGGACTAGAAGGAGATGACAGGAGACATGTTACTTAGAAAGAAATTCCAAGAGTAAGTAGTGGCTTTGTTGAAAGCAGAGAAGAGGATAAGGTGTCCTGAATGGTCCCATTGGTGTGGCTCAGGGCTTGAGCATGAACCCATGAACCCAGAGGTTACTGGTTTGATTCCCTGTCAGAGTACATGCTCGGGTTGCAGGCTTGATCCCCAGTAGGACTTGCAGAAGGCAGCTGATCAATGATTCTCTCTCATCATTGATGTTTCTGTCTCTCCCTCTCCTTTCCTCTCTCTGAAATCAATAATATATAGTGATACATGTATACATACATACATATATATATACATATATACATACACATATATACTTGTGTGTGTGTGTGCGTGTGCAGTTTGGATGATGTAAAAGTCTTGGGACATGAGACAAATCTGGGAATTGCAAGCAGGCCAGTAGACTTAATGAGAAGTAGTCAGGATGTAGGATGTGGGATGTGACAATAATTACCCCTTCCTCGGCTCCTTCCCTACCTCCTCCTCCTCCTCTAGTCCCACTTGGTAAATTCTGGAGATATAGCAGTTTGAACTGGAGAGGGAGGTACTTGATTAAAACTGGAGGCCAGGCCATTGGGAGCCATCGACTCCCTTGGGATTTCTGCTCTGGTCTCACTTGCTCTGCAAGGTCAATTTACATATAGAAGTCACATGTTCATTGTCAGGGCTCTCACTTATGAGACTTAGTCAAATTGTAAGCTTCATATCTATCCCATGGAATAGTTATGCAGATTCAATGACCAAATATATGTAAAACACTTAGAATAAATACTCCCGATACATAGTATACACTACACAGAGGTTTGTTACTGTTGTTAGGAATCTTTATTAGGATTAATCTCAGATTCCTCCAAGTCACTGGTACCTCTGAGATGCCCTGTATGTCTGTCTGGAGCCTGAACAGAGCTGGCGCTGAAGGACCCAGAGCTCTCCAGAGGGTATGGTGTGTTTGGAGGGAGGGCTGTCCTGGATTCGTGGCTATAGTCCAGATAGAAACCGTGGGTGACTTAACTGAAAGGTTCAACTTTATTGGGAGTGTGCTGGGAACACTGGGAGCCGTAGCACTGCAGAGTTTGGTCCTTCTGAGGTAGAGGTGTTGCTATAGTAATTTTTAGAAGGGATCACATGAGTTCCACAGCAATAAAGGCCCCTGGGTTTGTTTGTTTTTTGGTTTATTTTTGTTGTTGTTGTTGTTGTTGTTTTAAATATATTTTATTGATTTTTTATAGAGAGGAAGGGAGTGGGATAGGAAGAGAGAGAGACATCGATCAGCTGCCTCCTGCACGCCCCTTACTGGGAATGTGCCCGCAACCAAGGTACATGCCCCCGACCGGAATCGAACCTGGGACCTTTCAGTCCACAGGCTGACCCTCTATCCACTGAGCCAAACCGGTTTGGGCAAGGCCCCCGGGTTTTGATACTATAAAATAATGGTATCATTTATGATGTGAAGGACAGATTCTGCTTTTTGGTTTTGGTTTTGGTTTGGTTTGGTTTGGTTTTGAAGGGATGTATTATGGCTGATAGTGCAAATCTCTTCTCAAGAATTGCTAGTTACTGTTTGAATATCACCTCCATTACAGAACTGCTCAGTCTCAAGTTGAAAACAGTTTACAATAAGCCTGCTTTTTAGAATTCTCAGACACACAGACTTCCGAGGTCCTTGTGAAGAATTAGCAAGATGGCGTGTCTGCAGTTTTTTGTCATGGAGAAAACCTTCAATAAATGGCAGGTGCTATTTTTACTCTTTTTGTCTGGCTGGTCTAAACTGGTGGTGAGGGCAGATGCAAATTATATTATGCCATTTTCACTGGAAGTTCAGTGGTTACACGATTTCCCTAGTTTGACCAAACTGCAGAAATAAGTATAAGATTCCAAATTGGTCCATGTTTTAAAATTGGGTGTGGAGGAGAGTGGTCCTAGAAAAACTGTCTGAATTCCCAATCAGGTGGCTAAGTTGGTTGGAGAATTGTCCCATATACCAAAAGGTCGCCGTTTCAATTTCCAGTGAGGGTACATACCTAGGTTGCGGATTCAATCTCTGGTTGGAGTATATACCAGAGGTAGCCAATTGATGTTTCCTTTCTCTCCCTTCTTCTCTCTCTAAAATCAATAAAAACATACCCTCAGGTGAGAATAAGAAAAGAAAAACTGTCTAAAGAATTCAAATTGTTCACAACTATTAAAAAAAAAAGTCCTCTATGGGGGAAATTATGTTGTTATTCCATCATAATAAGAATGTACTGAAGGAAGTGCTAACTTTTTTTTTTAGTTATCACAAACACCTCATTACCCTGTTGGATAGAGGAGGAAGTTGATACTCAATAAAGCTAAGTAACTTACTCAAGGTCACCCACCTAAGAAGACTGACAGGAGTCTAGATTTGAACCCAGAGGTGTTGACTCCAGAGTCCATGCACTAAACCTTTTCTGCTCTGTTGCTTTGGTTGTGCTGTCTCGGGCCATCTATTCATCCATTTATTCATTTATTCCGTAAATATTCAGTGTGTGTGCCAGGTATTCTTTTAGGTCCTGGGGATACTGTGGTGGGCAAGAATGTCAAAGACTCCACAGTTACCGAGTTTACATTCTAGTGGGAGAGACTTAAACAAGGAAATGAATGTGTGTTATGTGTGTATAGGTACATATGTACCTTTGGGAGTAATGTATGCTATGAAGAGGAAGTCCTGAGAAGAGGTACAGTGTTATTTTATATAGTCCGGGGAAAAGTGAAATGTTACCAAAAATATCCCTCATCTTGATTCAATGTTACTTTTAATTTGTATTACCTAATATTTACTATATGCATGCTAATATGTTTATAAATTATGAACCATAATGACCTGTGAATTCGCCCTCTACGAACTGAGCATTACCAATTTTGTTTCATCTTCCAGTGCCTTGTCCTGTCTCACACACCTGCCTATCTTGTGCAGTGACCACTTAAATTTTTTGTTAATCCTCTTGTCTTTTGAATGTGAAACCAAGATGGCAGCATAGGTAAACACCTAAACTGCTGTCTCGCACAACAATTTCAAAACTACAACTAAAAGACAAAACGAACATCATCCAGAATCACAGGAAGGGTGGCTGAGTGGAAATTCTACAACGAGAAGGAAAGAGAAAAGCACACTGAGATTCTGAGGAGCTGCAGGAGACAAAGGTATGAGACGCGTGTGGGGAGAGGACTGGCAACTGAGAGTGCGGTTGGTTTTCTCAATCAGAAGGGAGACAAAAGCTCCTGACTGCTCTGAACTCCATTCTGGGCAAGACTCTGGGGAACCAGACTCATTCGGGGAGAAACTGGACTGTCTGGCAGCGGATGGAACTCGAGGGCGGCTTTCTCTCAGAGGTGCTTTCAACGATTACCATGGGACACTGAGAAATGGGGGCCTATTAGGGCAGGGCTGACCGGAAACCAATGCTGTCTGCTCCGCCCTGAGACTCTGCCCCATCCAAGATGAGCACAGAGGCTTTTGCAAATCTTGTCTCATAAGGGTGTCTTCAGCGCAGAAGTTCTCCCAGCATAGACACAGCTGATCCTCACAGCCATTTGACCTGGAGGACAATTCCTCCCAGTGATCCCAGCAATAGTCAAGGCTTAACTACAACAAGACTGTACACACAGCCCACAAAGGAGTGCACCAAAAGTGTCCACCTCAATGGGGAGGCTGAACCACTGGGCCCTATAGGACATCTAGTACACAAAGCCACTCTTATCAACACAGGGAAGCAGCCAAAATGCAGAGACAAAGAAACAGATCACAAATGACAGAAATGGAGGAAAGCAAACGACTGGATATAGAGTTCAAAACCACGGTTATAAGGTATTTCAAGAATTTTCTAGAAAAGGCTGATAAATTTAGTGAGACCCTTGAGGATATGAAAAAGGACCAACTAGAAATTAAGCATACACTGACTGAAATAAAAAATATTATACAGAGATCCAACAGCAGACTAGAGGATTGCAAGAATCAAGTCAAAGATTTGAAATACAAAGAAGCAAAAGACACTCAACCAAAAAAGGAAAAAGAATCCAAAAATATGAACATAGTGTAAGGGCCTCTGGGACAACTTCAAGCATACCAACATCAGAATTATGGGGGTACCAGAAGAAGAGAGAGAGCAAGATACTGAAAACCTATTTGAAGAAATAATGACTGAAAACTTCCCCCACTTGGTGAAAGAAATACAAGTCCAGAAGCACAGAGAACCGCAAACAAAAGGAATCCAAAGAGGACCACACCAAGACACATCATAATTAAAATGCTAAGAGCAAAAGACAAAGAGAGAGTATTAAAAGAAGCAAGAGAAAAACAGTTAATTACCTGCAAGGGAGCACCCATATGATTGTCAGCTGATTTCTAAACAGAAACTATGCAGGCCAGATGGGAGTGGCAAGAAATATTCAAAGTGATGAATAGCAAGAACTTACAACCAAGATTACTCTACCCAGCAAAGCTATCGTTCAGAATTGAAGGGCAGATAAAGAGCTTCACAGATAAGAAAAAGCTAATGGAGTTCATCAGCACCAAACCAGTATTATATGAAATGGTGAATGGTATTCTTTAAAAAGAAGAAGAAAAAGGAAAAAGGAAACATTATGAACAACAAATACATATCTATCAACAAGTGAATCTAAAAATCAAGTGAATAAAAAAAATCTAATGAACAGAATAAACTGGTGAATATAATAGAATCAGGGGCATAGAAATGGAGTGGACTGATAATTCTCAGGGGGAAAGGAGTGTGGGAGGTGCTGGAAAAAACTGTACAAAAATCGTACACCTATGGATGAGGATAGTGGAGGGGGGGGGCGTGTAAGGGCAGAGGGTGAGGTGGAAACCAGGTGGAGGGGAGCCATGGGGGGAAAAAGAAGAACAACTGTAATAATCTGAATAATAAAGATTTATTAAATTAAAAAAATTCTCTTGTTTTTTATTAGGGAAAAAAAGTGTTTATTACCTACGACTATATCCATGAGCACTAAATATATTGTTTAGTTTTGCCCTATAAAAACAGTATTACCATCCCACATTTTGTAGGTATCTGTAGTTCATTCATTTTAACAGCTGATTTATGGTCTGTTGGATAAATGTGCAAAACTAATCAATTCATTGCTTCGTTTTCCAGCCTTTTGTTCTTTGAACAGTGCTGCTAACCATTCTTGTATGTGCCTCTTGATGCACATGTACAGAAGTTTCTCCAGGACATTCCGGGAGTGCAATTGCTAGATCAATGTTCAACTTCATATGATAATACCAATTTGTTTTCCAAAGGGGTGCTACCAATTTACATTGCCACCTAGAAGTGATTAAGTGTTCCTGTTGAGCCACTGGTTGTTAGGATACATCTTAATTCTTAGTTCCTTATCAAGGTAAACTTCGCCGCTTAGGAGTATACCCCAGACTTCCTTTTCCAGCATCCATTCCCTCCATGTTTTAAGTTATCCATCCCATTCCAGCATTATGCAGCTGTTTGCAATTGCCACAAGTTAGACCAAGTGACCCTGAAGTGACCCTGCTCTGTGCTTCTGTAACATTCTGGGCATACAGTGCATGCGGTCTGCAGGACGATACTCTATCCATGGAGCCAAACCAGTTAGGGCTGTCATTTTTCTTTTCTTTTCTTTTCTTTTTTTTCACACTACCATCGTTAATTTATTTGTTCAAGGACTCATGTTGCAAGCGTTACACCAGGTATGGGCTTTGATTCTGTAAACCCAGTTTCACATATTTAGGAGGATAAAAGCAAACTGTGATTCATGTACCTGGATGGAAACTAAAGGCTCATAATCACATTGTAGTTCTTACATTTCTACAGCCTAGAACCCTGTAGTCACAGGTCTTTGAGGTCCTTCTGGATGTTCCAGAGGATATCTGCACTTTTCTTAAGCTGAGCAACCTCATCATCCTTTAGTTTCTGGTTGATAACACTGGTTAATCCCCGAGCATTAAGGATACATGGGAGGCTCAGGAAGACTTCATTCTCAATGCCATACATCCCCCTTCACCATCGTTGATACTGGATGAATCCTGGATAAATTTTTAAACATAGATTCAATGAGATCAGCCACACTTAATCCAATAGCCCAATTGGTATATTCTTTTAACTTGATGACTTCATAGGCACTTTCAACCACCATCTTATGCACTTCCTTCCAATTTTCACTATCATTGTCCGTTCCCATTGCTGGATTCAGTTCCTGGAGAGAAACGCCTGCCACATTCACTCCACTCCACACTGCCACACTTGAGTCTCCATGTTCTCCCAAAATCCATCCATGGCAGCTGCTGGGATGAATGCTAAGTTTTTCAGCAATAAGGTAGTGAAATCTAGCAGAATCCAGATTACATCCACTTCCAATCACACGGTGCTTGGGTAATCCACTTAGCTTCCAGGTAACATAGGTGAGAATATCCACTGGGTTAGAAACCACAATTATGATGCAATGAGGGCTGTACTTGACGATCTGAGGAATAATGAATTTGAAGACATTCACGTTCCTCTGCACCAGGTTGAGACGACTCTCTCCCTCTTGCTGGCGAACTCCAGCGGTTACCGCCACAATCTAGAATTGGCAGTCACAGAGTAGTCTTTATCTGCCACAATTTTAGGTATCTGAAGAAATAAGCTTCCATGCTGCAGATCCATCATTTCTCCTTTGAGTTTATCTTCCAACACATCCACAAGGGCCAGCTCATCAGCCAGAGACTTTCCCAGAATGCTGATGGCACACGCCATACCGACTTGTCCAACACCCACGACAGTGATCTTGTTGTTTGGGATTACTGACTCTTCCTTGGCAACTGGTGCAATCAGTTTTTCTTTAAGAGTCGCCATTGTGCACAGCGGAGAGAAGGCTCCTCCGAGAGTAGTCAGAGTCGTGCCAAGGAAACAGTATCCCATTTTTCTTTTTATACTCACTCCCAGTAGTATAGACCTTGGTACAGAATAGGGACTCAGTCCAATGCTGATGAATGAGTGAATGAATGAATGAACTTGTAGTCAATCATAGGGGTAGGCCTGTTTGGTTCCTAAAAGGGGGCATATAACCTAGACTGGCCATTTGATCTATACTTCCCTGAAGACTTATGTGATAATTAAGAATTTCCTCTGTATTCTATTCTGTCTGGATCTTCTTTAGTCCTGGAGATTTCCTTTGCTCTGGGCTGTGGGACTAAACTTCAATGAGTTCCTATTTAGAAAGCAGATGGACTAGATTAACCCATAGGATAACTGGAGAGCCTCAGAGCATTTGATGGCATATACTCTGAGAAGTCTGCTCTGTGTTTGCCACTACCTTTTCTGAGGACTCACTAGTGGCCCACAGGAAAATAACTTTGTCACTTTTCCTTTGTAAGTCTCACCCACATAAGTCTACAATTATATATTGCCCAGTCCAGAAATCAAACTGCTAATCCTGTCATTTACAGGTAAACTCTGTTAATATCTTATAATACTCTCCCAGCCTTTTATCTGTGCCTACATGTATTTTTTTTCCTTATTCATATTACTGCCTCTGCCTGCCTGATCGCCTCCAACTGCCCATCCCTGCAGGCCTGGTCTTGCCCCCAACTGCCCTCCCCTGGGGCCCTGATTTCACCCCCAACTTCCCTCCCCTGCAGGCCTGATTGCTCCCAATTGCCCTTCCCTGCTGGCCTGATCGCCTCTTACAGCCACTACATTGGCTCCCACCACCATGGCTTTGTCCAAAAGGTAGTCAGACGTCCAGAAGACGGCTGGTCAACCCATTCTATTTAGCATATTACCCTTTTAGTAGTATAGATAGGTTATATAGGATAGGATTGCTTAAATGGGGTGGGGGGAGATTGGGAAAGCCTTTTTCAACAGGAGGAGATACTCTTGGCAGACAAAAATACATAATTCTATATCTGGACTGATAGCCAGCCATATGCACTATACTGCCAAACCGGTCATTAAAAAATTGAACTGCTTTCTTACACCTTACACCAAACAGCTGTTGCCCTTAAAACTTCTTAGCCTCCATCTTAGGTTCTGCCTTCACAATTCACCCAGATTAGGTTCTGATTGGTTGGTTTCTATGCCAATCAGCATCTCTGGGCCTATAAACAGGCCTGATCAGAGAGGTGGGGCTGATCAGCAGCTTCAGTGGAGACCCGAGAGAAAGAGGCATGGCTGCTGGCTAGGCCCCAAGAGAAAGAGAGAGGCAAAGGCTTATCAACAACTTCCACAGAGGCTACGGATCAGACCCTGCTTCTCTCTCCAGACCTCTCTTCGGGCCTGATCCACAGACCCCTTGGCAGTCAGTGCTGGGTCGTGGCACTTCTGATCAGTTGAGCCTTTGGTTGATTTGGATGTTACAGACTCTGGGTTTTTATATATTAGGATATATCCTTCCATACTGACAATATCATTTTACAAAGTCTTTTAAATACTTTTTTATGCTTTTGTAGCTAAGTATGGTATATTTTTAATTTAAGGAGTAAAGATGATAAGGAAATAGTCTCTTAGTATTTAAAAAATGTTTTTTTTTTTTAATCCACACCCAAGGATATTTTTTTCATTTATTTTTTATTTTATTAAAAATATTAGGGGCCCAGCACACAAATTTGTGTACCTTGAAAGGAATTGTGGGCCACAAGGCTGTGGTGGGCACTGGGGCAAGTCTCAGCCCATCCTCCGCTTGCTTGCCTGGCTCCTCCTGTCGTGGCCCCCACTTCCCTATCTGCCAGCAACCCCATTCCTGCCGCCACTGCTCCCACACACTCATGGTGCCAGCCTCACTAGCACCTGCTAACAGCGCGGAATGATTGGGGCTGACGCCAGCAGCAGATGCATGTGGTGGCTGCTGCCCTGATTGCTCCTCAGGAGCAGGGGGAGGTGGAGAAGTCCTCAGGGGCGATTGGGGCCAGCAGCCACTGCTTGTACCCACTGATGGTGCCAAACGATTGGGATCTGCTGTGAGTGCAAGTGGTAGCTCCAGCACTGGCAGCTGGTGTGAGCGGTGGCTCCAGCACCAGCAGCAGGTGTAAGTACCGGGTGGGACTGTGGTGCACGGCAGCCAAGAATTTTCAGTAACCACGAGAGGCTCGCCCCGATGAAGCGACCAGCGCCCCAGGCACCTTGGTCTGGCGCCTCTGCTCACCTGCTCCACCATCCTGCCGTGGCCAACACCTGCCATATTCCATGCTCTGCCACCTGCTACTGATGACCACCATGTTCCACATGCACACCTTGGTGGTCAGTGCACATCATAGCGACCGGTTGTTTGGTTGTTCAGTTGTTCAGCCATTCGATCTATTTGCATATTAGGGTTTTATATATATAGATATTCTTATTGATTTCAGAGAGGAAGGGAGAGGAAGAGAGAGAGAGATAAAATTATAAATGATGAGAGAAAATCATTGATTGGCTGCTTCCCATATGCCCCACACTGGGGATTGAGCCCACGTCCCAACTGGGAATTGAACTGTGACCTTCTGGTTTATAGGTGGACGACAATCAACCATCAAGCCATGGCTGAGCATCATTAATTTTGTAGAGAGTGAAAGGAGGGGGAGTGACAGAGAGAAATAACAATTGGTTGCCTCCCACATGCGCCCTGGACAAGGGCCCAGGATGGAGCCTGCAACCTAGGTTCGTGCCCTTGACCAGAATTGAACCAGCAATCCTTCAGTCTGAGGGCTGATGTTCTAATCACTGAGCCAAATCAACTAGGGCTCTCTCAGTATTTTTAACCAGTCTTAAAGAAATTTCACATGATTTTATACTCAGGAAATAAAATTTTGAGGTTATAGCTACTTGGGTACATAAGAAAGGTGATATTTAATGGCCTCATTCTGTCTCTCTAATCAAAATTTTCAACTTCCAAATGCCCATTTTAAATTTCTTGCATAATATAATCAAGATAATTTTCTCTCTCATTAGACTAAGTAAGAGTCTCCTTTGAGTTTCTTAGTTTTATATAGGTATACAAGATTGTCAAAATGTGTTAACTTTAAGAGGAAGTCACTTGAGAAAAGACTACATGGCTCTTAAGGAATTTGATTAATTGGTAAGTTGAATACTTGAACTACATAAGACATTTATAAAATTTGATATGTGTAAAAAGAGTTATGAGCTCTACCAAACCTTTTTATTGCCATGTAATTTTACTTCTGAGGTTCTTGGATTTATTACATTATTCTGATTACACCTGAGAGAAAGTGGGTGTCTTTCTTCTTTTGGTCTGAGTTACAAATGAATTGGGTTTCTAAAAGGCACTCCACCACCACAACCTTTGACCAAGAGTGAAGCAGATCCCAAATTCTCTATTAACTGTTCATGGTCATGCTGTGTTCTCCAATTCTATATTTTATCAAATCCTCTAATTTAGGCATTACACAAGCAATTTTTTTTTCCTCTAAGAAGTGCCAGGATTTTAAAAAATGGCCACTAGTTGCCTGTTTATTGTATGACTTTAAAACTGAATATGTGTAGTCATTCTGATAACAAGAGTACAGGACTGAGTAAATTTATACTTTTAATGAAGAGTGGGGTTCTTGACTTTATCCTTTCGGCCTGTGTGACCTCTTACTGAGGATCCAGGAGGGAGCCCTTCGGGGAACTCCCAGTGGGGACATCTTCTTTGATGTTATTTGGTTGCTTTGTGGCTTGGTCCTTTGAGAACCAACTTGTTTGAGGATGTGAACCTTATAAAATATGTGAACGTCTCTAGGAGACTTCTCACCTTTAGGCACTGTCTTCCCAGTGCTTGGCATATACTAGTCGAGATGAGATGATAAATATTTGCCAAGGGAATGATTGGAATAAGAATGAACTATTTTAAAACTTCTGTTTAAAAAATGAGTTCACAACTTGAGCCAAGTCATGCCATCTGGTCAAAGGCTATTTATAGTTCCTAAGTGGTGTCATTTTAGCCTGGTACAGGAGGGTGACTGTCACTGCACTTGATGTTATCCATAATTATGTGTCCATAATGCTTAAAAGAGCAGATGCTTTAAAGTAGGTGTGATTTGTTGCCTGGATCTTGATTTAGCAGCAGACACTCTTTTTTAGAATGAGTGGCCTGCCTTCTCTAGCATAGGATCAGAGAAGAGATAGCACACCAGCATTCATATCCAAGGTGAATCCGGTGCTGACTTCACTGTCATGAACTATTTGCTTCTAACATCACGACTTAGGCTATCATGTAGGCAGTTGAATGCTGGGCCTTTACATTTTTATTTCATGGTCATTTGGAAAAATAAATAGATATGGAGTATCTGAATTTTGATGAGTTTTAAGTTACATTAGAAGAAGAAAATGGCTAATATTTCATCCATTAAAAAATCTTCATTGTTAAAACTACAACAACAAGGAAGATATATCTGCAGTGTGCATTTTATTGTAGATGAATTATCTCTGGGAGAATCAGGCCATCTCAACTGTTAAGAGCCTAGGGTTTGCAGCTGGATTGCCTAGAACAGTGGTTCTCAACCTTTCTAGTGCCTTTAATACAGTTTCTCATGTTGTGGTGGCCCGCAACAATAAAATTATTTTTGTTGCTACTTCATAATTGTAATTTTGCTACTATTACGAATCGCAACCCACAGGTTGAGAACCGCTAGCAGGGTCGCCTAAGACCATTGGAAAACACAGATATTTACATTACGATTCATAACAGTAGCAAAATTACAGTTATGAAGTAGCAACAAAAATAATTTTATGGTTGGGGGTCACCACAACATGAGGAGCTGTATTAAAGGGTTGCGGCATTAGAAAGGTTGAGAACCACTGGTCTAGAAGCAAATCCTGGCTCTCCCATTCATAGTCTCTGGGACCTTTGGGGAATTGACCAAGTGCTTCAGTTTCCTCATCTGTAAAATGTGACTGAAACTAGAATTTACCCTATAAGGTTGTTTTGAGAATTAAATGAATTAGATTATTTGTTAGTGCTCTTGAGTTCTTGTTAAGTAAAATTTAAAAATAAAACACTGTACTCTTTATGATAATACCTCAATCTTCTCATCCCTAGCTGCACCTGAGAACCACCTGGGGAGATTTCTAAAAATAACAATATCTGGGCTCTGTTCCAGGGGTTCTGATATGTGGCTAAAGTTAAAAACTACAGCAATATGTTAGTTTAAAAGGCACAGTAGATTTTGATGAGTGATGCTATAACAGTATTCTGAATTTCTAATAATTATGGCATCATGTGACAGGGAGACTCCATTTGCTTCATTTCCAATAACATTGAAAAACCTTCTCAGAGAAAATGAAAAAGATCAGTTTAATAATGAACTTCCATAAGAATGATTGAATTTTCACTTTATTGTATTGCCAGGGAGAAATAACAGAAAATCCTAACATTCAAAGGGAGTCCTGAGACCACCTCTTTTTTGTTTAAATCATTTTTTTCTTCTTTCTGAAAGTGAAAATTTTATATATCTAAGGTGCATGAAGAAGGAAAGCTCTGTTCAAAGTTAAGATGATAAAGCATAGAAACTTTAAAACACCCAAAATGCAAATTGTGAGGAGGTTGGCCCCTCTATTCAGCAGAGCTCTATAAATGTTTGGTGACACTCTTCTCTTGTTTTAGTTGGGAATGCAGGCAGTGCTGAGGGAACCAGATTAATTTGAGGAAATAAGTTATATCAACATTTTAGTATCTCTGAAGAAAGAAATCAAAGTACCTCACTTTTGTTGGGTGTGACTGACTGAATTGTTTGGGATTGTATTAATGGAAAATTCAAGTGTCAAGAGTGTCACTGAAGGCCACATATGGCACAGACAGGCAATTTTGGGTAGTATTACAATGCTATTTTTATATCTGAAGATGAATATAGCCAGAGTTTTTGTACAATGTCTAATTTCTTTCTCTTTATATAACTATTTTTGTTTATGGTCACATGCATCAAACAACTTAATCCAATGCATTTGAATAGCCAGTGTGTCTCCACCTTCCCCCATCATTTTTATTTTATCTTCACTCCAGGATTTGTTTACTGACTGGGGATTGAACCCATCCTAACTGGGAATTGAACCGGTGATCCTTCAGTGCATGGGACGATGCTCCAACCAACTGAGCCACCCAGCCAGGCCCCCCATCATTTTTTTTTTTAAATGAAAACCCAGTTTTGTAGAGGAAATCTCATAGTTTTTGCAATGTGTTTCTTCATCAATAATGAGGTAGTTTTTATTTTTGTAAAAGTTTTTGGTAGATGATTCACATTTGCACTGTGTCTGGGTTGACTCAAAAATTCATCATGAATGAGTAACCCACTCTAGGTCTTGATTTCTACATCTTTAAAATGGATTTAATGGCTTTAATTTTGAGCAAATTTTTTTTTCTTATGTCTTTGTCTATTCCCATGCATTGTTATTTCAAGCTTAAGTTGCTTTTAGTGCTCTATAACCTGTGATTCTTCCAAGATCCAAGCACAGACCCCCTCAATGCGCTCAATAAATATCTGTAGGCTGACAGACTCCTGGACATCTTGAAGATAGTAATTGCAATAAGTTAATTAAGGGAGGTAGAGGGAATTTGAGGGCCCACCATAAACACTGCATGTCCCTTTCCTCCCGAACTTTCAGATTGTGCTGCTTATTTTCATCCATTTCCTGAGAAGGCCCCACAATATCCTCTGGCATTTTTTTTTTAATGTATTTTATTGATTTTTTACAGAGAGGAAGGGAGAGGGATAGAGAGCTAGAAACATCAATGAGAGAGAAACATCGATCAGCCGCCTCCTGCGCGCCCCCTACTGGGGATGTGCCCACAACCAAGGTACATGCCCTTGCCGGGAATTGAACCTGGGGCCTTTTAGTCTGCAGGCTGACGCTCTACCCACTGAGCGAAACCAGTTTTGGCATCCTCTGGCATTTTAAACTTAACCATCTCACCCCCAAGTTTTCCCAGTAACTACTTTAATCTAAGTTCCTTATGTTTCAGTTCAGACTTGTTAGCTTTTGTTTAATTAATGAAGATGGAGAATAGACAGCAAAAAGAGAATGGTGAGACAAGAGGCTTTGTCGTTGGGGATTATTATTGGGACAAAAGCCTTAAATTTTCTATGAACCCTCTCAGGAGTGTCCTTGGCTCTGCACCAGCCTCTGAGCATCACGAGAGCCAAGTGTGCCTTTTTCTTGCACAGCAGTCAGTCACTGGTGGCTGGCAGACAGTCTAGCACATAGTAGGTGTTCATAACTTAATATTTATTAAGTAAAAACAAGCCCACAAACTCCTATGGAAGTTTTGAGCAATGGAAGATTTATCATATGGATCTTATGCCACATAGAATTGTGCCTTAAATCAAGAAAACCCTTAGCAAAATCAGAGGCTGAAAAGCAGATACATTAGATTATTTATTTATATAAGATTTATGCTGTATTTCTTTAAAATAGCCACTTAATCCAATGTTTTGAAAACGTGATTTAAGTGTATACAAACACTGCTTTACACAGAAGTGTCAGTGCACTCGTCTCTTTTGAAGTGAATTATCTGAAAATCATGCTTCCTAAAATAATATTTATTCTACCTAACTCATGTCATATCTTAATTTTTTTTGGAGGGTGGAAATATTGGGGGCCAAGCAGAAGCCCAACTCCAGGGGAAGGACTCCACTTTGCTCCAGCCTAGCGATCCCTTTTTTTAAGAACTATGGGATACACCCTCATGCCATAACTTTAAATGGAAAAAAAATAGCTTAATTATTAATATAAAAGAAATTGCTAAACATCAGGGAAATTACACAATACTTTCTGGTCTAAACACAACATTAACTCACAGAAAACACTATATCTTATTGCCAGAAAATTTAATAAGCGTTCTTATAAGTCTTGGTTTAAAAAAAAAAAAGCATCTGAAAAGTTAGTATACATGTTTTGGAATGCTATTTTATTAAATCTTCCTTCTTAATCCACCAAAGAAAATGAACAGCTTATCTAAACATTTTGTGTGAGATCAAACTAGCAAGTGTCTTTTGAGATCCCTTAACTGTATGGGAGTTTAAATTTTAATTTAAAAATCCAGGAAGATGTATACCAAAAAGGAGACATTCCTCTCATGTGTAAACACACACAAATAGAAAAAAGGAGAAAAAAGTGGAAGATATTCTGAACTATTAATAATGGTTACCTCTCATGCTGAAATTAGGAGTGATTTTTCATTTGTATATTTCTGAAGATTTTCCCATGAACATATATAACTGGCATAATTTAATTAAAAATATTTTTAGAAAAGAAACTGTGTAACAGTATTCAATGAGTACCAAAAGAGGTGCGGATAGAAAGGGCTCTCTAATAGGGGAATGAACTCACATGGGTTTGGGCAGCCAGTATACACAGCAGAATGGGCCCTGAGCCAGGTCTTGAAGAGTAAGTAGTACAATAACAATGATGGTTTCTTCAACTTATATGTTACTTTTGCAGTAGACTATCTCCTCAGTCCATATTTTCTCTTCTCTGTTGAAAGAGGCCCAGTTTTGTTCAGTTATGATGGTTCCTTTCCAGTGGTCAGGGACTGGTTCAAGGTTGGACCTGTGGCACAGTGTTGGCCAGGAAGATGGGGAAGGGAACGTTTTTTTTAAGACACTAGAAGAGAAGATCTTTTATGGCCTGTGGGCTTTGTCTGGTCTCATCTGGCACCTGTAGCTAGAGGAACCTCCTGTAACCACAAGGGGAACGACACTCAGGATAGTAGAATGTGAGGTTAGGAGGAACCAGGGTCACCGGCACCATTATTATTTCAGCTACTGTGCTTCGGGTGAACTAGTTTCTTCTTCTCTATTTATAGGTATGTACCTTAATTAATTTCCTGTTGTTTAAAGCCAGTTAGAATTGGGCTGAAAGCATCCTCACTGATACAATTCTCCAATTTGCAACCCTGTTCAGATCCAATATTGATTTTAACATGAACTCTGTGAAGTAGATAAAACAGTATTAGTCAGGCTTCTCCAGATAAACAGAACCAATAGGGTGTGTGGTGTGGCATGATGTGTGTGTGTGTGTGTGTGTGTGTGTGTGTGTGTGTGTGTTTGTAGAGAGGGAGAGGGAGAGGGGGAGAAAGAGAGATATCAGTCGATTTAAGGAATTGGTTCACAGGATTGTAGAGGCTAGATGAGTCCAAAATGGCATGATTCCTTCTAATTCAGAGGAGATTGGTCTTTGTTTTTTTTCGGTTTTTTGTAAGGACTTCAACTGATTGGACAAGGCCCATCCACATTATGGAGGATAATCTGATTTATGCAGAGTTCACTAATTTAAATGTTAATCTCCTCCAAGGAATGCCTCACAAAAATATCCAGAGTAATGTTTGACCAGGTATTTGGGTACCGTGGCCTAGCCAAACTGAAACAGACAATTAATCATATTATTTCCCATATACAGATGATGTAACTAAAGTTAAGTGACTATAACTTGCCTAAGATTTCAAATCCAAGTTAAATAATTTTAAATCTTTCTACCTTCTCTGTGCTCTTTCAAGTGGAAATGCATCTTCATGCAAATGAAGGGATGTGGTGCTTATAACCAGTCTGTCAGTTCTGAATTAAGTGTGTACTCTTGCCAAGCAACATTCTAGGAGCCAGGGATCCAAAGTGCAGATGGAGGAGGAAAAGACAACCAGGGGAGAGTGAGAATGTGATTGGATCTGGCTCAGGAAGTCTCGTATTGGCTTTAGTGGATGATACTCATTGACTAGTGGCCTGGTGCACAAAATTTGTGCACAGGGGGATTGGGGGGGAAGGATATCCCTCAGCCCAGCCTGCACCCTCTCCAATCTGGGACCCCTCAGGGGATAACCAGCAGTCGGACATCCCTCTCACAATCCAGAACTGCTGGCTCCTAACCGCTTGCCTGCCTGCCTGATTGCTCCTAACTTCTTCTGTCTGCCAGCCTGATTGTCCCTAACTGCTCCCCTGCTGCTTGATAGCCCCCAACCACTTCTGTCTTGGCTCTGCATCCAGGACCTAGAATTCCCTCCTCACACTGACCACAGGGCACCTGGGATCCAGGCTTCCCTCCCTCTCAGCCATAGCCACCCCATCTGGCTACAGCCACAGGAGATGGTGGGCAGGTGGCTTCACCTGGACTGCAACTGCAAGTGCTGGTGGCCCGGAACCACATGGTGGGCGACTTCTCTATCTCCTGGGCCACACCCAGCCGCAGGTACTGGTGCCCAGGACTGCGGGGTGGCTGGTTTCTCCGTCTACTAGGCTGTAGTCAGTTACAGGTGATGGCACTTGGACTGCAGGCGGGCAGCTTCTCTGTCTTCCCTGGAATGCAGTGTGGGAGACTTCTTTGGCTGGCTGTGGCCTGGGATCACGGGGTAGGTGGCTTTTTCATCTCCCTGGCTGCAGCCAGCCTCAGGTGCTGGCACCTGCTTTCTCTGTCTCCCCTAGAACATGGGGCAGGCGGACGTGAAGCTTCTGCTGCTGTCTGCAGCCTGGGATCACGGGGCAGGTGGCTTCTTCGTCTCCTGAGCTGCAACCAGCCTTAGGGGCTGGCGCCTGACTTCTCTTACTCCCACAGGCTCAGAGCGGTGGGGGGCGGGGCTGGTGCCATCATTTCAGATTAATTTGCATACTCACTCTGATTGGCTGGTAGCATAGCAGAATGATGGTAATTTGCATGTTTCTCTTTTATTAGTATAGATGGTTAGTGATTACTTGGTCAGAAAGTTCATCACTAACCATCAGGCTAAAGAGTTAATTCTTATTATATAAGTGGAAAAAGCTGTGATGTTGATGACAATGTCCCAAAGTCCAGAATCATACAGAACAAAGAAAGGAGGAGGATCTTTAAAAGTCCTTTTATCCTGGTGACAGTTTCTCAATTTGCATATAATTTATCACAGAACTTAAAATAAAAGAATCCAGAAATCATTAAGAACTTATCTTTAGTGTGGGTAATTTAGTATTATCACATTTCAAAATAAATTTATCATTATTTTAGGAATTACATAGTGTAAATCAAACTTGTCCGTGACATCAGGGCCCCATATGGACGATTAATTAAAGCTGGGATGCTGAATTTGGATAGTTTGCTATGTTCTTCAAATACTGGTCTCCCTTAGGATTAAGACAGGAAAGTCCTGCCCTAACTGGTTTGGCTCAGTGGGATAGAGCGTCGGCCTGCAGACTGAAAGGTCCTAAGTTTGATTCCCGTCAAGAGTACATGTATCTTGTTTGCGGGCACATTCCCAAGAAGATGTGTGCAGGAGGTAGCTGATCAATGTTTCTCTCTCATTGATGTTTCTAACTCTCTATCCCTCTCCCATCTTCTCTGTAAAAAATCAATAAAATATATATATAAAAAAAGACAGCAAAGTCCTGACATTTTGATTACTCTGTGTATAGGAACCTTTAGCATGAGAACAATAAACAGCCTTTTGAAGATTCTTAATGAGATGTGGAGGGAGCTTGCCTAAAAACCGGTCTCCCTCACTAATCTATACTAATAAAAGGGTAATATGCTGATTAGACCGGACATCTTCTGGGCAAAGCCGCAGTGGCAGAGGCCAAGGCAGAGGTGGTTAGAGGTGATCAGGTCGGCAGTGTGGAGTAGTTAGCGGGCGAGCAGGCAGGCAGGCAGAGGCGGTTAGGGGAGAGCGGTTAGGAGTGGTCCCGGAGGGGTCCTGGATTGGAGAGGGTGCAGGCCGTGCTTAGGGACCACTCTCCTCTGCCCACCCCTGCACAAATTTCACGCACCGGGCCTCTAGTAACTAAAAAAAAATGAGTGCACTCTAAATGGAAAGCCACAGCGCTTTCTTTTTCTATATGCTCTTCATCCATGTCAGCAGCCTTTGCTTTGCCTGGTGTTAAGCCCCCGTTTACAGTGTGTGGAAGCAGCACACTGGTTCTGGAAGCACCCCTAGGCACAGTGAGCCTGGAATATGCAATGGCCTTCCCACACAGCAGCAGGCAGCCTGGGGCTACCAGGTCAGCCAAAAAGTAAGTTGAGTGTTCTGCACATGAGCACATGAGCACACATGTGGACTAAGCAACATGTAACGGTTTCCAGAGGGGACACCAAATGCTTCCTATTGAGACGAGTGCACCCGGTGGACCGAAAGCTGACCGAGTGGCCTAAGAAGACCACTTCTTAAAGCAACCAGAGCGGCGGCCATCCATGGGAGATTAGAGGTGAAGCTGCAGGGCCTCGGGGAAAGCCTGTCTTTTAACAAGTGTTTGGATGCCTAAGCCTGGCCCAGTGCCTCCTCTGCTTCTAAATTTAAGTGCTTACATTTTAGTCAGTTCACATTTCACTTCTCTTCCAGTCACATAAATTATGTAGGAACCTTTAAGAGCCCTTGCAGATGGGAACTAGCAGGTGCCACCCTGGTTTGCGGTGGAATCTGCCAGGCTTTAAGAGGGGTCTGGTTGTACTCACCTGTCACCTGTGATGACTGAGCCAGAGTGTGTTCTTACTTCCTGGGTTCTTGTGCCCGGGAGCTTGAAAATTCTTACACCCTGCATCCCATCCTCATGAAAAATGGAGTAGAAAAGAGTACTTGATTGCCTTCTCTTATCCCTCCTTTTCTTCCTTTTCTAGGTTATGTTGTTAAAATTAAAATGATGCCTTAGGCAGTTGAACAGCTGGAGGGTGGTGTTAATTATTAGAGTGAAACAATAATTTATTTTTTTTTACCACATTGGCACTTTCTGCTTCTGTTTGCGAAAATCCCTTTAGAAATGTATTGTGTTTTTCTCAGCTTGTCCTGTCTTTCATGTGAATGAATGTGTTCCTTAAAGGCATACATTTGTGAATGTACTTCTCACTTTAAACTGACTAAAAGACAATTCTTTTTAAAATGTAAAAAAATCTACTGAACTGAGCTTTCAATTAATTTTCACTCAGGAGGAAGCATGTTCTCCCGGAATCAGTAGGAGAGGGCCAGTCCCAAGACTGATCCGACTCTCGGGGTGACCATGTAAAGTAGAGCAATACTTGCCCTCTCTCCTCCAGGAGTTCCCATGAGAATACCTGAATGCACGCGTTTGCAGCAGCATGCTCCTTGGGAGGGCAGCTCTGAGTATGAGTATTTGTAATCTCTTTTTGTTCCAAAAAGAATTTAAGGGAGTTTGCAAAAATCCATAAGAACAACAGAACAAAGATTAAATGGAAGACCCTAGAAGAAAGGAGGAAAAAAGAAGGCATAAAAGGGAGCTAGAAATGAGGGAAGAAAAATGCACCCCATACTGCCTGGAATGCTGAACCCTTTATTCACAGCACCGTGAAGTGAAAAACATGTTGTTTCTCAGCAGAATAATTGTTCTTAGTGTGGAGATAGCATTTTCTCCCAAGAGGGCTCACAGAGAAACTCTAATTATGTTAACTGCCTGACATTATGACCTGGGAAGGTAGCTTAATGGCTGTACACTTTTATTTCCTTTCCGTGAAGTGGAGAGAATGAACTTTTTAAAAGATCTGTTTAAGGCCCTGCAGCTCTCAAGTCCAATGAGTGTGTTCTTTTCCCTCCTAATCACTTTTTTTGTCTAGAAAGCGGAACTTTCTTTTTTTCTCTCTTCCCTTATTTCTTCCTATGAATCTACACTCTCCTTCCATCCTCCTTTCCAACCTTCCTTTATACTGTTGCCCAACCTGATCCGGTCAAACTTGTCTTTCTCAGACAGTTTGCTTATCTATTTTTTCCTATTAAAAAAAAAAAAAAAGCTGAGCCCAAGAGCTAGAGCCAAAGTGTTGTGTGTCCCGGAAGAAGGGAGGAAGGAGAGGGGGTGGGCCGTGTGTCATGGGGTGGGGAGCACCGTCTGGAATTGAGGTCTGTCAGGAAACAGAAGGCAGTTTTTACATTTCCTTCACTTCCAGGATGGTTGAGGATTCTGTTTGGAAGCTGGGCTTTTTGTTTAAAATGTAGGCCACAAGGAAAACTGCCTTTGGTATGCAACTGAATGGCTAATTGTTCTTAATTGTATTCCTCTATGCTCAGCCGACCACTAACTACAGTATCAGCTTAAACACAGTGTTTGGGGAAATTGTTTGTGCCTCTGCTTGTTTCTTACATGCCAGTGTTTTCATCGTAGGAGGCAACATGCCTCCAAGTGTCACCATGAAGGCCCGCATGGGCATCTGGTTTGGCTGGCATGTGCACCCCCCATGAATTATGCACAGTCGACATATGGAGAGTGGAGGCTGCAGAACCCATCATCATTGCAGTAGTTGTCCCCCACCTTCAGTGACCTGAGAAGAGGCAGTTTTCCCCTAGATGTGGGCTGGGGTTGTTTTCTCCAGATGTTCTCCAGAGACTGTCAGAAGCTTAATGGATTCTGATGGGAGTGATACTTTGAAATCGTGTAGTGTTGCTGGTCTCTGAAAGTTAAGTTCATTGTGGCAAATAAGATATTTGGTGCGGAGTTCATGCCTGATAAATACACACGGAATCACTCAGCTTTCTTTCCTTCCAACACCTTTTCACCTACTGTTTGCAGTTTTGTTGCTTGGTTCATCTGCTGAGATTAACTATAATTTCTTGTCTTTCTGGCTGGATAAAAAAAAAAAAAAAAAAAGAAAGAAAGAAAGAAAAAAAAGGAATGGCTGTTAGCTCTTGTCACCATGCCCAAACATGAAGTAATTATTCTTTTTTTTTTTTTTTAATATGGAACGCTTCACAAATTTGCATGTCATCTTCGTGCAGGGGCCATGCTAATCTTCTCTGTATCATTCCAATTTTAGTATATGTGCTGTCGAAGTGAGCACAGTAATTATTCTTTTTAAACTGGAGACCTAGATGATAGGGCGTTTGTGGTTAAAATAAATTAGTCAAGCCCATTGGGTTTGACTGTCAGCTGGACTAATAACTTATCTTAAGAATGTCTGTGCTGATCTGTAGCTAACACAACAAGCTAAATAATTAAGGGGTGAAACTCGTGGTTTTCTTTAAAATTGTAACTGGGATTTTACTTCAGAATTTTACCTAGATTTCATCAAATCTGGCCCTTGACAGTCAAATGTGTGAACATCCTTTGCAAAATCCTCCATGTGGCCCAGTTTTATTCATAGAGAAGGACTTACAGCCCTTCCTCTCAACATACCAGTTCAACAAAAAAGCAAAAGATGCCCTAATTGGTTTGGCTCAGTGGATGTGGATAGAGCGTCGGCCTGCAGACTGAAGGGTCCCAGGGTCGATTCCGGTCAAGGGCATTGTACCTTGGTTGCGGGCATATCCCCAGCAGGGGATTTACAGGATGTTTCTAACTCTCTATCCTTCTCCCTTCCTCTCTAAGGAAAAAAAAAAAAAAAGCAAAAGAGCTGATTCCTCTGAGTGGAAAACTCTTTTGTGGCATATTAGTCTCTTCCTTCCTTCCTTCCTTCCTTCCTTCCTTCCTTCCTTCCTTCCTTCCTTCCTTCTTTTCTTTCTTTCTTGCCTAATATCTTACATTTTGCTGCAAATAATTGAGTGCTATTCCCTTGGGCATTGATGCAAATGAGCCTGGATTCCATTGATGGAAAGACCCCACCTGGTGTGATTTCTGAGCTTTTCTGTCTGCTTTTCATAGGAATGTTATGTAATATTTTCTTATTAGGTTATCTTTCCTAGTTGACACTTCTTGACTCCTACCTATTGCTTCCATTACAGTGTATTAGAATTTTGTGTAAAGTAAGAGTAAATGTATGTTAATAATGACCTTTGGGGAACTTCTTCGAATAAAGAACATGACAGTCTGTGCATTTATAACCATTTCATCAATTCTGGAGACCTTTTCCCTCTTTCAGCTCTCTATATTTGCACTCCAGTAAGAAAAAACTGAAGGGAGCCTTGTTGAAAAGATCCTCGATGGCCCTTCTCCATGGTATAATGACCAGATAATTCTAGCAGTCCTTTACACTGTGAGAAAAACACCTATTAGCCCTGGCTGGTTTGGCTCAGTGCATAGAGCGTTGGCCTGCGGACTGAAGGATCCCAGGTCAATTCCGGTCAAGGGCACATGCCTGGGTTGCGGGCTCAATCCCTAGCGGGGGACGTGCAAGAGGCAGCCGATCCATGATTCTCTCTCAATCATTGATGTTTCTATCTCTCTTTCCCTCTTCTTTCCTCTCTGAAATCAATAAAAATATATTTAAAAAAAAAAAAGAAAAACACCTATTGTGGCTCTTTAGTTAATAGAAAGGACAAACT
Source organism: Lasiurus cinereus (assembly GCA_011751065.1). Lineage (NCBI taxonomy): Eukaryota > Metazoa > Chordata > Mammalia > Chiroptera > Vespertilionidae > Lasiurus > Lasiurus cinereus. The sequence goes on from JAAGEH010000304.1 coordinate 6,932,009, forward strand.
TGAGAATAACTATACACACTATAACTTATAGATAGACTTTCTAAGTAATTGAATGACTGAATGACATAGATATCTAAGTAAAGTATATCATTGTGAGTTACATTTTTATTAACTTTTATTCTAAGCTATCTCAAATTATTTGAAAGATTTGGTAATAGTTTGATGGGTAAGATGGTATTCTTTTTTGCTCATTGCTTCAAAATTCTAGACAGGTGTTATTTTAGTCCTCACGGGACCGTTGGTGATTTTGATGGTTGGCTCAACTGGGCTGGATCTGCAGAAGAGGTTTTCTTACAAAGAGTGTCACAGTTACTCACTAGCTGCCTCAGCAAACATCTTAATGAGCCATTATTAGCATCATTGAAACTTGCCGTTGAGCATTATCAGTCCACATTGTTATTGCTTTTTTCTTTTCCTCTGAGCCTGTCTTCTTTCCTGTCCTCTGAACCTTCCCACATTGCCTTCCATCTGTTTCTTCATCTCATTTCTTTCATCTCCCAGCATGCACTCTTTCCATTGTCCATCCATTTGTTATTGTTCTTAGCACAGTGCCCAACATATAAAAGAACTCATTAGATAGATGGATAGATAGATTGTTTTTGTGAATACATCTAAAAATTATTTTAGCCAGCTTCCAATAAAAGCATTACAATAAGAAAGGGGGGGGAGGGGAAGGAAAGAACCCTTCAAAGTAACTGGGGGAATTATAAGTACCAGAAAATCTAGGCTAACTGGTCACTACAATGAGTCTCAAATTTAATTATTGTGGTTTCTCGAAGTTTTCAGAAAAGGACACGCAATGAGTTACGCATCACTTATTGTCTAGTGGAAGGAAGCATGCCAAGTCATCAGGAAGAACAGTTTGTTTCTAAGTGCTTATTTCTGTCTATATGATTGCTCATTCAACAAAATAATTGACAGTCTCATAGTAATTTTACAATAAGCTGCCGAAGTTTTTCTCAGTTAAAAAAAAAAGTATTGAGCATCCAGTATGTGCAAGGCACTGTACCAAAACAGATCATACAAAGATGAGTAAGAAATAACACGGGCTCTGCCATCTTTTATTATATCCTGTGAAGTGAGTTGATAATAATTAACATTCATTGACCTGCTGGTATGTGTCTGGTTCCTAAGTGTATACACGTATTAACATTCATTCTTAGAACAACCTATTGTACTGTTATTTCTCTATTTTACAAAGAAACTGGGGCAAAGAGAGGTTAAATAATTTGTCCCAGATTTCATAGCCTATGCCTGGCAATAGGTGGGGTTTGAACCGAAATAAGGCTGACTGGCTCCTGAGCCCACATTTTTAACCATTATTCCGTCTGACTTCTCTAGAGGTATAAGGAAAGGAAGAGAAACAGATTTGTGGAGGCTGGAGGAAGATAGAGATGTTTGGCTTGGAATATGTGAATTTGAGTTGTCTGAAAGTATCAGAAATGTGGATGTCCATGGGTTATGGAGTATCTAGATTGCAGCTGGGCAGAGAGATCTGGGCCAACATTTAAGTGATTTTCAGGTGCCAACCATACATGGTTGGTATATGAAGCCATAAGGAGAATGTCTATGAAATGTATGAGATGAAAACATTTAAAAAATCTACTCTTAGAAACAAAGGTCTGAGAGCATAAATTATAATTCAGTAAAGGCATAACTACCAGGATTTAACTTAATCCTATCTAATAAAAGAGTAATATGCAAATTGACCATACCTCCGCTACATTCACCAGCCACACCCACCAACCAATCAGAGCAAGTATGCAAATCCAACCAAGATTGCTACGGCCACAGAGAGAGCTGGAGGGAGGATTGGGTTGCCCCTGGCAATAGAGGAAGCCAAGCTTTCTGCAAACCCTGGCCAGCCCAAGATAAATAAATCCCAGATACCAGGGCCTCTGCTTGAGTCACAGTGGGGGCACGGCCAGCCTGCAAACCACCACAAGCCCCTCGCCCAGACCACCCCACGCATCAAGGGAACACCACTCTGATCCAGGACACCCTTCAGGTCAAACCAACTGCCCCCCCCCCCATGCACCAGGCCTCTATCCTATCTAATAAAAGAGTAATATGCAGATTGATCATTACTCCAACACACAAGATGACTGCCCCCATGTGGACACAAGACGGCCAGCAGGGGAGGGCAGTTGGGGGGGGAGGGTGATCAAGCCTGCAAAGGAGGGCAGTTAGGGGTGACCAGGCCCACAGAGGAAGGCAGCTAGGGGCAAACAGGCTGGCAGGGGAGCAGTTAGGCATCAATCAGGCTGGCAGGGGAATGGTTAGGGGGTGATTAGGCTGGCAGGCAGAAGTGGTTAGGGGCAATCAGGAAGGCAGGCAGGCAGGCGAGCACTTGGGAGCCAGCAGTCCTAGATTGTGAGAGGGATGTCAGACTGCCCATTTAGGCCCCATCCAGGTAGGATCAAGTCTAAACGGGGAGTTGGACATCTCTCAAGGGGTCCCAGATTGGAGAGGGAGCAGGCTAGGCTGAAGGACACCCACCACCCCCGTGCACGAATTTTGTACACTGGGACTCTAGTATAATATAAAGATATATAACCCTCTGGCAACTGGATGGGCATATACATGTTAGGTGCTAGGGTTAAGCTCAGCTCATAAGCAGGAAGGAGTGGTAAGCACTATTCTCATTTTGTAATAGCTGGCCATGTTTGAGACACATATGTCTCAGGTCTTGCAATTCTTTCCAAGAAAGTGCTCTTATTCCCATCTAACAGCTGAGGAAACTGAGGCCAAAAAATTAAGTAGCATGCCAAGGTTGCACAGTTGTCAGTGGCAGAGCTCGGGTTGAAAGCCAGAGCTTTGTGACTGCCCCTGATGCATGGAGTTGGGCCACAGGAACAGGCAGGGTTGTGAAGCTTTGCTAGGAAGATAGTTGAACTGGTCTCACAGCACAATCGAGGGCCTCAAGTTGCTTCTGGTAGTGCATGGATGAAATAACCCAATCCCAAAAGATTTTGAGCACTAGTGTTCCATCACTCATCATGTAAGAGAACCCTAGAACAGCTGTAGCAATGGTAAATTTGCTTTGAAGCAGGTGCATACTGGGTGAGTGAGCCACCCAGTATCCCCAGCTCGTTCTCCTGTCCCCCAGCTGCGGTCCTCCCCAGGCACTGAGCAGTCTCCCAGGTAGGCTGCATCATCCTCCCTGACTGTGCAGTGACGTGGCCGGGCCACTGATCCACATCTCAGTTACTCAGGCACAAATGATGACTTCCTGGCAGAGCCCTCAGGAAGGTCCCCTACCCCCACCCCAGGAAACAAAACAAACAGAGCCTTTCCTATTCCCCTGTTTTGACATCCTCTTTCTGCCCCCGCCTCCCAATCCCAAAAAGGACAGCAGAAATGTGGATTCAGCACTTTTACGTTTAACTCTTCATTGCCATTAGTATTCATGGATGATTCTTGAGGGACACATGCCTCTCCTCCTTTCCCCTTTGTCGTTTCGGGGTCCAGCTAAGTTTCTAATAGTTGGCTTCTCCCCACTGCTTTTCCTGCTCCACATCTCAGCGGGCTCAGCTATGGACCCAATGGCTTCAAAGTGTCCTTGTCCTCATTATTACTCCGGGAGTGTCTGCATGTTGTCACCATGTAGTATGCACACTCTTAGCTTTGTGGGCTTTGTGGTTACTGTCTGTCAGTATCATAATGATTGTTTCTTTTTTCCGTTGAAAGTGGTGCTTTCTGGAATGCTTTTCCTTTTCTCTGACCAACATAAAAATCTTTCCTTTCAATCTTGAACCCCTTTCTCAGCTTTCTCTATTATGCTGCTTTGGGGAGATGTCTCAGTTCTCGCTCGCTGGGAAACAGGTGGAGTTTATTGGGCAGTGCTTTGGGAACAGCCCCTCTTCAGAAGCTTGCAGGGATCTCACAGGGAGCTCTGGAGCTGGGGTGGCCCCGAGGGAGGGGGCTGGATCTTGGGTGAGGTGGCTCCCGTCAGCCAGCCACAAGGACTGGGGAGGAATTCAGCTGTGAGCCTTCCACAGCCAACACTCCTGGCAAGTGGAGGAGTGAGCACTTCAGTTCCGGAGCAGGAACCTGAGCAGACTCACAGCATCCTCTGCAACAGCCTTTCTGTCTGGTCACCGCTGCATGGTCTCTTCCGCAGAAGTCATCCTGGTGATAAAAGCCTTTTCACCTAAAAGTACCTCCTATCTTCTTTTGCCCTAAACGGCATTATGAACTAGAGGTTTTTGTAATGAACAATTAAAAGCAAGCCAGCATGATAATGGGGAATGTCTCATTTTCATTTTCTCCTTGATACTATTATCGTCACCATCCTCATTTTGGCCTTAATTACTTCTATTTGGATTCATGGAATAGAATAGCTTTTTAAAAAATATTTTTTTACAGTTTTATTGTCATATAATTGACATACAATAAACTGCACATATTTAAAATATATAATTTGATGAGTTGTTGCATGCCTCTTGACATTATTAAGATAGTGAGCCACCCCTAGATTGTGTCATGCTCCTTTGTAATTCTTCCTTTGGTAGCACTCCTAGCTCCACCTGCTCCAGGCAACCTCTGATCTGCTTTCTGTCACTAGATTAGTTTGAATTTTCTAGAGTTTTATATAAATGAAATCATGCAGTCTTCTTTTTTTGAGGCAGGGGGGTGGTCTGATGTTTTTCCCTTGGCACAGTCATTTTGAGATTCATCCATGCTGTTGTGTATATCAGTAGTTACTTTTTTCTAATTGTTGAGTAGTATTCCATTGTACTTCCACTGACCTAGTTGATGGACATTTAATTGTTTCCACTTTTGACTACTATAAGTAAAGATGCCATGAACATTTGTGCACACGTCATTATGTGGACAACCACTTTCACTTGTCTTGGGTACTTAGGAATGGAATAGCTGGATCACATGGTAGGTCTGTGTTTGACTTTATAAGAAACTACCAAACTATTTTCCAAAATTGTGGCAGCATTGTACAGTCTTACCAGAAGTTTATAAGAGTTGCATTTGTTCTACATCATCACTGACACTTAGTATGGTGAGTCTTTTCAGTTTTAGCCAGTCAAGTGTGCAATGGTATTTAATTGTGGTTTTAATTTGCATTTCTTTAACCCAGGATCACTAAAGTTTTTCTCTTGTTTTCTTTTAAAAGTTGTATGTTTCTAGCTCTCACATTGAAGCCTCGGGCCTGTTGTGACTTAATTTGGTTTATGGTGTTAAGAGCTTAAAGTTTTGTTTTTTTTATATGTAGATACTTATTCCAGCATTATTTGTTGAAAAGATTTTTCTTTATCCATTAAAGATTTTTTCAAGAATGAGTTGCTGAGAGTTTTATAATGAATGGCTTTGAATTTTGTCAAATGATTTTTTTCCTGTATCTATTAAGATGATAATGGTTTTTCTACTTGATTCTGTAGATGTCAGCTTAGCAATATAAGGAGTCATTTCAACTGAAAGTACTACCTGGTTCATTTTGCCCTAAATTACATAATGAGATGGAGGTCTTTCTAATGTAAAACAAGAACTATTAGCACAATGAAGAAGACCTAGATACCACCTTCTCCTTTAGTTACCTTTATCTCCATCCATCCGGTTGCCTCCTGCACACACCCTAACTGGGGATCAAACCCACAACCTAGGCATGTGCCTTGACCAGGAATGAAACTTGTGATCTTCTGGTGCACAGGACGACCCAGCCAGGGCACCATCCTAATTTTGGCCCTTAATCACCTCTAATTCAGATGAGTGGATTAGCTTCTTTTTCTTTTTTTAATAGACTTTATTGGAGTGACATTGGTTAATAAAATTATATAGGTTTAAGGTGTACAATTCTATAATACATTATCCATATGTTGTATTGTGTGTTCACTACCCCAAGTTTCTTTCCACCACCATTTATCCCCCCCTCTTTACCGTCTCCTTCCTCCCCAACCCCCATTTCCTTCTGGTAATGACCATACTGTTGTCTGCCTATAAGGTTTTCTTTGTGTTTTTTAAAAACATACATTTATTGATTTCAGAGAGGAAGGGACAGAGAGAAAGAAACATCAATGATGAGAAAGAATCATTGATTGCCTCCTCCTGCACGCTCCACACTGGGGATCAAGCCCAAAACCCCAGCATGTGTCCTGACCAGGAATCGAACCATGACCTCCTGGTTCATAAGTCGATGCTCAACCACTAAGCCACGCTGGCTGGGCTGTTTTTTGTTTGTTTGTTTGTTTGTTTTATGGTTTATTCCCTTCACCCTTTTCACTCAGTCCCCTACCTCCTCCTCTCTGAGTAGACTAGTTTCTTAACTGTTCTTTTCTCCCACCTCTTCCTCTTTATGTCACTGAGAAAAATTTTCCTAAAGGACATCTTTAGTCATGGTGTGAGTTCTCATGACAAAAACTATTACTGGCTCCTCATTATCCTCAGCAGGTAGGTGAGTGTCTCCCAAAGATCATCTCCCTCTAGGGGTAGTCCATTCCTACCCTCTTGTTCTAATCTAAATGCCTTCACTTCCCACATCTGTGATTTTCATACCTTAGGACACTCATTACACTGTGTTTTATTTTTTTCTTATCTATTTTCTGTTTCATATTTCCCACAAGATTGTAGCCCCTGAATATACAAGCTATGTTGTGTTTATTTTTGTATACCATAATACCTCCCTGATACAGTGCCTTGTGTATGGCAGGCATTTTACATGTGTTTATTGAATGAATACATGCACATATTTGATGCAGTTTCCACAAATACATATTTAATACCAACTGAGAGAATATATATTTGGTACAAATGGAGAATTTTTTTCATTTCCATTTTTTGTAAATAATAATTCCATGATAGTTGCTGGGTTGGTGGTTTTTGCCACTGGTTTTTAGGAAACAGTCTTGGATCAGATATTTTCATTTGAAAGGATAGAGCATACTTTAGAAATATGATGGGTCACATACACGGAATTTTATGACTTTGAAACAGTTTACAGTGTGTAAAGAACTCATAGTTACTGACAGTTTATTTTTCTGACCATTACCAGAGTAATCCAATTATCCTTTGGGGCGGGGGGGAGGAGAGAAGAAGAAAGGAATCCAAACTAACACTCACCAAAAAAAATCCCCTTCACTCTGGGGATACTGATTGCACCTAATAGCTCTTGTTTTGAATTTCATAATTCTAGAAGAGTTAAACTTGAAAATGTATCTTTAAACAATGGAGCCTCTGTTTCCCACCAAAAGGCAGTGATTGTGTTGAGCATTTTAACTGGTTATCAGACCTCAGGCTGCCGGTTTGAAGGGTGAACTTTGGCAATAAGAACTTGGCTCTCAACTCTGTTTTGCAGCTGGCTAGAATGTGAATAAATGTCCTCTGAGAGAGAGGCATGTCTTCTCAAAGGAGGAGCGGAATAGAACCCTCACTCTACCTTTCCCCCTTCTGTCTGTCTGTCTACCCTGAGCCCCTACTTACCTTTTTTGAAAGCATCTTCAGGTACCAGAGAGAGATGTTTTTAGGTCCTAAAAAACTTAGAAAAGAACTAGACGGTTATTTCTATCTTGTAATCCTCATCCTGAAAGATTTATTTATTTTTTTAATGTTTTTTCCCCTCAGATATATTTTTATTGATTTCAGAGAGGAAGGGAGAGGAAAGAGAGGTAGAAACATTAGTAATGAGAGAATCATTAATTGGTTGCTACCTGCATGCCCCCCCAACTGGGGATCAAGCCCACAACCTGGGCATGTGCCTCTGACTGGAATGGAACCTGGGACTCAGTCCACAGGCCGATGCTTTATCCATCAAGCAAAACTAGCTAGGGCTGAAAGATTTACTATTCGTGAAACCCTGTATTAAGAGTGTAGTTTTCTTTCTGCCTTCTCCCTCTTCAAGGAGTTATGCAAATACTGCAGCCTTTGTGCTTTGTGGAACTCAACTACTTCTTGACTTTCGTTGGGTCCCATCGTTGGTTCCTTGCATGATAATGCTTTCATGTGCAGTTCATGCTTCCTCCGGTGCCCCTGTCACCAGCTCACAGCAGGCGCCAGCCTCCTGTTAGTCTCAACATGGTTTCTCCCTTTGAAACCCTCCATGTCCTTCCTGCAGCCCAAGGCTCACCCTCTTTGCCAAAGTCTTTGAGTTTTCCAGTGAGGGGGTGATAAAAGCAGCACAAACCTTCACATTCCCTAGAATTATTTGCCATTCTGTGAATGTAGTAGAAACATTTGAAATGTGTTGGAAGCCTTTCCCAGGATTTATCATTTCAAACAGTGAATCATTTCTGAATTTTTTTTGGCTATTTTCTATATTTTGTCTTAAATTTTTTCATCATGACTCACAGAATTGATTTCATGACCTATGAATGGGTTACACATGTAATGTGTGAAACATTGCTATAGAGGCATGTTCCACTGTTGTGTTGGTAGCATAAGTACGTCTGCTTGATGAACAGATAAACTTGCTGATGTGTTAGTCTTGGCTGGTACAGGCACTTTCTTGAAGTGGTGGATACATACCTTAGATCGTCATTCCTGATTTTTTTCCATGGGGGAGGGGTTTTGTTTTTTTTTGTTTTTTTTAAAAACAAGGACCTGCTTACTGATTTGAAAAAGGAGGCGGGGGCGGGGCAAAAGAGAGAGAGAGAGAGAGAGAGAGAGAGACAATTGGTTGCCTGCGGTAGGCACCCCAATGGGGGATCGAACCCACATCCTTTCAGTATATGGGATGGTGCTTCAATCAGTTGAACCACCTGGCCGAGGCTCATGGGGAGAGTTTTTAAGAGTGCCAGTTAATGGTCTGACTTAGTGAGGCTCCGATGAGGTTTCCATGGCTAGGTCAACTATCAGGTTGGGGCTGGTGAATATTTTTAGTACTTTCTTCTAACGCATCCCTGACCTCCAGCCCAGCGCGTGAGCCACATGTCTCACCCATTGACCGGAAATTCTGCTCAAAACCCCTTCCCGCCCCCATTCCTCTCACAACACCATTCCTGAATATTCTTTCCACTGTATCATCTCCTCTAGAATGACCTACGTGCTTATCCTGCATGCCCATCTTCTGAGTCTGCAGAAGGTGCCTCACATCTGTGCTTTCTTACCCTTCCTATTTGTTGCTGTCACCTACTTAATCCGACTGTACCAAAATGATCTGTTGTGTTTTTGTTTGTTTGTTTGTTTGTTTTTAAGTAGGTGAGCCCCTAGAGATCAGGGAGGAGCCCAGAATAATCGCATTCTTATTTTTTATCTCAGGTGTGTTGTCAGAGTACCTGACACACAATATTTAATTTATGTTTGTGAATGGACCATTCCACACCATTTAGAGCTAGTTTAAACACTGCCCTCACCTTGTGTACTGGGTTAATAATATGCCCCAGCAGCCACAGCAGTGAACCTGACCTGAAAACAGTTCTGTTTATCAGAATCCATATAGTCATCTTGCTCCAATTTGGGCAGAAATTTTTAAGAGCATTTTAACATTTTATTTACAAAATCAGATTAAACTTAAAAAGAAAGCTTCTCTACCATGCCTCTTCATTTTATTGGGATTTCATTTGAAAAAAATTTTTGAGCCTGACTTTCAGAATGTTTATACTGATGGTATGAAGATGAACTTCCTTAACCTTACAGACACTTTAGCTCCTAATTTTCTCATTTAAAGGCTTTGGGGAGGGGGTGGTGTTCTTTGTTAGACTCAGTAACTGATAAGTTGTGTAACTATTTATAGAAATGATGAGAACATTTTAGGTTTTAGAAATAGAATATACCTTCATTCAGTGGCTCCAGATTTTTTTTTGTAGGTTATGTGTGATTTAGCCAACTACATCACATACAACTGGGAGTTGTGAGGGGGCCGCTAACCCATGTGTCTCATGCAGAAAATGATCCTCTTAGTGCAGCGGTTCTCAACCTTTTTTAATGCTGTGACCTTTTAATACAGTTCCTCATGTTGTGGTGACCCCCAATCTTAAAATTATTTTCGTTGCTACTTCATAACTGTAATTTTGCTACTGTTAACGAATCATAATATAAATATCTGTGTTTTCTGATGGTCTTAGGCTCTGCAGCAGCGGTTCTCAACTTGTGGGTCGTGACCCACAGATTGAAAACTGCTAGCAAGATCGCCTAAGACCATTCTTTGAAGATGTGCAGTGCTAATTATAAATCACTGCCCTAAAAGAACTTTTTATTCTCCACCTAAAGAAGGCAGAAGACAAGCTAAGATAGTGGGCTTCTTTAAAAACTCTCCCCAAAAGTGAATATGTGGGGTTTGTTATGACTGAGCCCTTGATGGTGTGGCATGACTATGACAAGTTACTGATGTCTGTTAGCCCCATTTGCATGACATAGGAATGATTCATATTCTTAGGCAACCTAGGTTAGTAAGAAATGGGAACCACTAAAAATAGTATACTTTGCAAGCATGCAATATGCTTTGAGTGTTTGATAAAAAATGTTTATAGACAAGAAAATTAACCAGTAATCACTCTTGAATACCAGAAAATTCAGTTGTTAAAATTCTTTGTAAAATGTAGGGGAATGGATAAACTAGGTACATCCAGACAATGGAATATTTATTACTCAGCACTAAAAAGAAATGAGCTATCGAGCTGCGTAAAGACATGGAAGAACCTTAAATGCATATTGCTAAGTGAAGAAGCCAATCTAAAAAGGCTATGTATTGTATGAATTCAATTACAACATTCTAGAAAAAGCAAAACTATGGAAGTAAGAAAAAATCAGTGGTGACCAGGGGTTGAGTCAGGAGAAGGGTGAACAGGCAGAGCACAGAGGATTTTTAGGGCAGTGATAGTATGATAGTATAATGGTGGATACATGCCACTACACATTTGTCAAACCCATAGAATAGACACACTAAGAGTGAACCCTATTGTAAACTATGGACTTTGCATCATTGTGTCAGTGTAGAGTCGTCGATTCTAACCACTGTACCATTCTGATGAGTGAAGTTGATAATGGGAGAGGCTGGGCATGCATGAGGGCAAGGGGATATAGGAAATATCTCTTCCTTTGTTCAGTTTTGCTGTGAACTTAAAACTGCTCTAAAAAATAAAGTTAAAAAAATTTTTCCTGAAAGAACAAAAATGTAAGAGAGCTCCCACCATCTACCCCAGATTATGGGCAGAATCCCTTAATTGATAGAATATAAATTTGCCTTTTGAGGATCCATTAACAAAGCATACTTTTTTTATATAACAACTGTATTGACGTATATAATTTCCATACCATACACTGTATAATGCATTGGTTTTTAGTATATTTGGAGTTATGTAACCATCACTACACATTTTCATCATCCCTAAAAGAAAGCCTGTACCCATTTGTCATCATTTCTGATTCCTACTACCGCCGCCGGTAGCCCCAAGTAACCATTAATCTACTTTGTCTCATAGACTTGCCTATATTTGACAATTCATGAATGGAATTCCATGAATGAAATCATATAATGTGAGGGTGGGAAAAAGCAGGTTTTTCACTCTCTTTGGTCATCGTTTAAATTACCAGCCATTATTACCTAAAGGATAAATCATAAGTAAGGTTATAAAATAATAATACTATGAAGAAGTCAAATAATAGAAATAAATAATAAAATAACTAATAAATAATAATACAAGAATAAACTGAGTTTGCATACTCATAACTGTAAATCTACTTTTGCCCAGAAATGTCACCGAGGCCTGCTTCGTACCTGGACCAAATTAGGTAATGATGGGAGCCCATGGCCTACCTATTGTTCAGCAGGTAGCCAGCTGCCTGGAGTTCAAATCCTCAATGATAATGGGATCTGGCAAAAATTTGTGCCTTCAGCTGTTCATAGCAGCATTATTCAGAATAACCCAAAAGTAAAAGCAATGCAAATATCCACCAACTGATGAATGGACAAATAAAATGTGTATTCATTCTATGAAATATTATTGGAAATAAAAAAGAATGCAGTATTAGTATGTGCAATCACATGAATGAACCTGGAAAACATGCTAGGCAGACGCAGCCAGATGAAAAAGGAGCAGTCCAGGGGCCCCCACTGCGCCCCTAACTGGTCTAGGTAAGGAGCAAGCCCTGGTGGCTTCTCTGGGCTTCTTCCTTGAATAGATATCATGAATAGATACCCCATTAATCTGATACACAGGGGAAGAAAGGAGATTAGAGACAGGAAGTCAGAGCTTAGATATACAAAATTATTAAAAAACTCAAGCGTGTCAAACTGCTGCTCAGGTGTAGACCTCAGGCAGGAAAGCACGTGCACAGGAGAAAATGCCCACAAACCCGCGGAAAGCCCGTGACTGTGGCTGTGAAAGAATGTCCAGAAGTCCCTGACCTTCAGGTGAAGAAGGAGGCAGACCTAGGGCATAGCACAGCCAGGCAGGGGCCCACCCCTCTCCTGGCTTCTCTCTCGACTGTGTTCTAGGATATACTGAGAGTCTGTGGTAACTTGTGTAGAAACAAAGTAGATTGGTGCTCATTCCTGCCTCCACCCCACCCCCCAGTCTCATGTTGGGAAAGAAAAGCCATATGGGAACTGAGAGTGAGCATATGGGTGTGAGGTAAAACAAACGGGCGGGGAGGGACGGGGCTGCAGTACCGTCTGCTTGTCTTTGTTGCTTGTCTGCTGGCTTCTTCATGGTTCTTTTTCCTCACATCACTTTTCTTCTGGAAGGTTTACTTGGGGGAGCTATGCAGGATTTCATCTTGAATGAGACATGTGAGGTAACAAAGTCTCCAGAAATGGTTTCTCAGTTGGAATTGCATCTCCATTCTACATGACTCAGCAGACTCTGATTCTCGGAAAATAATAAACACAGGGGCCAGTGTGAACCCCAAGAGGACAAAGGGGTTGTTACCAACAGAAGCAGCCCCAACAGCAAGGAGGGTGCCGCCTCGGGGAGGGAGGATGCCGAGCAGCAGTCTCTGAGCACCCGCTTGAAGTCTTTAGAGCCTGCCTTCCTTAATAGCTCCAAATTTATGCCAGGACAGTATGGGGACTAAGTTTTCCCAAAATGTCACCACAGGGGTACAGAACATGCTTGGTAGAGGTAAGGCGAGTGGCAGCTAAAACTATTACAGCCCTTAAATTTCTTCTCAGAAGCTTTGAAAAGCCTCAGAAAGCCATGCTTGCCCCATCCCCAGTGCTTAGTGCCACCTTCCCTCTGTGCAGACATGCTCCGCTGTCTTGATTGGTGCCTCGGTTCACTCCCCATCACTTTCCTCTCACTCCCCTCTTCGCTCCCCTAAAGGTTAGGGAATTAGAGCCCTCCTCACCAGAAGGCTGCATCCCACACCTTCTCTTGATGATGAGATTGTTAAGCATTGCAGGCTGGGCTTTGCAGGACCCATTAACTATGATTGATCATCCTTGTTGAATGACTTGACTTTATGAGCAACTTCACTGCGTGCTTAATAAGGTGAAGTGGAGTCCAGAGGATATCATTTTAAAAAATACTGTTGATGGACAGTAAAGATTAGCATTTAATTGCTTTCCTTGGTAAGTAGGATTTGCACATAGGGGGCTGATTGGCCCAATTGTGTTAACTCGGTAACCTGTATTGCAAATTGCTTACCTGATTTCTGCATGTGTTACCTTTTTGAAAAACACAACTAGGAATCTATCCCTAAACATCACACAGCACACCTTACTATAAATAGGCCTTATCAAGAGAATGTTGATTTTTAAATAATTTTGTATATCTAAGCTCTGACTTTCTGTCCCTAGTCTCCTCTTCCTTTCCCTGTGTATCAGATTAATGGGGTATCTATTCATGAAGGTGTCCACTTATCTACAACATTTTTTGAAGCTGGTAAGTGAACTGTCTTGATGTAAGTGAAATGTCTTGCCCCAGGAAGGTAATGTAAATAAGTGTATTATATTTTAGGTGGACCATCTTCAATTACAAGACATCTGTCAATTATAAGACCGAATATTTTTCATTACTGGAGAATGGGGATTACTTTGCAAAATATGACCCTAGCAAACCCAAAATTTAATGTGAAGCAACCCGTTTAATTTCATCTGTGCCAGAATACCAGATAACCATCTATCCTAATCCCATGGCTGGTTCCAGAAAATTGTTACTGCCCATTTCCAGAGAAACAAGTTTCTGAAATTATGATTAGGCAAATAAGTTCTGATTATCAAAATCTAATTTGCTACATATGTATTTCTTTAGTACTGATACCAGGATAATTGATAAACCAATGTCTGTCTCATATGATATTTTACTATGTTCCTTAACCAGTAGTGAAGCCTGATGGATCATTGAAAGCTGGCATGGAACCTAAGGAAATTCAGTTAAGTTGGCATTTATTCTGAAGATTCAATCCATGTCATTAGATTATCCATAGTCATTTTAGCAGGATTTGCTGATGATGTGTTTCTTTCCAGATTAGGAATTCCTACTTTTGTGTGGGGGTGTATGGTGAGGGAAGCCTTATTAGATTTATTTATAACAAACAGTATGTTTTTCTGATTATGATTCTTTCGAACAAGGCTTTCTGTTAATAATAATTACCTTTATTGATTAGTTATGTTATACTGGACATAAAAATGGGATATTATTTATATTAGTATTTCACAGCAAAGACAGTATTTGAACCCAGGTCTGTGAGATCTCAAAGCCCACACAGGCTCAATCACTATATATATTCAGATGAATCCACCAGATTTACCTTCTGGCTTTGAAACTTATAAGCTACATCTTTTAAAAACTTCAGAACCCTGATGAATAAACCGTGGCATTAGGCTAAAATGACAAACAAAACAAAAACTAACTCTGGCGGCCAGACTGACCCTCTTGCCTTCTTTTTTTTTTAATTTTTATTAATTTTTTATACATATCTCCCCATTGCATACCCCGGCCCCCCAGTGTCTGTGATCATTGGTTATGCTTATATACATGCATACAAGTCCTTTGATCACTTATCTAGCTCACCTAACTTTAATCTTTGTGCTGTAATTTCACAGTCTGATTGATGCTTTATGATTTTTGTCCTCCTGAGAATTATCAGTCTACTCCCTTTCTGTGCTCCTGATTCTATTATATTCACCAGTTTATTGTTGATCAAATTTTTAATTCACTTAATTTTTAGATTCACTTGTTGATAGATATGTATTTGTTGTTCATAATTTTTTGTCTTTTACCTTTTTCTTCTTCCTCTTCTAAAAGAGTACCTTTCAGCATTTCATATAATACTGGTTTGGAGTTGATGAACTCCTTTAGCTTTTTCTTCTCTGTGAAGCTCTTTATCTGCCCTCAATTCTGAATGATAGCTTTGCTGGATAGATTATTCTTGGTTGTAGGTTCTTGCTGTTCATCACGTTGAATATTTCTTGCCACTCCCGTCTGGCCTGCATCGTTTCTGTTGAGAAATCAGCTGACAGTCGTATGGGTGCTCCCTTGTAGGTAATGAACTGTTTTTCTCTTGCTGCTTTTAATATTCTCTCTTTGTCTTTTGCTCTTGGTATTTTAACTATGATGTGTCTTGGTGTGGTCCTCTTTGAATTCCTTTTATTTGGAGTTCTGTGTGCTTCCTGGACTTGTAAGTCTATTTCTTTTACCAGATGTGGGAAGTTTTCAGTCATTATTTCTTTAAGTAGGTTTTCAGTATCTTGCTCTCTCTCTTCTTCTGGCCCCCCCACAATTCTGATGTTGGTACGCTTGAAGCTGTCCCAGAGGCTCCTTACATTATCTTCACATTTTTGGATTCTTTTCTCTTCTTGCTTTTCCAGTTGAATGTTTTCTGCTTCTTTATATTTCAAATTTTTGACTTGATCCTTGCCTTTCTCTAGTCTTCTGTTAGGACTCTGTATAATAGTTTTTATTTCAGTCAGTGTATGTTTAATTTCTAGTTGGTCTTTTTTCATCTTTAGTTGGACCTTTTCCATCTCTAGTTGAATCTTTTGCATCTCTAGTTGGTCCTTTTTCATCTCCTCTTGGGTCTCACTAAATTTATCCAACTTTTCTAGCATATTCTTGAAAAACCTTATAAGCGTGGTTTTGAACTCTATATCCAGTCGTTTTTTTCCCTCCATTTCTTTTGTTTGTAATCCCTTCCCTTCTCTCAGCATTTTCACTATGCCGGGAAAACTTCTGTGTTGAATTCAGCTTTATGATACCAGACGTGCAAAGCCGCAGAAGCCTCTGTTGAGCTTGGGAGGGGTGGAGTCTCAGGGCTTAAGGGACCGCCTTGCCTTCCAGTCGGCCGCCCTCCACGGCCCCTGAGTCTCACGTGACTGGGTAATGGCTGGAGCGGTCCTTGTGCGGGCGCACACCCACAGTGCCTCTAACCGCTGCCTTTCCAGCTCCCCTGCACACCAGGACCACACGAGTCTAGGTCTCCAGGGTTTCGTCCGAAACAGGGGT
Source organism: Lasiurus cinereus (assembly GCA_011751065.1). Lineage (NCBI taxonomy): Eukaryota > Metazoa > Chordata > Mammalia > Chiroptera > Vespertilionidae > Lasiurus > Lasiurus cinereus. The sequence goes on from JAAGEH010000304.1 coordinate 6,948,340, forward strand.
TTAGTGAAGTTAGAAGTGGCACAGTTGGGAGGGTCTGTCTCCCGCCCAGTCGCGAAAGCCAGCAGCACAATCAGCAATCTGCCCTGTGCGCAGTGCTGTCGCGCCATCAGGCCTTTGATCTTTTGCGACTCTCCTAAATTTCCGTGCACTTCTCCCTTTTCACAGTCCAAACTCCCCCCGTATGAGTTTCGGCTGGATCTGGGGTTTAATGTCGTAGGATAAGGGGTTCAATGCCTTTGAGAGTCTCCGTTTCCCTCCCGCCAGAGAAAGCCAGCCAAGTACTCGGGCATCTGCTCTCACCTCGGGTGCGTCTCCTCTGGGTCTCCGTGAGCCCCTCTCTTTCCCTCTAGTTGTAGAACTTACACTCAGCCAGCTTTCCTGTGGTTCTGGATGATGTCCGTTTTGTCTTTTAGTTGTAGTTTTGAAATTGTTGTGCGAGGCAGCAGTGTAGGTGTTCACCTATGCCGCCATCTTGGATTCCTCTGCCTGACCCTCTTGCCTTCTTGAACAATGTTTACAGCTACACTTTTGATCAACGGATGAAAGTTCTCTACAGTGTGATCGTGTCTACTGGGTTAGCTTTTGTATAACATCTCAGATTGTCAAAAATGCCCTCATGATGTGGTCCATTAGTGGAATCAGTATAAGGTAACCGACAGACAGGAATATGAGACCGATACTCCAAATCATCCATGAGGTGAGCACTCAAGTTCTCACTCACCTCATCCTTCCCACCAGCATCTCCTGAAGCAAGGTTCTCTCTGCAGATTCTGTGTGTTCTACCTCCAGAATACTTACCCTCAACCTTTCTCCTGGCCCATCACCACCAACTGGTTGTAGGCTTCTATCTTTTTCACTCTACTCTTTCCAGTTCCCTTAGTCCTCCTGCAGAGTCAGACTTCTTCCCAGTCTTCTGCTACCAGAGTGATCTTCTTCATGCCCCTTCCTGATGTAAGCCCTTCTATGGCTCTCTCTTTTGTTCTCTTAGTCTCTTTGTTTCTATAGCACATAATATCCCGTGGTAGGTTGAAAGATGGCTAGTACAAGTTGCAATATGCTATAAGGGTATAATGCCCACCAGATTGGAAAACTTAATACAAGCAATTGCAAAATATCTCATTATTATAACTTTTAAATATTGATTACATGTTGAAATTACAATATGCTTACATGTTGGGTTAAATAAATGTATTTTAAAGTTAATTTTATCTGTTTCTGTTTCTTTAATGTACCTGAGAAAATTTAAAAATACATATGTGGCTTACACTTGTGGTTCATATTCTGTTTCTACTTGCTTGCTTTCTGACAGTACTTACCCACAGTTTGTGCATACCATTTGTGTGAGATACCTTAAAGAGAAAATAAAAATGTGTGCGATGACTATGTTCACCAACAGCCACAAACCAATGTCTGTTTCAATGGATATTTAACTTCATAGGAACCATTAGTGTAAAGGGTTAACCAGACATTGTACTGTTTAATAGATTAATGAAATTCTTTGAAAGATGACTGTTATTTAGTGTAAAATTTTATCTCCATTGTATACTTTCTTCTTTTTAGGTTTTCCCCAAAACTGAACATTTAAGGTAGCAAGAATCATTCCTTTTAGAGCAAGGTAGAATAATTTTTCAGGACTACTGGGGGACATTTTAATGAGAATTATCTTTAAAATAGTGTCAGGTATTTGAAATGACTGTAAACCTTTCCAAATTTTTCCTATGGCCTGATCACTGTGGCTCAGTGGCTGAGCATCGAACCATGAACCAGCAGTTCACAGTTCTATTCCTGGTCAGGGCACATACCTGGGTTTCAGGCTCCATCCCCAGTGGTGAGCATACAAGGAGACAGCCGATTGATGTTTCTCTTTCATCATTGATGTTTCTATCTTCCTCTCCGTCTCTGAAATCAATTTTAAAAACATACTAAAAATTTTTTTTTCGTATGAAATTACCTGATATGCCTAAAATAATATTGCAGAAAAAGACCAATTATGCGTTTTTAAAAAGTCAGCAGGCCTATCAGAATAGCTTCAAGATTATTTTCTTGTTTTATAAAGAAAATAATATAATTGGTTTTCAGCAAAAGTTGATGACACAACAGAATATATATTTTGGTATGTTTTCCCCCCTTGGAGGGATGGGCAAAGGGGCAGTCGGAACTAATAGGAGAGGAACTAAAAAATTCCAGGAACTTTCTTCCATGGATTGAAGCTAGAATGCCTGGGTTCAGAACCTGGCTTCACTTTCTGGCCAGGTGGCCCTGGGCTAGTTCTTAACCTGTCTTTGCCTCAGTTTACTTATCTCTAAAATTTGAGGCGATAATAATAATACTACATAACAGAATCGGTATAAGAATTAAGTGAGTTAGTTTATATAAAACAGAATAGTACCTGACGTCATACACAATCCTATTTAGCTGTAGGAAAACATTATTATTATAGATGTCATTACTTTTATTAACCCTCTTATCTATGAATGGAAAATTTAATTTTCTAAGCCCAGTTTATCCTTCCCACTAGCCTGATAAACAGGATTGTTAAACCCCAGGGAGTTACACTTTGGTTTTTCCTCTTTGAATTAAACCCCAGTACCACTTACTGGTAGATTACTTGTGGATGATTTGATGACTTGTGTTTATTTTACCTAAAATATAGCAGATTCTAAATTTAAACATTTCCTAGCAGAGAGTTGGTTATCCCTGAGTTTTTTAAAATGCTGGTGTCCTCTCATCTAACATAACTGTGTTCAAGGCCCAACTCTATCCTTTTTCACTATTTAACTTTGAATACTTTGTCCTTTTGTAAAGTGAAAATCATACTATTTGGGGTCGACTGTGCTCCTTGAATTGTTTTCAAGGAGCTGTAATCTGACTTCAGACTGGTACAAAGGGAGACAGTCGAGATTTTGGCAAAGTCAAAAAGGCAAACAACAAAGGTGGATTGAGACCTAGCACTGTTAGTGCTTTGTGGCTTGGGATTAGTCACCCAGTCTTTTTTATTCTGTTTTCTCATTTGCAAAATAGGAATGTTGGAATATAAATTTTGGACTGTTGTAAAGATTACAGATAATCTCATAAAGAGCTTGGTCCTTAGGACCAATGATGGTGGTTATTGATGCTCTTGAATGTCTGCCTGTGTGCAGGTAGAGTTGCATGCTCTATACCCAAAACAGCATATGAATAAAGCAAGAGGGGTTGGAAAATGGAAATGGAGATAACCTAGGGAGCTTTACTTACCTATGAATGAAATATTTGGAAAGGTATACAACAAAGTGTTATTAATATTACTCATTTGGTGATAGAAAGTCAAGTGGGGTTTTTTAAAATTACATTTTCTAACATTTTATCATTTCCATGTCTGTTTTTGTAACAATGAATCATTTTTTTAATTTTGACAAAATATTTTTTGCTATTTTTCCTTTTTTAATTTAATAAGTCTTTATTGTTCAGATTATTACAATTGTTCCTCTTTTTTCCCCCCATAGATCCCCTCCACCTGGTTCCCACCCCACCCTCTACTCTTACCTCCCTCCCTCACTGTCCTCATCCATAGGTGTATGATTTTTCTCCTGTCTCTTCCTGCATCCTCCACACTGCTTTCCCCCTGAGAATTGTCAGTCCACTCCCTTTCTATTACATTCACCAGTTTATTCTGTTCATCAGATTTTTTTATTCACTTGAATTTTAGATTCACTTATTAATAGATATGTATTTGTTGTTCATAATTTTTATCTTTTTCTTCTTCCTCCTCTTCTTAAAGAAGTACCTTTCAACATTTCATACAACACTAGTTTGGTGTTGATGAACTCCTTTACCTTTTTCTTCTCTGTGAAGGTCTTTATATCTGACCTTCAATTCTGAATGATAGCTTTGCTGGATAGAGTAAATTTGGTTGTAAGTTCTTGCTATTCATCACTTTGAATATTTCTTGTCACTCCCTTCTGGTCTGCATAGTTTCTGTTGAGAAATCAGCTGACAGTCATATGGGTGCTCCCTTGTAGGTAATTAACTTTTTCTCTTGCTGCTTTTAATATCCTCTCTTTGTCTTTTGCTCTTGGTATTTTAATTATGATGTGTCTTGGTGTGGTCCTCTTTGGATTCCTTTTGTTTGGGGTTCTGTGCGCTTCATGGACTTGTAAGTCTATTTCTTTCACCAGGTGGGGGAAATTTTCAGTCATTATTTCTTCAAATAGGTTTTCAGTATCTTGCTCTCTCTCTTCTTCTGGCACCCTCATAATTCTGATGTTGGTATGCTTGAAGCTGTCCCAGAGGCTCCTTACACTATCATCACATTTTTGGATTCTTTTTTCTTTTTTCTTTTCCAGTGGAGTGTTTTCTGCTTCTTTGTATTTCACATCTTTGACTTGATTCTTGCCTTCCTCTAGTCTGCTGTTAGATCTCTGTATGATATATATTATTTCAGTCAGTATATGTTTAATTTCTAGCTGGTTCTTTTTTATATCCTCGAGGGTCTCGTTAAATTTATCGACTTTTTCTAGGAAATTCTTGAAAAATCTTATAACTGTGGTTTTGAACTCTATATCCAGTTGTTTGTTTTCCTCCATTTCTTTTGTTTGTGATTTGTTCCTGTGTCTCTGCATTTTCGCTGCTTCCCTGAGTTGGTAGAGTACCTTTTTGGGCTAGTTGTCCTATATGGCCCAGTATTTCCACCTCTCCAGTTATCTGAGGTGGACTCTCTTGGTGCACCCCTTTGTGGGCTGTGTGTACAGCTTTGTTGTAGTTAAGTCTTGATTGTTGTTGGAATCACTGGGGGAAATTAACCTCCAGGCCAATTGGCTATGAGAGTCAGCTGTGTCTACTCAAGGAGAACTTTTGTGCTGGAGTCAGCTTTATGAGATAAGACTTGCAAAATTGCAAAAGCCTCGGTGCTCATCTTGGATGGGGCAGAGACTTAGGGCTGAGCAGTCAGCCTTGGCTTCCCATCATCCCTGCCCTATGAGGCCCCTGGTCTCACTGTCCCTTGGTAATTGCTGCAGACCTCTCTGCATGCACTTGTGTGCACGCCTCTGCCTTTCACAGCTCCCCTGAGTTTCCATGCACTTCGGGGACCTGTATGAGTCTGGGTCTCCAGGGTCTTGCCCAAAACTGGGGTTCAGTGCAGTTGGGAGGTTCGGTCTTCCTCCTGCTAGAGAAAGCCAGCAGCACACTCAGTAGTCAGTCCTCTCTGCACCTCCAAACCTCTGCCTTTAGTGGCTCCCCTGAGTTTTCGTTCATTCCTCCCTTTTCCCAACAGTCCAGACTCCTCCTGTATGAGTCTCGCCCAGAACTGGGGTTCAGTGCAGTCAGGAGTTTCCGTCTGCCTCCCGCTAGAGGACACCAGCCAGGCACTCAGTTGCCCATCCTTTCCACACATGTGTCTCCGTACCTCAGCTTTTTGAAACTCCTCTGAGTCTCCATGAGCCCCACTCTTTCCTTCTAGTTGTAGAATTTCCACTCAGCCAGCTTTCCTATGGTTCTGGGTGGTGTTTGTTATGTCTTTTAGTTGTAGTTTTGAAGTTGTTGTGCGAGGCAGCAGCTTAGGTGTTCACCTATGCCACCATCTTGGTTTCTCTATTTTTTAAATTTAAAAAATCATTCATGTTTTTTAAAAAAGGGAATTATAGGTGTATTCCCAAGATGGTTGTATTTTCCCCTCTTCTACTTCTCTAATCTTTTAAAATGAGTGTTTGCCTGAATGATGGAGAGAATAAAAGTGCATTTTTAATAGGCGTAATCACCCCCAAGTGGAATCTACAGTGCATTAGAACTCACAAAATATGGATTCTTGAGAAATGTGTGAAGATGTTTTAGGATCAATAGATGTAATAATAATATGAATAACAATAGGTTCCATTTTTCTATGTCAGGCTCTATTTAAATTTCTTAAATGTATTATCTAATTTAATCCTCGTAACAACTGAGTGAGGATTAGCTTTTTCAATAGAAAACAAAATCTTGATCATAGCAACAAAGGAAATTGTCACCTATGCTGAACTGAGCAAACAAAGCTGTCCACAAAATTTGGACCAAGTCTTATAATCTATTAACTGCCATGCAAACCTTAACTACCATATACTGCCTTCTTTTTTTCTCTCTCAAATCTCTCTTAATTGGACAAACTTGAGGGTGGGGGAAATGGGGATGGTTTTGGTTGAATATCTTTTTCTTGCTTTATGCTTAGGGGTACACTTATCAATACTGGTTTTGTACCACTCCAAGTGTGGAGGTTCTGGGTGGGTAAGCCTGTTCCTTTTGTAGGGGTAATGAACTTGGCAACTGCTTTCCTTCTGGCCTTTGGTTCCCATAGTGATTAGAAAATGTTCTTAGGTTAGTTTTGAAGGAAGTTTCATATTTGAGTATTCGTAACCGCTTTCCCATAACTATGAAGTAATTCTGTATTTACTTCTCATGAGTTGCCGTATATCCTGGGCTTTTGATTGGTTGGCTTTGTTCAATCTCTTGAGTGCACTTACTCATACAAAGTACTCTTTTGGAACTTTGCTATTTAATTTAAAAAGTATTTGTGACTTCTTTGCAGAGGGGGAGGGATCTTCCTGTTTATTCACCTTTATAGAAAAGCAATTAACATGAGTCATAATGTTGGCATTTGATGCATTTTTCTTAAACCAATGGGTAAGTTCTTGTTTCAGTTCAAGGAGACTCTTTTAAGGGTTGGAGTTGCTTGATGGGAGCAGAGGCTGCTCTTGGGAGAGAGATAGTAAACTTTGGGCAGGCATGGGCTTGGGCAATGTGATCACCAGGCAGCAGATAGGACTAAACGATGCCTAAGGCTTATGGTAAATGTGAGATTCTGTGATTCGTCTGTTTCTCTAACATGTGTCCCAACAGGAGAGCTAGGAAGGGAAAATTGGAACCACATACTATGCCATGGAGGTGTCGGTAGCGGTGCTGGCTGACGGGACTTAGACAGCACTGGGAGCAGAGTGCTTTTCTGATTCCTCGAGTCAGCATGAACAGTTCTCATTTGGAGAACTAGTTCCAATGAAACTGGGCTTCAGATCATCTTCCAGACTTAGTGTGAGTCCAGGAGAGAATGGCGAGGAGGTGAAACTGTTCTAGTATTTTCAGTTCTGAGAAAGTTACTGAGTAGTAGGAGAAGTTTAGAATAACTCAAGCCATTGGCATCCAGGTTACAAATAAGTTCACTTAAAAGCCAGGAACTAGCCCTGGCTGGGTGCCTCAGCTGGTTGGAATGTCATACCATACACCAAAAGATTGCGCTTCTGATTCCTGGTCAGGCACATATCCAGGCTGTGGGTTTGATTCACAATCAGGGTTTATACAGGAAGCAGCTGATCGATGTTTCTCTACACCATCCTCTTTCTGAAAATCAATGAAAACATATCCTCAGATGAGGATTTTTTTTAAAAAGCCAGAAAATAGTATTTATTACTCACTAAATATGTCACCTTAAGTAATTTCGATAGGTTTTCCACACACTATTTATATTGCTGCCTCATTCATGAGCTCCCCCAAATTGTCATTGATCTCAATTTTGTTTTAGTGTTTTATCTTACTTAGTTGCTGATATTAAAAAAATTTGGAGATTACTCAAATTATCCAGATTTCTGATGTGTCTATTTTAAAAAAATCATCAGTTTTGGCATAATTACATCAGGCTTCCTACATAGCAGCCGTGATCTAGAACTTGGTGGCTGGAAGTCATTGACTTAAGTACAGGTATTATTGTTCCTTATTCTTTTATTCCCTGCTTTTTTCATTCATGGGGCTTGTCTGGCCTCTGAGGGCATTTGAGTTTACTCTCGATATAATACTCATGTGCAGGTCTGAAGATAAGACTATAAGTAGCTATTATGGCAACCTCAGGAGGGGACTGTTGAATAATATAAAGTGCTTCAGTGGATTCGGGCACAGTGTCTGCCTTTGGGATGATCCCAGCCAGCCAACCCTGTAACCAGAGTGAAGAATAAAACAATGCACTCCTCCTGTGCTTCCCAGCGGCGTTCAGGAGAGCTCTGCTCCGAAGCGGGCCGGCCTGCCCTGCGCACCGTCGCCTGCCCAGGCTCAGCGTTACTTGGCACCTGTGCTGGAGAAGGAGCCAGTGGAGTGGCAGAGGCTCAATGGCATCCATTCAGCAGCTTTCTGAATGCCGGCAGCCAAGAGACCGTCAGCTGTGCCTGCAAGGAGTGTGGGTGCCCGCCAGGAACATCTAAACTTCAAAGGGGAAAAATTGTACTGTGGGCTGAGGTGGAAAGCTTTTGGGCCTGTTGAATTGGGGCTCATTTTACAAAGAAGGAAGATGGTGCAAAGAATTTTGGAGGACTCTACCTGTTTTTAGTGACCTTTCCACCCGACCCCTGAGGTGCCAAAATAATTAAAATGCTCGAGGAGCTGCAACATCTAACCATGAAAATAGACTGAAAACAAAGGATTTCTACTGTTTGGTCTCAGAGCTACATAGAATTAGACTACTATGAAAGAAGCAAATTCCATTAATGACCAGTTTTGATTTCTAAAGGGTGGGATAGGGGAATCTTATAATTCTGAGCCACCTATACTTTGGTTCTAATAGGAAAAAGAAATTGTGCTTTCTGTTGTTCTTGACATTTTATTTTCATGCTGGCCCAGGCCTGAAGGATGGTGTCTGGACTTTGTTAAAAAGCAGAATGTGCCCTTCAACAATCTAAGAGCCTGAAGACAAGCCCGAGTAGACCAGAGCATTCCCACACCCCCAGCGCCCAAGCCAGATTCAATGACTTCCTGAAGACCTTCGTCACTTACTGTACATGGGTTTTATTTCCTTCACCTGCCCCCTTTTCTCACACATCCTTCCTTTTCCCTTTCTTATTGCTCTTGCCTTCCTTGATTCTTTTCTCTGTTTTCTCATCTAGCTGTATTTCCCTTTTCCCTAGTCTTGCTCCCACCTTCCCTCTTTCCCACAGTCTATCATCACATCGCCTTCTTAACAGAGTGGGTACACAATGTGGGCAGAGAGCCGGGGGGGGGGGTGAGATTCAATTAAAAGCCAGTGTTCAGCCCTGCACTGCGTGGTTCAGTGGTTAAAGTGTCCACCTGTGAACTAGAGGGTCTTGGGTTGGATTCCTGGTCAAGGAACATACTTGGGTTGCAGGTTCAAATCCCAACACCCCCACCCCGCCGCCTGCCATTGGTGAGGCAACCAGCCTGCCCCCCACCCCTCTCTCTGCCCTCCACCGTCTTTCCCTTCTTCCCTTCCTCCCTCCCCCTGCCTGCCACTCTCCTTAAAATCATCAATGGAAAAAAATATTTTCACTCTTTGAGTTGGAATTAATAAAATAAAAAATAGAAAGTCCGTGTTCCAGTTGTGGATGCATAATTGGGGGCGGGGGGAGCTAAGATGTAGTTCTCAACCATGTACTAAAGCTATTGGTGCATCTGATCATGTGTAAAAAAGAATCTCTTCCAGATAAGAGCAGCTACATATAGGAGTAGGCATGGCAGAGGCTTGGCAGATATTATTTTTTTAAAATATGTTTTTATTGATTTTAGAGAGGAAGGAAGAGGGAGAGAGATAGAAATATTGATGAGAGAGAATTATTGCATGTCTCCTGCATGCCCTCTACTGGGGATTGAACCCCAAACCCTGGCATATTCCTTGATGGGGAATGGAACCATGACTTCTGGTTCATTGGTTGACACTCAACCACTGAGCGACACTGGACAGGCAATAAAGCTGATCTTGTATTTAGGTCCCATAAAGAGTTTATAATGGCCAAGCTGGTGTGGTTCAGTGGTTGAGCATCGACTTAGGAACTAGGACAGTGGTTGGCAAACCACAGCTCACAAGTCACATGCAACTCTTTGGCCCCTTGAGTGTACTTCAATCAGATTGAGGATATTTTTTTGCAAAAGCCAGCTTAGGAGTACCCTAATTAAGTTAATAACAATGTACCTGCCTATATAGTTTAAGTTTAAAAATTTTGGCTCTCAAAAGAAATTTCAGTTGTTGTGTTACAGAGAACCAGAATAATCAAACAATGCTCTGAGTGTTTGGAGTCACACTTTATTCACCGATGGGCTTAGAGAAAATGAATTCAAATTCTAAGCAAGGCTACAAGCAGAACTTCCCTTTTTATTAAAGAACCAGCCTTATGTGCCTCACTGCTGGCCTTGAAAACAACACAGTTCTATTCAATTAAAAAATGCACCTGGCAAGGCATTGAGAGTATGGGCATATCTAGTCTCTGGCCTACAAGGTCAGACAGCTGAGTTTATCTTTCTCATTATTCAAGCAGGCTAAAGCAGGCTAGAAAGCAAAGTTAATTTTTTGAACAAGAGTCCATCTAAAAAACAACAACAGAGAATTCCAAACAGTAATTTTACAAAATAGGGGTTAGCCTTCTCAGTTGTACTGTTGATATTTGTCTCTGTTGACTAATGAGTTTGCCGACCACTGAACTAGAAGGTCACGGTTCCATTCCCAATCAGGGCACATGCCCAGGTTGCAGGCTTGATCCCCAGTGTGTGGCATGCAGAAGGCAGCCAATCAATGAGTCTCTGCCATCACTGATGTTTCTATCACCCCTCTCTCTCCTGAAATCAATGAAAATATATATATTTTAAGAAGAGTTTATAATGAACTATTAGTTTAGAAAATGCTAGCATTTTTACTTGATTATTTTTGAACCGCTTTGTTGTAAAGATTAAAAGACATACTATCTTTTAAGAAGTGTAGCTTTTCAAAGTAAATTGCAAGATGAATGGACCAACATAAATAAGAAGGGTACAAGGTAGGTGTTTTAAATTATTTGTAATTTTAAGCCACTTTAAAAGTTACTTCTAATTATTTATAGTAAAATAAAAGGTGGTCTGATGACATATCCTCAATATTCTATTAAATATAGCTGACTCTGCCTTCTCTTATCTAAATTAGCATAAAACCAGGTTTGTTTTTTAATCTATTATCAAATTTGGCAGGAAATGTCATTTCCTGATAATGTCATGAGTTAGAACATAGGTCTGCAGCTATCTTATCCGTGAATATCACACTTTTGTTTTTAACTTATTAAATAAATCGAAACATTCCTTATAATAATGAAATAGGTAAATAAAGATAGTATCCTTATCTTATAGAATGTTTAATTTTAAATTTTCTAATAATTGGCCCAGCCTCTGCTAAATTTATCGCCCTGCAGAAAGTAAAAAACAGGCATCCATGTAATGCCCTGAACTCTCCAGAGAATCATATCCCTGGACCTTTGCACAAACTACCCTTTTTGCCCAACTTGGCATATTCTTACTTAGCTTCTCCCTCCAGAGTCCCTCAGAGGCTTCCCTGGTTTACCTGGGCAGAATTTGTTGTTCCTTCTTATGTGTTATTCTCACAGCACTTTCTTCATGCTTCAATGATAGGACTTACACATTTCATTGTAAATGATGATCATTTTAAAAAATAACAGTTACTTGTCTTCATGCCTGTAGACCAGGAGGCTCTGAGGGCAGAAAGACAATGTGATTATTTGTGCCCCCCCACACCTGGAAGATGCTCAGTAAATGTTTGTCAGGTGAGTAATGTAAGCGTTTTGGTCCTCATTATTCACTTGCTAGGTGGACATTATTGAACGAACATTGTGAAATTCAGTGTTTTTCAGATTATGTGGGTAAAAGTTGGATGCAGGGCTAGAAATACACTTTTATTATAGAGTTCGGCCCAAACCTGAGGATAAAATAGAATATATAGGATTATTATTATTTTTTTTTTACGGTTGAATAGCTGGCTTTTATTTATTTATTTATTTTTTAATTAAGTTTTTATACATATCTCCCCATTGCCCCCCCTCCCTCCCAGGCATACCCCAACCCCCCAGTGTCTATGTTCATTGGTTATGCTTATATGCATGCCTACAAGTCCTTTGATTGATCTCTTATCTACCTCACCTAACTTTAATCTTCCTGCTATAATTTCACAGTCTATTTGAAGCTTTACTATCTCTGTATCTATCCTTTTGTTCATCAATTTATAATGTTCTTTATTATCCCCCAATGAGTGCGATCATGTGATGCTTCTCCTTCATTGACTGGCTTATTTCACTAAGCATAAGGCTCTCCAGTTCCAACCAGATTGCTGCAAATGGTAAGAATTCCTTCTTTTTAATGGCAGCATAGAATTCCATTGTGTTGATGTACCACTGTTTTCTGATCCACTCATCTGCTGACGGGCACCTAGGCTGTTTCCAAATTGTAGCTATTGTAAATTGTGCTGCTATGAACATAGGGGTGCCTAAATCCTTTCTGATGGGTGTTTGTAATTTCTTAGGATAAATTCCTAAGAGTGGTATTACAGGGTCAAATGGGAGATCCATTTTTAGTTTTTTGGGGAAACTCCATACTGTTCTCCACAGTGGCTGCACCAGTCTGCATTCCCACCAACAGTGCACAAGGGTTCCTTTTTCTCCGCATCCTCGCCAACACTTGTCGTTTGTTGATTTGTTGATGATTGCCATTCTGACAGGTGTAAGATGGTATCGCATTGTCGTTTTGATTTGCATCTCTCGGATGATTAATGACTTTGAACATGTTTTCATGTGTCTCTTGGCCTTCCTTCTGTCGTCTTTTGAAAAGGTTCTATTTAGGTCCGTTGCCCATTTTCTCATTGGATCCTTCATCTTCCTTTTATTAAGTTGTATAAGTTGGCTGTAGATTTTGGAGATTAAACCTTTATCAGTGATAACATTTGCAAATATGTTCTCCCATACAGTGATCTTTCTTGTTGTTTTGTTGATGGTTTCTTTTGCTGTGCAAAAGCTTTTTATTTTGATGTAGTCCCATTTGTTTATTTTTTCTTTAGCTTCCATTGCCTTTGGAGCAGTATCAGTGAAGAAGTTCTTTCGGCATATATCTGAGATTGTGCTGCCTGTGGATTCCTCTAGTATTCTTATGGTTTCCTTTCTAATGTTTAAGTCCTGTATCCATTTTGAGTAGGATATTATTAGTAGTACATGGATGTGTATCAAATTGAATATTTTTCTTTTGTACTTTGAAAAGATAAAATAATACAGAAGAGAATTAATATTTCTGACATTTAAGCAAAGCTGGTTAATGTTCAGTATTTGCTTAGGTCTGAAAAAAACCTTAAAAAATATATACACACACACATATCTAATAAAGAGGAAATATGCTAATTGATCATCACTCCATCACAAAGATGGCTGCACCCACAGCTAAGGCCATGTTTCCTTAAGGAGCCTTAACAAGCAATCAGCAAGGATCTGAGGCTACGCCCTCCCCCTCCCCTGTGGAGCTTGACAGAGGACCTCAGGCTGTACCCCCAACCCGGCAGGGCTTGACAGGAGATCTTAAGGTGCACTTCCTGTCCTGGTGCTGGGCTAGGGGACTTCAGGCCGCACTCCCCACCCCAACACCAGGCCAGGGGATCTCAGGCCGCATCCCCTCCCCGTGACCCCCTCCTCCCCCGTTCAGCAGGGCTTGACAGGGGACCTCAGGCTGTGTCCTCCTGCCTGGCTGGGCTTGACAGGGGACTTCAGGCTGCCCTCCCCACCCCAGCACCAGGCCAGGAGACCTCAGGCTACATCCCAGCTTGGTAGGGCTTGACAGGGGACCTCAGGCTGTGCCCTTCACCCAGTGGGGCTTGATGGAGGACCTCAAGGTGCACGCCCAGGGCTGGGTCGGGGGAACTGAGGCTGCACTTCCTTCCAGGTTCTAGGCCAGGGGACCTGAGACTGTGCCCTCCACCTGGCGGGGCTTGACAGGGGATCTCAGGCCGTGTTCCCCACCAGGTGGAGCTTGATGGAGGACCTCCAGGCATGCCTCCCAACCCAGTCTGGGCTGGGGAGGGCTCAGGCCATACTGGCCATCCTGGCCCTGGGTTAGGGGACCTGAGGCTACGCCCCCTTCCCAGCAGGGCTTGACAAGGGTGGGATTGGCTGGGTCTGGATCTAGCCCAATGGGAGGAGGGTAGGGTGGCCTGGTCTGGATCTCACATGATTTTGAGGTACATGTGGGTGGGTGGGGACTTGACTCTGGGTCCCGTGGTATGCCTGATAGGAGGAAGGTTTTCATATTCATTTTACTAATTTTCTTTCATCTCTGACACTTCTATTATAGAGAAAGGGCAAATAGTAATATTGCATTATTTCCTCTAATTAATCCCCTTTTAATGTGCATGAATTTGTGCACCAGGTCACTAGTGTGTGTGTGTGTGTGTGTGTGTGCGTGTGTGTGTATTTATATATATATTGATTACATATAAATTGGTTAAATACATAACTTGATTATATATATATATATATATATATATATATATATATATATATATATATTGTATACATGGTTGATTTTTTAAATTGCCATCTTATCAAGGATTTTGTGGGCTAAAGCCTAGAGGGTATGTGTTCTGTGCTGTAGACTGTACTGTGATTTTCCATTGTGCGGTGAATGCTGAGGAAACATGGCCAACTAGATTACTTTCTGGGATTCTACTGTCCGCTCCTGAGCCAGGGTTTTAGTTCACTTGTAGCCAGAGGTTATTGGAGCTCTCATTTACTCAACTGTATGAAGTTAAATCAAATATGATGTGAAGTTGCCAAAGTCTGTAATAGAAGTCTAAAGAAAGTGAAGTGAAATAATTGGTGTTTCCTTTGTTATTTTTCTAGATGAAGCTTTTCTCTTAGGTAGAAGTAGACATATAAAATATACCTTTTATTGAGAGATGTTTAAAACATTATGCTATTCTATGCACATAACTGGAGTTCTTTTTTCCACTGTTGACCAAATAGGACATTGTGTATGGGAAAAACCTTGTAGGGCTGGATGCCCAAGGACCACATGGAGCAAAGGATGAAGAGGTAGTGATGGGACAGTGGGCTGCAGGGAGAGGGGAAAGGAAAAGCATTTTATGGTATAGCAAATTTGGTCCTAAGTCCATATATGCATAACTAAGCATTTTGATAATACAGTATCTTTACTGAAGCAAGCCATTTATCAGAGATAGCTATTGAATATCATGTGCTATGTGAAAATTTAGAGACATGCTCTTTGTTTTTGAGGCACTTATTTGTGTCCTGTATAGTTCCAAGTGTTACAGTAATTATAACATAATAGCAATAGTACAATAATGATTTTTAAAACAAAAGCAGTTGACCTAATTATAGTTTTCCTTAAAGCCGTAGCATCATGACATTCAGGAAATACTAGGGAATTGACATTAGCATTTAGCTAGTAAAAAAAAAAAATTTTTTAAATCTTTTTTTGGGGGGATGGTGGTAATTATTTTGGCTTTTTTTTTTTTTCCGTTAAATGATAGAAATACAATCATTGCTTTTCTAAGTGATGCTAGACATTTAGCACTCAAACTTTTATTTGGTACATTAGTAGTTATACAATATATAGCATTCTAACAAATTACTGGAAGTCTGGGCCTGGATCACCTGACTTGCTTTCTGTTGTTACTCTTTGTAATTGTTGAGCATTATAATTTTGTATCATGGACTTTGGAGTCAGATACACCTACATAGGAATTCAAACTTTAGTACTTATTTATTGTATAACTTTGGACAAAATAATCTCTCTGTGCTTCAGTTTTCCCATCTATGTTATGGAGACACTTGCAAAATATGATTGCTTTGCTTATAAGAATGAAATGAGCTAAGATGTATCAAGTGCTTATCCCAGGATCTGGAACCCAGTAGGTAACTCTGTAAATATTCTTCTATTATATGCCAATGGTAAATTGCTTGTGAGGTTAAGCTGCATTCCAGTACACACTTTCAAATTGTAATTACTGCAACAAAGGAAACAGCCTTTATTTGAAAAAGCTTCAATTTGCAATTAATTCAGTACAAAAGATTTAAACTAGTTTGAAAGCTTTTCATTCTTAAAACTTATTCAGAGAAAAACGTGCTAGATTTTGTATTTACTCCATGAGATTTTATGTTGAATTAGATCAGGACAGAAGGTCAATGTTTAGAGAATGCCTGGAACTGTTGTCAGTAACACAGCCATTCTAAAATATAAATCTTTGTAGTCCGTACAGATCAATGACTTCCACACACTGTCCTTTTCCTTCAGTAAAAATCAATCTACTAATATGGTCTTAAATGTCCTTGCTTAATTACGGGGAAGTTAATGACATCCTGTCTCTTGTGCACTCTAAATAAAAGCGACTTAGTGAATCTCTCAGATCTGTACTTTCTTAAACTGGCCTTTCCTGCGGTGTAGATAAACTGCAATAATTGATCACCTTAATTTATTGTCTTTTATTCTGGCTAGCTTTCAGCTGGAAAAACAAAAAAGTGCACATTTGTTTTCCCAAACTTGTTGTCTATGCCAAAATATAATATTTGGCTTTTGAAAGCAATGAAAACTGATGCTTTTGTAGTAAGCTTTTAATTCTAAAATAACACCAAGGTTAACGTCGTTTCAAATGAAGATGTTATAATGAAAACTTAGAAAAATGGATACAACCTCTCTTTAAATGTCAGGAATATGCAAATGCCTTTACTTTCATTTCTGAAACAATGAGAGCACAGTTTCTTAACTTATTTTCACGATGCTCCCTGCAAATAGGTTAATCGTCCCTAGAGTTGGATGAGGCCATGCTTTTGAGCTTAGAATGGAAACAACCTGGTGTCATACATGTCTGTGCTATCTAGTTTGCTTAAGTTATTGGTGATTTACTCGTTCAATAGCAGAGAAAGACTTTTAGGGTTTATCTTTTCCATGAGGCACTACCTGAAAGGTTACACCATGTCTAGCCATCCTAAACTCCCTTCCCCAGGACCCAACTCTTTGGGACCAGGACATCAAAAAATATCAATTTTAGTTTATTTAAGGAACTACATTTTCATTCCCCAAATTGGCACAGTCTTCCAAATCTTACGTATTTTTTAAAGGCAGTGCAGGGCCAACCCCTCGAAAGCTGTTACTGATGACGACGCCAGTTGGCCTGTGATTCTTCCTTTTCTGAAAGTCCTTTCGCTTATATAGTTTAATACCATGAAATCTAGAACCGTTTTCTTTTTTTCATTGCACGTTCTCTGGTAACTGACCAATACAATGCTTGCCTGATGGGGAAGCCTTTTCACATCTCATCTCATCGCCTTTGGAAGGGGAACGTAACAGCTATGATTAGTGACCATTTTGCAGTTTAGAAACATGAGTTCCACAGCGATATTTGCTCCTCCAAGGTCATACTTCTAACTGAAACTGGTGTCCCTTGATTACTTTGTGTAAAAGTCTTGTCTTCTGATCAAACCTGCTAACTCTTCAAGACCTTTTCTGATGGAACTCCACATTTCAGATTCCACTTAGGAGGAACTGAGATGACAGCCCACCCATATCCTGGAAGGGCATTATCCTATAGATGAGTCTTCCTTGCTTTTTCCCTCCCTCCCTCCTTCCCTCCCTCCCTTCCCTTTATTGTCTTTATTGGAGTGACATTAGTTAATAGAATTATATAGGTTTCAGGGGTACAACTCTATAATACATCATTGTATATTGTGTGTTCACCACCCAAAGTCAAGTCTCCTTCAATCACCATTTATCCCCCCTTTATCCTTACCTCCCCCACCCCCCTTTCCATTGGGAATCACCACACTGTTGTCTATGAGGAGTGTGTATGTTGGGTTTTTTTGCTGAATCCCTTCGCCTTTTCCACCCAGTCCCTCTACTCCCTCCTCTTTGACAGATGCCAGTCTGTTCTCCGTATCTATGAATCTATTATTCTGTTTCTGTTTTGTTTGTTAGTTAATATTGTTCATTCACATTTCCAATTTTAGATTTTGAAATGGTTATTGAAAAAAGTAAAAAGAAACTGTTGCATAGGTGAAATAAATTTCAATAATATATTTTACATAATCCAATATGTCTAAAATTTTTAATTCCAATATTAATTGACCATGGTCCCTCCCCCCAAACCCTCCCCTCCCCTGTATCTCTCATTGCTCCTTGACTTTCATACCTTAACTGGAGGCTCGATGCATGAAATTCATACAAGAGTAGGCCTTCCTTCTCCCAGCTGCCAGCACCGGCTTCCCTCTGGTCACTGGCAGGCACCCAGGTCCTGGGCTTCCCTGGCAGCCCGGCTTCGTCCAGAAGGTCATCTGGAAGGATGTCCTGTCTAATTAGCATATTACCCTTTTATTATTATAGATACCCTGCACATCACTAGCTCTCACTATTTGTTTCCATTCCCTGCCCCTTCACTGAGGATGAGGCTCATGACATTCAGTCTGGCACAAGGAAATATCCAATAAATATTTTTCATAGGAAAGCCTACTGATACTAGCAATAACACCATCTCCATCTGTTTCCCAGTGGTTTGCAGATTATAGCATGCTTTTCATGTCGACCTCTCAGCAGTCCTTGTGCATTTACAAGATGAAACGTGGAGAGGTTAAGTGACTTTCCACATCCCATGACTTGTAATAGGTGCCATTATAACTCCGACCTGGGTCTTTTGGGTTCAGGCTTCTAAAGAAATGAAGACTTGGCCTTTGCTTATTCAGTCTGTTCACTAAAAAAAGGTCAGAGCTCACTTTTATGGACAATATGTCATAGAAGTCTGCACCTGGTGTTTAGCTAATGAGTGGGTGTTAGGTTGTATATGTTTTCACAGGAGCAAAGAGCATGTGAACAATTGATAGAATCAGTTAGAGTATCATTGGGTTCTTCTCCTCTTAAAAACATTCCAGTGGTTCTCATCTGTCGGTTGGGAAAAATTCCGTATAGCTTATGGGTAAAGGTACTGATGCATTCAAACAGAATGTAGACTTTGCTAATATCATAAGGAACATCTGACCAAACAAGACTATGAGATAATTGAGATGGTTTGTGATACTTTAAAAATGTTGTTTTTATTTGGTAGATAATCATGAGTGCCACACCCAATCTATCAATTTTATGTACCAGTCCTAGGCATTCAGTAATGTTTAGAGAAACAGCCTAGTCTGGACTATCTTTCTCTGTCTCTGTCTCTGTCTCTGTCTCTCTCTCTCTCTCTCTCTCTCTCTCTCTCTCTCTCTCTCTTAATTGATTGCAGAGAGGGAGAGAGATAGAAACATTAGTGATGAGAGAAAATCATTGATCGGCTGCCTACTGGGAATCTAGCCCGCAACCTGGGCATGTGCCCTTGACTAGAATCAAACCTGGGACCCTTCAGTCGGCGGGCGGAGGCTCTTTCAACTAAGCCAGACTGGCTAGGGCTAGACTCAGTCTTTCCATGAAATATGCATCATTCTGTGGTCTCACAGAAGTTTCTTTTAAGAGTTAGGACTACTCTTCACCAGAGCAATAGCAGGAAATGCCTTCATTTCTTCCTTTCCTAGGCACTTCCATTTTGTTTGGTAGGTATTAATCAGTGGGTTTTATGACTCTCGATTCCAGTAATTACAGGCTGTTGTTGTTCCTTGTGATTAAGCCCCTAAGCATTAGAGGAACTACTTCAAAAAATTATTTATTTATTTTTTTTACTAATTAATTGAGTAGTTTGAAAGCACACTTTTTGTATATTATTCTTGTTGGATTATTGATGTTGATTTATGCTGTGGTGATGTTCTGATAGAACAGAAATTAAAAAAAAAACAGTAAATTTTAGCCTTGTTAAAAGACCATTATTATTATTATTTAGTAGATCCTGCTCTAGATTTAAGTAATGACTGATTAAAGCCTACTCAGAGATGCCATTTTTCTTCATAAAAGAGATTGCCCTGTTTTTTGCAGTTGGGAGTCATGATGATAAGCCCCTCCTAATGTTTTATTTGATAAATCTTTTCTATGTAGCGTTAGAAATTGTAATGAGTAATGCACAAACGATGCTGGCCAATAAATAAATTTACTGTTCTAGCTTATAGAACATTCAGGAAGAAATAAAAATAATCAAATATCCTGGCCAGGTTGGAGTGTCATCCCCATATAACAAAAGGTTGTGGGTTCTATTCCCAGTCAGGGCACATAACCTAGGTTGCGGGTTCAATCCCTGCTAAAATGTGTACGGGAGGCAACTGATTGATGTTTTCCTCTCACATTGATGTTTTTATCTTTCTCCCTTCTCTCTCTAAAAATCAATAAAAACATGTCCTCAGGTGAGGGTTGAATAATAATGATGTTGCAAGACCATTTTATGAAGACATCATTTTAAAGTACTTGCCTCATGCATTGTCTAATTTGATAAAAAGACTGAAAAGCACTAGGCATGGAAATATGAGGAATTATTTTGTGGTTACTATTATCATTCTCAGAAGTGTCCCAACAGCCGAAATTTCATGACATTGTGATACTGCAGTATTTCTTTATATTACTTCTGTATTGAGATATAATACATATCTTCCAACTCGCCCATGTAATGTGTGCAGTTCCCTGGATTGTAGTGTATTCACAGTTTAGTAGCTACCACCAGTCAATTTGAGAACATTTTCATCACCCCAAAAAGAAACCCTACACCCTTAGCAATCACCTCCCATCTCCCTCAATTCCTTCAGCTCTAGTCAACAGCTAATCTGCTTTCTGTTTCTCTGGATTAGTCCATTCTGGACATTTCACATTAAGGGAGTCACTGTAATCTTTTGTGACTAGCTTCATTCACTGTGCTTATATTTTCAAAGTCAATTTGTGCAGTACCATGAATCTTCATTCCTTTTTATAGCCACATTTTTTTTTTATCTCTTCACTAGTTGATGGACAGTTGGTTTGTTTCCACTTCTCAGCTCATATGAATAATGCTGCTGTCAGTGTTTGTATACACGTTTTTGTGAGAAGATACACTTTTATTTTCCATGGATTTGCTGAGTCTATATCAACCTGACATTTCACCTTTTAAGGAACTGCCAGATTGTTTTCCAAAGTGGCTGCACCATTTTTACATTGCCACCAGCCGTAAATGAATGCTGGTTCCAGTGTCTTTGCTTCCTCGCCAACCCTTGTGACCGTCTGTCTTGTTGATGATGGCCATCCTAGTGGAGGTGATACGCTATCTCATTGTGCTTTTGATTTGCATCTTCCTGATGGCTGTGTTGTTTAGCCACTTTCCCGGTGCTGTTGGCCCTCTGTATATCTTCTTGGGAGAAATGGCTGTTGAGAGCCTTCGCCCACTTTTTAAGTTGGGTCATTTGTGTTAGGTAAGAGCTCTTTATAGATCCTATGTGTTCAATGCCGTTGAGTCGGTTCTGCCTCTGCTGGTGAGAGATGCCCATAATGTCCTGTCCTCCCCGGCCCTGCCCAGCTCCTGCACCCTCACGCCTGTGGCTTCTTTTATGGAGTCATTCCATTTCAGAATTGATCTCCCTCCTTTCCTGCTGCCTTGTGTTTTTCCCAGCATTGTCTTTCCTGAAGAATCCTGCCTCCTCCTGATATGCCTCGAGCAGAACAGCTTCGGTTTTGTCGTGTTCGCCTCCAGCAATGTTTCAGGGTCCACTTGTTTATCTTTCTGGAGGTCAACGGGATCCCCAGAACTCTCCTCCAACACCTTATTTCAGATTAATCAAATTTTTTTCTTATTCTGGGTACACGTTGCTTCTTAGATGCATGATTTGCAAATATCTTCTCTGCTCTATGGGTTGTATTTCACTTGCTTGGTGGTTACAGCTGTATAAGTTGTAACTTATCTCCCAGGCCATCACGTCTTTCAAGCGCGTCCACTGTCTGGGGCAGCTCCTCTTTCCGTAACTTCCTGGTGCATCCCTTTATCGCAGCACTGAGCTCAGCTTGTTGATACTATCGGCTTAGGATTTGCCTTCCCTACTGAAGGAAGCTGTGTCTTACACATTTTTGTAACTCCAGTGCCTAGGGCTCTGCCTAACACGAAATAGGAGTGCAACAAGGGCTTGGTCAACTAAATTAATTTGAAGCTTGCTTGAGTCTGAAAAACTGATGCAGGTCAATATGAATCCAAGAAAGCTAATAGAATAGGCCCTGAAAGAGTGTCCTTGGATCTATTGGAGGGAGGAAAACTGCAGTTCCTTCCACAGAAATAGGCTCACAGATTTTCCCAGAAATCACCCCTTACTCCATGCTTTCTTCCATTCTATCCCTAATGATTCTCTGGTCCCTGGCCTGACTGTGGTGCTATGCTCTGTGGCCACCTGTGGTCCCATCACACAGGGATCCATAGTGCACCATGGTTGCTTTGGTATGTGCTGTGTGCAGTGGACCAACATTTCCATGACCATTGATTAATTTTACTCATTTATTTTTAAATCTTTTAAATTCTTTAGTGCTGTAATTAGGTTAGCTCAAATCTAGTGAGGTCATACTATTAAGCCACCCGTATGTGCAGGGAGGTGACCTACTGTATTGCGCTGCCTTGTGGCTCTGATGTGGTATAAGGAATCCAACGTTTTTCTCTTCCTAACAAGACATTTTTATGGCAGTGCTTTTATATTGATTGTTTTTCCTTATGATCTTTTCTTCACTTGTCCTGAACTTTTCTAAATTAGAGGTTTACTCAAATCCATCCTCTTTCTCCAGTGTGGGAGCATATTTTATTTTCTCTCAACATGACTGTGGGTCCTGTCCCTTCCCATTTTCACTATTGAAGCTGCTCCCAGTGTCCTATTTTCATTGGAAAAGTACAAATACCATGAAATAAAATGGTACTCCCTGCGGAATGAGGGTGAGGTTTTACCTGCTTGCAGACATTCTTCCTTCTCAAAGCTCCTCAGTTCTTGATTTTGAACCCCGAAGGCAGCACGTAAGAGACTCTCTAAGAATTTAAGACGGAAGAGGTTAGCCATTTAGTTTTTGTGTACTTCTGCTGAGATCTGATCTCTCAGCCCCTGCTATTTCTTATTTGGCATTAAGCCAGCTTACACACACACACACACACACACACACATACACACAAAGAACTAGTTGACAGCCTAAGCCAATGGATTTATTTTCTCTTAGCACAGCAAGATGTGCTAAAATTACTAAATCTTGAAATACTTGCTGGGATTCCTGAATGAGAAATTCTCCTACCTTTGATTTTTTTTCTTTTTCTTTATGAAACAAAAATAGTTCTGTGTCCGTGGGTGAAAGAGTTTGGCAGACATGATTATAATAATGTATTGAAAAACACTTACTTTGATTGACTAAAAACCAGATGCTGTTCACAGTAGTTAAAAGCCTGTAATAATGTCTTCACTCTTGTGTTCACCACCCTTCCATGAGATGAATAATAGGATCCCCCAAGCTAGAAGTGGAGAAGCTAAGAGAAGGCACTTGATAAATACTCCCCTATCTTCTGCCAAGGTTCCCATGAAACAGTTTTTCCTGGACCATAACCTGAGTGGGGGTAGAGACCTTGTTTCATAGTTATTGTGTCTTCTTTGCCAGGATTTACGCCTGGCACACTACAGCTGTTCCAAGCAGGTTGCATGGGTGGGAGGAGGGCAGAAATGTTCTATTAATCTGACCGACAGACTGGGTTAGAGGTTAGGGGGGTGCCACTTACTAGCTGAAGTCCCTAGATAGTATAGTTATCCTCCCTAAACGTCAGTTTCTAATATTTGTAAAATGGGGATAGGTGAGTACTGAACTTCAATGAAGTGTAGAGTAGTATTTCATTAATATTAGTTATTAATAAATTGGACAAATCTTCCAGCTCCCTATTCAGAATGTGACTGCCCTGCTGTTAACGAGATTAATTAAACATGGACAAGTGTGTACATATATACCATCAGCTCAGTCATTCTCTATTTTAAAAATGATACAAATCGAGGAGGTGTTATTTGGACACTGATTTTTATTAACTCCACTGAATTAGATTCAGCTCTCACTGGGAAAGGTGAAATTAAGTCTTCCCAGTATGAATATTCTTGCCTTTGGAGGCCAGCCCTGGATCTTAGAACAAAAACAAATCAGTCCTTATTAGTTACTGTATCTCATTTTCCAAAACACATGCTTCATTGTTGCAGTCATTTACAGATAGTTTTACATGACACACTTCTGTTTTTGTCTTCCTGCTAAATCACCGAATGACCAACCTTCGTGTTCCTGATGTATTAAAATCGTCAAAAGATTCATTTTAGAATTATGTGTCAAGAAGGCTGTTAGTTTGAACACTGTGTAACAGTGAAGAGCCCTTGACAAATGCAATAATACAGTGGAATTCAAGGACTGCCTCGTTATGAATGATTTGGAGGTAGAAAGAAATTATTTTTAGGCACAGCATCCCTACAAACCCTGAAGCTATGTGTTTTACAAACTAGAAATTTATGCACTAAATAAAAATTACCAGATGTCAGTGTCTGTACGTGCCAACTGGCAAATGTGTGGTGGTTCAGCGTCTGGGAGAAATGAATGCTCACTTCTTTGCCATTCAAACTCAGGAGGGGTAGTTGAGGTAAAATGTTGTTGAAAAAATGACAGTGTGCTCAGCTACCCAAAGATGTCACATGTTATGAATTGTTATCTGAAAGGCTTTAATTTTTCCCCCTCATGACTCCATGCGTGTTTGTGGCATTGCAAATGTAACCCATGTTTCTGTTTCAATTTTATTACATTCTTTCCAGAGTCTTGCCTCATTCTCTTAAAGGGTCAGCAGATACCTTATTTAAAGAACCGACCTGGACACAGCAAGTCTCATAGAGATCCAATTCAGAGCTAAATGCACAATAGGATTAATTACTTTTATCTTGCACATACCAGCATACCTCAGTAATATTCGTGACATCATCAAATACATTCTCTTCTCTCTTTAGAGATTCGAGCTCAACTGGTAGAACAACAAAAATGCCTGGAGCAGCAAACGGAGATGCGAGTTCAGCTTCTCCAGGACCTGCAAGATTTCTTCCGGAAAAAAGCCGAAATAGAGACGGAATATTCTCGGAACCTAGAGAAGTTAGCAGAAAGGTTCATGGCAAAAACAAGAAGCACTAAGGATCATCAGCAGTACAAGTAAGAGAGACTTGACTCAGACTCACCTTTCTAAGATCATAGCCTACCTTTTTAATATTCTTGTTCGTTTTAGGATTTTCCCTTTTTGTCTGATAAGCTATTGATTGGCATAACCCCATAGATTAAAGTAACAGTCTGCATTTATGAACATTAGTTTATCACATTTTAAATTAATATTCTCTTCACAGTTTTCTCTTTCAAATAAATATATATTTTTGGATAACTATATATTCAAGAAGAACGTAAAATTCATATTTTTTATAAACATCTCGATTATAGGAAACTAGGAATTGATATCTACCACAGGTGGCTATTTAGATGGGAAAATTTTAAGTAGCTGATTGTTCAAGCAGAGACTTCAGCATTTCTGCAGTGTTTTTATACAAAAATGAACAATAATGCCCAACCAGTGTGGTTCAGTGGTGGAACATCGACCTGTGAATCAGAAGGTCAGGATTCAATTCCCAGTCAGGACACATACCTAGGTTTTGGGCTTGGTCCCCAGTAGGGAGTGTGCAGGAGGAGGTCATTTGGTGATTCTCATAATTGATGTTTCTATCTCTCTCTCCCTCTCCCTTCCTCTCTAGAATCAATAAAAATATATTTTTTTATTTTAAAAAAGCAATACGGGTTGCTTAAATTTAGTCCTCCCTCTCTCCCCCATCATGTTTATGGTCATTGCAATTGAGACCGACTTAAAACAAGGGTCTTGTAAATATGCTATGATTGAGTGTAATGAAACTTCATCTTAATTATGCTTCATTTGTTTAAAGAACACCTACTGCTTTTTTTTTTTTTTTTTTTTGGTCATGGAATTTACTTCCTAATAAATCCTAGAGGCAAAATGAGATAAGTATGCAGACAACTACAGTAGAGTATACACGTGCTATGACAGGGTAATCACAGGATGGCATGGGCCTACACCTGGTGAAAATCCATCCTGCAGTGAAGGTGGAGGGGAAGGTCAAGGAAAGGTTCCGGAAGAAATAATACATGAATAGGGACCTGAGGGACTAGGAGACATGTCAGAGACTGGAGCAAGATGTTCCAGGCAAGAGGAACGTCATGTATAAGGGATGGGGTGCGGGTGGTTATGAGGGGGGGGCAGGACAGCTTTGAGAACAGAAAGTAACCCGGTGGCTACAAGTGTACATTGTGCCAGATTGTACTGGACAGTTTGGATTTCATCCTGAGGGCATGAGAAGCCTTCGGGGAGTTTTAAGAAGCAGGATGACCAGCTCAGACCTGCTTTTTAAAATAACAAAAAGTAGGGAGTGTGCACTGGAGGACGCTGTGGCTGAGAGGGAGACCGTGTAGGGGCCCTTGCAGCAGGGGCGTGAAGGAGCAGCCCTACAGGAAGAAGCAGACTTGTTTAGGAGGCGCTGAGCGGCTGCACAGCCTTTCATTTCTGGAAATGCAGGGACTCGGTAATCTGACAAATACTTCTGTCACAAAACTCCCAGAAATTCTGCTCAAGATATAATAGACATTCTTTTCAATGTATAACTGAAACATAGGAAAGTAAGGGAAATTTCCAGGAGCCAGAAATAAAAAAGGGAACTAAAAACCAAATTGGCAGTTGTATCCACTTTTTTTTTTTTAAATATATTTTTATGGGTTTCAGAGAGGAAGGGAGAGGGAGAGAGATACAAACACTGATGGTAGAGAATCACCAAGCGGCTGCCTCCTGCACACCCCCCACCAGGAATCGAGCCTGCAACCTGGGCATGTGCCCTGACCAGAAATTGAATCATGACCCCCTGGTTCATGGGTCAGTGTTCAACCACCGAGCCACTCAGGTTGGGCTCTCTCCACTCTTTAGTCCCACATGGGGATAGAAGATGAGGCCAAAGAAGGTAAAGAGTTGGAACTGAGGGCTTTCCTTCCACCAAGCTTATCATATTGTGTCCCAGCCTAAAATCAGGACCAGTAAAACTGTCTCAGTGAAATGATAAAACAGAAAACCACAAATCCCCCCTCCCTCCCCAACACACACACAAGGCAGCAACAAGGCCTATCTGCTCAGCTAGCTCAGGATTGGAGGGTGATTCAGAGATGCCTGTCTTTGCATTCAACAGGGGCTTTGCAGTTCCATTTTACACTCCTCTGTGGCTTTGGATCCTACATAAAAAGTTGGGCAGAAACTGTCCCTGGGGTTTTGCAGAAGCAAATGCAAAACTACTCCATATAGGGAATTCCCCCCTTCTCCCCCCCCCCCCCCCGCTTTGATGTGTTGGGCTAGAATAGAAATAAATTTTAGTGATGGTTTCCAGGGCAAATAAATGTCAAATGTATCTGACAGAGACTAGAGCTAGAAAGAGGATACTGGAGCCAGTACTGCATTCACATTTATAGTAAATGCCCTTTTTTGAAGTAAATGTGAAGAAGAAAATAGCTCATTCATCCATTCAGTAAAAAAATTTTAATTGATTTTTAGAAAGAGAGGAAGGGAGGTGAGGAGAGAGAGAGAAGCATCGATGTGAGAGGGAAACATCCATCACCCCATACCAGGGAACAAGCCCTAAACTCCGGCATGTGCCCTGACTGGGAATTGAACCAACGACCTTCAGCCAGCTGAGCCACACCAGCAAGAGCTCAGAAAATGCTTTTGAATGATACCTTCTGTGTACTGTCCTGTGTAATTAGTTGTCAACTGAAAACAGGCACCTTAGTCTGGTACCGTAATAGAGAGATGTCACTTTTTGCTTCTCCTGGATTTTTTCACTAGTTTTCTTCAGAAGGTAAGCAACTTGGAATTTTCTTTGACTTGACTACATTTATTTTTGAATAAATATGGGACTGAAGAGAGATGGGTAATGTCTACAGAAAGGATGAACCCGGATTAGGAAAAACTCAGTTTTTATGGAAGAATCAAGACAGGTAATCATTTTACAATATATGTAAGTTGAGCCACTGTGCTGTACACTTCAAACTTACACAGTGGTGTATGGTACTTATATGTCAATAAAACATGGGGGCAGGTAGTCATGGAGGCCTATGCTGACTCTACTGTGTGCTTTTGGTAAAGTTGCTTAACTTCTCTGAGCCTTTTTTTCCTAACTTATACATTGAGACTTTATGACCATTAAATGAGACACAGTTCTTTTTTTTATATAATATATTTTATTGATTTTTACAGAGAGGAAGGGAGAAAGAGAGAGAGCTAGAAACATCGATCAGCTGCCTCTTGCACCCCCCTCCCCCTCCTCCCTACTGGGGATGTGGCTGCAACCAAGGCACATGCCCCCCGACTAGAATCAAACCCGGGACTCCTCAGTCCTCAGGCCGACGCTCTATCCACTGAGCCAAACCGGTTATGTCAAGATACAGAGTTCTCAATATGATTGATAGCTGGCATGGGGTCTACACACAATATTGTTTCTCCTCTTCACCAAGCAAACATTAAATATTTAGCACTGTAACTTGACCTATCATATAAGCTGGACTTTGGAGTCTAGCTCCTATTCAGTTTCGGGATGTTTATAGTGCAGGACAGAGATTTTCAACCTATACGCCACAAGAATTTAAAAACATGCAGTACCTGACTGTTTAGTCAGGGGCATTGATCTTAGGTTGTCAAATTTTTAAAAATGACACAACCAACACAATAGCTGTCCTGTGTGAATGAAATCTTTTTTTTGGTGTGCCGCAGGGTTTTAGTAGCTAGTTTATGTGTGCCACGAGATGGAAAAGGTTGAAAGCCACTGGTGTAGAACAGTCCTTGGCCTAACTTTGCCCCTGTCTAGTGCAAAGACCATGAGTTGGATCAGTCTTCCCGGTTCAAAGTCTCTCTGACACCAGCTTTGGTCTTCAGCACATCCCTGCACCTTGCTAAGCTCCAGTTCTGTCATTGATAGAGGGGGCAGAAAGAATTCCTGCCTTAAATGGTAGTGTAAGAATTCAGTAGAGCTAGTCTCAGATCAGCCCCTGGATAAAAAGAGCTAGCTTCTTATAGCACTTACTATAGAACGAAGGCATTTTAGTAAGCAACTAATCCCCAAAATAAGTCCTGTTATTTTATCCATCCTGCAAATGAAGTACTGGTGATATGTTACTTATTTTGGCCAAGATTATGAAGCTAGTTCTGGGACCTGAACCTGGACCAGCGGTCACTAACCTTCCGGACCTCACAGACCACCAGTGGTCTGCAGACCACGAGTGGGCGACCACTGACTTGAATAGTGTAGATCCATATTCCATGCTTTTTGTTTTGTTTTGTTTTGTTTTGTTGTTAATCCTCCACCAGAGGGTATTTTTTCCATTGGTTTTTAGAGAGAGAGGAAGGGAGGGAGAAAAAAGAAACATTGATGAGGAACACACTAATTGGTTTCTTCTGGCACGCATCCTGACTGGGACCAGGGTTTGAACCTGCAACCCAGGTACATGCTCTTGATAGGGAGCAACTCTATATGTGTGGGTAGATGCTCTAACCACTGAGCAAAACCAGCCAGAGCCATATTCCATGCTCTCGACGTGTGCATTGCTTCTTGCAGTAGGTGCTTAGTAAACGATAGCTGCTATTGTTATTACTATTACTGTTATTATTAAGGCAATGCCAAGTGTTTATTCAATGAATGAAGTAATGCTTAAAGCTTACTACTGGCAGGGCACTGAGGGAACAAAAGAAAATGTTCTTCAATATAAAGAATATACACAGAAGTTAATATGACAGGGTAACATTTCCCTGTTGGCCGGGTGGATAGAGATTGTCAGTAGAATGGCTCTCCTTGTCTGCCATTGGACCACTGCCCTTTGCCTGAGCACTTGAGGAAAATCGGGGTTCTCCAGGTGGGGAGCAATTCTCAGTGTGCCAACTGGGAGAATGGGTGGCCGCTCTCGGGGGTGTAAGTGCTAAGACCCTGGATCAGAGTCTTCTTCCCCTAAACCAGCGGTTCTCAACCTGTGGGTCGTGACCCCTTTGGGGGTCGAACGACCCTTTCACAGGGGTCGCCTAAGACCATCGGAAAATGCAGATATTTACATCATGATGCATAACAGTAGCAAAATTTCATGGTTGGGGGTCACCACCACATGAGGAACTGTATGCAAGGGTCGCGGCCTTAGGAAGGTTGAGAACCACTGCCCTAAACCCATTATTACCTCTATGTTCTACTTCGTCTTTTTTTCTAGAGATGATTTTGACTTAATGCAATGTACAGTCCTGAATCTGAGGGGCTTATTGACAGAAAGAGCTGACTTAATGATTTCTTTCCTAATATTCAGAGTTATAAATGATCATGAATAATAGGAGAATAACATGTCTGATAAAATGGCACTTATGTCCCTGAGTTAAAGTAAACATTCTATGCCATTTTGCCATTTTACAGTTCAATTTTAATGTCAAAACAAAACAAAGCAAGCAAACAAACAAACATGGTACTTTTATTTATTTATTTTTTTAAGCAATAACATCTAACGGGCCCCTCTTTTTGATAATAGTTTTTCTTTAAGATTTTTTACAAGTCTTCTTTCGTGGCTTATGTTTTACTTTTAGCTTTATTATATAGAATAAACAAGGAGGAATTAGAAGTCTGAAACTGTTTAAACAGGACGTGTGACAAGTCATAAGCCAGCAAACTTGGTGGTTCTGTTCACGAGCCTTGAGACAATGTTATAAAGTTCTGGCTCTTTTGGGGAGGCTGGAGGTTATGTATCAGGGGATTAATAAATCACCTTCACATTTATGTTCCAGGGAAAGCATACCTAGCCAAATCGCTTTTCCAACAACAGCCTGAACATTCAAAGCAGACTTTGTGTGCAGGGGCAAACCTCAGTCTGTCTGGGAGACAGTAGTCTATAGATTTTTATGTAAACATGAACTGCTTTCTTCAATGGAGGATTTAAAGCCAGAGGCCTGTCTGAGTGCCCTGTATGGTAGGGTCCCATGGACCTTGTTGGGGGAGTACGTTTTGGCCCACAATCTTGGTCCAGGTTTTTTCTTCAAGCCTAGGAAATCGCTGGCTCTGTGCCATCACAGCCCCAGAGGCTGCTCTGCTGGCTGTGGAGTGTCCTGGTATGAGCAATACCCAGCGGTAAAAGGAACCAACAGTGACCAAACCTGTCTCTCTCGTGGCTCCTAGTTTGCCGTGGGATCTTCCCTCAGCTGACTGGGGCAGCTTTGAAATGGATGGTAATCCAGTTCTTCTTCCCTTTGTAGGAAAGACCAGAATTTGTTGTCTCCAGTGAACTGCTGGTATTTGCTCCTGAACCAAGTGAGGAGAGAAAGCAAAGACCACGCAACCTTGAGTGACATCTACCTGAACAACGTGATTATGCGCTTCATGCAGATCAGCGAGGATTCTACCAGGATGTTTAAAAAGGTACCCTCCGTCAGTCCTGCCCGTCTGTGCTTTCCCATAACCGCTCTGCCTGTAGCCACAACTGAGAAGGGGCTAATGCCTTGATTCCTTGACTGGGCTCAATAAATATTAGGTAAAAAAATAAATGTGTTCATATTCTAGTTAAAAGTGAAGCCTGAGCAAGCTATGTATAAAGTTAAATCACTGAATCTGTGACTAAACAATGTGAGCAGACTTTTGAAATGAAGTGTGTCTGCCAGTTACACCTTTGCCCTTAGAGATGGGCTACCTGCAGTTATGAAAATCCAAACCAGAGTGCAAGAGCTTCCGATGCGGTGTTTTGGGCTCACGCCTGATCAGAGACTTGTGAAGAACGAGATAACCAGATGTGCTGCTCTCTCGGGAAAATGTTATCACAGTTTCTTCTTACTCCCACCAGGCCAGCAGCAGAGGCGGTGATGGAGTGACATGAAAAAAATTCCACAGGGCCCAGAAAATTCTATCCCTTGCATGCCAGCGAGCTTCCTCCTTCCCAAATCCATTTTTAAAAAAAGAAGAAGAAACTGCACTCTTTTAAGTCTTCTTATCATTACTACTAGTCTCTGCCAGATCTCAGCAAATTTTTTTTTAATTTGGACATTTTTCTTGAGAACAATAACAAAATTGGACTATTTCCTTTGTAGAGAATGTAGTCACTTGCCCAGTTAGACTAACTTTCAGTTTGTTCACCCCCGGCCCCACCTCAGCTTTGTACTAGAGTGCAGTTGCCTATACCAATATCTGTACCTCTACTCAGTAAGTAATTATTAGTTTCAGAAAGTGGGGAAAAGAACCAACTTGTGGATTAATGGCATATGTATGTTTCGAAAGGGCCCCGTGGAACAAAGATGCAGTGTTAGGCAGGCCAGCTGGAAAACTTCTTAGTCATGTTTGATGTATCCATAGCAGATTTCATTTCTGACCTAGAAATGTAACCTAGCAAACTCCAAGTCCTCTTTTGCTCTAGTAATTTGGGGGTTGAGGGGAGATGTTTCAAACAAAGGAGAAATGTAAAAAATTTAGAACTAAGAGCATATTAACTAACAAAGACAATAAATGCAAGAATATCCTGTGCATCTTTAAAAGTAGAGATTTAAAGCAAATGGTCTAGACTGAGTCATGAAAGTGAAGGAAATTTCTCCTGCATCACCCTTTCAGCCAAGACCTCATGTGGTCACTGTTTGGTTTTAGTTTTTGTTTTTGAGCATCTTCTAGGAGCAGGAGATGGCGTTAGGTCTTGGAGAAGCTCTAGAGGTGAAGAAAAAACTAGTCCTCATGTTCAAGGAGGTCACAGTTTGTCCAAATTTGGGTGCCACTGTATGCATTGCAGTTATGGGGTGCTGGCAACCATTCAGCCAGGGCCTCTGGAACCAGCACCTCAATGGAGTCCATTTATTTATCCATTTAACTAAACATCTTTAAAAGGTCTGGCTGGGGAAGCAGAATTAAAAGACATGTCCCTGCCTGCAGGGAACCCATTACCATCATGAACAGTTCCCCTGTGGAGCTGGAAGGAAGTTCTTCACAGGGAAGGACACGCTTGCGGTGAGGTCTGTAGGAGAAGGAGGTGGGCTCAAGCAGACAAGGACAGTGACCTGTTCCCGGGAAAGCAAGAGCGTGGCATGTCCTGGGAAAGGAGAGTGTGATGTGACTGGATCAGGGGCTGTATGGACATGAGTAATGGGATGTGAGGCTAGAAAGGTCAGTCATATAAAAAGGGACTGTGTATGTCTCGCTAAGGTGTTAGGATTTGTATTTTGAAAATCAAAGTCAAGCCCTTGATAAAGTCTCTAGAGCTGAGAGTCAAATGGATTTGGATGTGAATGCCACCTCTTCTGCGTACTTGCTGTATGAGCTCTGGAGGTGATGCCAAAGGCCCACTCTCTGAGGGAGCGGGAGGGAGGAACTGGCAGAGAGGCTGAGCCTGTGGAAGCGCTGGAGCTGGGGTGGCCCTTGGGGGTTGTCTCATTTTTTGTTCCATCTCCAGGCAAAGGGACTCATCTTTGCTTTGCATCATTGGATTTGAGCTGCCTAGGAGAAGGGCTAAGTAATCTTGGGGTAAAGCAACTCCCTTTTGTGGAGGGTAAGTCCTAGAGAGGGATCAGTTCTGAATCTCAACAGTCAGCAGCTAGTAGTATTCCCAGTAGTTGTGAGAATCAGTTTCCAGCTCTTGAAGAAAAGGTATGAAGGGTGTATCATCAGTACACACACACACACACACACACACACACACACACACTTGCTTGTTTGCTATCTAGAAGTTTCTTCTTACCCAGATCTCTGGGAGTCAAAAGAATTACAGTCCTTGGAACTGCAGATTTATAGACTCCTTTGGCATTTAGTGGTGAATGGCCTTCTCCTGACCATTGCTGACCACTGGGAAGTTAACAGTCATTACAATTACCAGTATCAAATTCTACTTTCCTCAACTAAACCCAGCGGACTACACACTCACCTTCCCATGTATATTACTGATGGAAAATGAAGAAAGGGAGGTAGAGGGCAAAAGGGAAGGACTGGAGGTTACTGAAGAGCCAGGTCAGCCCCTAAGGACACATCTGTCTTCTGGAAGAGCAGGAAGCCAGAACGCTATCTATCAAGTCCCCAGATCTTCAGGTCCCTTTAGGTTAAAAAGCAAACTCATCACCAGCCTTCTCCTTTCCAGTTCTTCTTCCAGCATGTGATTCTGTCAGACAGAGAGAACTTGTCGATCCCGTCAGAAGTAACCTTTAGAACTGCTATGGAGTCCTTTGTGAGCACAATGCTGTTCTTCTTGGGAAAGGATTTAAGACTTCCTCATTTCCCAAAAATCTTTATGGACCTCTGGCTAGATGCTGGATTCAGCTTCTTACACAGCTATATCTTATTCAGTTCAGTCAGAGAAAATCATTTACCAAACTGTAGAGTCAAATAAGAGTTCAGAGCACATTATTCTTGGAGTGTTTTGGGGACCAAATGAGTATAATAATCAAGAAGGCACAGATAGGAATACCTAATTCTATGTATAGGTATAGGGAACAGCTTCAAGGTTTAAAGTTTAATCACATCAAAACCAGTTGTGGAAATAGTTGCCTCTACTTGCCAGAAGGTTTTCAACAGATAAGAAAAAGTGGAGCTTTTTTTAAAAAAAAATTATACACACACACTAGAGGCCCAGTGCATGAAAATTTATGCACTAGAAGGGGGTCCCTCAGCCCAGGATGCCCCTTTCACAGTCCAGGAACCCTCAGGGGCAGGAGGTGACCCAGCAATAAAGGGAAGGTGACGCCCCCATCACACCTATGCTGCTGCCATTGCTGACAGCACAAGCCTCAACCAGCCCTGGTATACTGAGCTTCAGGAGGCCCTGGGTGGCTGGGCAGCCACCATCAGAGGCTTGCTTAAGCCTCAGGACAGCCCTGTGGGGGTGGGGAGCTAAGGTGGCTGGGGGACTCTGAAGGCAGGCATGCAGAGTGGCCAGACCTGTCTGGGGGTGGCGAGGCCGAGGGGACTGCATGCCACCATCGTGGCTGTGGGCGCCTCCATCTTTGAGGATGTGGCAGTCAATTAGCATATTCCCTTCCTTATTGGTTGTGGGCACCACCATCTTTGTGAGGGCTTCACAATCAATTAGCATATTCCCTCTTTATTAGATAGGAAATATCTACACCAATAAGAGAGAAACATGCAAAATGACCATCACTCCATTATGCCCACTAGCCAGTCAGGAGGGGATATGCAAATTAAAAGGACAAAGATGGCAGCTGCCCAGCTGCTTCAGGTGCGGAGTATTAAGATGGGGCAGGATGCCTGCTATGAGACGGAGAACCGGGGGTGAAAGGATCTACAGGAATGGCACTCTGGCTGCAGCAAAGATGAAAACTGCAGACTCCAGAGTCTGCAGCAAAGATGAAGATGGCAGTCTATAGCAAAGATAGCAGACTTTGGCCAGAGTCTGCAGCAAAGATGAAGATGGCAGACTCCAACCTGAGTCTACAGGGAAGACAGCAGACTCTGGCTGGAGTCTGAAGTGAAGACAAAGATGGCAGACTCCAGCTGAAGTCTATAGCGAAGATGGCAGACTCTGGCCAGAGCCTGCAGCGAAGACGAAGATGACAGACTCCAGCCTGAGTCTGCAGCAAAGATGAAGAAGGCAGACTCTGGTCAGAGCCTACAGCAAAGATGAGCGAAGGCCTGGGTCCCGGGTGCCAGAGGAAAACTGGTACTGGAAGCCGAGGGAAGGAAGGCCTATTGCACAAATCTCTTTGTGCAACGGGCCTCTAGTATACACACATACACACACACACACACACACACACACACACACACACACACTCTGAGTGGCCAAATTATTATGACCACTCCATCAGTACTTTGTTGGGCCACCTTTTGCCTTCAATACTGTGGTGATTCTTCTTGGCATTGACTCCACAAGATGTTGAAAGGTGATGCGAGGAATCTGACACCATGCCTGATGAATACACTGTCCAGTTCTATGAGATTTGATGGTTGTGGAACCAGCTGCCTGATAGCTCTTTTAACTTCGTCCCACAAATGCTCAATTGGATTGAGATCTGGTGATTGTGGGGGCCACCTAAGCAAGGTAAAGTCTCCCTCATGTTCTTGAAACCACTTCTGCACAATATGAGCACTGTGGCATGGTGCATTGTCTTGTTGGAAGAAGCCATCTCCATTGGGATACACCATCAACATGATAGGATGAACTTGATCAGCAAGGATACTTAAGTATCTTGTGCTATTCAGACATTGTTTAACTCGAATTAAAGGGCCCAAATCATGCCAGGAAAACGTGCCCAAAACCAACTGCCCTCCCCTGTTGGCCTGGTCACCCCTAACTGCCCTCCCCTGCAGGCTTGATCTCCCCCAACTGCCCTCCCTTGCAGGTCTGGTCCCCCTCCCTAACTATCCTCCCCTGTTGGCCTGATTGCCCACAACTGCCCTCTCTTACAGACCTGGTCCCTCTCAGCTGCCCTCCCCTGCTGGCCATCTTGTGTCCACATGGGGGCAACCATCTTTGACCACATGGGGCAGCCATCTTGTGTGTTGGAGTGATAGTCAATTTGCATATTACTCTTTTATTAGATAGGATTTCTTTTTTGATTTCAGAGAGGAAAGGGAGAGGGAGAGAGAGATAGAAAGATCAGTGATGAGGGATAACATTGTTTGGCTGCCTCCTGCACACACACACACCCCCCCCACACACACACACACACAGGGGATTGAGCCCATAACCTGGGCATGTGCCCTTGGCTGAAATTGAACCTGGGACCCTTCAATCCGAAGGCCATTGCTCTGTCCATTGAGCCAACTTGTCTAGGACAAAAGTGAAGCTTTTTAAAAACAAAGAAATACCCAGTTATTTAAATATCAATTATTTCAGATTTAGACCTGTAGAGTTATACGTAAAGCTTGTTGATCAGGATAACATAGTGATTCATCTTTTAGACTCTGAAGTCAGATATTGTGAGTATGAGTCTTAGCTTTGCTGATTAGTAGCTATATGGACTTGGAAGTATTTGTAAACCTCTTAAGCCTCATTTTCCATAAGTACAAAGTAGATATAATAACTTATTTCATGTAATTATATGGAAGACTTATGGATCATGCATGAGAAGCCACTTAGCCCAGTGTCTGGACTTCATATGTCCTAACTAATTTCTAGCTATTATCTCTATTATTATCTCTATTGTGCACATGTCACACACCAGCAATAACTATGTAATGTGAGATTATACTAGACATTATACTAAGTGTGTCCTCATTCAAAGGAGAGGACAATCCCCTGTGATAATCGCATCCAGATCATCACAGGGTATTGGTATATTACTTACATTATGACATCCCAAACCATATTTGTAATTGTACTCTGAGAACTTCACTCACAACTTCCTTGCTTGTAGATGAATTAAAATTTTGGGCCTCACATTTAAACAATTAGTGGGAAATCAGAGAATAATCTAATGAAAACTGTTGGTCAACAACCCCCAGTGCCTCTCAAAGCTATTTCACAGGGGGACCCTTAACTTTGAGGCTTCATTGATTTCTTGATTCGTTCAACAATAATAGTTATTCCATTCCAGATCCTTCATTATGTATGGAAAGTGTGGGATTCTGCATTTACACTCTTAGGTTCTGCTGTGCCATTTTAGGAGAAGGTCAGAAATTGGAGACTCTTTGTACACAGGAGTTTGTTTCATTATCAGCTCTACCAAAGAACCAGGATTAATGGGGTGCCTCCTGCCCAGTTTTCCAGCCCTGCCTCTTGGCGTGATGAGACTTTGCTGCCTTCTTTCCATGACTCATGCTGAAGAAAAGAGAGTGTTCTGCATCTGGTTTGGTGCCACGGCCAGAAAATGTGCAATTCATGTGCTATACACACACGAAGTAATTCATGTCAGCAGTCACAGTTGCAAGAAAGACTGCAGCCAGCTTGCAGTAATCACTTTATTTAAGCACCTCATCACATGATCTCATTTACCAATTTTACGAATGTTAATAGAAGTATGTAGTTTAGAGGGAGCAACAAAGTGGTAGTATTTGAATGTTACATTATCTCTGTCTGTGTGTTTTCAATTATCCTGAAGCCTGTCATTTCCCCGTGGATTGTTTTCACATTATTAATGTTTTTATCTTTCCTTGGTTTGCATAAATATGTGTACAAGTATAATTTATTTTGCTTTTCACCAATAACAATACTATCTGCATGCTACCACTTACTGAATTTTTACACCAACCACTGTGCTCTGCACTTTTTAAAACATATGTATAGAGATTTTTATTGTTGACAATATTACAGATGTCCCCCATTTCTCCTCTTTATCTCCCTCTGCCAAGCCCTACCCCTTTTTCCCCAGGCCTTCACCACCCTACTGTCCGTGCCCATGGGCTATGCATATAAGTATATAAGTTCTTTGATTTATCTCTTCTCCTCCCTTTCTCTCCGCCACCACACACACACCGAAATATATCAGTCTGTTTCATGCCTCCATTCCTTGAGTCTTATTTGGTGAGTCAATTCATTTTGTTCATTAGATTCCACAAATAAGTGAGATCATGTGATATTTGTCTTTCTCTGATTGGCTGTGCTCTGCATTTTTTACACATTGTGTCATGCATCTCATAGCTGCCTAATGAACAGATACTATAATCCACCTATCAGGGATGAGGAAGCAAAGGCTCAGAGAGATAAATGGTAGAGCCAAGCTAACTGATATATATTCTTGTCTTTGTGCATATGTCTTAGACATGATTTAGATATTTCCTATGATTCTTGGTGTTTTTGTCTGTAACTAGAGATGTTACTCAATGTATAAATCGGGATTTTGGAGAATTGGGGCACTGTGGTTCTTGGCCCTATTTATTTATTATGAAAATCTTGAAGAACGATAGGTCTGGATAAGGCAGCAAACTCTATCAGTCATCTGAGTTGTAGGTGGGAATTCAAAGCAGTGGAGACCTGCCAACGCCACTGAGAATTACTCCACTTAGGCATAAATGCCATAGGTTATCAGATTCAGACTCACAGGAATTAAATTAACCTACTTTGGTCTTGATTATATGGCCTAATTTGAAAGGAAGGATGACAGATTACTAGTGAGATTTGGAAAATTGTAGTCATCTTTTATTTTGCTCAAAGTCTATCACATTTTACTTAAAAACCCCAATAAGAAAGAAAAGAAAGACATTTCTTGGGGGTAGGGGGCAAATGCTGTGTTTCCAATTAGATCATTTAAAATAAATTATCATTTAGAAAGATGCTTTAATATAAGTTAGTAAAAGATACCAGTCTATTTGAGATCTCTAAGTCTGACCTTATTTTGAAGGAAAGATTCATATGTTTTGAAAACTACTAATCTATATGTGAGAAAAAGCCTATTTCTTTTTTAATATTAATATATAAACATATAGCCATTGTACAAACGTAGAAAATGCTCAAAAATGTAGAAATGGAAATAAGAATTTCCCACATTAGTACTACCTACTATAAATATTTTGGGCTATCTATTTTCAATATTTATATAATAAACATGTGTAGTATACAAACATTACATATATAGATGTCTTACAAAATTGAGATTTCATGGCATATAACTTGGGAACCAGTCCTTTTCATATAAAATATTGTTAGTGTTCCCATATCTGGAAACAGTCTTTTAAAATGGGATACTTCATCCCTATATAATGTTTTAATATCGGCACAGCCAAGTTATTTTCCTGTTGTTTGGACATCTAAATCTTTCACACATCTGTGATTTTCTTATTTTTATGCTATATCGCTTGAAATAGAATTATTAGGTCAGAGGGTAGCATTAGGATTTCATGCTTTTGATGAAATTCTTACCTTTTGCCTTTCCAGAATAAATTTGGTCATGGCTGTGATTTACCAATGAGTGTCTATCCCCTGAACAAATCAAGCGACTATTTTATTATTTTAGCAGAGAGCTAGCCCGTGTGATTTAGTATGCTGATGCAACAGTAGTAAATAATATAACAGGAGGAACTTTTCCAAAGCATTTTAGTGCAGTGTAGCAGAAGAATTAAATGGTATGCTGGTGGCCTCCAGAGATAGCTTAATTATTGATGGGGCCTGGAAAAATAAGTGAGAAGAGTTTGAGCTAACACTACTAGCTGGTTCTCTTGAGTTTTATTGATCCCATAACTAGCTCATTTTTCTAGAAATAAATCAAAACTGCACTCATGTCTTACAATGTTGTAGGTTTCTGAAATATTTTTACTTTGTATTTATGAATTGCTTATCAGAATGGCTGGCACATAGTAAGTGCTTAATAAATAGCAGTTATTGGTGCTGCTGTTCTTACATTTGCATTGTTACCTCTATTGCTTAGTGACAGCAGGATATGTGTGACTTACCTGGGTGTAAATGAGCTGGTGAGCGACTAGATAAGAGCATGCGCTGTTGGTTCTGAAGCGTTATTAAAGACTTAAGGGGGACACTAAGCGGATGATACATGTGTGTTGCTTTGGAGAGTACTATCATTTTTAAAAACCTGCTGTCAGCTTAGTCAACGTTTTGCCCTGCAACATAATGTGGTAGGACCAGCACACATGTTAGTAGTTGAATTCATAATTACATTGAGAATAGTTGTCTAAGAGCACTTGAAACTTATTTATGGCAAAAAATTAAATAAAAAATCTAGTAGTATATGGGCCCAAACAATTTTTAAATGGTTATCTTTGTTATTTTAATTTTCTTCTGCTTATTTACCTGATGTTTTTACCTTGAATATACTATATCAGACATACAAGAAAGCAATTATTTATTGTAAACTAAAAACTTGGCCAAGTACACTAGTCAGTGTTTACTGTAAAGAAGTGGGGAAACTAGACCCATTAACTGATTCAGCCCCAAATGGTTTTTATTAATGGAGAAGTAGCCTATTCTCCAAGCACACTTGAAAATTATACATTGTATATGTAGTGTTAGGATGATTAAAATGAAGGAAAGAAAACATCGTATCAGGGAACTTCTGAGCAAGGTGGCAGTTTGCACATAGGCCCCAACTGTCTTTCCTCCCAAGTTGTCTTTGAAATGACTAATTAGATCTATCTACATATAAAAGGATAGGTGATTGTCTGACTGGCCGGTACATATGATGCGCACTGACCACTAGGTAGCAGATGCTCAATGCAGGAGCTGCTGAGCTGTGGTGACTTGGCAACGGCAGTTCTCGGGTGACACACCCCAGAACCAGGAGGGACCTGATTTCTCGTGGAGTCATGTGATTCCACCTTGGCTGTGGGTTATGTTGTTGCTGGGACACTGTTGGCCCTGAATCTGGTTTACTGCTGAGCTGTGGTAATTAGTTTCCTTTCAATGTGCACTAATCTGTACGCCAGGCCACTAGTATATAAATTGGAAAAGCTGAAACAGACCCTTTAACTTCAAGCAGATCCTCATACTCCTTTGCTCACTCTGTTGGATCCCACCTCACTCGGAGTTGAAGTTTATAACCCTGTCTCCTTTTTCTATCTTTAGTTTCCTCTATAGCACTTATTCCTTCCTGACATATTGTATATTTATTTAGTGTTTGTTCACTTGCTATTTCCCCTCAAATTAGATATAAGTTCCTGAGGAAAAGGACCTCGCCTTGTGCACTGAAACAGTGACTGGCAAATAGTGATGCTCAGTAAATATTTATCGAATGAATAAATAGTGAATACTTACAACTATATTAGAAATCGGAGATGAGTATGATCCACATAACAGAAAGTTCAAGGCATTTTAGCAAGACCCAGTGCTGACAGGGCTGGATTTAAGAAACACTGTCATGTGCTGTCTACTTCCTAAAAAAGAGAGAAGTCAGAAAAGGGTTGTCCCAGAAAACCCAAAAGTATTAGGGAGATTACAGAGAGGGTGAAGATTTAAAAAGCAAGTCCATAAAGTTCTTTCTAACTCCTGGGCTCACCTCCTAGCTGTACAGGTTGGGTCTGATTGTTAGCAGTATACCCACCCATGACTTTGAGAACTAAACTAAGAGGTAGACCATTGCATGGGTTTTAGATTGGCCACTGGATGGTTCATACGCAAGACAGATCCAAATCCTATCTAATAAAAGAGTAATATGCAAATTAACTATCACTTTGCTACACCCACAAACCACACCAACCAGCCAATCAGGAGTGAGTACGCAAATTGACCCCAACCAATATGGCTATGGCTATGGAGTGAGCAGGAGGGAGGCTTGGGTTTCCCTAGTGATGGAAGAAGCCAAGTTTCACATGCTCTGGCAGGCCCAGGCCTCCACTCAGGGTTACAAAGTTTCAATTATAGAAAATAAATAAATCCCAACAAAAATGGCGGCAGCCATGGAGCTGGAGAGAACAGGAGGCTAGGGTTGCCATTGGTGATGGAGGAAGCCAAACTTCTGCAGCCCTGCCCTGTATTTGCCTGCACTCCAGGCTACAACGTTTCACTTGTAGAAGATAAATAAATCCCAAATGCCAGGGTCTCTGCTTGGGTCACTGGGGGGCATGGCCAGCCTGCAAACCACCACAGGCCCTTGCCCAGGCCACCCCACACCCTAAGGGAATCCCCACCCTGACTCCCCACACCCTTCAGGGCAAACCAGTTGGCCCTCACCCATGCACCAGACCTCTATCCTATCTAAGAAAAGAGTAATATACAGATTGACCATCACTCCAACACATAAGATGGCTGCCCCCAGGTGGACACAAGATGGCCAGCAGGGGAGGGCAGTTGGGAGGGAGCAGGCCTGCAAGGGAGGGCAGTTGTGGGTGATCAAGCCTACAGGGGTGGGCAGTTAGGGGTGACCAGACTGGCAGAGGAGGGAAGTTGGGGGGGCCCAGGCCTGCAGGGGAGGGCAGTTAAGGGAAACCAGGCTGGCAGGGAAGCAGTTAGACATCAATCAGGCTGGAAGGGGAGTGGTTAGGGGGTGATCATGCTGGCAGACAGAAGTAGTTAGGAGCAATCAGGTGAAGGCAGACAGGTGAGCAGTTGGGAGCCAGCAGTCCTGGATTTTGAGAAGGTTGTCCGACGGCCCATTTAGGCCAAATCCTACTAGGAAGGGGCCTAAATGAGCAGTCGGACATCCCTAGAGGAGTCCCAGATTGGAGAAGGTGCAGGCTGAGCTGTGGAACACACACACACAAACACACACACACACACACACACACACACCATGCACGAATTTTGTGCACCGGGCCTTTAGTAGTGTTTTATTAGTGTTGGAAACAGAACTGATATTAAAACCACAACCCATTAAAGGCTGGTCAGAATTTGCAACCTGAATCCAACCAGGTCGATTTCCTGATAAAACAAAAATATCAACATTTACATAAGGTTTAAATAAGACCCAGATTCTCAAAACATAATATTCAACATATCTGAATACAATCCAAGAGTACTCAGTATACAAAGAACCAGGAAAACCTCAACTCATATGGAGAAGACGAGCAGCAGACACCAATTCTGAATGACATAAATGTTGGAATTATCTAACAAGAACCTTTATAGCAACCATGATAAAAATGTTCCAAGAAGTAAGGGCAAGCACTCTTGAAATGAATGGAAAGATAGAAAATCTCACCAAAGAAATAGAAGATATAAACATATGGAAATTGTAGAACTGAAAAACACAGTAATCAAAATGAAAAGGAAAAAAAAACAACTACTCACCAAATTGGTTCAATAGCGGAATAGAGATAACGGAAGGAAGAATCTGATGAAATTCTGTTAATCTTAAAGATAGAAATTATCCATACTGAATAACAGAGGGGAAAAAAAGATTGAAAGTAATAATTAGTGCCTCAGTAACCTTGTGGACAATAACAAAGGTCCGACATTTATGTCAGCAGAGTTCCTGAAGGAGAGGGAGAGGAGAAAGAGTGTGTGCAGAAAAAAGAAAATAAATTTTTGAAATAATTGCAAGAAAACTTCCCAAATTTGGCAAATAAGATAAACCTACATATTCAAGAATGTTAGCAAAACCCAAACTATATGAATCCAAAGAAATCCATACCTAGACACATTATAATCACATCAAAAATTAAACATAAAAATATATTGAAATCGGCCAGAGGAAAATTGATACATGAATTGTGGGAGAACAATAATTAGATGAATGTGGATTCCTCTATGCACTAAATGTCAATAACACCTTACTAATTTTGCCAACCAAAAACATGTTTAGATATTAACAAATATCCCTGGGAGTTGCAGAGGGAAATGGCCCTTGTTGAAAACTATTGATTCAAATCGATCCTCTATTCTCCTAAACAGATTTTTAAAAAGATTTGATTTTCTAATTTAATTTTCTTAAGTCACTTGGTTTACAATTCTAGTGTAAACTAACAAACATTAGTTTACTGCGGAGCAGGTCAAAAGGCCAGTTCCTTATTTGCCATAGAGAGGAGTAAAAACATACCGTTCAGCACCAGGTTTATTTAGGATCAGTTATTTATAAAAGATCAGGACTTAATAAAATTCCTTTTCAAAGAGCCATAGACGCTGAATCCTCACCCACTATCCTCATCCAAGGAGGACATTGCAGTCTTAAGGAAAGAACTGA
Organism: Lasiurus cinereus; assembly: GCA_011751065.1. Taxonomy (NCBI): domain Eukaryota; kingdom Metazoa; phylum Chordata; class Mammalia; order Chiroptera; family Vespertilionidae; genus Lasiurus; species Lasiurus cinereus. Next base: position 6,992,576 of record JAAGEH010000304.1, read on the forward strand.
GGAGGAGAGAACATTCCAATCATGTGTCTAGGTGACTGTACTTAAGAACGGAGTTTACAGCAACCTGAGAACAGTATTCGGTTGCTAGCCAAAGTTTCTTACCGATTGAAGATTCTCTTTGCTTCCACATGGTAGGATTCTAATAGATTTTCAGCAGCTGCAATAAATGCCATATTAAGAGATACTGCACATATAAAAAATATTTGAATTAAGGAACATATGTGATATCTTGAATTATAGCAGCTCAAAAATATGGAATTATAAGGAGATACCAAATATGGCTGTCAGATTGACTTCAGTATCTTTTACATCTCAAAAGGAAAAAATATTTTCTCATTATTAGATAAGTAAATAGAAGCAAGCATATTTTATCAGCTAAATACTTTGTGAGATTAACATAGGAACTTATAAAAATAAAAAATTTTGACACAGTATGTATGAACTATTTAGACTGAGAAAAACCAGTGATGTTTTATAATTGATAGTAAATAAGTACATGTACCATTTTTACTTTTTATTTATTTATTTATTTTTACATTTCAATTTTTTTTTTTCTTTAAGAGGAGTGAGTTGTGTACAGGGGGGTAAATGCTTTATAGACAAGAAAAAAAACTGCACTAGAACCAACTTATTCATCATCATCATCTTCTTCCTCCTCTTCATCTTCCTCCTCTTCCTTCTTTTTCTTGCTTTTTTTCAGCCTTAACAACTCCCTTTTTGGCAGCATCAGGTTTTCCTTTAGCTCGGTAGGCAGCAATATCCTTTTCATATTTCTCCTTCAGCTTAGCAGCCTTCTTTTCATAAGGCTGCTTGTCATCTGCAGCAGTGTTATTCCACATCTCTCCCAGCTTCTTTGCAACGTCACCAATGGATAGGCCAGGATGCTCTCCTTTGATTTTTGGGCGATACTCAGAACAAAACAAGAAAAAGGCCGAAGGAGGCCTCTTGGATGCATTGGGATCCTTGAATTTCTTTTTTGTTTCCCCTTTAGGAGGAATATAAGTTTTCATTTCTCTCTCATAACGATCCTTGTCCGCCTTTGCCATGTCTTCAAATTTTCCTTTCTCCTTAGCAGACATGGTCTTCCACCTCTCTGAGCACTTCTTAGAGAACTCTGAGAAGTTGACTGAAGCATCTGGGTGCTTCTTCTTGTGTTCCTCCCGGCAAGTTTGCACAAAGAAAGCATACGATGACATTTTGCCTCTTGGCTTCTTAGGATCTCCTTTGCCCATGTTTAATTACTTTCCCTCGGTGAGCACACAGTCACCTAGTGCCCAGCCGGCTCGTACTTCTACTTTTTAAAATTTGATCATTTCAATGGAACAGAGAATCATTATTGGCTAATGCAGTGGTCAGCAAACAGAACCAAATATCAACAGTACAATGATTGAAATTTCTTTTCAGAGCCAAGTCTTTTAAACTTAAACTTCTTCTAATGCCACTTCTTCAAAATAGACTCACCCAGGCCGTGGTATTTTTGTGGAAAAGCCACACTCAAGGGGCCAAAGAGCCACATATGGCTCACAAGCCGCAATTTGCTAACCACTGGGCTAATGCATGGGCTTGAATAAACATGCCCATAACAATTTCATCTCTTTAGGTCTAAAGATGGAGATTGCAAGGATTGACTAAAATAATTATCTTTTATTATTTGGCAATCCTATATAATAAAAGCCTAATATGCTAAGTGTCTGGTCATTCAGTCATCCGTTCAACCAATCAAAGTGTAATATGCTAATGATATGTTAAGGCTGCTTAATCACTTGCTATGACATTCACTGACCACGAGGGGGCAGACAACCAGTCACTATGATGTGCACTGACCACCAGGGGGCAGACGTTCCAACCAGTAGGTTAGCTTGCTGCTGGGGTCTAGCCAATTGGGATAAGCAAGATGGGCTGGACACGCCCTAGAGCCCTCCCACAGTCCTTCCCCAAATGACCAACCTGGGCTGGCAGGCATTAAGGGCAATCAGGCAGGCAGGCAGGCAAGTGATTAGGAGCCAGCAGTCCCAGATTGTGAGAGGGATGTCTGACTGCTGGAGGGATTGGGCCTAAACTGGCAGTTGGATATCCCCTGAGGGGTCCCAGATTGGAGAGGGTGCAGGCTGGGCTGAGGGATATGAATTGCATGCACTGGGCCTCTACTCTTACATAATAAAAGCCTAATATGCAAATCAACTGAACGTCCAGTTGCTATGACATGCACTGACCACCAGGGGGCAGACATTCAATGCAGAAGCTGCCCCCAGATCGCAGGCCCCAGGCCAGCCAAGGCAGGTGCCAGCAGGCCCCAACCCCCTCCCCCAATCACCAGTTGCCCCACAGATCAGCCCTGATCACTGGCCAGGCTTAGGGACCCTACCCATGCATGAATTTCATGCACTGGGCTTCTAGTATCTTATATTTCCATTGAAGAGTCATGACAAATCCTCTGTAACTTCTTTTTCTTCCCTTTTCATTTTTTTCCCCTGTACCTTACTGAGACCAGCTTTCCTTTCCAAAACAGACCTTTATTATCATCATGTGGCAGGCATATACAATGACGAGTGCTAACGTCACACAAGTAAATACAAATTCTTAATTGGCATCCAAAGGAGTTTATAATTAAGTTAGTGGTTAAAAGAAAAGAACTGCAGAGGTAAAAAATGCATTATAAATTGTTAACTGCTCTTACAGAGATAGGACCCAAGACCACACGAGCACAGAGGAGCGAGTAAGGTACTCCTAGGAAAATGGAGACAGGCTTCACAGAGAGAGGAGCATTTGATTAAAGTCTTAAAACTTGGTGAGATTTGTAGACAAATTAGGGGAAGTGCATTTTTCTATACAGAGAGAACAGCAAAGAAACGATCTTGGAGTTCTGAAAAGATGGGTATAAATGGGGCTCTTGGTGGCCCAATGTATTGAACTGATAACAGTATTAAGTTGTAGAATCATGTTGCCTGGACTAAAAGCTCACTCAGATACACAGTTGGCTGGGGTTAGGAGTGTAGCCTGCAGCATGGGGAAATAAATGTACATGTGGGATAACTGCTCTCTGAGATCCAGAAGGGATGGATCCAGGGTGGGGAGGTGCAGCAATTATGAGGATCAGTTTGAGGATCTAATCAACGGAGGAAGCCCAGGGAGATTTTTAAGCTAGGATATGGCATAATCCGCCTTGTTTTTCTAAAGTATTATGAAGAGAAAATGGTTCAGAGGGAAGGGGTTGGAAGGTGGGCAGAGATTAACCAAAGAATGTATATGCGTATACGCATAGCCTGTGGATGAACAATAGTTCAGGGAAGGCCTGGGAAGGGGGCAGGGACAGGGAGGAGGAAGTCGATGGGGATTAGAGGGGGCATTTATAATACATTCAATAGTAAAAATAAATTTTAAAAAAGAATAAATTGGAATTGGAAGAAATTGATCTTGGGCAGTGGTCGGCAAACCGCGGCTTGCGAGCCCCATGCGGCTCTTTGGCCCCTGAGTATGGCTCTTCCACAAAATACCACGTGTAGGTGCGCCCATACAGTGTGATTGAAACTTCGTGGCCCTTGCGCAGAAGTCGGTTTTCAGCTCTCAAAATAAATTTCTGTCATACTGTTGATATTTGGCTCTGTTGACCAATGAGTTTGCCGACCACGGGTCTTGGGGAACCTGGTGAGGAAGCTGTTGCATAATAATCTGTTTATTTTTGCTTTGTCATGAATTATGACCAGAGAGCAGATCCATACTTGCAGTAATACTGTCTTCAAAAATTTTCATCCACATAAATTAAGGATGAATCGAATGTTGTTGCTCTTTTATAAAAGGTCTTTGGCAGTTTAATATCAGAACATTGCTAGTCAGTCCATCCTAATCAGACTTTCTTAAGGCTTCTACTCCTTTAGCTGATGGCTTTTTAGCTTAATGGAAAAAGAAGAAGAATGTAATAACTCCAAGATTCTCTGGTTTGCAGTGACCACAAATAGGTTTGGCTGCCTTTACAAAACAGGGCAATCGTAAGTGATCACAAGTCGCTGGGAGGTGTGTCTTGCCTCCTGATTCTCCCAAGATATTAGCCCCTACCCCCTGAAGTATAATGTGCCCTTTTAATATCACTAGCTGCAAGACAGTGCACAATTATCTGGGGAGCAAGGAGAATTCTCTATCTTTAAACTGTCATATAAGGAACAGTTGAAGTTTCTGGGAATGTTTAAGACAGAGAAAGAAAGCCTTATCTAGGACACAATAGTTGCCTCAAGTAGATGGCTTATTAACTAGCTCTTTGAGTCACAAGAGGTAAGCCCAACTAGGAAGACATAACATTTACTATAATCTGAAGTCAGCCAGGGCCAGCTCAGAATTAGAGTTCTGCTTGGTTGTATCTTTGCAGTGTTCTCTGGAATGGACATCACATGACCCTTCTTGGTATAGTACCTCAAACACAATTAAGTATTCCATAAATTGTCTTGAATTATGACAAAGTTACTATCTCAGACATGCTGACTTGACAGTTGATACCAATAGACTATTGCATCAGTATTTAGAAAAACAAAGGCTGACTTCATGTGATGAAATAAAGTATGACTTACAGGAAATATTTTTTCTATTCCTTAGACTACCTTTACTTAAATCCATTGTTAATTCTATAGACCAATTAACCAATTCTGAAATGGTATTACTAGTATTAGGCTAAATATAGATCTTTAAAGGAAGTTTCTGATTGAGGTTAATAAACTAACCTATCTTTATTAATTTTTGAATTTGACTCATAAGTTATATATAGAAATTTTACTTGGTTTAAATTGAATAAGCTTAAATCAGACTGTATTGAAATTCTTTTGTCTATAAGGCCACTTTTCTATCTTTGGCACCTAGAAGGTACTCATAAAAACCAGTAGAATGAATGAGGAAATCCATGAATGAGTGCATGAATGAATGAATTTTTATCAGTATCTGAAAGACTCTTTGCCTTTTGCTTACTAATTCATTGGATGACTTGTAAATGAACAAACCTCCAACTTATTGATTTGTTTTTGTAAATAGTTCCTGGATTTTTGTTACCGCTGTGCTATAAAGACTGAAGTCATGGGTTTCTACACAATGTGGTCTAGTTTGCTTCACCACAGACTATACTCATGGCCCCATCTAACGGTGCCATGGATGTAACCTTGTGGTCACCGTGGGGAGCATTGTAGCTAAGACCCTCAGAAGAGACGAAGGCTTTAGTGATAAAATACTAAACTCAGGTTCATCTACTAAAGTAGCGATTCTCAACCTTTTTCATCTCAAGGCACACATAAACTAATTACTAAAATTCTGCGGCACACCAGATGTATTTTTTTACCCATCTGCCAAAAACAAATAAGAAAAGTGTAATAATTTTCATTTATTTGCATTAGAGAGCTGTTGTTGTGTTTCCTGTTGTCATTTTTTAATTTCATAATCTAAGGGAAAAAAAGATCAATGCCCCTGACTAAATAGGCAGGGATTACATGTTTTAAAAATCTTTGTGGCACATCAGTTGAAAATCTCTGTATTAAAGAATATATGTTATTATGGTAATATTAAGAAATTGTCAATAAAGGTGAGTTGTCAAAATTTTGTAAAGTTTAGCATACTTAAAAATGATCTAGAAATATACACTGAGTGGCCAGATTATTATGATCTCTGAACGCATAATAATATGGCCACTCGTGTGTGTGTGTGTGTGTGTGTGTGTGTGTATACATTAATATATATATATTAAATAGAGGCCTGGTGCATGAATTCGTGCTTGGGTGGGGTCCAGCCAGCCTAGTAGGGGGAGGGGACATGGTGGTTTGCCAGCCTGCCTGCTGGTCAAACTCCTGGTCGAGGGGACAATTTGCATATTAGCCTTTTATTATTTAGGATATACACTGAGTGGCCAGATTATTATGCATTCAGAGATCATAATAATCTGGCCACTCACTGTGTTTCTGATATTTTTAATTATATTACAGTCTGAACCAGAGTCTCAGTTTAATTGGGTAGGTGGTGTACATCAGCCATAGCATAAGCCTAAGTGATTATCCATTTAGTAATACTGAAAAGGTATTTTCTAACTTACTACCATTTTGAGTAGAGACATAACCGTAGCATGAATTGTGTTTCTTAAAGAGTTAAGGAAATGTAAACTGAAAATGAAAATAGTGGTGTCACCTGCTTTATTCCCTGTAGGATTTTAAATTTCTGTCTTGGGTTTCGTAACCTGTCTATCCCAGTGTTGTTTGTCCCTGGGAGGTTCTGAGTGACTTTGGTGTGTGTGACTTTGCACCTTTTAAATTTTCTGCTCTCCGACTGCACACCGTAGCAGCAGGCCTTTATACTGGGACAACCACCCGCCACATCTGCCTAGCTGTTCCTTTAGTGAATATTCTAGGAGATGCCCCAGATATTTCCTTTAAGATTAAGCTTTGTCTCATTTCAAAAAATGAAGTTCTGGTTCCCTTGTGTGTATGGTTCTTTATAATTTTCCCATGTTTTCTAGTGGCGTGGGGTTTTGCCTGAAGGGATATTGATTATTTTTCTTCTTGGGAATGAAGTAGATTATGAGGCTCATATCCATGGGCTGATATTTAGTTGTCTCTTTTAGTAAGTACAAAGTCTTGTCCCTGGACAGATAGAAGAGAAGTATGTAGGACACTATAAACATTATCCAGCGGCGTGGTTCAGGCCATTGAAGCCCAGCCCAGCCTTCTCCGTTAGGCGTTTTGGAAGACACTGGTGACTCTGCCTTCAGAGTTTACATGAATTAAGAGGAGCTGTTATTTTAAAGACACATGGACATGAGCTTTGGACTTAAAAGCGCACACACTGGGCAAGTGTGGCCTGACCCCTTTATCCAGAACTTATATCCAAAACAGACCAAGGGTGAGACACTAAAATTATTGGAAACCCTCTCATTAAATATTTAATCTGGTTTTCCTGTTTCTTCCTACTCCCACTCTGACTCAGCAGAAGGTTAGGATTCCTTGACTGGTCCTCACAGTAGATTTACTTTGGAAAAATATTCTGTCAGAGGCCAGGCACCCTCTGAATTGGTCATTTAATTCATCTACCTAGATGGCTTGATTGATTGCTCAGTGCACTTACACGTGGTTGTGTTACTATGCTCTGTGTTCTGTCTTCCTTTCTCTCCTTGCTGGGAAATTCCAGGGAGCCAGCCGGCAGGCCTCTAAGAATAGAGATCCTGGCCAAGGCTCTGTAGAGTAAGCTGTTTGGGCACGTCTGGCTGCTCTGTGAGATCGGGAACCCTAGAAGGCAAAAGCCACGCCTTCCTCAGCTCTCAGTCCCATTCGTTCAGCAGACATATGTGGAACACCTGGTGTGCCCGCACCATGCAGGCCCTGGAAATAGGGAGATGATGGGGATGTACTCCTGGCTTTCAAAGAAACGCTGTTTATGAAGAAGGAAACGTGGGGAGCATCATCACGGGTAGCATCAGTTTAACACTCACCGTGTGCCAGGTTTTGTGTTAGATGTTTCATAAGGACCACCCTAAAGAAGCTGTGACATAGGGCTATTGGCATCTCCACATTGCCATTGAAATAACTGAGGTCTCGCAAAATCATTTAATCAATACACAGACTAATGAGATCATTTGAAAACAGGCAGTTCGATTTTAAAGTTTAAACTCTTAATCACTAAATTATATCGCCTAGGTGTGGTGATAGATGAATGAAGATATTATGACATCATAGAGAAGGGAAGATACAATGTTTTTTATTTGGGGTTCAAGGTAACGGTACAAGAAAGTTTTCACAAAGTAACATGTCAAAACCAGGCAAGAGAAGGGGAGTCGAGGCGGAGGGGACGGCTTGGGGAAAGCACAGGGACCTGCCAGGTTCGGACCAGGCTGAAGGCTGTGGTTTGAGATTTGTGCAATGAAAAGCACAGTAGTTAGAGGAAATGATGGGTAACCCAAAAAAGTTGAACTCCAGCCCCAGCCAGTGTGCTTGGTGGTTGGGGCCCTGTCCCATGCATTGCAGAGTCAGGGGCTCAATTCCTGTTCAAGGGCTCGTGTACCTTTATTGCAGGTTCGATCCCCAGCCCCGGTCTGGATGCCTGCAGGAGTCAACCAATTGATATCGCTCTTTCCTTCCCTCCCTCCCTTCTTTCTCTCCTTTTCATCCACCCTCTAAAAATCAATGGAAAAAATAACCTCAGGTGAGAATTAACCAAATAGATAAGTAAATAATATGAACTCCAATCTGAAAAAATATAGCAAATGTTTGATGGATTTTAATCAGAGGAAGGGCATAATTACATCTTTATGAAATTCTAATGACACATGCAGAATAGAGCCTTGGATGAACCCCCAATAATGACTTCAGTGACACTGTTGTCCTGGAGCAATATCAACTTACTATAACTCTTTTTAAAATCATGTAATACGTATTAAGCATCTTTAAAAAGTCAATATTTTTAGCCTAGTAATTTCATGTCTGAGAACTTATGTTAAGGAAACAACACAGAATGCATGATAAGCCATTAGACCAGCATTGGTGGTCATAGTTCAGAGTGTTAAAACATACTAATGAAATGGAATGAATAAGTGAATAATTGAATGATTGGTGGGAAAGAGTGGGAATATTGGAAACCATAATAGAAGAGTAGTTAATATACTTCACTAAGTAGTTATTATGACTCCAGTTATAATGATGATCTTGAAAATTTTTATGGTAACTGGAAAAAAAGTAGAAAAGATACTTTATTATTATAGAATGATTCCAACTCATACCTATGTTTATATAACAAACGAAAAACTACAGCAAATTATAATGGTGGGTTTTGTCCTTCTGTTCTCTATTTTCTCAATATTCTTCAATATACCTAACTCATTTGTATAATAGGAAAAGGTAAAACGTTTGGACTATTAATTTTGTACTTATGTTTGAGGTATCTATCTGATAGATTAAAGTGACAATAAATGGCAAACAGAAATTGGCTTAGTATTCAACTCTGGGTTTACATATCATGAGACATTCAGTAAGTGTAAACTGAAAGGAAGTTCTAACCATTTTTCTTTTGGGTCAAAATCCTATTAAAATGCATTAGAAGTTTTACCATCATTTGAACAAGGCTTATATTAATAGGGGGGGAAGGGGGGTGGAGGAACTCTTCCCTTTTTCAATTCCATACCTGAAGCCCTTTAAAGGGAATCTCCTTTCATGCAAAAGGAAATTTAATTGGCCAATCTCAAGTAACATAGAAATACTTTATTTCAAACATGTATCATTTCATAAAGTTACTTTTTCATGTTGCACAAAGAGGACATTGATCACTTGCCTTAATGCCAGTATCATTTTTCTTCCGTAGCAGTTCTTACTCAAGGGTCCAGGATCTGTTCCCACTGTTTTCAAATTCAATGAAATAGAACCCAGAGGCATGTTTAACCTGTTGAATTTTGACGAATTTTGAACTCTTGAACCATTTGATTATCCAGATATTTTCTAATGAGAGGGTTTCATCCATTAGTCTGGTGTACCAGCATAATAACTGTGTGCCTCGGCAGGTGTGTGTTGGTTTAAGATTGCTTCTTTGGGGGTGCAGAGTAGTATTTAGAAGAAAGGGTTGTTTTTCACCATTACTGTAATAAGTTGGAAACATGCTTCAAGTCAGGGTGGGGGCAGCATGAGATGGTCCTTTTGTTGTTTCTGTGCCAGGAGGACAGAGACATGACCCAGCACTCAGCTCCTCAGGGGTCTCTTTCACTAGTTGTATACTGTATATCATATCACGCGGGCTCGAGGGATCTGAAACATGACAGTGACAATAAAGTCAGCAATTAGAAATAGGCGTGCTATTCAGCTCTGGGTGTATTCATTTCCTAGTGGACATTGGATTAGTTTATCCAATACCACTAGTCCTAGGAACACCCCCAGCCCCCCGAAGTGGAACTTAGGTGAATTTAATGTATGATATGGCAAGGAAGTAGGGATGTCAGAAATACCCAAGGGCTGGAACACGATGCTCAGTGCCCCTCCAAATCAGGAGTCGCTCAGAAGGGGATCTAAAGGCTGGAGCAAGAGCCTTCAAAATCAGATCAACCTGTATCTGCCAAGCACTTTCTTCCAGGAAGGCGATGGAGTAAAGGGTCCATAGAGACCAAAATAAATAAATAAAAGCATGATGTGGCCTTTACATGCAAGGGAGTTGCCATTATAAACAGTGTCTGGGGGCAGGAATAAATCATGATAACATTATGGAATGTTTACTATGTGTTAGGTACCGTTCTGTGTGCTGTGTGTCATTTGGTTAATGCTGTCACCAACCCTACCAGACAGGTACAAGGACTGTGTTTATTTTCTAGATCTGGAAACTGAGGCCCAGTGGAATCCAGAGTCTCTGAGACTTCAGACCCAGGCGTTCTGACTCCAGAGTCCTTTTAAGCATTATGCTCTATTGCCTCCCACACAAATTTTTATGTATCCAGACCTCTGGGGAAAGGGGGAAGAAAAATCTAAGAGTATGCTGGGCAGAACACAGCTTGTCTGTGATAGATTCCTTCTACCTGGTCACTTGCACTCTTGTAAAATTTGAAATATACAGAGAACCTTCTTGTTTGTTCTAAGATAGTTGGCCTATGATGGCTTGGAATGCTCTTGTCATACAAACCTGTTTTTAATCTGATCCTAAATATTCTTGACTTGGGGCTAAGTGGACCTAAGGGATGATTGTTATTTGGGTTCTAAAGACTTAGCCCAGAAATATTTTCTTTCTGGACTTGCTACCCGAAATATGGTCAGCTGAGCAGAGTTACTGGCTGGCCTTTGATCCCTTTAGAGAGTTCTGAATTGGTGGCCCGGATCCTGGAATGAAATCTGATATTAAAATAACACCAAGTTCAAGTCATAGAAGAGTGTAGTGTAATATATATGGTCAGAAAAAAACATACCAAGATTTAGGAAAAATAAAATGAGTTTCAATTGGCTTCTTTGCTCACTGAGGACTTTCTTTTCACTCTGGAATGATTCTTAACTCACCTCTTCACATATCAGAGGCACAGCCAGCACAAAACCTGGGATTCCCACCTAGAGATTTTGGAGGAGGTTTTGAAGCTTAAGAAACAGCAGCACTCCTCATCAGGAACAAAATTGAGTCTCTCAGAGTCAGGCACTGCTCTGATGTCATCTTCCCACACCATGTTATCTTCCAAGAGTTTTCGCTTCATCACATTTGGCCTCTTTTGAGGGAGACCGGACCCTGTGGCCTGGGGCTCACAGCTGGACCATTTCATCGCAGTGTGTTTCCCTAAGAGTGGTCTGTGGGCCTTTACTCCCTGCCCTCTCCCCAGGGCCAGCTTTCAGCAATTACAGGAACGACGTCAGCTATTACAGAAACTCAGTAGTTCAGCTCCTTTACGCATTCCCTGAGCCAGTGTTTATTGGAAGCTTCCTACGTGCCGGAGCCTGCCCTGAACAGGGTGAGAGTGGATGCCTCCTTAAATTCCATACCTACGTGTCTCCCTTGCCTCATCCTACTCCTGGCCTGGTGCCCAAGCACGGTGTAGGACACCTGGCTCACAGAGCTAATAAAGACATGGCTTTTACTCCCCTACCCCCACATACCGACAGTCCAGTGGCAGACACATAAATGAACCAGTGGATGTTGTTGTAACTGTCTCAAACTGTAAATTAAGCCATTCTACACATTTTTTCCCCCACTTTCAGTAGCTGACTTACATAATGAACCCAAAACAGAAAAGAAAAAATAAAACAAAACCCACACAATTTGGATATATGATTTAAAATTGCTTACAGATTTGGCTGAAGAAAAAAAAATTGAGATATCCCTTTACCAAACTCTCAGAATTAACCTAGGGAAGATTAAATGCTGTTATTCTCCAACTGAGTAGAAGAGTAAAACTCTTCTTTTTTGCTTTGATGAAAATAATCATAATAAACACAGAGGTGAAAGTAAGTCAACTGTAAGTGGTCATACCATCTCATTGCTTTGAAAGTGCTTTCTTAAAATTATAGTCAGCCAGATCGTTACTTTGAAAAGGGAGAATGAATTTCACTTTTGGTTTCTCACTTAACTTTTTTGGAATCACACCGCAACACTCGTTTGTGACAATATCGAGATGGGAGAGAGGATGCAGGAATGCATTTTTATTGACCAGTTTTGTAACTCAACTTCTGAGCAAGCATGATGCTTCTTTACCCTGCTCACTTTTTCTCTCTCTCCTTGGTAAAGTCTGCTTTGGATGTCGGGAAAGCATTCAGATTGTTCAATCACTTGTTTGTTTCTGTCCAGCCTGTGTTAACCTTTTGGTGCATATATCTAGTATTTAAAAAGGTCCTTCTGATCAAAGATGTTTCTTTTGTTAGGTGTGCTGGCCTTTTGTTGTGTTATATACTACACTAGAGGCCCAGTGCATGAAATTCGTGCACAGGGGCAGGGGTGTCTTTCAGCCCAGCATGTTCCCTCTCCAATCTGGGATTCCTCTCACAATCCAGGACTCTGGTTCCCAACTGCTCACCTGCCTGCCTTCCTTATTGCCCCTAACTGCTTTTGCCTACCAGCCTGATCACCCCCTAACCATTCCCCTGCCAGCCTGTTTGCCCTTAACTGCCTTCCCCTGTGGACTTGGTCACTTCTAACTTCCCTCCTCTGCCGGCCTGGTCACCCCTAACTGCCCTCCCCTATAGGCTTGATCACCCACAACTGCCCTTCCTTGCAGGACTGGTCCCTGCCAACTGCCCTCCCCTGCTGGTCATCTTGTGGTGGCCATCTTGTATCCACATGGGGACAGGATCTTTTGACCACATAGGGGCAGTCATCTTGTGTGTTGGAGTAATGGTCAGTCTGCATATTAATTTTTTATTAGATAGGATAGAGGCCTGGTGCATGGGTAGGGACCAGCTGGTTTGCCCTGGTGTCCCGGATCAGGGTGGGGGTTTCCTTGGGGTGTGAGGTGGCCTGGATGAGAGACCTGTGGTGGTTTGCAGGCCAGCCATGATCCCGGCGACCCAAGTGGAAGCCCTTGTATCTGGGATTTATTTATCTTCTACAATTGAAACTTTGTAAAAGCTTGGAGAGGAGCCAAGCCTTCTGCTGCACAGCCATTGAAACTTTGTTGCCTTAAGCGGAGGCCTGGGCCAGTCAGGGTGAGCAGAAAGCTTGGCTTCCTCCATCACCAGGGGCAACCCAAGCCTCCTTCCTGCTCTCTCTGTGGCTGTAGCCATCTTGGTTGGGTTAATTTGCATACTACTCTTTTATTAGATAGGATTCTCCTTTTTCTAGTCAGTAGAATTTTTAAGATGTAAATAATTTAGAAACAAGTTTCTACTACATTTTAAAATATTCTGTCTTAATTACAGAGCAAAGAGATTGCATTTCAACTTCATGAGGATTTAATGAAGGTTCTTAATGAGCTGTATACGGTAAGCACATAATCTTTCTTCTTTTGCATGACTCTTTGTTTTAGAATTATGGTTTGCCAGAAATACTGCTTTTATTAGAATTAATTCCAAGCTAGGGTGTTGACAGATGCTTATCCGCTTGAAATGATGAACCAAGTGGATAGATGCACACTACTGTATTCTTTCCCCATTCCCTGCCAATTTGGAGTGACTGGATTCAAGTAAATATGTATAATCTTTAAGAAACTAGATTATAAGTGTTTCAATATGATGTTTTTAATTGTTTGGATCATGTGATCTGTACATTTTTTTCAATTCCATTTATTTTGTTTTAAATTGTTACCATTCTTAAATTAGCCATTCTGGGATTTGAGAAATTTAGAGTTGCTTTATTCTGATACTTTTTTTTTTTCCATTTCAGTGAAATTGTTTAGGACTTATTACATTAAAATTAGTTTTGAGGGAGGTATCTTTTTTTTTTTAATTGACCTCAGAGAGAAGAAGAGGGAGAGGGAGAGAGAAAGAGAGGAACATTGATGTGAGAGAAACATCGATGGGTTGCTTCCAGCATGTGCCCTTACTGGGGATCAAACTGGAAACCTGGGTATGTGCTCTGACTGGGAATTGAACCTGCCACCTTTTGGTATATGGAACTCCGCACCAACGAACTGAGCCACTCCAACCGCCAGGGCAGAAGGTTTCTTTTTTGGTCCATAATTTGCTTTTCTGAATTTAAATTTTATTTGGGCTACTGTATATAAATTACATAACTCAAAATTATTTTAAGAAAACCAAAATCAATGTGGTTAGAAGTTGGAATTAGTCATATGCCTATGTAAATTTGTTTTACATTTAATGATCATACTATTAAATGCAAACTCCCTTTGGAGGAATTCGATGATTTTTTATTGTATAGCAATAATAACTTAATGAGAAATGAACAATAATAATCGATTCTAACTATAGATATTTGCATTTTCATTGCAAGAGATTATTTGAATTTTTCTTAACAGGCAAATTAAATCTGAATCTTATTAAAATGTTTCTTGATTTACAATTTCTTTTATTCCTAAAAAGCAATGTGTGTAAAATACAGTTTGGGGAATTAAATTGTTTGTAATGCTCCATTGATATTTGCTAATTAAAAGAATCCATAGTTTTAAGCTTTTGTGAAATTAGTGCTTTTCTTATAAAACTTACTTTCCAATTTTTTATGATACATTTATATTTTTTGTGGCACATTTACTACACCTGTGGTTATGAATTTAATTGACAGTTTTTTATGTGTTAGTTCCTCCTTCAGAAACTTTCAACTTTATATACAAAAGCCTCTTGTTATAAGGTCATATCCATATTAAAAAATACCTAATGAAGTAGAGTTGATTGTAAAGGCCATTTATTAGCCTGTGATTTACTAATTTCTGACCACCTAAGGCATCAACCACTTCTAGAAACTCTGGATGTAGAATTTAAAAGTTAAATGAGCATTGTGCCTCTGACACCTCCAGAAAAGAAACCGTATGTCATCTTCCATTGAACTATTTTAAGATGAGGGCTTTGTGGCACTTTTTCAGGAATCCCTTTGTTTGGGCATTGTTTAAAAAAAAATTTGGTGGTTGTCATAGCAATCAGAGACCAGAGCCTGTTGATTATGGTCTGAAATAAGCAGTACTAGTCAAAACAGTGGTGGCAACGATAAACTTGATTGTTGAATATGAGAAGTCAGTAAATTGTTAGGAAAACTTTATCTCAGTGAAAGATGTGTATAGTGAAATTTTTCCTAGATTCACCCTATCAGATGGACTCAGACATTTAGCAAACTGTGTGGTTGAATTGAGTCAGCTGACACCTTCTTAGAACACTCATCAGGATTAGTCTGAAAGCCTGAGGGAGCCATGTCTTAGAAATGGTCACCTGAGTTCGAATGACCCTATCAGAGTCATTGACCTCTCAGAATCAGTTGAGTAATTAAAGGGTAGAGGAGACAAGCCATGAGTTATTATTGTTGTTTTATTTTTTTAATCCTTACCCGAGGATATTTTTTCCCATTGATTATTAGAGAGAGTGGAAGGGAAGGAAGGGAAGTGGGGGAAGAGAGAGAGAAACTTTGATACCAGAGAAACACATTGACTAGTTGCCTCCTGCACACACCCAGACTGGACTGTGAATCGAAACCTGCAGATACCCTTGATTGGGAATCAAACCCTTGACCCATTTCCTTTGGTCCAAGGACTGACAATCTTAATCATTAGCCACACTGGCCAGGGCAACAATGACTTTTTAATTAGGTACACTATAGAGCACTTTCAGTTCTTAAAAAAAAATTTTTTACTTTATCCAGAGTGCATGCTCAGCTGAGGTCAGAGGTTATTTTTTGCAGGTGAAAGACCTTCACATTACACACACACACACACACACACACACACACACACACACGTACATCTTTTACTCAAAAAAGATGATACTTGGTTTCTCTGACACTTTATGTTCGGATATACAAATATTGTCTTGTTCAAATGAAATCTACCCATTATACATACTCAGTTTACATTTAGAAAGTGAGGCAAGGAGAATCCAAGATGGCAGCATAGGTAAACACCTACATGGCTGCTTCGCACAACAATTTCAAAACTACAACTAAAAGACAGAACGGACATCCAGAACCACAGGAAAGCTGAGTGGAAATTCTACAACTAGAGGGAAAGAGAGGGGCTCATGGAGACCCAGAGGAACTGCAAAAAGCTGAGGTACGGAGACACGCACATGGAGAGAGCGGGTGCCAGAGTATCTGGCTGGTTTTCTCTGGCGGGAGGGAGACGGAGACTCTCAACGGCATTGAACCCCTTATCCTACGACACTGAACCCCAGATCCAGCCAAAACTCATACGGGGGGAGTTTGGACTGTGAAAAGGGAGAGGTGCACGGAAATTTAGGGGAGTCGCAGAAGATCAGGTCCGCTCTCGCACGTGCATGGTACTGCACGGAGGACAGATTGCTGATGGTGCCGCTGGCTTTCGCGAGTGGGCGGGAGACAGACCCTCCCAACTGTGCCACTTCTGAGTCCACTGGGCCCCTGTTTCGGGCGAAACCCTGGGGACCTAGACTTCTGTGGTCCTGGAGCGCAGGGGAGCCTGAAAGGCAGTGGTCTAGAGGCACTGGGCGCGCACAAGGACCGCTCCAGCGATTACTCAGTCACGTGAGACTCAGGGGCTGTGGCAGGCGGGGCTGACTAGAAGGCAAGGCGGTCCCTTAAGACCTGAGACTCCATCCATCCCAAGCTCAAGAGAGAGGCTTCTGCGGTTTTGCAAGTCTGGTATCATAAGGTTGAATCCAACAGAGAAGTACTCCCGGCATAGTGAAAATACCGAGACAAGGGAAGGGATCACAAACAAAAGAAATGGAGGATAACAAACAACTGGATATAGAGTTCAAAACCACGCTTATAAGGTTTTTCAAGAATATACTAGAAAAGTTGGATAAAGTTAGCGAGAGCCAAGAGGAGATAAAAAAGGACCAACTAGAGATGCAAAAGATCCAACTACAGATGGAAAAGATCCAATTAGAGATGAAAAAGGACCAACTAGAAATTAAACATACACTGACTGAAATAAAAAATATTATACAGAGTCCTAACAGCAGACTAGAGAAAGGCAAGAATCAAGTAAAAAATTTGAAATATAAAGAAGCAGAAAACACTCAACTGGAAAAGCAAGAAGAGAAAAGAATCCAAAAATGTGAAGATAATGTAAGGAGCCTCTGGGACAGCTTCAAGTGTACCAACATCAGAATTGTGGGTGTGCCAGAAGAAGAGAGAGAGCAAGATACTGAAAACCTATTTAAAGAAATAATGACTGAAAACTTCCCACATCTGGTAAAAGAAATAGACTTACAAGTCCAGGAAGCACACAGAACCCCATATAAAAGGAATCCAAAGAGGACCACACCAAGACACATCATAATTAAAATACCAAGAGCAAAAGACAAAGAGAGAATATTAAAAGCAGCAAGAGAAAAATAGTTCATTTCCTACAAGGGAGCACCCATACGACTGTCAGCTGATTTCTCAACAGAAACGATGCAGGCCAGACGGGAGTGGCAAGAAATATTCAACGTGATGAATAGCAAGAACCTACAACCAAGAATACTCTATCCAGCAAAGCTATCATTCAGAATTGAAGGGCAGATAAAGAGCTTCACAGAGAAGAAAAAGCTAAAGGAGTTCATCAACTCCAAACCAGTATTATATGAAATGCTGAAAGGTACTCTTTTAGAAGAGGAAGAAGAAAAAGGTAAAAGACAAAAAATTATGAACAATAAATACATATCTATCAATAAGGGAATCTAAAAATTAAGTGAATTAAAAATTTGATCAACAAAATAAACTGGTGAATATAATAGAATCAGGAGCACAGAAAGGGAGTGGACTGATAATTCTCAGGGGAAAAGGGGTGAGGGGTGTACAGGGAGAGACTGGACAAGAATCATACACCTATGGATGAGGTCAGTGGAAGGGAGGTAAGGGCAGAAGGAAAGGTGGGAGTTGGGTGGAGGGGAGTTATGGAGGGGAAAAAAGAGAAAGAAATGTACTAATCTGAATAATAAAGATTTAATTTAAATTAATTAATTAATTTAAAAAAATAAGTGAGAAAAGGTGAGGAGTATTTGATCAGTAGGCCAGGAGTTGGGAAAATGTAGTTGAGGTTCCTTATTCAACCACTGACTGACCATGAACAAATAACCTTTTGATTGGCACCGTACCTAGAATTTGTGTGTATATATATGCAAATTATATGCATAGTATGCAAATTATTCTCAGGGGAGTTTAACCAGGAGACGGATTGCTTGCTGTGGTGGCTATGCTGACCACCAGGGGGCGGCACAGAAGGAAGGGAGGCCCCAGCTGGCAGTCGGGAGGCTGGGCCTAGGACCCTACCCGGCACAAATTTTATGTACTGGGCCTCTAGTACATAATAATAAGAGTGTAATATGCAAATCAATCAAATGGCCAAAAAGTGGAATGACTATGCAGATGATCTTGAAGACAAAGCTGGGGCTGCGAGGGCTGATACAGCTGGGGCTGTGAGGGCCTACCCTTGCATGAATTTCATGCATGAGGCCTCTAGTGATGTAATAATAATTTCTGAATGACAGGTGTAAAATAAGTAGCCTCAGGGAATTGAGGATGCTGCTTAATTGCCTTTTCAGACTGATATTCACTCCTTCCCTTCTCTTCGTCCTGGATACTCCTTGGGAGTTGAGAGTGAACATTCTGAGTATCTGTCCTTCCTTATACCAGGAGAGAGCTTGGTACTACATTAAAGTCGACCCTAGTGGTGGGCAGCAGCCTCTTGGGTGGATTTCTTTACCCCCAAAATAATTCTCCCAGATGTCTGCTTATTGTGCCGAACATTATGCCAGAAAGCTTTGTCTTAAGTAAAATGTAAATAGCCAGGAGGAACAGGAAGAGATCCGTTAGGGTCATTATACTAGTACCTTAGTGTGGACCAGATTTTTCAGATTCTCTGAGCACAGGTTGTGCGCATCAGGCAGAAAGGTGTGGCCTTCTGAGCAGGGAAGATAGGGTGGTGGCAGCAGAGTGCCATCTGCAAGAGGAAGAAAGATTTTTAGTATTTTTGCCTCAATCTTGCCTTTATTTGCAGAAACAGGACTTCTGAATGGTTTCAAGCCTCTGTTTCAATTCGTAGACCGCAAGGGTCAGCCACAGCAGTTAGGATTCTTTTGGCTTTGAGTGATAGGAACTCAAAATAACAGCAGAAACAAAATAGAGGTTTATAGTGTCTCATATAAAAGAAGTTCAGAGACTGGCACCTCTCAGGCTGGTCAGGAGGTTACATAAAGCCATCCAAGATTAGGCTCCTCTGAATCCACTGTTCAGAGAAACCTAACTGTAACCTCTGTTCTTATAACTCAGGTTTGTTCTTAGAGCTCCAGCCAGTACATCTGCATGCCTGAAATGGGGAAAGGAAAGAAGGGCGGGGCCCCTCTCTCTTAAGGGGACTTACTGAAAGTCTCATGTAACACTTTCACCTACGTCTCATTGGCCAGAACTTAGAATATGATTCCACCAGGCTTTTAGCTAACTGTCCAGATCATTACTCACCAGTTACAAATTGGGGATTCTGTTAATTTGAGAGTTTTTGGTATTTGTAAGTAATGAGCCATGCCTGTCAGTGTAACTAACATTTATGCATGCTTATTATGTATGTGCTAGTTATTGTGTTTGCCTTATCTCATGCAATCCTCACACTATCTCTATGAGGTAGTTACTATCATTATTCCTGCTATACAGAAAAGGAAACTAAGGCTCAAAGAGGCTTGCCCCAATTTGCACAGTAAGTAGTAGAGTCGGAGCTCAAGTCCAGGTCCAGAGCCATGCAGTAGTTGCTTTAACAAAAGCAGAGATTTAAAAAAAAATGAGTATGTGCTTCACTGGCAACCTGACTGCTTGGAAATGTTCTTTAAATGATCTCACAAATGGGACTCATTGGCCTAAAAAGTCAAAGGGTGAACCAAGATCCTCAGACTCTCCTTCCTAATTCACTAGTTAACTGCTTTTGGTTTTAACTTTTGAAAGAGAATCAAAGTAGAGTTAAGAAATAAAAATAAAAATGACTGGACTGGCAGTCAGCAAACTCGTATTTGAATTTCAGATCACTTAGCCAACCTGGGGAGCTATATCGCTCTGTGTTCTCCATAATCAAGGAAATGGAAACATATTTATCTATACTAATAAAAGAGAAATATGTAAGTTGACCATCAGTTTGCAATACCCACGGCCAATCAGGAGTGCATATGCAAATTAACCCAACAAAGATGGCGGCAGCCCCACCCCTGGCCACTCCGGGCCTCTGGGCAGCACGCCTCCTCAGGGCCTCCCTGCCTTGCTCCACACCTGTCAGCCATCCTGGCAGCCTCTCTGTGGCCCAGCCCCCAGCCTCAGAGGCAACCCTCTGGTAACTGAGGTCATGTGTCTGGTGGCTCCCTCTACCCCACCCCTGCCCTGCTGCTCTGGTAAACAAAATCCTAGTGTTTGAGCAGCCCTGCGGGCACAGACATGCACAGGAGCTTGCTCGGGGCACAGTTAGCATGCCCCTGGAGCCTCAGGCCAGTGAACAGTGATTGGGTTAGTGGGGATGTAAATACAGAAAATTGGTGACACAAAAGGTTAGAGGAAAGAGGCAAAACAAAATTTGCTTTCCTCGGTCTTAAAGGGCCCATCATAAAACAGTGGTGTAAAGTGCTAAGCCTGTCCCCTAATACCAAAATCTCAAAAGGTTATGGTGGATTTTTGTAGTTATTTGACCTATACTAATGTTTCTTTCCTTTGTCTAGTCTTTGCAGCGTTAATTTCGGCATTTAAATAAAATACCCCAGCAAATTCTAATAGAGATGAACATAGACATCATGATAAATCCACATAAAATTGATTGCTAATTATGTGTAATTGGTCATCACACTTGCTATATTTCAGTGACACACATGACTAAGCCACAGTCAAGAGCTAATCCATTCTCAAATTCTATTAAATTAAGAGGAGAAAGTTGAGAGAATGAAGATTTATTCAGTCCTTACAAAAAGTCAAGACATTATCCCCATTCCTTTCTCGGAGCAGCCTTATAAGGCAGGTATACCTAATCCAATATTAACAAATAGGACCTGGGATTCAGAATAATTAGCTCAGGCTCACACAGACAAGTAAATAAATGCTCCAAAATCTAAATGTAGTTCCTGCCAGAAGGCCCATCACCTCCCCACTGGGCAGCTGCCTTTGGGAAGGATGCATAAGGCCAATGGGGGGAGGAAGGGTAGAACCTGATCTAACAGATAAGACTCAAACTGCCCGTTCTGATTGACACTTGTCAAAACTTGATTGACCTTTCCAGATTATTGATATGGGTTACAAAAAAGGGCAAACCCAATGGCTTTGCACATTCGATTTTTATATTAGGATATGTTCATTTGGGCGGCCTCTAAAACAAAATCTCTCATTTAGCTCTAACATTATGTGTGTCAACACCACCTGCTTAACTGTGTGTTCATGCACAGTGATCACTGCTAAGCTTCCATTAGCGGATATTCCATTCACCCTTGTTTTTTTTTTTCCTTCTGAGCTCTAGCTTCGATTTGTCTAACCAAGTTTGATGCCCAGAGAATGGAAGCTGTCCTAGTACAAAGCCAGGGCTGCGGAGCATCTTGTACAGGAGTTACTTGGAAAACGTGGTTGCTGAGTGCCCTCAGCGTCTCTGGCCTTTGTGTATCTTTGATACACATTTCTTTTTAAAAACGATAAAAAGCTAATTATTTTTTAAAGGAGATGGGAAGGAAGGCACTGTTTATTATTTCAAGCCCTTCCCTGCAAACTCCGCCTCAGAGGACTGCTGAAGAAAGCTTTTTTGGCTGGCTTTGTGAGCCTCCCAAGACCGAGAGTTAATGCATTCTTCGGTAAGGCAGAAACATGCCCAAGGCAAGGTGGAGAAGGCATTCCCAGAGAGCCCAAGGTCCTTGCCACCCCTCTCCCGCGCCCTCCTGCCCCCCATCTGAAGATTTGTTTCTGAGCCTCAAAGAGGGTTTTTATTTTTATATTTTGGTTAAGTAGTTATTTTAGCTCAAGGGCATTTTAAGTATTTGAAGTATATATTTCTGTAGTGAAAATGAAAATTCATTCCTTTGAGATGGACTACAAAGAGGTCTGGGTCTTAGAACAAAACACTGAGCAGAGAGAAAGAAGGCATAAAGGATATGTAAAAAGTGCCCAAATTAAAAACCTCTTTGGAATACCTAGTTCTCTGTGGTGCATCCTGGAAAGCTTTGTTAAAAAGCACTCTGTTTAGAGATCTCGGGCTGATGAAGTGTTTCCATATAGCCTTTCCCTGGCTTTATTACTAAACACTTATATAGAAAGAAGGAGAGGCGTTGGGATCATAGGACTCAGTCAGCTTCTGGGTTCTGATCCCGTTGTTGACAATAGGTTAGCTAATTTATTCTGGCTTCATTTTCCTGCCAAAATGATTGGGATTAATAAAATTCCCATTGCAAGGATCTGTGAGGACAACTGTTTGATTAAAAACCATATGTGTAGATGTCTCGTAAGACACCCTGCTCATTAATGAAGCCAAGTGCCCTCCAGCTCCTGCTTGGAATTTTCATTTTCTCTCAGAGATTTGAGAATTAGCTCTGATTGGTGCTTATGAACTACAAATAAGACTAGTATCTTTGAAAAGAAGTGAACAGTACGTACCGAAAAAAATTTATTTGCTTTAGATATGAAAAAGAAAGTGTTAGAAAGTATAATTTAGTAAAAACAAAAAATTTCTATAGAATGTTTCATATCAAGAGTCCTTCTCAAGGGATATATTATCCAAACAATTAGATTCTGAACTACAGATTCTGAACTTTTAAATTATTAGAATGCTTTAATAACAGACATATTAATCAGGATGTTTTTTTAATTTGATAATGAAAGGATTTAGCTTTGTTTAGTATATATATATATTTACACACACACACACACACACATACACAGGCCTGATGCATGAAATTCATGCATTGGAGGTAGAGGGTCCTTCAGCCCAACCTGCTTCCTCTCACATACTGGGAGCCTCAGGGGATGTCCTACTGATGGATACTGATGCTCTTTGTGGGAGGCAACTGGACTGATCAGAGGAAGGCACCAGCCCCATTACCCTGCTGCTGCAGCCACTGCCAGTCTCCACAGCCACCAAGATGTTTTCATCAACATGGACTCCAGTTCTTTCACCATGAAAAAATGACAACTTTCTTTAGGCATTTTCAAGATGTGTCTTTTATAGGATATGACATTTCTTCCTTTTTTTATTTATTTATCCTCACTTGAGGATATGTTTCCATTGACTTTTAGAGAATGTGGAAGAGAAAGGAAAAGACAAGAGAGAAACATCATAGTGAAAGGGACACTTTGATTGGTTGCCTCCTGCATGATCCCTGACGTGGGCCCCATGCCCTTGATCAGAATTGAACCCAGACCCTGTGGTCGGCAAGCCAAGGCATTACCCACTGAGCCAAACCGGCTAAGGCAGGATATGACATTTCTTAGCCCTCCAGCAGTGGACCTTCATTTTTTTCTCCAGAAGTGTGGTGGAAAAACTCTAGATCACCTTTTTGGATTCTAATTACATAACTTACTAAGAATATTACCAGTGGCATACAGGAAGCTTAGCCAATGAGCAGTCAGAAAAGGTGTTTCCTCTGTAGTTGGCACCAATCACGGGCTAGGCCTGAGCAAGGGCCTCCCAACTCTCTCAGGTTGATGGCTCCACCCCTGCCCAGGACTAAAGCCTCTGACTGAAGCATTAGGCCTGGGCAGAGGACCCCTAGCTCTTTCCAGTCACTGGCTCCACCCCTGCCCTCTCTGCTCTGATCGCAGGCTTGGCCCTGCCCAGGAGCCCCCTGGCTCAGGCCCTTCCTAGGCTGTTCAAGGACCACACGGGGCCTACTCCAGAGTTCCCAGAACCTAGGCACCGGGCGCCAATGTACCATCTTTGTTGTGTTAATTTGCATACTCACTCTAATTGGCTAGGGGCGTAGCAGAGGTACGGTCAATTTACATGTTTTTCTATTATTAGGTAAGAGATACACACATACACACATTAGAGGTCCAGTACACAGGAGTGTTGGGGGAGTCCCCCTCAGTTGGGCCAGCACCCTCTCCAGTCTGGGACCCTCAGGGGATGTCCGACTGCCTGTGGGATTGGGCCTAAACTAGCAGTCGGACATCCTTCTCACAATCTGGGACTGCTGGCTCTTAACCACTTGCCTGTCTGCCTGCCTGATTGTCCCTAACTGCTTCTGCCTGCCAACCTGATCGCCCCCTAATTGCTCCCCTGCCAGCCTGATTGATGCCTAACTGCTCCCCTGCCGGCCTGATTGCCCCCAACTGCCCTTCCCTGCTGCGACCCGCCTCCTCTGTGTGAGGGGGCAGAGACGCAGTGACCAGCCTCCTCCTTACCATGCTGAGTGGCTGCCGGGCCCCTCCTCCACTGTGCACATGGCCATCTTGTGGCAGGCATCTTATGATGATGTCACAAGTGAGGCCACAAGGATCACCTAGGCTTTTCTTAGTATAGATATATATGGTAATATTTAGATACTAAATATTCTAATACTAAATGTTCTATTCTAATATTCAGGTACTTTGTACATAATTCTTTAAGTTCTTCTAACAGCCCTTATGGGGTAGTTGAGACACAGAGCGGTTGAATACCTTGCCTGAGGTCACACAGCTAGGAAGTGTCAGACCAGGAAGAACTCTCTTTTTATGGGTGATTATAACAGGGCCATTTTGTACCAACGGAGAGGTCCAGGCAGAGGGCTTTAGAAATCCAAAGAGACAAATTAATTCCACATTGAAGACTGAGAAAAATTCAAAGGAAAGGGTCTGAAAATGGACAAGATTTCAGTAATAGGAGAGATGGAGAGGGTACAGGGTAGGCTCTGGAGACTAAAGGAGCAAAGTGAGCCAAGTCATACAATTAGGAAGAACACAAGGCATATTCATAGAATTTCCCTCTGCAGCCATATCTAGAGAGAAAGGAAAAATCAGGAGTTGAAAGATTTCAGGAGAATACCAAAATGAGATGATTAAGAACACAGGCATCAGAAAATGGTTGTACATCCACTCCAAAGCAGTTTGAAAACTCAAAAAGTTTTCTTGCACACCTTAATAGCCCCTCCTCCTCCTGCTGCTGTTGCTGCTGCTTCTCCTCCTCCTGTCTAAATGCAGTGACAAGTATTGGATTTGAGGCTTGATGTATATATGTCAAATTCCAAATAATTTTTCATTGAAAGAAAAGGATTCCACATCACATTTTTCATTTTAGTTAATGCTGCAATTATAAGGGTTGTGGGGCTTTTAAGATTTCAAACATCTTATTTCCTCTACTTAAATATTTCAAATACTGAACCTTATAACTCATTTAATTCAGACTTGTAATATTGAAGACAAGTGACAGATCTCCCTGAAAAGATGTAAATATTTAAAACTGCAGGTGACTGAAATTCTAGTAAATTCATCAGCCTTTCATTATACATGTGCTTTCCCCTCAACATTGCCAACTCCTTGATACTCTGCCACTTCTGCAGCCGCCGTGTTCCATGTGGCCTGGTTAATATGTACTCATGTGCCAACTTTGGGGTATTTTTTTTCAGTAAATTAAACTTGCATTTCAGTGCCTCTGAAGACTTTTCTGAAAAGCCTTTTGGAAATAAGGATTTTCTTTCTGCGTGACCTTCTCTCTCGCTGACTTTCTCTGCTGACTTGTTGGGCAAGGATTAAGTCTCTTTGCAGCTCCTTTCTTTGATCCATAAAACAAAAGCCATTTCTCGGCTCTCAGCTTTCCGGTGTATGAGAATAAACAAGTGAGCACGACAGGGCTAAGGCTTACTGTGGCTTAAAAGACATGATAGAAGGAAAAGGTATTTTAGTCATTGTACTGGCATTCATTGTGTGCCCGTTAGCAATGCAGCTGCCTGACATGTGTACTAGGAAGTACTGTTCGAATTTCTAATTTGAGGTGAGAAACAAGGGGACATGTTAAAAGGCAAAACAAGGATTTGAACCCAGGCAGTAAGATTCCTGAGCTTAAGCATTAGAGTTTTTCAGAAATGGAACAGGTTATGATCCTAAGATAGTCTCCCCCTCCACACCTCCCTTCTTCAGAAAGTGTCTGTGCAGCAGGTATGTGGAGAGGGGCTTGATTTGTGAGGTGCTAGCATTTATGGAATTCAGTTATTCAGCATTTGTCCCAAATCTCCGAATCTGTTCCCTGTCCAGTGAATGGGAAGCACTACAGGCATTGTTGCCTCTGCTCTAAAATTGTTATGGGGTCATCTCTGTTGCATCCAAGTAATGCACTGAATGGTGGGAGGTGCCTTTCAACAGATATACATATAGGTCCTATCAGTGTGACTGGTGAACTATTTCTGCACATGGTGTAGGATGCTGGGCCAGGTAGCGATCTCCACAACTCTGTGCAACAGAGCCATCCTGGGGCTGGGGGTGGGGAGGAGGGGTGGCAAGCTGTAGGGGCTCCCTGGTGAAGCTGACACGTAAAATTAGCGATAGAGGAAGGATGATGGACATTCCAAAAAGAGGAGAGCGCAGCTACACGAAACCACATGCCTGTGCAGGGAACTCCATGCACTTTGATATTGCCAGAGTACCAGAAAATCATTGATAGGAAAATAGGGAGCGTATCAAGCTAGACTTTCTGAAACGCCTCTGCCCACTTTCTCTTTGCCCTAACTGCAAGTGAAGGACTTGAGAGATAGAAAAGGAAAATATCTTTTGCCAAATCAGAATTTCCTAGGTAAAATGATATTTATTTCATGTTAGAAATATCTGACAATTGTGAAATGGGCAGAGATTACACTAAATTATTAGTTGCTCTCATTAGAAATTACCCTTAGGAAATAATGAATTAGTATAAACCAATAAGGAATGAAATATAATTGGATTTCTAGTAATAGAATGTAATAGAATCAAGTAGGACAAGGTCTATTTGTAATGCATAGTAGGGGCCTCCAGAAATTCTGCTGATTATGTATGTTTGTCGAGAGAGTTCAATAGAGATAAACAAAGCCAGTAATCCCTGACTCAAAGACTTCATTTAGAAATTGCCTCTAGTCACTGTTGGAAATAGAGCTAGCATCAATGAAGATTAATAAACATAGATGACTAATGTTACAAATAGAAACATTTTATTTTGAATAAGGCATAAAACAATTTATCCTCTAAATTAATACTTTCTCGTTAAATAATTTTATTCTAGTAACAAAATCTTATGAAACTAATTGCAGTTTATATTGCCATTTAAAAATTATTGTCCAATCAACATTTTGAAAATGATGACTAGTGCCCTGCTTTAACTGAAATATAACAGTCAAAAATAAAAGGTGTAGCAAATCTATAGGTGTGTCAACCATGCACCTAACAAATCATTCCTGGGTTCTCCTCCTTAATGAGCACTTGATGATTGATTAGTGATCATTTTGGGAGCTAATTAAAGTCACTAGAGTGATTGATCTCCCAGTTTCAGGTTCATCAACATAACAGTGTATTCATTTCTAGATATTTTCTGTGCAGCAACGCAGATGAGCTGTGGCCTCTTAAGAGCCCATGGTCCACAGAAGCGTGAGTGAATTAGTATGATTTTTGGCTTTTCTTTTTGGTTAAAATTTATCACCCATTTGTCCTAGCTGGTTTAGCTCAGTGAATAGAGCACTGGCCTGTGGACTCGATCTCCAGTAAGAGGGCCTCCTGCAGGCCCCCGATCAATGATTCTTTGTCATCATTGATGTTTCTGTCTCTCTCCCTATCCCTTCCTCTCTAAAATCAATAAAAATATATATTGAAAAAACGTTTTATCATTCACTTACCCTAACACTGAAAAAAAATCAACCCTTTTAGTCACTGAGAAATACATTACATATTTTTCCCCAGAAAGTAAATGCTTATGGTAATCTTGTTGCCAGATTATTACCTGAAATAATGGACTCACAGATTTTCAGAGGTGGGAAAGGCCTGAGAGGTCTTTACAGGGGAGAGAGCTGTGGGCCAGCAGAGTTCAAGGAAACTGAGCCCAGGACCCTTCAGTCCTGCAAGGTCCCGGGTAGGGCAGTGGCCGGTTGAGGCTCTTACCCTGGGATATCTAGGATACGATGCTCCTTCCTCGAACACTGGCTCTCTAAGAGGAAGAAGAAAACAGTAAATCTCCAACAGAAAACAAAAACAAGAATGATTGGATTATTTTTTCAGATAGGTTACTAAATGCCATCCTATCTTATTCCCTCTGAGCTTCATCAGATATTCTTTTTTTAAAATATATTTTTATTGATTTCAGAGAGAAAGGGAGAGGGAGAAAAACCAAAGATGAAGGAGAATCATTGATTGGCTGTCTCCCACAACCCTGACCACCCTCCCCAGTGGGGATCGAGCTGCAACCTGGGCATGTGCTCTGAAGGGGAATTGAACCAGAACTTCCTGATTCATAAGTCAGTGCTCAACTATTGAGCCACTGGGGCCAAGCAAATATTCTTTTTTTATAGGGATCTCTTCAAATTCTCCAGGAAAGAAGCCTTCTAGTTACACGATCAGTTTTCCCTTGTATGCTCAGGCCTCTAGTTTGTACTTTCTCTTTCGTTCCACATTTTTCAAGGTGTTTGAGGTGTACAGTTAGATTTGATTGTATCCCTAATTTTGGTCCTGTAGGGAGACCTTATGTTGTCATGGTACCTCTAATAGATGAGGGTCAGAAAGTCTGAGATTATAAAGCTATTTTGCAGCAAAATGAAGACCAAAATTCAGGTTTATTGAAATTTCATAGACCTAAACTCTTTACATTAAAATGTTGTTCTGTGCTGTTCAATTCTGAAACAAAATCTTTAGCCCTACACCAAACAGATTTTCATGAACCGTATTTTCTCCCTTTGCATATGTATTCTCTATTTTCCCCTTTGTTTTTTTTTTATTATCTGCATCTCTGTTGCCCTGTCATTTGGTTGGTTGGCAGTCCCTAGTCAGCAGGGTCCAGAATACCAGACAATGCCTTTTGTTCAGAGCATTTGTTTGGATTATAAATGATGATAAATTCGGACTGTCATACTGATTTCATTTCAGTGGAGTCACAACATACCTCAAGTTTCCTTTGATAAACTTGCTATAAAGACAGTATCTCATGCTATTTATTTGTTCATCTTGATCTGTTTGCTCAATCTCAAGAGCTTTGCTTAACATCTACTTAAGTGGAAATATTGCTAATTTCTTTCCCTTCACCTCTGTTAAAATGACCATCTTTACAGTCATGGACAAATCATTACCCATTAGTAAAATGAATTATTTTATGGTATTTTTTTCAAATATCAGTAGTAGAATTTACTGTGCACTTATTGTCCAGCTCTTTTTTTCTGTGTTCTTTATATATGTTGACACACATTTAATCTTCCGAACTACCCCATGCAGTGGGTAATATTGTTATGCTGACTTTACAGTGAGGAAATTGAAGCACAGAAAGGTCAAGTTACTTGCCTAAGATCACACAGTGAGTAACC
This sequence comes from Lasiurus cinereus, assembly GCA_011751065.1. NCBI lineage: Eukaryota > Metazoa > Chordata > Mammalia > Chiroptera > Vespertilionidae > Lasiurus > Lasiurus cinereus. The sequence goes on from JAAGEH010000304.1 coordinate 7,022,038, forward strand.
ATACAGATAGGACTTGAACCCAAGCAGTCTGTTCTGTGAGTCTGAGCTCTTAACCACCTCTCAAAGTGCATTTTCCTGTAAATGTTACTTTGCAAATATAATTAAGTTTTGTAAGTCCTGCTTTCATTGACTTATAGAGAGCCATATGAATCTAATGAGAGGAGGTGAGTTATGAAAATTTATCATCATGACTATCCTACTGACCACTCATCACCTCAGGGATCAGCAGCTTTGCCAGCCCTGGTGCTTCGAGTGAGAATAAAAGGAGGAGGTAGGGGTTGGGGTGGGGACTGAGATCCATGGTAGGTTTTGACAGAGTGACATTAATGTTGAGGGTTGGCCTCTCCTGTCTTTATATAAATAAAACATAGGCTCCCTGCAAATTCTCTCCCCAAGTAAGCTCCTAGACTTAAATACAAGCTGATTGAAAAGAGCCTACGAATTCTTCTCCACCTACCTCCCATTCAGCCTTCCCTGAAGTAAGTGACTGCCCCTTCCTACCTCCTGTTTGTCTCACAGGAAGAGCAGGGTCGGGATTTCATCTCCAGTGCAGTGCCTGGCTTATGGGTACTCACTACCTGTTGGGCTGATGAATAAATGAGATCAATATAAACTGCTCCTTGAAACCTAGGCTAATGTCCACTTAATTTTACAGTAATTGTCAGCAGGCATCAAAAGGGTGCTAATTACAAGGTGTACATTGCTCATAGGTTAGCTAGGCCTTTTCAAAGTGTGAATTCAGGTCATGTTTTATGAACAGGTAGGTATCTGTGCAGCCAGCTCCTAGGCACTCCTCCCTGGTATGTTAGTGTTTCCCTAGCCTGTGTTACAACATGAAATAGCAGGAAGGGCCTCCATCTCCTCCACTTCTGCTGTCCCTTGGTTCTTTCTCCCAGCTGCTTTGCCTTTGGGGGACAGTGGCCTGTGCCTCCTTGCTTAGAGCCTGGATATGAAGCCAGAAAGCCTGGCTCCAGAGCCTGAATGCTTACTTCTACATTGTACCTTAGAAACTATCAAGATCGGCAGGTACCCACCCTGTGATGTGCTTCCATGCATTCTATCATTTGATCCCAATTTTAGCTCAGAGGAACTGGGGCTCAAGAAAATTAAGAAACGTGTCCAACTGGTTAGCAGTAGCATCAGAACTCAAATCCAGGATTCAACCCCAAGGCTGGCTCAGTACAGTGAAGAGCAAGACGGCCCGAGATTGCAGGTGTAAGATCCCAGCAGACTATGCTATGAGTGCTCTCCTAAGGTAGCTGCTGAGCACCACCTCTGCCTCAGCCCCCAGAGACACAGCGTGGCAGAGCAGAGACCCAACTTGGAGGGAGGGGCTGGTGCTATGGGCCCCTGGAGAAGCCAGGGCCTTGCAGTACAGCCCCCTGGGGCTCAGCTGGGGGACCATGCTCTTACCATGAACCTGAGAGTTTCCTGGGAAAGGACAGGAATGGGTTTCCAAGGCTGTTGGCCCCAACCCGATGGTTTTATGAGTCTGGGACTTGGAGAAACTCAGTTACAATTAGATCCCTTTATATACTGATTGTAGAGAAGAGATCTTTATCCCAGGTTGTTGATATTTAAGGAAATCCAAAGAATGTAGTTTCTCAGAAGAGCTTTTAGTGATTGATGGATTTAGTAAGACAGTAGGCTATGTGTGGAATTAGGAAATACTGTCACTGACATACTGCTTTTCACCACCCTCACCACACTTTTTTTTTCTTGAAGGGCCATAAATTCCAGAACTAACTATATTTCACAAATGATTTAGAACTATTTATCATCCCATCAATCCAGTCTCAGGTAATCATTGGTGGTAGAGAAGAGCAATGCCAGGTACTTGCTAGTAATATTAGTAGATACTTGTTAGATGAAAGGACAAGCTGACTGTAAAATGGATTTCTCTCCTTCATTTGTTGCTCACCAAATGCCCATTATATTCCTACTGTATATAAGGGAATATTAAGGATCTGAAGGCACCTAAGATGTCATTGGTGCCCTAGCTGTATTTGCAATCTGTAATACGGAATATTACACAAATATCTGTGACACGGGGCACAGAGTCTCAGTGCAATCTGTAAGTAGGTCTTGGCGGTCAGAAGAACAAGGTCACACTGGCTGACGAACCAGGGAACAACACTTAGCAGTAGGTGAGATTTGAGCTTGTCTTGGAGGGTGAGTCACAATGTTCCCAGGAGGAGGTCTTAGGGGAGGGCACCCCAGGCAGTGGGATTAACTTGGGAGAGGACACAGAAGCAGGAAGTGCAAATGTTGAGGAAGCAGCCTCGAGCGATTGACTCAGGCAGTACACAGAGTACTGCTTGGGCTGGTGTGGGGACCAAACTGTGGGGGCACCTAAGCCTCAAGGCAGGAGGGTGGTGTCAAGTCTAAGATCAGAGAGAGGGAGAGCAGAGAACAGGCCCTGGAAATGTCATTCTAGACCCTCTTCCTTACTTCCCATCCCCTCTTCTTCCACTCTGAGGCCACTGTATACCCATCCTGCCTATCTTCACCAGACTGTCACTAAGATACTGCTTTGACCATTTGTTTACACCTCTGTGTATTCACAGACCCCTGTAGGATAAATTCAACACTTCTTAATTGGGGCTTCATGCCTCTCCTGATCTTCTCCAAGCCAGTTACCCCAGTTTTATCCTTCAGCTCAATTACCCAACCATCCACTTTTTAGCACATCCTTGGACCTCCTTCTCTGCCTCTTGGTCTCCTTGTGCCTACCTCGCCTGTATGGGTTCCAATTTGCCAATACTGTCCTTCCAGCCTGAACGCCCTTCATCTGTGTCCACGAGAATCTCCAAGGCCAGTAGTCGGCAAACTCATTAGTCAACAGAACAGCAAACTGCGGCTCGCGAGCTGCAGTTTGCTGATCACTGTCCAAGGCCCATTTTTTTAATCTCCACAAATTTAAACTTACAGCAGATGGAAACCAAGTCTTTATTTTTATGCCCAAGCAAATGTTGAATGAATAAATACTTTACCTTTCATTCCTTCTTTTTCTCAATTCCTGAATATAAACAAAAGTAACTCTATCCCCCAAGTAATGCGGACTTCCATTTGTAGAATGCGTTAGACTTTCCAAAGGGTATGTATGGTCTAACAATTCAGACCAACTAGGAGCCTGGGTGCCAGAGGCCCAGCCATGGCTCTGCCAGTTACCATTCATGTGACCTCAGGGAAAGTTACTTACCTCATCTGTGAAATGGGAAGGTAAAGGTACCTACCTGATAAAGAACCTATAGAAGGATTAAATAAAATATGTTTTTTTGTAAAATGCTTAAAACAATCTCTGGCACCATAATGAGCATTAAATTATTTTTGTTTAGCTAAGTACATATAAGTACATATATGTACATATATTAATGGTATTGATAGTATAAACATGTACACACATATGTTGAGTACTCAGTAAAGTTTAAGTTACATACACACAGGGATGCACAGTGGGTATCCACAAAAACCTTGTAAAATGAGCAAAATGTTAAATAATTTCCCCACACCTAGTAACTGGTAGATCCATTTCTGGAACCACACCTGGTGACTGATGGATCCATTCCTGGAATCACACCTGGTAACTGGTAGATCCATTCCTGGAGCCACGCTTTCTAACTTTCGAACCAGAAATCAAAAGGTAGAATTTATAGCTTTAATCCACTGATCTGTGCCAACATGTGTTTTTCAAATACATAATGATCTTTTGGTGCTGAGTATTGAAATTCACTATGGATATTTTAATTATACTGATTTAAAGTACAAGAGTAGTATCAGATATATTATATTTGTCAGGATTTTGCAACCTCACAAAGAAATCTGTGATATGGTCACCTTCTTCTTGGTTGTATTCTTCCTGCACTAAGGAAAGATGGAGCAAAAGGATAAATTGAATGTGTTCAACAGAGAATTAAGCATGAAGTTTTAGTGGAGAAGGTTTCAAAGAAGGAACTATGCTATTGGAGCATATTTAAATGGAACTACACCTATCGTGCTATTAGTTATACTTGTGTTTGCTTTAAGCTGATGGAGAAGCTGTGATTTTCTTTGCCATATGAATTCAAAATGCATCTTTGAAAAAATAAAAGTTTTCTTTTACTTCTCTAAAAAAGGGAACTGTCAGTTATTTTATTTTAAATAAAAAACACATTTAACTTCTGTCAACAGTTCACCTTTTAAATAATGCGGTTTGTATTTGCACTCATTATCTACAATTAGAGTTCTCAAAGAAGCTCTTAGTGTTTTTCTCCCCAACTTTTAAAATCATTCATTGTAGCTGTTAACGTTTTAGAGAAGAGTGGAAACCCTAAGATTGGGAAATGGAACAAAGAAACTTCCTTTCTGTACATTGCCATTGAACTGCATAAAGAATCCTCAGCTATTATGCTGAACCACATAATGATGAGCTAGTTACACCCTTTTCTTGCTCCGTTAGGTCACACTCCAGTGTTTCCCTTTTAACCCAGGCTAGTTAATAAGAAATGCCATGCTGGCAGCCAGTTTCATTTGTGCAAATTACCTGCTTACACTAGTCCTCAGCATGTAAATAAAGCAAGAGTCAGGAGATCCATTCTTTTCTTTGTGATGTATTTTTTAAAAAGACTTCTCAGGTACCCACAGCTGTCTGGGATACCTTTTCATCCAGCTATGATGGGAGTCACATGTCCTCATTTCTTCTTTCCTGTCTATGAGCTAGAAGAATACAGACAGCTGAGCACCATCGGGTGTGTGTGTGTGTGTGTGTGTGTGTGTGTGTGTGTGTGTGGTGAGAGAGAGAGAGAGAGAGAGAGAGAGAGAGAGAGAGAGAGAGAGAGGGATTGATTGTTTTTTCACCCTCTAAGTTAAAGATGTCACTGGAATCAGCACCCAATGGTTGTGGAGGGAGTACAAACAGCCGAGCCTAAAAATTCGAGGTGTGGAGCCCATTTAGTGACCTCGCTGTTTGCCCAGCTGGAGGGTGACTCCCTTTTCATTCCTCAGCTGCCCAGCTGCTTCCTAACGCTATTTTATTTTTCTTTTAAACTGAAGTAGACAATCAGACTTCCCCCAACAGGCTTGATAATTACTAAAAACAGAACACTTTGCAGTTGCACGCAGCTCAGAACAAGCTGCCACGGTTCATAGTTGAGCACTTACTTTGTTCTTGGTCAGCAGTGCCTGTCACAGAATTTGCTCACACCAGATTTTATGAAAAGAAGTAAAGATTCTTCATTAACCCCATGTTTTACTCTTAAAAATAGTCGTCTTGAGAACATATATTAAGCTAAGCCATTAAAAATGCTAATTTTTCTCTCTTTTTTTATATAACCTACAAAGGCAGCAATTTCATATGGTTTGACCTAAGTAAATGCATATATTCCAGCGATGTGTCTAGTAACCAAAGTAGTTTATAGCTCATTTTTAAATGAGAAAACTCTCAAGTTCCTTACTTCAAAACATTGCATTAATCTCAACTTCTTAACAGCTGTACCTTAACTATAAAATTGTCTCTGGTTATTTATAAATGAGACAAAACCTGTCTTCCCTGGATGAGAATCTGATATAATTTAAGAGAAAGTGCCACCATGTTCATTGGGTACTAAATTCTGGTATATTCCTTGATACAGTTGTGTTGATGTCACGTACTCATGTTGCTTCTTTTTAAAGAGTATAATTGTGCTCAAAATAAACAGGTTTCAGAATTGGTCCAGAGATCTAACTCTGAAAATAAAAGCAGATTGAAACTATGTTGGGAAAGTCTGAATTTAAGTAAAATCTCCGAAAATCTGTGACTATTTTTCTTCTATATCTAATAATACAGAGATTATATAGAAATATAATAGGTTTTATTTTAGGAATAAAAATAAATACATTTATTATTTGAGAAAATATTAAGCATATATGTAATCTAAGGTGCTTTGAGAGATTATAGATTTTTTTTCAAGTTCTACTGAGTGTTAAATTGGCAGTATGTTTCAAACGCCTTAAAAATGTGCATATTCTCTAACCCTGCCATTCTCCTTTGGAAATGTATTCTAGGAAATATGTCACAATTTTGTGAACAAATATTTCTGGAGTAATAATAACCAAATGTTTTAGTAATAAGAATTTATTATATGTTTACAGTATACATGGGAAGCATACTGTGCAAAAATTTATGTTCTATATATTTCTAAATTTATTAAAATGAAACTATATATATTATTTCAAAGAGAAGATAGGATGTACATCAAGGAGTTGGATAAAACTAAAATGTTCAACAATAGGGAATTAGTTAAGTAAATTATGGCGCAGTCATATAAAGAGATACTACAGCCCTTAAAGTTATATTTTAGAAGAATATTTAGTGATATAAGAAAATGTTCTGATACATTAAGTGAAAAAAGGACATTAAAAATAGTAAATATGAACCCAGTTTTTTAAAAGGAGAAATAATATGTGTCATTTTAAAATGAAGTGTGTGTATGTGTGTGTGGTAGTAGTAGTAGTAATAGTAGTAGACTGGAAGGCTATATACCAAAATTGTAACAGTGGTTACTAGTATTTCTGCTTTTTTTCCCCCTCTTTTTTATTATATGTTTTCTACACTAAATATAAAGTATTCTTTTGTGGTAAGAAAAATGATGTTTTTAAATTAAAACTATGTTTGAGCTTTATTATTTATGTTTTGTATTTTGACAAGTAGATTTTAAGCAGTAAATTTTAGTAAAGGCTGTATTAATTTAGAGTTTTTTATAAATCCAAGTTTAGGCTAAAATTTATTCATGAATAATGGTTTATTGTGCAAATTAATAATGCTGAGAAGATTTTAGAGCAACACTTGAAGCTTAAGGGACTTCTCAAGTACTACACTGAAAGCCTGCCTAAGACTCTAAATCAGTTTTTCATCACCGCCTGTCTCCTCAGTGCCTCTTCCTGGCAGGTGAACTTCATTTGCATGTTTCTGTTTTCTTTAGGTAGAAACAGTATTCCATAACTCATCTATTTTACTAACAATCTGAAAGTTGGAAGGTGATATTTTTAACGTATGTGTCATATAATTGTTTCTATTTAATCTCTAAGTTACAAACAGACATCTTTTAACAATTTGGATCACGTTTTTTGCAGGTGATGAAAACATACCATATGTATCATACGGAGAGCATCAGTGCAGAGAGCAAGCTGAAAGAGGCTGAGAAACAAGAAGAAAAGCAAATTGGGAGATCCGGCGATCCAGTCTTTCATATTAGACTAGAAGAGAGACATCAGCGGCGAAGCTCTGTAAAGAAAATCGAAAAAATGAAAGAAAAGGTAAGTGAACACAGATTGCCAAATCTTTCTGTCCTCACTTGAGATGACTTATCATCCTCATTTGAGGTGACAAACTGAAGAACATTGGTGCAATAGCTGATAGACCCAGATTGTAAATTATCATGAAATACATGAATTTCCTCTCATGGGAATGCAGAATGTTTAAGGAACATAAAAATCATGTAATAACAGCTGGACATCATTTAGTGGTGAATGCCAAGTATTCAGTACACAGTGTAGAGAACTTGAATAGTAACAAAGAGATTTCATTGCAAATGGGCCTAATGCCCAAATACATTGTTGTTATTCCCCATAGCTAGGTAATTTTAGTTTGTTATTTAAATCAGATTTGAAATGTACTGTACTCAAAGGACTTCGAAGGTTATTTATAGATGTAGAATAAATTATTTAGATTAATAAAAATTCATGTGTGTTTGTCTTGTTTAAAATTGACTTTCTTGTTTTTCCCAATGCCTGGATCTTCATTGTCAGAGACAAGCCAAGTATTCAGAAAATAAGCTAAAATCGATCAAGGCACGGAATGAATACCTCCTGACCCTCGAAGCAACCAATGCCTCTGTTTTCAAGTATTATATTCATGATCTTTCAGATTTAATTGATGTAAGTACTAATAGTTTTTATGTTTTCCACATGAAGATGAAATTAGCAATAACTATATTTCATTGATTCTAAAACACCATCATGTATTAAAACTGTTATTTTATGACAGTCAGAAAGAAAAAAATATTGCTAATTAAACTATACATGATACTAAGACACTCTCAATAGTCAGATGAATATGAAAAAAGGTGCATTCTGAAACTACGAAAAACAAATTTGGCCCTACAGGTTTGGGTCAGTGGATGGAGCGTTGGCCTGGACTGATGGGTCCAGGGTTCAATTCCAGTCAAGGGCATGTGGAGCATGCAAGGAGGCAGCTGATCAATGATTCTCTCTCATCATTGATGTTTCTATCTCTCTCTCCCTCTTCCTTCCTCTCTGTAATCAATAACAATACATTAAAAAAAATAGCAACAACAAACAAATTAGTAAGTTCTGTGAAGCTAAGTGCTTGGTCGACTCAGCCAGTCATTTTAAAATTATGTAGTGGCACAGCCCTAACTGCATTCATTGATTCAAAACACACATATTGGGCACCTACTATTGTGAGATGCTGAAGCTATGAGAAGCTGAAGCTATGAGAAGCCTTGAACAGCTCTTAGCCTCTGGAATTTAAAGTGGAAAGACAGATCTTAAGCAAATGATGACATAAATGATTGCTTTATTATAGTTGTGATAAATACTGTGTAACAAAATAGTGCGGGTAAACCATTTTTATAGATTTAGCTAATTCTACTTACTTTTCACTCATGGGATCTGATATAGAAAAGCACTAATGGGCTCATTCCGAACTCTGTGAGCCTATACACACTGTTAGTGATTATTGCCATTATTCCCCAACTTTAACCTTCTGCATTATTTATGCTTTCATCCAGAAAATGTGTAGAGTATTATGCCAGTCATTGTGCTAACACTGTAGAGGAGATGGTAAAGATGAAACAGATGAAAATCCTGTGTCCAAAAATGCCAATATTTGCAAATAAAAAAAGTGATGTGTCGTAAGAAAAGCACAGTTAAAGTAATAGAGGTTCAGAGAGTTATCTGAAGGAAGTTTATTCATATATTGCTTTGTAGTGATTGGGTTGAACAACAAATGATATTAGGGAATTATGTTCTATAGCTTACAAAACGGGTGGGGAACATCTAGCCTGAGGGCCGTATAAGGCCTGAGAAATCATTTGATCTGGCCCTGCCAAGGCATTAGGGGTGAGTTAATTAAATGTTTGACCAAATATAGCAGGCTAATTTTTAAGTTGATAATTTTGAATGGCCCATGAATGATGTTATAAATATCCAAATGGCCTTTGGCAGAAAAAAGGTTCTCCACTCCTGGCTTAAAGGGTCATAGCTTAGACATGCAGTAAAGTTAAAGCAACTTTATGGTGAATTTAAATCTCATGTATTTATCAATTATTTTAGAGCCACAGTTTAAAATTTTACAAAGGAATTTTTGAGTGAGGGAATTACTTTTTAGTTCATTAACATTCTGATGTGACTTTTTTTTTTTTGAGTCTTGAAACTCATTTAATTTATTTTTTTAATATTTTTTATTGTTTCAATTATTACCTATATTAGTACATATATCTCCTTTTTTCCCCCCATTGACCTTCCCCCAGCCTCCCCTACTCCCTGTCACATGCCCTCATCCTACCTCCCCCAGTGTCTTGTGTCCATTGGTGTGCTTATATGCATGCATACAAGTTCTTTATTTTCCATAAATGAGTGACATCATGTGGTATTTTTCTTTCATTGACTGGCTTATTTCACTTAACACAATGTTCTCTAGGTCCATCCTTGCTGTTGAAATGTTAAGAATTTCTTCTTTTTTATAGCAGCGTAGTATTCCATTGTGTAGATGTACCATAGTTTTCTGATCCAGTCATCTGATGATGGGCATTTAGGCTGTTTCCCAATATTAGCTAAGGTGAATTGTGCTGTTATTAACATAGGGGTGCATATATCCTTTCTGATTAGTGTTTCTAGTTTCTTGGGATATATTCCTATTAGTGGGATTATTGTGCCAAATGGGAGCTCCATTTTTAGTTTTTCGAGGAAACTCCATAATGTTCTCCACAGTGGCTGTACCAATCTGCATTCCCATCAGCAGTGCACGAGGGTACCTTTCTCTCCACATCCTCGCCAGCACTTGTCGTTTGTTGATTTGTTGACGATTGCCATTCTGAAAGGTGTAAGATGGTATCGCATTGTCGTTTTGATTTGCATCTCTCGGATAATTAGTGACTTTGAACATGTTTTCATATGTTTCTTGGCCTTCCTTTCAGTTTCTTTCAAAAAGATTCTACTTAGGTCCGTTGCCCATTTTTGTCTGGAACATTTATCTTCCTTTTATTAAGTTGTATAAGTTGCCTGTAGATATTGGAGATTAAACCTTTATCAGTAATAACATTTGCAAATATGTTTTCCCATACAGTGGGCTTTCTTGTTGTTTTGTTGATAGTTTCTTTTGCTGTGCAAAAGCTTTTTAATTTTATATAGTCCAATTTGTGTATTTTCTCTTTAGCTTCCATTGCCCTAGCAGCAGTATCAGTGAAAAAATTGCTTCGGCATATGTCTGAGATTTCTCTGCCTGAGGATTCCTCTAGTATTTTTATGGTTTCCCATCTTATGTTTAAGTCCTGTATCCATTCTGAGTTTATTTTTGTGTGTGGTGTAAGTTGGTGGTCTAGTTTCATTTTTTTGCATGTATTTGTCCAATTTTCTCAACACCATTTATTGAACAGACTGTCTTGATATGTTCATGCCTCCTTTGTTAAATATTAATTGAGCATAGTGGTTTGGGTCAGTGTCTGGATTCTCTATTCTCTATTCCAATGGTCTATATGTCTGTTCTTGTGCCATTACCAGGCTGTTTTGAAAACAGTGGCTTTGTAATATAGCTTGAAATCTGGTATTGAGATTCCACCTACTGTGTTCTTCTTTCTCAGGATTGCTATGGCTCTTCGGGGTCTTTTTTTTTTTTTATTACAGATTAATTTTTGGAGTTTTTTCTAGGGCTGTGAAATATGCCATTGGTATTTTAATGGGAAGTACATTGAATCTATAGATTGCTTTGGGCAATATGGACATTTTAATGATGTTGATTCTACCAATCCATGAACATGGTATGTTCTTCCATCTGTATATGTCTTCCTCTATCTCTTTTTGCAGTGCCCTATAGTTTTCCATGTATAGATCTTTTACTTCCTTAGTTAAGTTTATTCCTAGGTATCTTAATTTTTTTAGTGCAATGGTAAATGGGATTGCTTTTTTAGTTTCTCTGCAAGTTCACTATTAGTGTATAGAAATGCCATAGATTTTTTGGTGTTAATTTTGTATCCTGCTACATTGCCGAATTCATTTATTAAGTCTATTAGATTTTAATGGAGTCTTTTCATTTTTTTTATGTACAATATCATGTCATCTGCAAATAACAACAGCTTTACTTCTTCTTTTCCAATTTGGATGCCTTTTATTTCTTCTTCTTATCTAATCGCAATGGCTAATACTTCCAGTACTATGTCGAAAAGAGTGGTGAGAGTGGGCATCCCTGTCTTTTTCCTGTCCTTAGAAGAAATGGTTTTAATTTTTGCCCATTGAGTATGATGTTGGCTGTGGGTTTATCATATATCGCTTTTATGATGTTGAGGTATGATCCTTTTATTCCTACCTTGCTGGGAATTTTTATCAAGAAAGGGTGTTGGATTTTGTCAAATGCTTTTTCTGCATCAATTGATATGACTATATGATTTTTATCTCTCAATTTGTTTATGTGATGTATCATGTTTATTGATTTGTGGATATTGTACCATCCTTGCATTCCTGGGATAAATCCTGCTTGGTCATGGTGTATGATCTTTCTGATGTACTGCTGTATCCGATTTGCTAGAATTTTATTGAGGATTTTGGCATCTATGTTCATGAGGGATATTGGCCTATATTTTCTTTCATTGTGTTGTCTTTATCTGGTTTTGGTATTAGGATGATGCTGGCTTCATTGAAGGAGCTTGGAAATAGTTGCTTCCTCTTGAATTTTTTGGAATAGTCTGAGGAGGATAGATTTTAATTCTTCCTTGAATGTTTGGTAAAACTCCCCTGTGAAGCCATCTGGCTTCGGGCTTTTGTTTGCTGGAAGCTTTTTGATGACTGCTTCAATTTCTTCCATAATTATTGGCCAATGAGATGTTTATATTCTTCCTGATTGTATTTTTCTAGGAATATGCCCATTTTTTCCAGGTTGTCCAGTTTGTTGAAATAGAGTTGGTCATAGTATCTTTTAGCAATCCTTTGTATTTTGGTGGGGTCTGTTGTTATTTCACCTCTTTCATTTCTGATTTTATTTATTTGGGTCTTCTCTCTTTGCTTCTTGGTGAGCCTAGCTAGAGGTTCATCAATCTTGTTTATCCTTTCAAAGAACCAGCTCTTGGTTTTGTTGATCTTTTGTATTGTTTTTTTGTGGGGGTTTTTTGGTGTCAATGTTGTTTATCTCCGCTCTAATCTTTATTATTTCTTTCCTTCTGCTTACATTGGGCTTTTCCTGTTGCTTTCTTTCTAGCTCTTTGATTGTAGGGTTAGGTTATTTATTACCATTGTTTCTTGTTTTTTTGCAGTAGGCTTGTAGAGCTATGAACTTCCCTCTCAAGACTGCTTTAGCTGTGTCCCATAGATTTTGGATTGTTGTGTTTTCATTGTCATTTATTGCCATGATGTTTTTTATTTCTTCCTTGATCTCTCTGGTAACCCTGTCATTGTTTAATAGCGTGCTGTTTAGTCTTTATGTGTTTGATTTTTTTTTTTTGGATTGTTTTTACTGTAGTTGATTTCTAGTTTGATGCCACTGTGATCTGAGAAGATGCTTGATATGATTTCTGTCTTCTTGAATTTGAAGAGACTTTGCCTATGACCCAACATATGGTCAATCTTTTAAAAATGACCCATGTGCACTTGAAAAGAATGTATTTTCTGTAGCTTTGGGGTGAAATGTTCTGTAGATATCAATTAATTCCATCTGGTCTAGTGAGTCATTTAGGATTGATGTTTCTTTACTGACTTTTTGTTTAGAGGATTTGTCCATTGGTGACAGTGGGGTATTAAAGTCTCCTTTATTATTGTATTGCTGTCAGTCTCTCCCTTGATATCCTCCAGGAGTTTTTTTGTTTGTTTGTTTGTTTTATGTATTTTGGGTGCTCCTATATTGGGTGTGTGTATGTTTACCAGAGTTATTTCTTCTTATTGGATTGTTCCCTTTAGTATTATGAAGTGGCCTTATCTCTTGTTATGTTCTTTGCTTTGAGATCTAATTTGTCAGATATAAGTATTGCTACCCCAGCTTTTTTCATTTCTATTTGCATGAAAAACCTCTTTCCATCCCTTCACCCTAAGTCTGTGTGCATCTTTTTTTCTAAGGTGGGTTTCTTATAGGCAGCAGATATATGGGTCATGTTTTCTTATCCAATCTGTCTTTTCATGGGGCATTTAATCCATTTACATTTAAAGTTGTTATTGATAGATACTTTTTTATTCTTTACCCCTGTGTTCCTTCTTTGTGTCCTATTTCTTTTTTTTACAGCAGACCCTTTAGCATTTCTTGTGTTGCTGGTTTGGTGGTAATAAATTCCCTTAGTCCTTTTTTGTCTGTGAAGCTTCTGATTTCACCATCAATTTTGATTGATAGCCTTGCTGGGTACAGTATTCTTGGATTCAGACCCTTCCTTTTTATAACTTTGTATATTTCATTCCATCCCCTTCTAACCTGATAAGTTTCTGTTGAGAAATCAGTCACTAGTCTGATGGGGGTTCCTTTGTAGGTAACTTTCTGTCTCTCTCTGGCTACTTTTAAGATTCTTACTTTGTTATTGGTGTTTGCCAATTTAATTATAATGTGCCTTGGCGTCGGTCTTTTGGGCTTCATTTTGCTTGGGACTCTCTGAGCTTCTTGGATTTGTGTATTTTTTTTCTTCCCTATGAGGGAAGTTTTCTGTCATTATTTCTTTAAACAGGTTTTCTATTCCTTGTTCAGTCTCCTCTCCTTCTGGAACCCCACTTAGGCAGGTGTTGCTTTGTTTCATGTTGTCCCAAAGTTCCTTTAGGCTCTCCTCCTGCTTTTTAATTTTTTTTTTCCCTAAAAGCTACTCTACTTGAATATTTTTTCCCACCTTGTCTTCTAGCTCACTGATGTGGTCCTCTGCTTCTTCTAGTCTACTCTTCATGCTTTCTTTTGAGTTATTTTTTTTTCTCTTTAAGCTTTCTTATTTTAATGGGTCTCAAAATTCTTTTTTTTAATTTTATTTTTTAATTTTTTATTTTTTAAATTAATTTTTATTAATTTTTTTATACATATCTCCCCATTGCCCCCCTCCCTCCCAGGCATACCCCGACCCTCCAGTGTCTGTGATCATTGGTTATGCTTATATGCATGTATACAAGTCCTTTGATTGATCACTTATCTACTTCACCTAACTTTAATCTTTCTGCTGTAATTTCACACTCTGTTTGATGCTTTATGATTTTTGTCCTCCTGAGAATTATCAGTCTACTCCCTTTCTGTGCTCCTGATTCTATTATATTCACCAGTTTATTCTGTTGATCAGATTTTTAATTCACTTAATTTTTAGATTCACTTGTTGATAGATGTGTATTTGTTGTTCATAATTTTTTGTCTTTTACCTTTTTCTTCTTCCTCTTCTAAAAGAGTACCTTTCAGCATTTCATATAATACTGGTTTGGAGTTGATGAACTCCTTTAGCTTTTTCTTATCTGTGAAGCTCTTTATCTGCCCTTCAATTCTGAATGATAGCTTTGCTGGATAGATTATTCTTGGTTGTAGGTTCTTGCTGTTCATCATGTTGAATATTTCTTGCCACTCCCGCCTGCATCGTTTCTGTTGAGAAATCAGCTGACAGTCGTATGGGTGGTCCCTTGTAGGTAATGAACTGTTTTTCTCTTGCTGCTTTTAATATTCTCTCTTTGTCTTTTGCTCTTGGTATTTTAATTATGATGTGTCTTGGTGTGGTCCTCTTTGGATTCCTTTTATTTGGGGTTCTGTGTCCTTCCTGGACTTGTAAGTCTATTTCTTTTACCAGATGTGGGAAGTTTTCAGTCATTATTTCCTTAAATAGGTTTTCAGTATCTTGCTCTCTCTATTCCTCTGGCACCCCCACAATTCTGATGTTGGTACGCTTGAAGCTGTCCCAGAGGCTCCTTACATTATCTTCACATTTTTGGATTGTTTTCTCTTCTTGCTTTTCCAGTTGAGTGTTTTCTGCTTCTTTATATTTCAAATTTTTGACTTGATCCTTGCCTTTCTCGAGTCTGCTGTTAGGACTCTGTATAATAGTTTTTATTTCAGTCAGTGTATGTTTAATTTCTAGTTGGTCTTTTTTCATCTTTAGTTGGATCTTTTGCATCTCTAGTTGGTCCTTTTTCATCTCCTCTTGGGTCTTACTAAATTTATCCATCTTTTCTAGCATATTTTTGAAAAACCTTATAAGCGTGGTTTTGAACTCTATATCCAGTCATTTTTTTTCCTCCATTTCTTTTGCTTGTAATCCCTTCCCTTGTCTCGGCATTTTCACTATGCCGGGGAAACTTCTGTGCTGGATTCAGCCGCAGAAGCCTCTGTTGAGCTTGGGATGGGTGGAGTCTCAGGGCTTAAGGAACCGCCTTGCCTTCCAGTCGGCCCCGCCCTCCACAGCCTCTGAGTCTCACGTGACTGGGTAATGGCTGGTGTGGTCCAAGTGCGCGCGCCCGCAGTGCCTCTAACTGCTGCCTTTCCGGCTCCCTTGCGCACCAGGACCACAGGAGTCTAGGTCTCCAGGGTTTCGCCCGAAACGGGTTTAGTGGACTCAGAAGTGGCACAGTTCGAAGGGTCTGTCTCCCGCCCACTCGCGAAAGCCAGCGGCACAATCAGCAATCTGTCCTCCGCGTGGTGCTGAGCATGACCAGACCTCTGATCCTTTGCGACTCCCCTAAATTTCCGTGCACTTCTCCCTTTTCACAGTCCAAACTCTCCCCGTATGAGTTTCGCTGGATCTGGGGTTTAGTGTTATAAGAGAAGGGGTTCAATGCCGTTGAGAGTCTCCATTTCCCTCCCGCCAGAGAAAGCCAGCCAGGTACTCGGGCACCCGCTCCCTCAGCGTGCGCGTCTCAATACCTCAGCTTTTTGCACCTCCTCTGGGTCTCCGTGAGCCCCTCTCTTTCCCTCTAGTTGTAGAACTTCCACTCAGCCAGCTTTCCTGTGGTTCTGGATGATGTCTGTTCTGTCTTTTAGTTGTAGTTTTGAAATTGTTGTGCGAGGCAGCAGTATAGGTGTTTACCTATGCCGCCATCTTGGATCTCTCTCTTTTGAGTTATTTACAGCAGTGATGTCATTTTTCATTTCTTCTTGATTCTTCTTCATTTCCTTTTGGTTCTTACTCATATTGTCGAATTTGTCTTTCATTCTTTTCAGCCACCTATGACCATTTCTCTGAATTGTTCCTCTGACATATTGCTTGCCTCTATTTCATTTACTTCCTTTTCTGATGATGCCTGCTTTTCTTTCATATACAGGCTGTTTATTTGTCACCCCATGGTCTCTCTTCTCTGGGTGTCTGGTTATGTAGTTCTCTCTCTCCCTGACTGAGGTGTGGGAAAAGGT
This sequence comes from Lasiurus cinereus, assembly GCA_011751065.1. Classification (NCBI taxonomy): domain Eukaryota; kingdom Metazoa; phylum Chordata; class Mammalia; order Chiroptera; family Vespertilionidae; genus Lasiurus; species Lasiurus cinereus. Next base: position 7,038,566 of record JAAGEH010000304.1, read on the forward strand.
GTGGACTTGTTGAATCTAGGGAGAGGAGGCGGTCCAGGAGAGGTGGTAATGAGTCTGGTGCTGAGTCATTTTGAAACTAATTTTATTCCACAATATCACAATTTCTTTATATTGAACCATACTATCTAATAAAAGAGTAATATGCAAATTGGCCATACCTCCATTACTCCCACAAGCCATGCCCACCAGTCAATCAGGAGTGAGTATGAAAATTAACCCAACCAAGATGGCTGTGACCACAGAGGGGGCAGGGGGCTTGGGTTTCCCCAGTAGTGGAGGAAGCCGAGCTTCCTGCACACCCTGGCTGGCCCAGACCTCCCTCCACTCAAAGCTACAAAGTTTCAATTTTAGAAGATAAATCCCAACAAAAATGGTGGCAGCCATGGAGCTGGAGAAAATAGGTGGCTTGAGTTGCCCCTGTCAATGGAGGAAGCCAAACTCCTGCACCCCTGGCCTTCGCTAAAGACTACAAAGTTTCAATTATAGAAGATAAATTAATACCAGATAGCAGGACCTCTGCTTGGGTCACTGGGAGGTGTGGCCAGCCTGAAAACCACCACAGGCCCTCCCCCAGGCCATCCCATACCCCAAGAGAACTCCTACCATGATCCAGGACACCCATCAGGGCAATCCATTGGCCCCCATCCATGCACCAGCCCTCTATCCTATCTAAACATATCTAATTTATAATAATAAAAGCATGGTATGCTAATTAGACTGGACGTAGTTCCAACAAAGCTGGTGCTGCAAGGAAAGTCTGGGTCCTGGAGCCCAAAGGGCAGCAGGTGCCGGCAGCCGGGGGAAGGAAGGCCTACTCTTGCATGAATTTCATGCTTTGGGCCTCTAGTAAAAGAATGATATGCAAATTGACTGTCACTTCAACACACAAGATGGCTGCCACAAGATGACCAGCAGGGTAGGGCATTTGGGAGAGACCAGGTCAGCAAGGGAGGGCAGTTGTGGGTCATCAGGCCAGCAAGGCAGGGCAGTTGGGAGGGACCAGGCCTGCAAGGTAGGCAGTTGGAGGCGACCAGGCCTGCAGGGAAGGGCAGTTGGGGGAGGGACCCAGGCCTAGAGGTGAGAGCAGTTGGGGGGGCCAGGCCTCCAGGTGAGGACAGTTAGGGGTGACCAGGCCTGCAGGAGAGGGCTGTTAGTGGCAACCAGATTGTCAGGGGAGAAGTTAGGTATCAATCAGGCTGGCAGGGGAGTGGTTAGGGGGTGGTCAGGCTGGCAGACAGAAACAGTTATGGGCAATCAGGAAGGCAGACGAGCAGTTGGGAGCCAGCAGTCTTGGATTGTGAGAGGGATATTCGATGCCTCTCACAGTTGGGCAGTTGGATGTCCCCCGAGCGGCCCCAGATTGAAGAGGGTGCAGGCTAGGCTGAGGGCCACACATACCCCCCTGCCTGTGCATGAATTTTGTGCACTGGGCCTCCCTCTTTCAGGGAGGAAGAGAGAGGGGAAGAGAGAGAGAAACATCAGTGATGAGAGAGAATCATTGATTGGCTACCTCCTAATGGAGATCAAGTCTGCAACCCAGGCATGTGCTCTGAATAGAAATGGAACCGTAACCTCCTGGTTCATAGGTCAATGCTCAACCACTGAGCAACAATGGCCAGGCACTATAGAAACTTTTAAAAAATATTTACTTTTTTCTAATACTGATGAAATAAAATAATTTTTTTCTGTTAGACTGTAGCCAGATTTCCTAATAAAAGTGAAGAATTTTTTTATTTTCAGATTTAGATCTGTACAGATTCTGCAAAAGTAGATGGAATAGAGAAGAACTAATTATATGTAACTGCTTTGCTGGCTTTATTTTTAGGGCTATCTAAGTAGTGGTCAAAGTATGTAGCTAAACCCAATTCAACTTAACATGAATGGAAGTCTCCATGTATTGAAAAAACCTAGTAGTGTTCTTGACAGTGGGTATCCAATAATGTGCAAAACAAAATCCTTATTTTCATGGAGTTATTATGCTAGTTCATAAATGAATCAAACAAATTTGCACACGCACGCGTGCGCGAGCACACACACACATACACACACACACAGTAGTGACAGTGTTATGAATAAAAATAAAACAGAGCTATGGGGGTGCTCCTTTTGATGTCATGGTCAAGAAAAGCCTGATATTTGAGCCGAGAATTAAGCTGGAGAGCCATGTGGCTCTCCGGGGAAGGACTCTCTTATACAGAAGGACTTCCAGGACTACAGGTGGAGACGCAGAGGTGTTTGGGCCAGCTCAAGATGTTGAGGGATAGCAAAGGAGCCAGTACAGCAGGAGCTGGATGAGTGAGGAAAAAGGTAAGGAAAGGAGGTAAGCTGAAGCCCTGTCACTGAGGGTCTTTTCAGCAGGGAAAGGGGTTTAGATGTTGGTCTAAGTGTGGTGGGAAGCCATTGAGGGGTTTTCAGCAGAAAGTGGCATCACCTGGTTTACATTTTATAGACTCACTCTATCATCTGGGTGGAAAATTGACTGAGGTGAGTAAGGAGGACAAGAGTGAAAATTGAGCAATATGTAGAGTCCAGGCCAGAAATGCTGCTGCCTTAGACTGATGTGGCAGTGGTGCACCTGTGAGAGGTGGTTGGATTAAAAAATATGAAGATAGAGCTCATAGGAATTTGATATAATAAATGAAACAGAGGGTAAACATGGCTCCTTGGTTCAGTTCTGAGTAAGTAGGTTAAATAATGGTAACTTTTATTGAGATGGGGACCCTGGGAAAAGCAGGTTGAAGGGAGGGCGCAGTCGATTTGTCAGTAAGACTGAGATACGCATTGGGCATCTGTGTGGAGATGTACTTTTCTCAACATTATTGTGATATAAATAACACATCAGGATTATATGAGAATAGCCATCATTGTCATGGATATTTTATTGAGCTCTTCCTAAGTAACAGGCAGGTTTCTAAGCATAATCTCATCTAATTATTGCAACCTTGTGAGATAAATGCTATTTTCTCCATTTTATAGATTAATAGAATGGAGGCTTAGCTAGGCTAAATAGCTTACCTAAGATGGTACAGCTAAATAATGGTAGGTTTCAAATTCAGACATTTAACTGCAGATCTGATGAACACTGATATCAATAAGTAATAGTTAAATATACCAAGTAATTGTCAATTTTAAAAAATGGAACTTTTGAAAGGTCAGCCTTAAATTTAAAATATGAGCAGTTCTCAAATAATACAACTTAAATATGAATTTTAAAAGAAATGACACAAAATTGGTTCATCATCATATTTAACTGAAATTGCATACTCTCTTGAAGAAAATTATACATTTGTTGACTTTTAAGACAATCAGATGTGAATATGTACACTCTAAAATGGCTGCTTATTTAGTAGGAATTCAATTTGCAGATGTAGTGTGATCCCACAAACCATTAAACTTGTCCCTTCCTGGTGAAAAAGAAGCAGACGGATTATTATCCTAAGGCATCTAGAATCCTTTTTGCTTTGTGAGTTTATTTAGCAAATACCTTTTAAACCGATCCATCTAATAATTACTAGAAGAGTTGTTATATCTCTAGTGAGAAAAAGTCAAGACAGATTTTTAATGCATAGCATTTTATATGTGAATTGACAGGAAAGATACTACATATCTTCATTAAACCAAAGCATTATAAATAATCAGAGTTCAGATTGAGACCCTTTTTATATACACCTCTAGTTTCCCTTGTTTTCTATTCATGTCAATAGCTGTCTCATATAAATCTTGTTAGACCATGATTTATGGATTTCTTAATATAAAAATAAAGTCATAATTTTTCCATGGACTTTGTATTTTAAAACTAATCTTTTATTATTACAGAAACAGTTTATGTACATTGTAGCAAAATGGAAAATACTACAAGCAAAAATAAAGCGATTGCCCTGACTGGTTTGGTTCAGTGGATAGAGTGTCAACCTGCGGAATGAAGGGTCCCGGGTTCGATTCCAGTCAAGGGCACATACCTTGGTTGCCAGCACATCCCCAGCAGGGGATATGCAGGAGGCAGCTAATTAATGTTTCTTCTCTCATCAATGTTTTTAAATCTCTATCCCTCTCCCTTCCTTTCTGTAAAAAATCAATATAATATATTTAAAAAATAAAGCGATCACATTCTTCCCTTCCCCTCCAAGATCAGCACTGTTAAAATACAAATTTTTTTTCTGTGTGTCCACACATGCATTTGGAAATGTATGTATGGACACATAGGAGACTATGAAATTATATTTTACAAACAGCTTCTTAATCTACTTTTTTCAATCATTGATCTTCATCTTTCCATTTCAGAAAAATCTCAACTGGTAACTAGACCATATCCCCATTTATGGTTCCAAAAATGTTTCACAGCTGGTATGTCTAGACTAGACCCAATTTAGGACCACACATTGCATCTGAGTGATGTGTTCCTTCAGTCTTTTTTTATCTAGCCAAGTCCCTTGTTGAAGAGACATGGACAGTTATTTCTTAGAACGCTCTCCCTAGCTTCTGGATTTATTACCTGTGGTGTTATTTAGCCTGTTTCTTAGTCTCCCATATTTTCAATTATATAAAAGGCTGGATGAATTCAAGTTAAGTACTTTGTATCCGAATACATGCTAGGTGATGTTGCTACATCTTACATAGATATGTAGCAATAGCTGTTTAACCTACCAATGTGATGCTAAAATTGATCACTGGTGTAGGGTGATATGACTCATTACTCCATTATAAAGTTAAATTTTCCCCCTTGCAACAAATTATGGATATTTTAAAACCTCTTTAATTTTGGATCTTATTAAATGAGAAATCTGCAAATTAACTTCTGAGCTATAAAGAAAGAAAAATGCTTTCTTAGAATACAAATTAATCACATAAATTAAGAGGAATAATAATTTTTAAATATTTTCAGGTACTTCAGACTATCAGTTTATATTTATACTTTGACATCCTATTTAAATGGAAGCCTCTTTTATTAATTACTACAGGTCTAAAAACTTTAATAATTCAACACTTCGATACACTAGTCAAAGTTTTTCCTTTATATTTGGAGGTGAGCTGATGGTTGTTGTTTTTTAATATTTAATAATTTCAATTTTTACATATTCTGGATAAACTTCATTTTTATCTATCAATATTAGTTTGAATTAGTAAGGTTCTCTTACACTCTCTGAGAAACAGCTATCAATGAAGAAACACTCTATTTCTAAACAGTGGTTATTGAATCTCTACTGGAATTTATTTTTAATAAACTTTCATTTTTCATTGTGCCTTATTGTGATCAATAAACGAATGATATGATGAACTCTATCACTGACAGCACTTTTATAAACTAAGTATATGCACTACCTGATAAATTCCAAATTAAAAGTATTAGATATCAGACCTATGAAGTTTATTGATATTGAGGGTAATATACTGAAGAAAATGAAGGCTCAATTATTAAACAAGTATTTATTCTTTCATTTGTGTGGAAATATTTGAGTATAGTACTAGTATACCAAGCAAGACAGTTTGGAGTACTCCAGACAGAATTGTGTCTAGGAAAAAAGAGGGTTTGCGATTGGGAATGTATATATTTTGCACTTGTCTGTAAGTATGGTATTTTTATATAGCGTGGGGCAAAAGTAGGTTTACAGTTATTTGTATGGAAAATAATACAATAATTAAAAAATAATGCAAGAATAAACTGAGTTTCGCTTACTGACAACTGTGAATCTACTTTTATCTCACCATGTATTTAAAAAAGAAAAGGCAGAGATATTTTTTTAATGATAAAAGCATGCCTTAAATATTTTAATGTAAAGTATACCATTGTATTTGAAACTGCTATTCTTTTAATATTATGTAAGGAGTTCTGAGTGTTCTTCATCTGCACAAACTACATCTATTGTATATTAGCTATGAGTTCTAATTTTGAGTTCCTTTAATGTAGAAGAAAAAATGCTCCAGGTATTTACAGTGTTTTTCATAATCTTGCACAATTGGCATACCTTTGCCAAATCTAAGTAATTTTGTTTGTCCTTGTCTTTCCAACACCTCCTTTCTCACTTTTTATCAGCTTACTGAGCATATTAACTACATTATAATTAAATTTTGAATGGCACAAATGTTGTACAGTTGGCTTTTGGAAGCATACAGAGCAGAAACATAGGGGCAGGAATGTATCGGAGTAATTAGAGAGGGCCTATTAGCTGTGTGTATTCACAGAATGTGGGCATTGGTCAGTGTACTTCAGAGCAGGGGCTCACAAAGTTTCTCTTTTAAGGGCCAGATACTAAATATTTTAGGCTTTGTAGGCCATATGCCTCTGTCCCTACTTAACTCTAGTACAGAAACAGCCGTAGATAACACATAAGCAAATGGCCGTGGTTGTGTTGCCATCAGACTTTATTTACCATGTCAGGCCGTGGGATGGATTTGGCGCACAGGCTTGCTGACCTCTGTTTTACAGAATGAACTGAGTATTAGTTACTCCAGAATGTCACTTAAGCAGAAAACTATTTTAAGATGCCTTCTCCCCTGTTTCAGAAGAAGGTCCTAAGTAAATTTAGTTTGTAGAGTAACAGTCTCTTAGTTTGGAATCAAGTGGGAAGTGGAACCAAGTTAATTTTACCTTAAGCATTTTTGGTATATTCTTCTAACAAAATAAATATGAATTGCAAGAAATATGTTGCATATATTCACTAAAGGAAATTTAATTGGTTTGGGAAAATAAAGGTATAATTATAGGGGGAAATAGATTGTAGTTTTCTAAATAATTTCACACCTGTGTCCATTAATAGCCCCAATATTAAGTGCAAAAGAGACTAGCTAATTATTCTGTAAGAATTAAGATTTATTACAACCAGAAGAGAAATCATACAGGCATAATTACTTGAACATATGCAAGTAATCATGATTTGCAAATAGAAAAAAGGCAAAATACAAGTCTTAATGTTTGAAATCTCTGACCTGTAATCAAATTCACCACACTATATATGTGGGATTCTTAAAACAACTGGTTTTAAGATTGCAGAACTGGTAATATATAACTTCTTTCAGTCTAGTTTCATACCTACCGGCCCTCAGAAGGCATTCAGAAAAACAAAGTCCTCAATAGTAAAATTCTGTTTGTGCTCTGTCCCAGAGCACTTGTCCAGAAATAATGAAGTATTTGTCATTCTTATAAGACAGCATCACAGTCTCCAATCACGCCCTGTAAAAGCGGGATATTGCCATAGAATAATCCCCTAATGCAGCTCATTTTCTTGGTAGAGATATCTGTCATGTGTTTTGTTAGTCATTTATTCAAAATGAAATTGAAATGAGATTACATCATATACCACATGCCATGTTTATCTTATCAATTCTAAATAATCGGCTGTCCTAAAGCTTTTATAAAGCCTTATCCTTTTGTCTCTAGAGACATGTGTTTGATCAAAAAACAAACTTAGTCAGAATTTAGATTTTCTTAATTAGTTTGACTTCCCCCCATACATAATGGTATGAGGATTTATCCATGAACGCCTGCCAAATTGTAATACTGTAGTCCCCATTAAGGCCTGAACTCTTTTAGGAAGATTATAAAGATGTTAAATGGATGAGGATGGTATTAGTTGTCATATAAAGTGATTATGCATGTTTTTATCCCTTTGTGATAGAAAGGGTATTTAAAAACTGATCGGGTGATTGAAGTAGATGGCTTTTAGAGCTTCTAACAATGAAAACTACCCACTGAGTTCCACCAGCAGCACAGGCTGCGCCTCCTCGCTCTGCGGTGCTTGCTTTCCCTTGGTGGCTGGACCTCTGAATGTGGAAAGTTGCCTAAGGCGTCATCTTTGCCTTTTTTCCTCTTAAGTACCATCTAAAAGTTCCTAGATTTTCATCATCAGCCTTGATCATCTTCTTGGCCTTGAGATTTGTGTATCCATCTGCCTTCTGGACATCTCTAACCAGATGTCAAATGGCATCTTGAACATGTCAAACTCTCAAGGCAACTTTTTATATTTATTTGACCCTATCATTGTCATCATCATTCTCCACACACACAACTTTTTCTTATTTTTTGACACCTCAGAAAATGGCACCACTTTCTACCCATTGAACAAGCCAAAAATCCATTTCTTCCATTCCCCACATATAAATGCACCCACAAATCCTATCCTGTCTACCACCTAAATATCCCAAACCTTGCTGTTTCTCACTACCTTATTCAGAATTTAGATTTTCTTAATTAATTTGACTTTCCTCCATACATATTGGCATGAAGATTTTTCCATGAACGCCTGCCAGATTATAATACTGCAGTCCCCGTGTTACAATTTGGTTTTGTCTGATTTTTCTAGACAAAACCTCTTTATCTGTCACCTGCACTTAGGAAGCAGTTTCCACTAAGACCTTCCAATCAATAATCCATTCTCTTCCCAGGCAGCCAGAGTGTTGAAATAGATCAATCAGGCCTGTCAATCTCTATTTAAAACTTTGCAGAGGCCTGCTATTGCCCTTACAATTAAATCCAAACTATTTGCCAAGACCCTGTGTGAATTGGCACTCACCTGCCACTCAGGGTCCTGTCCTCCAACTTACCCCAAACACCAGCTTTCTGTTCCCCGGACCCACTAAGCTTTTTCTTGCTGGGGACTTTCTACCTTTGTCAAGGGCAGGGGTTTTGTTTTGTTTTGTTTTTCTTAATATATTTTTATTGATTTCAGAGAAGAAGGGAGAGGGAAAGAGAGATAGAAAAACATCAATGATGAGAGAGAATCATTGATTGGCTGCCTCCTGCACACCCCCTACTGGGGATCAAGCTGGCAACCCGGGCATGTGCCCTGACCAAGAAATGACCTGGGACCCTTCAGTGTGCAGGCTGATGCTCTATCCACTGAGCCAAATCGGCTAGGGCTAGGACAGTCTTTTTTCCAGAGCTTTGCAAGAGTAATTTTCTTTTCATTCATGTTGCACCTGCCATGAGAGCAGCACCCCCCGCCCCCAGCACTCCCTGTTCCCCTAACTTTTCTCCATAACATTTACCACCTGACCTGTATTTACTTGGGCTTGCTTTATTTGTTACCTCTCCTATTGTGATTTAATTCAGGGTAGTTACAGCAATTGGGCCTGGGGAGAAATGAGGTCATGGGAGCCCGTGTAGATGGGTGGGAGCTGTATTCGGTAACAAATGGTTATTCAGCCTTAATTCTTCTCCTGTTTCCTACTTTGTATTCATTCCTATCACATAGATAGATGTACTATTTTGACCTTTTTGTTGTTCAAGAGAAACTCAAGACATGTTTTGCTAACAGCAACAGGAATTCAGTTGTCAGCTCTTTATGGACGGACCATTAGGAACTCAGCCATGAAAGCAGTTGTATAAAAGTTGTCTGTAGCCCAGCTGGCGTGGCTCAGTGGTTGAGCGTCAACCTATGAACCAGGAGGTCATGGTTCGTTCCCGGTCAGGACACATGCCTGGGTTGCGGGCTCGATCCCCAATATGAAGGAGCCAATCAATGATTCTCTTTCATTGTTGAAGGTTCTCTCTCCCTGTCCCTTCCTTTCTGAAATCAATAAACAAGTAATTTTTTTAGAAAGTTGCCTGAAGACATTTATGCGTCCAGTTCAGTCCTTTGAGATGCCTGTCTCTCACAAAAAAATGTGTTTGTGGTTTCTAGGGTGAGGTACTGAATAGCTGGAGAGGTGGTCCTTTCAAAGCTACCCATGGTCTTGTAAAAGCTGTTTTTGCAATTCAGTGTGCTTGGGTTGCACTGTTTTTAGAAAGATTCAAAACAAGGGGTAGACCAAGTCTCGTTATCCAATACCCATGGTTGTGGAATGGTCGCAGTCAAGCTTACTATAAGCCAGAGATGGGGCCCCGGGGCAAAAGGTCATGGAAGCCTCTCAGATGAAGGCAAGAGTGATAACGTTAAGGAAGAATACCGCACAAGAGTTCCTTCCCTGCCCATTCCCCTACCACTGCTAAATGCTAGAGTTACACAGGAGTTTGCAGCTGACCTCTAGGCACTTCCAGGGCTGCCCTGCAAATAACCATGGCTCCTACTGTCCTGGGAACATGTAGGCAGGACTTGATTTCCATGGAGTTCCATCAGGTAACTTCCAGCTAGGACCAAGCTTTTACTCCACTGAGGCTTCTCATGACATGTGGGAAAAAAAAAAAAAAAGTTAGCTCCTGGAACAGCTGTGGTCCAGTTTTACCTGACATCATACCCACAGAGTAGACTTCAGTTGACTTCTCAGCCTTGGGAACAACACGAAATATTTATCACAGTCTTCAACACCTGGATTTCATCTTCCTTTTTGATGCTATTTACAACCTTTTCGCCTAAGGAAATTAGCCTATTTTGGTGATTTAGACTAATATCTAATGGAATCTATCTTGGCAGCTCTCAGGATATTTAAATAAAAAATACAGCCATCTGCATCCAACAATCTTTCTTTCCCCAGTTTTCATCTATAATTTTATGTATCCACTCACAGTTGTTTTTTTAAGAAAAACACAAAACCACACACACAATGCTCTTGTTTTCATGAACTATTTATTGGTTTCTTATGTATTTTCATCATTAAATGTGCTTGGGTTATAACTCAACTCTGTGCAGAAGCTGGCTTTTCATATCATCATTAATAATTCATAAGCTCCATAGAATTACTTGAGGTCTTTTTAACCAAGTATCTTCAATCTTAACATATCCAGTGTTGTTTTAGCTTCCAGTTTAGAAAAAAAAGATAACTCTATAACAGACTCTGCTATCTCAGGCGACCCTGAGTAAGAGTTTTATCCCTGTTTCTTATTTCTTTTGATGTTCAGGATGCTTGTAAAATCTAGATTGGTGAAATCACCGAATATGGGACATAGCAAAACCATGCCAGTTAAGTGACCTGACAGACTATTAACACTGTAGGGGTCAGCAAGAAAACTTTCCATCAAAGCTCATCACAGAAACCTTCTAAGGGTAGCAGTCAAAGCCCAGAGGACACCTGGCAAGAAGACCCCTGGATCAGTTACTAAGCCACGTGCATGCTTCTCCCCAACCTATTAGGATGCACAGTGAAGTCAGGGTCAGTGACAGGTCCAGACCTAGCAGATCTGCCACTGACCTGCATGTGGTCACACTGGGGCCTTTGTCTTCTTGACAGTTACTCCAAAAAAAAAGCCAGGCTTGGAATTTTGAGGGATGAACTGTTCCTTCTGGGAATAATGAAAGCTCACTATGTATTTTTCAGAGCTCTAACTCAATTGAGTAGTTGGGGTTGGATTTTTTTCTTTCTTCCTCCCCTCCTGCCCCCCTCCTTTGTTCTTTTTCTCTTCTTTTTTAAATTGAAGAGAGACTTGGCTTTTGTAGGGAGAGTGGAAGGGCTTTTCTCTGGCTTGCTTCTTCTCAATATCAGTTTTCTCTTGAGGGCAATTGGGCTCAGTACTCATAAAATAAAGCCAATTGTGTGTTGTGCTTCATTATAATCAAGTTGAATTTTTTTCTTGCAGAATAGTGGAGTGTTTGGAAGCACTGGTACATCTCAAAGAAATGAGGCCATTTCCTTAAAGATTCGTGTTTTCAGAAGATGAGGTTTTATTGAAATACAGAATTTTCAGTCTCTCTGATGTGTATAAAGCTGCCACAAAGAACCTTTATGGATTTTGAGGAGCAAGAGGAATAAAAGCAGTCTTTGCTCATCTCAGGCTAGAATTTAGAAATTTTTAATTAACTGAAAATATTCTCTGTATTTGAGTGCAGCTGATGCCACTGGAAATGTATTAATGATGAGACTGATTGCTGCGTTCCACAACTGCATTTTGCTTGTACTTGTCATTGTGATGTGGCAGCTACTTTCTGCTCTTTTAAACCAAGCCATCTTTAATCAAGTCGATTCTCTTGCCTGCTAGGAGAAACAGCACCCCGAAAGCACAGTGGGGCAGAACCCTTTTGCTTGTTTTAGTGCAGTGCTCCTCAGACTTCACTGTGTATATGAATCACCTATGGTTTTTTTAACCTCAGATTCCAATTCAGTAGTTTAGGGGTGAGGCCCAAGAATGCATTTTCTAACAAGTGATGCTGATGCTGATACTGCTGGTCCACAGACCAACTTTGAGTAACAAGATTTTAGAATATATTTACGTAAAAATACCAAATATAATAATTTTAAAATTGGACGGGGAGGGTAGAATGAAATATTTCTAAGGACGGGTCATTGATTAGATGTGTACCTTCATGAAGGCAGATCAGATGGCTCGTGTCCTGGTGGGTGCATCCTGTATACAGATTGTTTCCTTTGTGTCTCTCTACTACTCTTAATAGTAAATTAATGAGCAACTTATATATGAATTATTGGAGAAGGGAGATCTTATTTTACTGTTTTACAGTCTTTATATTTCTGGAGCTTATTGAATTCCCAGGCACCCAGTAGATGGCCAATTTGTGAGTTGAATTCAATCAAAGTGAATTTATTGAACTTTATTGGAACAATATAGGGATGATCTGGTTTTGAATTCCTAAAACCATTTGTTTTCTCTTTTAAATATTTATATTACTTTTATGTACAAATGTAAATTCTGTCAGTAACTTATAACTGATCTTGTACAGCGCTGTATATATTTTTAAAATTACATTCTCTTGAAATGCAACATGAAAAAATAAATGTAAATACAGTTTAATGTAGTGAAGATTCAAGAATCCTAAAGCCCTTTTATTCCTAGGAATACAAAAAAAAAAAATTCTAACTGCAATAAAAGGACTTTGGCAACCATTTGTTATAATTTAAGAATTTTATTCTAGGACCCTCGCTTGTTCAGCTCTGTTAAGGTAAAAAAAAACACATTGAAACCTGTAAAGAATTTTTATGAGTTTATTTGAGCCAAACTGTCGCCATATGCCAGGAAGCAGAACCTCAACGAATTGAGATAATGCTCCCGAAAATGGCGGGTTACATTTGTATTTATACATTGCAATCAAAGGAGGGACATGGGTGAGTTATGTGAAATTCATTGGTGATGGATTAAGGAGGTGAGATAAAGCAAAACAGGGGGAAACCCCTGGGATTGGATAAAAAGTAAAATGATGGACACATACTTAGGTGAGTGAAGGAACAATTAACATGATAATGAAGGAATGTGTGGTATCTGTCCTGGCATCCACCACATTTGATTGTGCCCCAGGGGTTCCAGAAAAAGGGAAGTTACAAGTTACCCAGACATTTCAAGGGTATGTTATCATGGATGCAAAAAGACAGATAGGCTCAGTTAAGATAAAGGTTGACCTTGTCAGTGAAGATACTGGCGTAGGATATAACTGCCCACCATAACTGCCCACCATAACTGCGTTTAGTTAAAGTTTAATTTCAGACCATCCTTTGTGGTTACTTTAGGTCTCTTGAGTTTGCAAGACTGTCATGCAGACCTTCCTTGAGCTTGTTAGGTCAGGATGTGACCCCTTTCGTCCATAGTTCAGTGGATAGAGCGCTGGCCTGTGGACCAAAGGGTCCCAGGTTCAGTTCCAGTCAAGGACATGTACCTTGGTTGCAGGTTTCTCCCTGGCCTGGGCCTTGGTCAAGGTGCATGTAGGAGGCAACCAAAAATTTCACATCGATATTTCTGTCTTTCCCTTTCCCACTCTCTAAAATCAATGGGAAAATATCCTCAAGTGAGAATTCATTGAAAAAAGAATTTTACTCTAGTAATAAGAAATAAGGCATTCCCAGACCCTTTGTGCAGATTCATACTTGTTCTCCTTTCTGAAAGAGTACCGATTACTACTAAGTCTTCAGTAAACCATACAAATCCAAAATAATATAGTTAGCAGGTTTGCATCCTAGAAGGACTTCCATAACTCGTTGTATTAATCTCAGTATGCATGGGCAAACTCGAGTGCTATTTTTTCATTATTTCCTTTCAATGTTTAGTTTTGCTTTTATTTTTTTAACACCTTTATTGAGATTTTATCCACATGACATGCAGTTTATTCATTAAAAATGTACAACTGGCTTGTAGTATATTCCCACGAAGTTGTGTGTCCATCAACACAGTCAATTTTAGAATATTTTCATCACTCCAAAAAGCAGTCTTACACTCTTTAGTCATTACTCCCCAATTCCTCCATCCCCGAGCCTCAGGCAGCTATTAATCTACCTCTGTCTCTATACATTGACTATTGTGGACCTTTCATATAAATGGAATCATAATGTGTGGCCTTTTGTGACTGGCTTCTTTCACTTTGCATATGGTGGCATATATCATTACTTCACTTCTTCCTATGGTTGAACAATATTTCATTTTGTTTGTTAATTTATGGACTCTTCGGTTGTTTCTACTCTTTGGCTGTGATTAATAATGCTGTCATAAGCATTAAAGTACAATTTTTGTGTGAAAATAAGTTTTGTTTTATTTTGTTTTGTTTTTGTATACATACCTAGAAATGGTATTGCCAAATCATATATATTAACTCTGTTTAGTCTTTGATGAACTACGAGACTCTTGCAAAGTGGCTGCAGCATTTTATGTTTCAATCACAATGTACAAGGATTCCAGCTTCTCCACATCCTGCCCAGTACTTGTTATTTTATTGTAGTCATCCCGAGTGTGAGGTGGTATCTCACTATTGTTTTGTTTTGCACTTCCCTGATGACTAATGATGTTGAGCATTTTTTCATATGCTTGTGACCATGTAGATCTTTTTTTGAAAGATATCTATTGAGCTCTATTGCCCACTTTTTAAATTGAGCTATTTGTCTTTTTATTATTGAGCTGTAAGAGTTCTTTATATATTCTAGATACAAATTCCTTATCAGATATATGATTTGCAAGAAAAGTTATTTTCCCATTCTGTGGATTATCTCTCAACTTGATCATGCCCGTTGAAGTATAAAAGTCTTCAAATTTGGTTAAGTCCAGTGTATTTGTTCTTTCCTTTTGTTGCTTGTGCTTTTGATGCCAGAGCCAAGAAACCAGTGCCTAATGCAAGCAAAGTCATGAAGGTTTATGCCTATGTTTTTTTCTGGGAATTTTATAGTTGTAGCTGTCACATTTAGGTTTTTGATCCTTTTTGAATTAATTGTTGTATATGGTGTTTTTAAATTTTTTTCTAGTTACATTCAGTATTATTTTGTATTAGTCTCAGGTGTAGAGGTTACACAATCATATACTTTACAAAGTGTACCCCTTGATATTTCCAGCACCCACCCGACACCATACATCGTTATTACAGTGTTATTGTCTGTATTTCCTATGCTGTGCTGTACATCACTGTGACTCTCTTGTAACTACCGATGTACTTCTCAGTCCCTTCATATGGTGCTCTTTTCACTTTTAAGTGCTGTGATCTTGGCTACCACGCAAGTCTGAACAGAGCCCTCAGAACATATCTCTCTGCGGAGTACAACCTTGAAACCTCCAGACACGAAGGCTTAGACATTATTGAGAATGCAGTTGACAATTTGGAGCCCAGGAATGATAAGCAGAGATTCATGGAGATGTACCCTGCGGCCTTCTGTCCACCAATGAAGTTTGAGTTTCAGTCTCACATGGGTGATGAGGTCAGTAATTATTTTAAAACTGATGAGTTGTCTCTTCACTCATATTACTCCCTCCTGCTGTAACCCACAGTTGTAAAAATTCCCAGTTGTTTTCTCTCTCCTGCCTTTGTAAGGGATCTTTACATCGTATTACCTCAGATCAACCATGACTACCATCTTTTTAAGCAAGAATTAAACAAGGCCTAAAGAGGCCAAACAAATATAGGTACCAGCTCGGTTGGGTGTAAGCACTAAACTGTCCCAGGAGAGTTAGAGAGTGCTTCCTCCACTTCAAGACATTCAAATTTAAATTCAAAAGGAAACATTTTGCTGGCCCAGCAGAATCTATCTGAAGACTTCTTGTCATCTGATTTAAAGACCTGTAAGAGTTGATCATGCCTTTTGAAGTACAAAAGTCTTCAAATTTGCTTAAGCCCAGTGTATTTGAAGTCCAGAATTCGGATTAAATAATTGTAAAGGGTGAAAATGAGACAGAGTGGAAAAATGCAAAACAATTCTATTTTCCCAGGCGGAAAAATCCGTTTAAACCTTTATGAGTTACAGTGGTATATTTTCCTGTCTGTGGAGGGGAAAAGAAGAAGAACCAATTAATGGAGCGTGCTATGTAACACTTGATGTCTCGGCTGTGCAAAACAGGACTTATAGATCGAAAATTCAACGTTAGTTTATTGTGGTGACAGTATGTTTTGAAAAGTAGGTGTAATTACAATACCCATGGCAGATTTCTTTAATGTCATAATTTTTTCTGAAGCACCTAATGTTAAGACTTATACGATATGTATGTTTATGTGTGTACATGCTATATTTCTTATCTAATTTTATTTTTACTTAATTTGATATAGTGAATTACTTTATTAGAAAAGGTAAGTATTTTTAAAACCAATAGAATATGAATTTGACATGTGAGTGGCTTATGCTGCCCAGAATTATGTTTTTCCAAGTGGATGCTGTTTTAACTTTCCACTTATGGATGTGATAAACATGCAGGGTGAAGTAAAGGAGGCTTACAATTGTGAGTACACGAAATAGTTTATTCTTGTGTTATTACTCATCAATTATATTATTTTTCATTACTTTTGCCCCACCCTGTATATTGATAAAATATCATGGACAAGTAACTTCAATTGGGTTAATAGTTTTTACCTTTTTAAAACTATTATCATTTTAATAGTGAGTCTGTTGCCTTTTTTTTAATGGCCAGTGCTGTAGGGAGCAGTAATCTCTATGATGTTTTAGAGACTTCATGAAAGGAAGTCCTCATCTGCCGAGAGTATTTCTTTTTCTTTTTCTTTCTTTTTTCCTAGAGTATTTCTAAAACAAGAAAGAGGAGAAAAATTGTTTCTGGCAGAGTTTTAATATAATTAAAATATCCTAATTTTGACCTTATTCATAATTGATATCATGGCCAAAATATCTTTCTGACAAAGCCCAAGATAAGTGGCCTCTTCAAGTTCATGGTGAATTACATGATTTGGCTGGTGCTGACAAGCCATGATCGAAAGATACTAATAATAGCTGTTCACATTTCTTGAGGTTTTGCTATTCCAGGCAGTGTTCTAAGTGATTTATGTACATTATCTCATTTCATCCCTACAACAACCCTGTGGCATAGCCACTCTTATTATCCCCATTTTACAGAGAAGAAAACTGAGGTTTTAGTAACTTACCACAGTCACCCAGCTGACTAGAACCAGTAGGCTCTGCTCCCACCCCAGTTTTGCCCGTATGGTCCATGTGGATCATCCTTCCCACTCTGCCTTCCACCCTCTTCCCGAGTCCTTAAGAATTCCGCAACTGAGACATCAGCAGCAGAGCTCTGTCTCCAACAACTGCCCCGTTCTTCGAGCGATGCTTCCTCCAGCTGCTCCCTTTCCAGTCAGATCCAGGCCAAGCAGCTGCATTCTGCTCTTTCCACTTACGTAACTGGTTCATATTTAAAACTGAGGTTTTGAGGAGGCTGTAAAAAGTAAATATGTAACTGGAATCTTGGGATCAGCATGATTCATGCAGGATTTAAGTAAGAGAACCATGCTCTGGAGGCTGACTCTGTTGTAACTGTGACTTCTGATTCCCCACCAGGTGTGTCAGGTCAGCGCTCAGCAGCCGGTCCAGGCGGAGCTCATGCTCAGGTACCAGCAGCTGCAATCCCGACTGGCCACTCTCAAAATCGAGAATGAGGAGGTGAGCATGCTTTCTGCCCCACGGGTAATCTGAATTCTAAAGTCAGCTAAAGACATTTTCACGTGGCCTAGGCATATTAACATTCTAAAGGCAATCTCTTCATCATGTATTGTCAGCTAAATCAGGGTTCCTAAAATGCTCTTTGTAGAGGATAAATGCAGGTTCTGTATTCTACCAGATAGGAATACTTTACGAGGAGTCTAATTCACACTCAAACTCATTTGATAGGTTATCAAATTCAACATGTGTTCAAGAATATACAGCATGGCCTGAAACTTTTGACTGACGTGTTCATTTCATCATAATTAATTTTTTAATGATTTTTGTGCGCTGTAGATTTTTGGGACTGAACATGACATTATTGCTATAATTAGTACAGAAAACATATTTTTAAAATAATATTTGAATGAGAATAAAAAACTGTTTATTTGCTGACATCAGTGGATTCAAATGGATAGAACATAAATGTGAATTACAAATACATGTTGAGCCAGAAAGCAGTTGTACAATTCAGCTGTCTCATTCTGAAATTAATTTAATTGGATCCACGTTCTCCTTAAATAAAATATGAGCCCCAAATGTTTCTTGTGTAATCTTGGCTCTCAGCTGTAATTTATAGAGACCAAACCAAACTTACTCATTGGAAGTTTACTTATTGATCAAGTTTGCAGTAACTGCAGTCAAAATCTATGTTCAGATGACATTATCAGGAATCTCTTTTTGTCGCTTTGAAATGATATCTTCATGTATATTGGTAGGCGTTTCCTCTCCTCTCCACCCACTCCCTCTCCTTACCCCATATTGGGAGATCCAGGACTACATGGTCCTTACAGTTTGCCATCTCACCCAGTCCAGCATTTTAATCTCTGAAATAGATCCTTCACTGGCCTGAGTTGTCAAGAATACTTCCTACCAGCAAATGGGATTCTCTCATTGGTCAGCCAAGATATTGTACCCATTCATAAAGCCCTTTGATTGATAGCCCCATTAGAAATATCTATTCCTAGAGACAGTTCCCATAAGTAGAGAATATGGAACAGAAAGAAAAAAAAATTCCCCAATAATTCACCTTGATAAAGTGAATTATCAAAATTCACTTTAGTACTGTCTTCTGTTTAAATCCCACTGGGACGTTTTGAGCTATGTGAAAGTGTTCGTTTCAGTTTTAAAAAGGATGATGTGTTTGAAGACCAGTATAGTTTGGTCAAAACCCATGGCAACTTCCTGGCTCCCATTCTTTCTAGGAGAATGCAGCCACTCCTTATTCAAATGTGTGTATTTAAGATGCAGCCAATGTGATTAAGACTTCAGTTTCTGTGTCACATCCCACAAACCAGCCTTTCCAGAGGAAAGCTGTTGCTCTCCTTGAGGTGTTTGAGAGCTTAGGCCTTAGACCTTAGGGTTTGTGTGAGGCATCACAAAAGACTCAATTAATACAGTCTACTGATCCTGTTGAATTTACAGTGTATATGTGACTTCCACTTTTTTTTTTCATGCGTGTCCTCCCGCTGTTTTATTTGGAAATATTCTCCAAGCTCTAGGAAAATAGTGTGTTTTGCACAAGGTCAAAACTGGCAGCCCACAGACCTGTTTCATTTGGCTCCTGCAGTTTTGGCCTGTTACGCGCAGGGAAGACTGGTGGCTCTGGCCCTGCATTGCCTCAGGACAGGAAGAGCTGGGTTATTTGAATTTCCCTTTGCCAGCTTCTGATTTTCATACGCTGGACTAGTCTATTTATGTTACCTGTCTGGCCTCCACAGGCCTCTGAGTTCCTAATGTTTAATGATGTCCCTTTGGGCATAATTTGGAGAAGCCCAGTGTCCTTATAAACTGGTAAGGCAGGCAGCACTTTCTGAGGCATAATTGTTATAAATTTACTATAGAAACAAATGCATTGGATTGTCCTGATACTTCTTTTTTGTTTGTTCATTAATCTTCACCTGAGGATATTTTTTCCATTGTTTTTTTTAGAAAGAGTGGGAGGGAAGGAGGAAGACATAGAGAGAGAGAGGAAAAGAAAGAGAGAGAGAGAGGCCAGAGAGACATATCAATTGATTGCCTCCTGCACACACTGCTACAGGGGCCAGGGATCAAAACTCTAACCACTGAGCTCACCCACCAGGGCTGTCCTGATATTTCTAGTGAGCATGACTAGTGGTTTACAATTTGTTAAGTATGGAACAATTCACTTTAGTGGATTCCCAATGTGTAAAAACTAAATTGGATTTTTTGAGAGATAAATTGGATTTTAGACAATCAGTAGATTTCCATAGGTAGAGAAGAAGGAATGTGTTCCAACATATTTCAAGGTTCCCTGAGATAACCTTGTTTCCCAGAGCAGTTTGGTTATCACCCAGATTCTCCTTGGGGATGAGCCAAAGGTAAAGCTGAAGTCATGTGATAAGAGTTGTGATAGTATGGGTCAATTCATTGCAGTGCAATAAATATTTATTGAGCAACTTCTACATTCCACATATTTTGCCAGGTGTGCAGAGAACAGAGATGAATAAGTCACAGTTAACATATGTCTAGCATGAGAGCCAGATTGTAAGAAGTCATTCAGATAATGTGAAAAATAAGAGATATAACTTGGGAACAACATAGCAATCATTGCTGATTTGGAGTCCTATATAGCACTTGTCTGTACCATAAATAAAGAACCTGCCTCTGATCTCCCACTGATAGGGCAGAAAACAGAGACATTGGTATAAAATCAAAATAGCCAAATAAAAAAGCATGTATAATTCCATATAATTCCCTGCCTCTATACAAAAACATACACACTCATAAAATCCAAATTTTACTACATATAGTTCAGTTAACTAAAAATAATTATGATGGCCTGTAAAAAGATCAAAGTTGAGAGAGAATTTCATCCAGCTTTATAAAAGAATGGACAGTGAAGCTAAGTGAATACATGAACCTTTTCATCAAATCTTAAACAACTACAAGTAATGAGCATCACTTGAAACTGTAGGGAGCCTTCTTAGAAGGGTTTCTCTGCTAAAAGCACTCTGGCCATATTAATTTTGTTTGCTCTGCAGTGCTTGATATTTTTTTAATTAGTTGCTGTCTTTTAAAAATTGTAAATTTTGAATAAAAATATTGATTTTTAACATCTAAAAAATTAGAAAGTCTTGTTATTGTAGATATACATTTCTGAAGGATAATCTGCTTGAACTGAGCAATAGATGTTTCCTTAAACACAGAGCATGTATATGCTTCTTGTTTGCCATGTTCCCCACTCAGCCCAGTTGCCTCATTTTCATTACTTGCTTGGCCCTTGAAGATATTTTGGTTTACAGCACCTGCCTTAAAAAAAAGAGAGCATTTGTGAAATGACCTCGGTATACTTATAAATAGTAAAAGTTGAAAGAAAAGGTTTGAGAAGAACTTGGTTAAAATTGTGGTTGTTCCAGATTTATAATAGATTGTGCCATTAATTATCACTTCACAACTTTACATTTGCTGGTCAGACCTTTCAAGTTAGCTTTCTTTTTCATTATGCTGCACACCAGTCAACAAATATTAGTGTCCACCATGTGTTATGCACAGAGAAACAGAGCAGAAACAACTTTATTCCCAATTTTTTGTTTTCTTTTTCTTACTTCAAAATATAATTTTGCATCTGAAATATTAATAAATATTACTCTAAAAGATAAATTTTATTTTTTATTATTTTAATTTTTGAAATCTTTATTGTTGACAGTATTACACGTGTCCTCTTTTTTTTCGCCATTGACCCTTTGTAACCTGCACCTACCCCACCCCTGCCCACCCCCGACCCAGGCCCTCACCACCCTATTGTCTGTGTCCATGGATCATATATATGCATATATGTTCTTTGGTTTAAAAAGATAACACTAAAAGCAACCTAAATGTAAATGATCACTTTACCTTTATCCCTATAAACATTTTCCAAACTCTTTCCAATCTCATGTTCATAGTCTTGTCCACTCTCTTAAAGTTTACTTACCCTTGGTCATGAGGATTTCAGTTTAGGGGTCATTCCTGTTGTTTCGTTCACAGCTCGCCTCTGGAATAGTTCCCATAGATTGCATTTCCCTTTCTTAGAATTCTTCTTCCCTACCTTATCTATAGACAGCCGGAGAAAAGGAAGATGAATTGCATAACTAGAGGAATTATGCCTTTTATATTTTTAGCACAGTCTTAGTTTTAAGTAGCTCGTCCCATTTTCAGACCATCTGTCCCAATATTTGGTCCAGAAAATCAAGTTTTATAAGCATGTCACTTCTGTGTTATGACTAAAATCTCACGGATAAATGAGTCTCTCTTACGTTATAATAGTAGATTTATCCCCTGATAGGAATGGAAACGACAAAAGCCTGTGATTCCTTAATTAACTCACAACAAGGTTTAATGAAGTGAGAGCCCCATGTAAATGTTCTTAGCATCACTTAAAATCTTTCACCAATAGTTTAGTAGGGAGCGTTTCACAAACTATTCCCAAAATTATATTCCTTTCACAGGATATTTTCACCCATAATGAAAACAATTTTAAGCAAACCATTTGAGACCAATTTCATGGCATGCGTAAGTATGATATTATTTGGTAATCATACATGGGTAAGAGGAGAAGTAAGATATATTTTGGTTATAATGTAGAAAAATCACATTTCCCTCCAAATTTTCCCATAGTACCAATGACTACAGCAGAATCTCAAGTCATGTACGTATATCAATGACCAAACATTAAAGGCAATTGTCAGATTCTTTGAAGACTTGATATAAGATGTGGAGTTTGATAACCATTGGTCATAATTGCTGTTTCTGATGGTTTCTGTGGCTTGAAATTCATTTTTGCTTATTTAAGTAGCTCTTGCCTGTAACCTTCTCCTGATGAGGTTAACAGAAAAAGCCTAAGTAAAAGACAACTGCCACTTATTCGTTAAATGACAGCAGCATCTTGGCCAAAATGGGAAACAGGATCAACTATCTTTCACTGAAAACACATATTTTTAGAAGAAGTGTATAAATGTATAAGTATGCACAGTGTCAACTAAGCTTTAGTTCACTGAAGGGAGAGGCCTTAATCCAGAAGAATAGCAAGCAGAATGAGAAGAGTTTCTAGAAAGACTCTGAATGGGAGTCACGTGGTAGCGTACCCGAAAGAAAATGGCAGGGCTCAGGAGGGCTGTAAGCAAGGAAACCACACCTTACTGGGTGTGCTGAACATTTCTTTGACATCTGTGGATTTGAAAGGAGGAGGATTTCAATTCATTCAATGAACTTTTGGATAGTCTGCTGTGTCCCAGGCAGCATGCTAGTGAGCAGAGATAAAAAGATTTACAGGTTGTTTCTGACCTCACATTGCTCCCCTTACAGATGGAAAACATAGTCCTCTAAGCAGCATGGTAGGTGCCTATGAGAACCATTTATCTCTTCAGATCACGCTGAATATCCTGTCCACCCAGATGGGTCACTAAATCCGAGTCAGGGTGGACTGCAGGAAAACAAGGGTTCTGAGACACAGCTGAAGGCAGGATGTTGTTCAGAGAGCCGTGACAATGATGACGATTTCTTCTTTGGATTGAGTTATATCATTGCTGATAATGAATTTTGTTCAAAAGTCAGGAGTGCTTGGTATTTGTAAACATCCCCTTAAATGCAAATACATGAGTAATTAGTGTGAATTCTCTGGAATGGCGGTAGACCCCTACTCCAAAGCTTGGAGGGAGAAAAAATTGGACTGTTTATCCAGCATAGATAAACAGCATCTGGGGTCTCTAGCATCTGTACCCCCTGTTAGGGTAATCAGGAGCAAGGGAAAGCCATGGCAAGATGCTTAGATTCTGTTACTACCTTCTGTGGCCTATGCTGGCAAGAAGTTTTGCACCCTAATTAACTCTGACATTTATCCAATTTCTCTGTGTGCACATGTGTAGATGGTCTCTTTCTGCTGATTTTTAATACGTCTGAAATGATACAGTACTGTAATTGACATACATCCAAGGTCAGTGACGGCAAGGAGTAAGTAGAGAGGGGGGAAGGGTAGGGAGGCAGTTCTGGGGGTCACCTTCACAGATGGATTGATGAGTGGTAAAGGATGAGTAGGCCTGGGTGCAAGGTGCAAGCACAGTGCTAAAACAGTGATTTTCAACCAGTGTGCCATGAGAATTTTTAAAATATGCAGTACCTATTTAGTCAGGGTCACTGACCTCTTTTCCCTTAGATTATTAAAGTAAAAAATGACAATAGCCAACACAACAATAGCCATCTGGTGTGAGTGAATAAAAATTATATCTTTTTTTTGTCAGATTGGCCAAAAATACATTTTTTGGTGTGCCACAGAATTTTAGTCATTAGCTTATGTGTGCCATGAGATGAAAAAGATTGAAAATCACTGCTATAAGATAATGTGGTGTGTGTTCAGTTGTGTTCCCCAAAAATTCATATGTTGACACATAATTCATACTTTGACCTTATTTGCAGACGTAGTCACTAGGGTGGTGCCTGATCCAATAGAACTGTGTCCTTATGAAAAAGGGAAATTGGGACACAGAAGCTTAGAAGACAATGTGAAGAGACAGAAAAGATAGCCATCCTCCAGCCAAGGAGGCTGCCTTAGGACAGGTCTCTCAGAAAGAACCAAGCCTGCTGACTCCTGGATCTCAGACTTCTGGCCTCCAGAATTGTGAGGCAAGGCACTTCTATTGTGTTAACCACCCAGCCAGTGGTACTTAATGGCAGCCCTAGAAATCTAATACTGTGTGTTTGGAGAATAAAACCAACAAGGCATCTTTCTGTTTTCTCCAATGATTGTAATGTTTGGGGTGGGAGGAGGCAAAAGAGCAAGTCCACAGAACTCACCTCTTCTCCCCCATCATGGGTTTTGATTATTATCTCAGAGTCCTTTCCACCTTGGCACACCTCCACTGCAGTACATTCTTTGACTCCTTTGTCATTCCTTTCCATGTTTTTTGGCCTCTCCTTCCACTAGACCCAACTGTGTTTTTCCTGCTGTTAATGGGTAGTCATTATAAGCCTCTTATTATCTGTTTCATATTTGCCTCATTATGTTCTCCCTTGTGACTTATTAACATGGCTTGTGTTATTCTTCGTCAAGAATATACTGTGGGATAATAATGTAGTCCCAGCCATCATGTCTGCTGCTTTCTGTCTCATCTTTTATTTTTTCTGACAATTCTATATTTAATCGGAACGCTCTTGCTTCTGAGGAAGAATTGAGATGAAAAGAAAAACAATGTTGTTGACAATGACAAGGAATTACATGGCGGCTGCTGGGTCCACAGTAGGGTCTATAGTAAGTGGGCATGTTACCAACAGCTCAGGTGGACTGGAGCCTGTCTGGCCCCTGGGCACATGGTACTCCAGGACTTTAGTTAGTCTGGTGCTGGGACAAGAGTCTGCATCATGGTCCACAGACAACAGGTCTATTACCAGGTTCTCGAATAGGTATGGCACCTGCCAGGCCACTGGCCATGTCCCAGGTGGGCAGGACTAGCCTCAGACCACAGCTGAGCACAGCTGGAACTGTCATGGGTCCACAGCCAGGACCAAGGTCTGCAGGCCTGTCTCCAGGGGCACAGACGGGTCTGCCTCCCTCTAAGGCCCTGGGTGGGCAAGACTGCTCCTGAACCACTGCTGAGAAGGATTGGATCCAGGTTACAGGGCTGCTCAAGATCCCAAGTCAGACTAAAGATGGTGGGCCTGTCTCTTGGTGTACGAATGGGCTTATCTTTTGTTGGGTCCCCAGGCAGACTTCATAGGTCATTGCTAAGAGGTATTGACACCAAGTTACAGAGCCGCTTCATTATCCACCATTGGACTTAAGTTGGCGGACCTGCCTTCAGATTACAGACAGAAGTGCCTCCCACCTGGTACATTGTGAAGTTGAACCGCATCTGGACTGTAGCTGAGCATGTCTGGAGCCAAGCTACAGAGCTACTTCAAGATCTCCAGTCCAAGTGATGCTGGCAAGCCATGGCTGGCCATGTCCCCCATTGGGCCCCCCTCAGTGGGCAGGACTACTCCTGATCTGAGGCTAGGAGGGCATAGAGCTTAGTAATAGAGCCACTTTAAGATCTGCTGTTGGACCAGAGTCAACAGGTCTGCTTCCAAGAGCATGGACAACTATGCCTTCTGGCAAGTCCCTGGGCAGAGTAGGACAGCTCCCTGATGGGGGCTAAAAAGGACTAGATCTATGTCAAGGTCAGCAGGCCTCTTACCTAAGGCCGTGGTTGGCAAACTGCGGCTTGTGAGCCACAATGCAGCTCTTTGGCCCCTTGAGTGTATCTCTTCCACAAAATACCATGGCCTATTTTGAAGAAGTGGCATTAGAAGAAGCTTAAATTCAAAAAAAATGTGGCTCTCAAAAGAAAGTTCAGTCCTTGTTCTGTTGATATTTGGCTCTGTTGACTAATGAGTTTGCCAACCACTGACTAAGGCACAGGTGGTGTGACTCCTCCTGGGTTCCTTGGTGGATGATGCTGGTGGTAGGACCAAGGCCCCGTAAAACTTTAGCTGTGTTCACAGGGGTACAGATCTGTTTCTGGGTCTGTAGCCAGGATTACTGTTGGCAAGCCTAACATCTAGGCACAGGCCTGCTTTCTCACATCAGCCCTTCTCAGTCTTGGGCTCCATCAAGGTTTTGTAAGAGCTCCCACAAATGCACTTTAGTCCATGGATGGCTGCCAAATTGTTGTGGAAAGATATGAACAGGGGACCTCCAATTTTGCCATCTTGCTGATGACAACTCCAGAAACTTTTGTTAAAAATTGTTATTGTTGAAAGTATTATATATGTACACTTTCCCCCCCCCTCATTGACCCCTTTAAAGTAGCTACTTACAATATTGTTTTGTTTAAATGGTCTTTATATGTCTGCTTCCTATAATGATGGACTGAGTCATTCAGCTGATTTCTTCACATTTCACTTGCCTCACAGGATACATGGCCAAGCTTGAAGCCCCTGACACAGGGAACCATATGTTCATAAAAAGAAGAATATCACATATTTTTATCAAAAATAAAATCTAGTATATTCTTAAATATTAGTTCCCCTAATAGTTTGAAAAAATAAACAAACATTCTTTCTGGTGAATAAGCTCATCCTAGATTTCAAATAACCCTACAAAAAATGTCCAGCAAAAATAACTAGGCACATGAGGAAGATAAGAAAACATTATTGCCAGACATATCAGACAATAGAGACATAACTCTAGACAAACTGGAAACTCCAAATATTGGGATTTTTAGAAACAAACTATAAAAGAGCTGGTTACTTTGTTCAAGTAGATGAAAACTAAGCTTTCAGCATTGAACTATAACCTATAAACAGTGAAATAATACATCTGGAAATGAAACACTTAGAAATTCTAAACTGAGAAATACAGTAACCCAAATTAATAAATCTGTTTTAACAGCAGATTAGACACAGGCAAAGAGTAAATTATCAAAGTGGAAGACAAATCAGTAGACAATAATCAAAATACAGCAAGTACAAACAAAAGGTAGAAAATATGAAGAGAAAGATAAGTAAGTATAAAGAATACAGTGATGTTTAGCATACTAATTAAACACTCAAAATGAAAAATGATTTTAAAAAATCAGAGAAAATATTTGTAAAGATAAAGGCTGAAATTTTATCAGGGAATATGAAAAACATCACACAATTCAAGAAGCCCCCCAAAATTCCAGGTAGAATATATTTTTTAAATCCTTACATAGAGACATCATGATGGAACTAGTAAAAGCAGCTGGAGAAAGAAAAGCAAAGTTTATTCAAAACAGTGATAGCCTGACAGCAAGCTTCTCATTCAGCAGGAACACAGAAACCACAAGAAAGTACAGTGATTTGTTTGATGTGTTGAAAACAAGTAACTGCCAACTAGGAAAAATATCTTTCATAAGTGAAGGTGAAATAAGAGATATTCTCACGTCAACAAAAACAGTTCACCACCAGCATGCTGGAATGAATTTCTAAAGAGAGGATGCTCTTAAAAATATAGGGAGTAGGGATCAAAGAATATAAAATATATGGATAAAGCCAAATGAGCACTGACCATACATGACAACTAATACCTTACATTTAAATATATATAAATGTTTACATATATCCTCTTATACTACATTACAAAAATAGCATATAATTCAGGAGAAGTTAATGGAGATAGGGGTTCTCAACTCTGTACAATGGGAAAAAGGATAAAGCTACCAATTTGCATTAAACATTAATAAGCAAAAATGGAGTACAACCTAACTGTAGAAGATACAGGTGGGAGGTAGGTTTAAAAGCTCCTAGAAGATAACAGAACAGTATCTTTATGGCCATGAGCTAGGAAAAATATTTCTTAAATAAGGACACAAAACACATGAATCATAAAGGGAAGGATTGGTGAATTGATTATCTATAATAATCTATAATAATAAAAGCATAATATGCTAATTAGACCAGACGACCTTTGGACAAAGCTGCAGCTGCATGGGAAGCTCTGGTCCCAAGTGCCTGCCGGTGGCCAGCGGAAAGTCTGGGTCGCGGGTGCCAGCGGGAAGCCAGTGCTGGCAGCCGGGGGAAGGAAGGCCTACTCTTGCACAAATTTCGTGCATTGGGCCTCTAGTATTAAAATAAGAGGCCATTCATTGGGGCACTATAAAAAGAGTGAAAAGCCAAGGCATAGTGTAGTAAAAGATATTTACAACACATATAACTAATAAAAGACTCCTATCTATTTACAAATAAGTAAGAAAAATACTCATAACCTGTAGAAAATTGAACAAGAAATTTGAACAAAGTGTTTCCGAGAGAGGAAATACAAATTGCCTTAAACATATAAAATGCCCAACCTCAGGCACCAGAGAAATACATGTTAAAACCACAGTGAGATACCACTATGCAACCAACACAGTGGTTTAAATTTTAGAATCAGGCAATATCAACTCTTGAGGATGTGGAGAAACAGGAAGTCTACCTTGCTGGTGGGAATATGAGTTAGAACAATAATTTTGGAAAATACCCTATAAGCGATTTTACTCACATATGTATGGTCCAACAAAAATGTTTTTATAGCAGCATTATTCGTAATGGCCCAAAACTAGAAGTAAGTCATCTGTCAACAGTAAAAGGGACGAAATATGGTGTATTCTTATAGTGAGTATTCAGCAATGAAATACTATACTTACAAGAAATGAGTAAATCTTAACTATATAAAGTAGAACAAAAGAAGCAAGATAAAAATAAATTCTGTAGGATTCCATTTACATGAAGTACAAAAAGAGAAAAACTAATATCTGATATTAGAAATCAGGATAGTGACTACCTTTGTGGGGGACAAAATGGTGTGTGATGGTTGGGAGAAGTACAAAAATATTCATAATGTTCTCTTTTTTATCTTAGTGGTGGTCATATAAGTGTTTATTTTTTGATATTCATCAAACCATGCACTTACAATCTGTGCATTTCTTAAAGCATATTTTTATTATTGGTTTCAGAGAAGAAGGGGGGGAGAGAGAGAGAGAGAGAGAGAGAAACATCAATGATGAGAGGGAATCATTGATGAGAGAGAGAGACAGAGAGAGAAAGAGAGAGAGAGAAACATCAATGATGAGAGGGAATCATTGATTCTGCACACTCCCTACTGGAGATTGAGGCCACAACCCAGTCATGTGCCTTGATCAAGAATCGAACCATGACCTCATGGTTTATAAGTCGACTCTCAACCACTGAGCCATGCCAGCGAGCTGTGCATTTTTCTATATGTAGTTTTACTTCAATTAAAAAATATTATTTTTAATAAATGTAATTAACAAAAAACTGAAAATAAAATCCCATTGGACCCAGTGACCCTACTTCTAGGAATATATCCCAAGAAATTAAAAACACCAATCAGAAAGGATATATGCATCCTATGTTCATAGTAGCACAATTTACAATAGCTAAGATTTGGAAACAGCCTAAGTGCCCATCAGCAGATGAGTGGATTAAAACACTGTTGGTACATCTACACAATGGAATACTCTGCTGCCATAAAAAGAAGAAATTCTTACCATTTGCAACAGCATGAATAGAACTGGAGAACATTATGCTAAGCGAAATAAGCCAGTCAGAGAAAGATAAATATCACATGATCTCACTCATTTGTGGAATACAATGAACAATGTAAACTAATGAAAACAGAACCGGAGACAAAGAAGCATTGATCAGACCATCAAACCTCAGAGGGAATGTAGGGGAGGGTGTGGGTAAGGGGAAGAGATCAACCAAAGGACTTGTATGCATGCATATAAGCCTAACCAATGGACACAGACACCAGGGGGCATGAGTGGTGGGGGTGGGGGGGCCAGTGGGGGGGAGGAAGAACACATATGTAATACCTTAATAAAGAGAGAAAAAAATTTAATTGAGTGAGCACCCAGTGATACATGGGATTTATAAGGACTCACACATAAAGTGATGTCCTCAGGATAATTTTGAAGAAATTATATTGGTGATATGACATATTGTTTACGTGACTTTTCTAATGGACTCTGAACCTCTTAGGGCAGGTCCTGTGTCCTCATCTCTGCTGACTGAATGGATTCTCACTACGTGTTTGTGGGATTCACGAAATTATGTGCTAATGTGAGAAATATGTTTCTGTTCCCAGGTCAAGAAAACAACCGAAGCTACCTTGCAGACGATACAAGATATGGTCACCATCGAAGACTATGATGTTTCTGAATGCTTCCAACATAGCCGCTCCACAGAGTCTGTGAAGTCCACCGTTTCTGAGACCTACCTGAGTAAGCCCAGCATCGCCAAGAGAAGAGCGAACCAGCAGGAGACCGAGCAATTCTACTTCATGGTGTGTCTATTACAGGGGTGGAAACTTTTTTTCTGCCAAGGGCCATTTGGATATTTATAACATCCTTTAAGGGCCATACAAAATTATCAACTTAAAAATTAGCCTGCTATAGTTGGTCAAACATTTAGATCCCTAATGCCTTGGCAGGACCAGAACCAATAATTTCGCAGGCCTTATACAGTCCTTGGGCCAAACATTTTCCACCCATTGCTTCCCTAGCCATCCTTGAAGCTCCGATCTGGGGTCCCCACACACTGCTTATGGAGTTCCATCAGATTCTTTATTAAAATAAGAGCCCCTGTTCACTTTCAAGAGTTTCTGATTCAGTCCATCTGGTATAGGGTTTAGGAGTTAGTACTTTTTCAAAGCTCCTCAGGTAATTCTGATATATCGACACATTTAAAGAGGACTGCACTAAAATAGAACTTTTAAACACATATCACCAAGAGAACTTATTAAAATGTAGGTTCTGGGTTCGATAGCTCTTGGGAGGGAGGAACCTGAGGGTCTGCACCTCAAACAGGCTCCCATCAGACCACACTTGGAGTAGCAAGGTTCTAGGATCTATAAGATAAAAGCAGTTGGATTCTAGATAGCCTTTGGGATGTCTCTTGACATGGACTATATTTTTAATATATTTTTATTGATTTCAGAGAGGGAGAGATAGAAACATCAATGAGGAGAATCATTAATTGGCTGCCTCCTGCACACCTCACATTTGGGATCAAGCCTGCAGCATATGCATATGCCCTTGGCTGGGAATCGAACTATGACCTTCTGGTTCATAGGTTGACACTCAACCACTGAGTCACATCAGCTGGGCTTGAATTTTGTTGTTGTTAATCCTCATCCGAGGATATTTTTCCATTGATTTTTAGGGAAAGTGGAAGAGGGAAAGAGAGAAAAACATCGATGTGAGAGAAACACATCAACTGGTTGCCTCCTGTGAGTCCCAACTAGGGCCCCGGGCTGGGGAGGAGTCTCCAACCAAGGTACGTGCCCTTGACTGGAATAGAACCCGGGACCCTTTGGTCTGCAGGTCAATGTTCTACCCATTAGCCAAACTGGCAAGGGCTTGAAATTTTTAAAAAAAATACATTTTATTGATTTCTTTACAGAGGAAGGGAGAAGGATAGAGAGCTAGAAACATCGATGAGAGAGAAACATCTATCAGCTGTTTCTTGCACACACCCCCACCCCCACCTCCATCCCCGCAATGGGGATGTGCCCGCAACCAAGGTACATGCCCTTGACTGGAACCAAACCTGGAACCCTTCAGTCTGTAGGCCGATGCTCTGTCCACTGAGCCAAAACAGTTAGGACTTGAATATATTTTTAAAGTTAAAAATTACTCTTTTGCAGAAACTCAGAGAATATTTGGAAGGTAGTAATCTCATCACCAAACTTCAAGCCAAGCATGACTTGTTGCAGAGGACCCTCGGAGAAGGTCAGTTATTTGAAGTAGATGGGAAGGTGACGTGGATTATGTATTGTACTGTGTATGCATCCCATGACGTGTGTGGGTGGGGGATTTGTACTTTAAGAAGCAGAGGACACCATTTTTTAGATTTGGCTTTGTCTGTTTCTGGAATTACCAAATTCTCCCTGGAACTATTTTCTTTATGAGCTTGGCTAACCTTGAGGAAGTACAGGGAAATGTAGGGAGGGCTGAATAGCCACCACTGAGCTCCTGAGGGAGGATCTTCAGAGCACGCTGCTCCTAACAGTAGAGAAGTCAGAAGGAGCTGCATTGGCCCCCACCTGTGACCCCCCTCATACCCCTTCCACCCACGTCACTTCCTACCTTCTTCGACTTTTCCACCCCTCCAGCCTCGCCCCATTTGTTTTATTGGGCCAATATTTCTGTCCCATTGAATTCCTTTTTCGACTCTAGAAACCAGTAAAACCAGTTCAGGTGACTTCCTTTCTGTAGGCATTGGTTTTAATTAAGAAATAACCTAACTAAATGTATTGTTCTACCTGGTAATAGCAAAAAACATAATAGTTACCACTTATAAGGCTTTTTCTGAATCAGGCATTGTTCTGAGCTACATATTTTACTGGACACTAAATTTCAAATGAGGAAAGTGAGGGGGGAGAGGATTATAGGCAAAGGGAACTATATAAATGTTGACTGTTTTTCTATCTAAAGGAAATTTAAAAGGAAAAAATAAATAAACAAAGCTCCTGTCTTAAGTGCCTCATACTCTATAACTTTAATTACCCTTTATTCATTCTAGATCCTGCTAGAAGTTACAAAAAGTGAAAGAGAATATGAATGGAAGTGGGAAATGAGGGACTGGGTTGTGGGAGTAACTCAGGACAAAAACAAAATTACTCCTGTTTTATGTAAATTCTTGCCTCCTACCATTCTAGAAACTTTCTTACCCATGAAGAAGTTTTTCTATCACCTTATTTCCTTGTTTTCCCCAAAGTACCTATTATCCTCGGGGAATTGGTACACGGAAAAAGGTCATCATGACCTACGGCTCCTTTATTACACACAGGATGTCAGACTCTAAGCTAAAAGGCCAATTTCACTTGGAAAAAAATGACATTTATACTACTGAAAAGTGTCTTAAAAAAATAAAATAACCAAACACAATATATGAACTTTTCATTTGATTCTGAATCCAAAAGCAAAAGTTATAAATGGCATTTTCAAGACAATTTGGGAAATTTAAAGATAGACTATTAAATGATATTAATGAGTTAATATTAATTTTCTTATATGTGGTGGTATGTTTATGAAGGACAAGAATCTTATTCTTAAGAAATGCTTGCTCAGTGTCATAATGTTTGCAACTTACTTTCCAAATGGTCCAGGAGAAGAGAGAGAGAGAAAGCTCAATAAGGCCAATATGACAAAACATTAACAATTGGGAAATCTAAGTGAAGGATACATGAATGTTCCCTGTACTAGTCTTTCAGCTCTTCTGTAACAGAGGTTTCAACTTTTTTTTTTTTAAAGGCCTTTTTATTCTTTGAATTGTTCCACCTCAGCACTTGTGTCCCAGTTTTTCCTCCTTTTCCCTTCATAGTATCAGCCCTTTTCTCCCTCCATTTTTTACAACTACCTGATATTTCACTGGTGCCCCCAAGGTCAGCTACCAGACCCAAAGCATAGATCATCGTAAGTGTAGATGAATATTTAGGCACAGAGCCCTTCCCTGCAGGACTGGCTACCACTTTAGATATTGTGAGCTGGAGGGAATTAAGCAGCGGGTGAATTCATTCTTGGCACCACATGCAGACATATGTGTTAACACGCTTGGGATCTCATTCTGAAACTTTGATGGAACTCATTCTACACAGATTCCCTTCTGTTCCAGGAGAGAGAGCCCAACTGGTTAATATTATTTTACATGCCATTATTAGCTAGGGCTGTATTTTAGCCAATGTGCTAAATCCACGCTCCAGATTCTCTGTAGCTGCTGAACTGCGCACCTTGTGAACTCGAAGCCAGGATTTCTTTCCCTTGGAATTTCTTTCAGTAATTTCCAGTGTCCGGGTGACACAAGCTGGGTGCAGGTGTCCCGGGCCTTCCCGGACTAGATTTATTCTGCATGTGAAACTGGACGGTTCCCACCCAGTGGCAGCAGACGCACTTGGCCTCTGCCCACCGGTGGCAGACCTCTCTGTTTCCTGACCTGCCCCACGTGGAGGCTTGGCAGCACCCCAGTTGCTGGTCACTGTCTGGGGCTGACACTGGCAGTTTTGCACAGAGAAAAACAGCATAAAGAGCCCGCCCCACCTTTTAGCTGACCATTGTGAGCCTGCTGGCTTTCCATGCGATCCCTGTTCGTGTTAATAGGCTTACACCAAAGGACACTAGGAGAGTTGGTGGCGCCTGTCCATGGTGAGATGATTCAACGGCAAGCCCTCATGAAGGAATCCAAGGCTAGGTTTGGCTAAGTTAAGTTAGGAGCACAGGATCAGGCAGTGTGCTTGGGGACAGCCATGACTTTTTATATAGAAATCACATCTCTAAAGTATACAGGCCTCACTGCTCCAGAAACTGTCTTCATCATAAAAACAAATAGAGCCTAACCCAGGATTTAGCGTTGATCGTACACGGCCGAAACTATAACTACAGACATATGTTTGGCCTGTCTTACTGCTCACTTTTGGCAGGCTACCAGTGGCCGAGTACATCCTTTGATTTACAACATTTCTGAGCAACTACATTGGGCTCTTAAAGTGCCACCATCAAAATTCAGAATTCCAAATCTTTGAAAACCATTGAAATAGAAAAAAATATCATGAGTTGTTAAGACCGAAGTCGGCATCATCTTTTTTATTCTTCAGTAACCCGTAACATCCTTTTGTGATATCATTAGTTTTCCAATTGGAGAAGTTCAGTTGAGCCCAGTCAGTGAACACAGAAACCTTTTTCCTTTTCAGTAATGAGCCTTCATGTTCACATTGGCTTCTTAGCCTGCAACACTTGGAATTAAGGAGATGTACATACCGGTGCAGTGTTTGCAAAGCACAGGAAGTCGGACTGGAAGCTGAGTTCCATGTTACATTATTTCAAGCGTCAGGCATGAGGTTTCTGACAAAGGAATCACATAGGTTATCTTCAGACAATTCCTTGTCTTTAAGTAGGAGTACAAATATACTCTCAAAGAGAAGTTGATTGTAAGTAATTGATTTTCAGAAAAGCCCTGCAATGATTGATATTAAGGAAGAAAAAGGATTGGGAAGTAATGCCACGAGTCCTGATCAGTCATTCATTAGGGACCTTCATTCTCTTTGAGTTATGCACATGTTAAATATTTTATTTCATTGGTTTTTTAAAACCTCAAGTTGCCACCAAACTATATTTTAGTTTGTTCTTATATTCTGTGAAGAAAAAATACATTTGGGCATGAAAAACAATTTAAATTCCTAATTCTCAAGTGAAAATATAAGTGTTTATATCAAGAACAGGATAATCCTGAATCTTTTTTTTCCCCCTCCAGATGTCATGTATTAGGGGAAAGGGGGAATGAGTTGTCTGTTCTTTTTAATAATTAAGTAACCTTCCAAAGGAAATGATTGAAATCGAATCTTCTGACCACTGGAAGCTTTCACACTTCTCTGGGAAGCAGGTTCTTTTAAGCTTGTATGTTATTGATCTATTAATGATGATTCTGATTAAAAAGTAAAACCTCATTCATCAGTTGAGACACACTCTGTACTATTCGCCGAAGAAAATGGATGTGGTGGTGGCAGTTACTCTATGGAGGCTAGTGCTTGCAAAGCTTGCTCATGGTTCATTAATCAAAATGCATCTTTCGCAGGTTTTTAATTTTTTATCTCGTACCATTAGCCATAGATGGATGGAGCAAAATGATTTTAAGCCATTTTATATATGATCTTTTCCTAACTCAAGAGAACATTTGGTTAGGATATTTTAACAAAAATAGCCCAGTATTTATTAAACTTATTTCATAATTTTGTTAAATTTATCAGACCTTCGGTATTTGATATTTAGCCATATGGAGCAGTTGGAGGGGTAAGGTATAATCCATACCTTTCTTCTGGGATCTTTCAAAGAATTTGACATGAGGAAGAAAAGTCTTACATTTTTACATGGGAGCTCAGGTCTAGAATTAAAACAAACCTGGACCCTAGTGCCAGACCTACCCCTACTAGCAGCATGACCTTAGGCAAGTCTCTTGCCTTCTCTATGTCAAGTGTCTTAGGCAAAATAAGAACAATAATACTAATAAGCATAACCAATGAACATAGACACTGGGGGGTTGGGTTATGCCTGGGAGTGAGGAGGGGCAATGGGGAGATACGTATAAAAAAATTTTTTTAAAAAGTAACACCTAAAAAAAAAAAAAAAAGAATACTAGTACGTACTCGATAACATTGTTTTGAAAGTTATGAATTAATATAGCCCCAAAATAAATGGTAGATATCATTGCTGTTTTTATTATTGTTACTAGATAGTTTATATCATCCTTTTATGTTATAGTAAAGTATGCAGCATGACAGGATACAGCTAGATCCCATAGCTCCAGCACAACATAAATGGCAGTGACTCTCAAATTTTAATCACCAGCCCTGCCTGCTCTCTGAACTTTCACTCCGTATACCTAGCTTCGTGCTGAAGGATATCCCATAGGTACCAACTGCCATCCCTACTTCCTGATAGACCTTCTCCCACTTACAAAGAGCTTTAAGTTATTCTAGAGGTCTCTTTTTTCTTCTCCTCCAAAAGTAACAGAAGGTCAGGAAAGGCAGAAACTTACGTTAAATGGTAGCAGGGGAAAATCTAATTCTTTTCCATCCCCTTCACCACCATCCCCCACCCCCCACCGCCTCCCTGTCAAATCATGGCTAAAACCTGATTCTGCCAACAGTGGCGTGGATCTGTATTGGAAAAGGTATTTTCTGATATTAAATGTTGCTTCCTGTTTAGTAAGTAGGTATTAATGAAACACTTTGTAGTTACTTAGTTATTGAAGAGCAGGTAATAGAGTAAAAGTCTCTTTCACAGCCTGGGAGTGTTCATTTACCATTCCCAAAAAGCCAGCTTTGTCTACTGTTGTTATATTGGCCATGCCCTACAAGTCTGAATCACTGGGCTCAACAACATGACCATTCTCTGCCAAGCTATATCTTCACACTGTTTGAGCACCATATCATCATTTTGCAAACAAGACCAGTTGGATGGTTCACTTCCCCACACTCCTTCCTATGGCTCCACCCTAAATGTAAGAAAGAGCAGAAAGCAACCATAGACACATTCAGACTTGAAATTAGCACAGTTTGTAGGAACACCACACATATATAGAGCTGTTATTTAAAACAAGTCAATAAGTTTGAATGTATGAGAAGAACCTCACGTTTTAAATAACAGAGAACTTTCGCTTACTAGTTGGTGGAATGTAGCGAAATTTAATGACCTTCTACTTTAATGACTGCAAATGTCATTTCTGGTTAGAAAATGCAATGCCTCTCCCCGATTTCATAATATGGAAAGAACACCAATTTAATCTAAAGAAAATTGAATACCCCAATCCTGTGAAACCCCTACTTTTCCCCTGTGAGGTTACAATCAAGCCAGAGGGAATAACTAACATTCTGGGATATGTTTTATTTGTATTTCATCCTTAACTTATAGTTAAGATCAAGTAGCCACTTCTTGTTTAAGTAAATAAATAGCCCTGCCTCAAATTGCCAAGTAAAACACATTTCTTTAATCTATAGAATTTATTAAACTTTATGTATAGATTTTATGAAATATTTACTTTGAATTATATGCCTATCACTATGTGCGACTCTCATGTTTTCCACCATAAATTGTGTTAAGTTATTATAAACTCAGAATTTTAAAATAGTGGACAGATGATACAAAACATTACCAAATGCGTTCCATGGATTCCATTCCATTTACTTCCTTTGATTTTTCTTTTTCTTTTTTTCCTTGCAGGTCATAGAGCTGAGTATATGACTACAAGGTAGGAAAACATTTTATTGTAACTCATGTTGTGTCTCACTAACTTTTTTCTTTAACAAGAAGCAGCCGTTTAAATGCAAGAATGAACATACTTTGTTCATGACCGTGGAAGATAGTTTGGGCTTGACAAAACACAGTAACGTGAAATGTTTGAGGTTCTCACAAAACAGGATTTGCTCTGGCAGACCCAAGGATTTCCCAAAGGAACTGTAAAGCTTTTTAATGAGCAGACTC
Organism: Lasiurus cinereus; assembly: GCA_011751065.1. Classification (NCBI taxonomy): domain Eukaryota; kingdom Metazoa; phylum Chordata; class Mammalia; order Chiroptera; family Vespertilionidae; genus Lasiurus; species Lasiurus cinereus. The sequence goes on from JAAGEH010000304.1 coordinate 7,076,746, forward strand.
AGAAAAAAAAAAGACCTCAACTGAATGGGTTGGTATTATCTAATCAGAACACTTACAAGTTTCTAGAAAAAGTCTGAGAAGACTTTTGATAGTTTAATTAACAAGCAACACTACGTGCATATCTACTGGGTTACCAAATAGGAAGTCTGATTAGTTGCATCCTGTGCCTGCTTTCCCTCATGTTGGACAAAAATCAGAGCTATCTCCAAGACTCTTAGGACTTTAGCTCTCTACCCCTTTTTGGTCCACGTGAAAGATTTAACTTTTAATGCCTATAACCATACTTCTTTTCCGTTCTTTCTTTTCAATTCATGGAAGGATTTTGAAACTAGTGCTGAGAAGGAAAAGCCTTTTTGGAAGCTGATTCTGACTTGAGTTGGGGAAAGTTTATGGCAGCTTTTATCTTTTCTGTGTTCACATTTCTGGCAACAGCCAGAAATCGTTCTAATTGACACAGCAAAATGACACATTTGTCGTCGAGTTCTCTTGGAGGTGCGAGGCACTCAGGACACCGGTGTGCCTGTTGCAGTCATTGGCAAGTCAATTTCAAGGCTCTATGACGTTCCCGCTGGGTCATTTATTCAAAAGGAAGCCCTCTTACTTTTTGGTTCTGAAGAGACAGCTACTGACTTGTCAAAACTTGACAAAAATACTGAGTTTTTTCTTCCCTATATTAGTGACAAAGAGGAATAGTACCTCTACAGAGTAATATGCGGCTTATGGAGCTTTTTTTTTTTTTTCATATAGTATCACTTTGCACTATCAACTCTTTTACCTGTTGTTTCTAAATTATAATTACATGTAAGGCACTTTAAGATTTTTTTTTTCAAAAAAGGAAGGAATGCAAAACCTAGTAATTTTCAGTGAGAACTGTACTTGCTGAATGGAGTAGATACTCACATCCCTCTGACGGGCACCTTCTCTCCTCCACATGGGCAGCCTACAGAGGCAGCCAGGTTATCAGGAAGGTGTGTGGTAAGCACACACCCAGAACGAGTCCAACTGGGTTGAATGGCCCTGCCTTTGAGCAGTCTGCCTGATAAGCCCCCTCAGCCCTGGAAGTGGCTTTGATAAGCACTCAAACAGTTTGTTTTCATTTCAAGTTAGTATCTTCACATTTAACTCCCTGTAGGACTGTTGGGAGAGGCGATTTTTCAGGCGTTTGGTAGAAAACTCAAAAGACATCCCTGTATTAGCCCCAGCACAGGTTACTCTGCATCTCAGGGTCATGCAGGAATAGTTGTCCGGTGCCACTGGGGACTGTGGCTCCAGCTACAAGTGTGCTTGTCCCAGGAATCAGTGGCCAAACAAATGAGCCTGTGTTGATATTACCTTAGCTTGGTCAGCTGCTCCAGGTATCATCAGATGTGAAGTTCTGTTGGGCTCTGTAATAACCACGCCTCCTAGTTTTTATTTGATGCTTTGATGTCTTGGAGTCTTGCTGACTCTGAAGGGACTTGCCTCTCTGAGGGTCAGCCAATTCCTAGAGATAGTAACAGGCTTGCTTGCAAGCGTGCCGTTTGCATACAAACCAACCAATCCAGAGCTACTTCCTTCATGAAGCTTTGACATCAGGGCCACTATTCTCCCTCCCATTCACCCAAAGGCCAGGGACAGTTCCCAGGCCCCATAGCCCACCCAAATTATTCAAACTAGCCCATCCTAAACCTGTTTACCCTGCCTTGTCTGTTCCTTCCCATGGGAACCACAACAAAGGCTCCTGCCCACATTCTCCCTGGCTCGCTCTGTCTCAGCCCCCATGTGGGCTGCCCCTCTTCTGAGAACTAGAAGTTGTAGAAACTGTCTTTTCAATGGCCGCTGTCTTCAGATCTGCTGGGCTCACCAAACCTCAATAGAAATAAAGTCTGCATTTTAAAACACTCCCAAATAATGAAAGGAGTGGATAAAATGAAGCTCATGTGGTTAAACTCTTTGGTGGGCAGTTGTCTTTTTAAATCTACCAGATCTTTTCCTCTGTGGACGACACAGGATTTCAGATGTTTCAGCTTCGGCAGATTATTACATGCTGCCTGGTATGAGTTTCCCTATTCTGGACATTTGCCCCTACTACCTCTCAAGCACCATGGGGCTCAGGTTACTGCTCTTGGTTGCAGTGGTAATATCTTATGAAGCTGGGTGGGCTTCCACATAAATTTCCTGGGGGTTTCTTTCCAAACTGGCCTTCCTAAACTTTAATGAGCTCAAATTCTTCCTAGAGAGTTGGCTGCATAATGAAGGGCTTCACCTGCTTTCCAGGTGTGATGAAAACCCTCATAGAAGCCTTCCACCTAAAAAGTTCACATTGGGATGTCCACAGAGAGAGGTCTAGGGACACTTCTGTTGTGTATTTCACTCAGCACGGTTGTAGAAGTTGAGTTGGACAATCCTGGGCCTCTTTGCTCTAAAGGGAGAGAACAGAAAAGGTTCCCTCTCCCATTACAGAGCAAGATGCTGCAAGGTGTCTTAAGAGGGTACATGATGTATTGGGGGTGCACACGCCAGACAGACTGGCTTACCCACCAGAGCACACAGACTGGAGATGGAAGGAGTCAAGAAAAGAAAGAACTGGTATATCCTAATACTCTACACATATCTAGGTGGAGAGACAGTGTACTTTAAAGAAATACAGTTCACATGAGTGTGTGCACCCCTACCTAAGAAATAGCATTGAAACCCAACTCTATCTTTTCCCTCGTGATCCATTAACAGGTACTTTTGCATAAAGTCAAATCCCATTAATACCTGAGGGATATTGAACAGATATGATGTTCTGTGCATTGAAGCATTACATTGTAACTAAAAATGTGTTATTTCATTGCTCATGTTGGGAATCTATCAGAGCCCTAATTTTTATGACCTGTCATATCTTCTGTGTGACTTGTAAGCTAAACAACACAAGTCGAAAATCTTGGTTTGTAACACTGGGCCAAATAGTTCTCAGTTCCATTTGGTGACGCTTATCTTTTTTTCATTTATTATTGATTTTAGAGAGAGGGGCAGGGAGAAGGGGAGAAAAGAGGGAGGGAATGCACTGTGAGAAACATCCCTCAGTTGCCTCCTACACGCATCCTGACCAGGGATCAAACCCAGTGCCTGGACTGGGACTGGAACCCTCAACAACCTCTCAGTGTATGGGAGGACACGCCAACCACCTGAGCCACGCCAGCCAGGGAGATGCTTACCATTTTTAAACAGACCAGCAAACAAATGTGGACTACAACACGCGAGGAAAAAGTGGTCTGGATGAGTAGCTTGTATGGTTTGTAATGCATAAGTAAAAGTGAATGCATAGGAAAGGGGAAGGACTCTTTTTCCCCGAGGGTGGGGTGGAGAAGGAACACGGAATCCCTGTTTTGTAATTTTGATGTGACTTATGGGTGTTTTGTTTGTTGTTTGATTTCTGCCTTGCTCAGTAATTATATTCCCTTCCCTTAGGCCTCCAAATGTTCCCCCTAAGCCCCAGAAACACAGGAAGCCCAGACCCCGCTCACAGTATAATGCTAAGTTGTTTAATGGGGATTTGGAAACATTCGTCAAGGTACTGGCACCAGCCATCTGGGTGGCTGATCTCCATGCTTCTTACTATAATGGTCTCGGCCTCTCATAAAAGGAGGCAGGTCATTATGTCCAAGTCTGTCCTGGGGCTCTTTGCTTTCCCAGAAAATCAATATAATATTTCCTGAAGTCAGAGAGAAAAGAATATTTGGTTTGAGTGCCTTCAGAAGAGGAAATAAATGTGGGTGTTATTATGCTGGCAAAAAGAGAAAGCCCTCTTTATTTTTATTTTTTTAAAAGACCATAATTTGTACAAAAAGGAGAAGAGCTACCTGATAAAATGCTTTGTTTTTACTCGTGCAAATAAGGTGGCACAAAATATAAAAGTCCCTTGTCAGGGTAGCTCTGCAGCTCAGCAAGAGTTCTTATTTCCCGTGACTTGAGGAATTCATTATATTGGATAAATTGTAAGACCCTGTGGTCTGTATCTTGTATCTCTGCTGTGTTTACTCTGTCTTCTTTTTCATCCTGTATTTCTGGTAATGCTTCTAGCCGAGGACGAAGGAACTCGCACGCGAGACACCAGGTATAGTGCTAGAGGGAAGTGAGGGTGCAGCCTCTTCGCCCTTGGTGTCATTTTCCAATCATCGTCATGCTTGGCTTTAATTGGGTTTTTTAAGGTCTTTAAAAGAAAAATGTTTGCAGCTGGAAATTAGACAGGCTTCTAATCGGCTGTGCTTAGAAAGGCATGGTAGAAATCAGACACTGATTTAGGAAGAATAGTCTTCTCTGATAAAACTGGATAAATTCATCGTGTTTATATTGTGTAGTTTGGCAAATGGACCAAATTTGAGTCCTTGGGTTTTTATGAGAAGGAAAGTCAATATTCAATTCTGAATGCACACTTAATATCAGAGTATGGACCCCCCTATGTGAAATAGACAAAAATGAAAATAACTTTATCTTTTATGGCTAACACGTTACAACACCGATGGCAGTGTTTCTGAAGACTAAACTTACGTAGGAAACTATGTCATTGATAATCTCCCCTAATAATATGTTACAGGTATCTTAAACGACAGATCTTTTATTGAATAGATACACCAATGACTTTTAAACATTTGCACACACGTGTGACTCATGTACGGACAGAGACATGCATGTGTGGCCTTAAGCATGAACCCTAACCCATGCAATGAAGTGACACCTAAACAGCAATCACAAATACACTGCCATAGCCTTAAACCCAGAAGAGCCTTATTGGCTCTAATTTAATATAAAATTATTGTCAGATTTGATTATCCTGTTTCCCAGCCCAAGGCTTATTACAAGCAGGGGTAAGTTAGCTGGAGAGAAGGACCGGTCCAGTGGGAGCACTGAGATGGGCAGCCGAATGGCCTGGCAGAGCAAGGAGATGCAGGGAAGCTCAGGAAAGCAAGCGGATGCTTCTGTTCCATCTGATACAGCACAGTGTGAGAATGACTGCTTAAGGTGAAAGAAAAGCACAGACTGTATTTTTTAAAGATTTTTTTTTTTCATTAAGAACAATGGGAGGAAACCAAATGTAGGTACTAAAGAAGGAGTAAACTGGTTACCTGGGACCTTCACTACATGAGCCCTTCGCTGTCCCACACTAAAGAATCTTTGGTAACAGCAGTAGCACTGCACATACAGGTGTCTCTGCACTTCTGAGAAGTGCCCCGTCACGAGCTCCCCATAATGTCACTGTGAGGCAATAAAAGCAAAACCATTTCTCCTCTTTGTCCCCTGGGAAAACTAAGACACAAAGGGATTCTTTTGAATGGCAGGTGGAACACAGCTTCTTTTTATAAAGTATTCCGAAAAAGCAGCTGGCATCCGTGAAATTAAAACATACATTATATTTTTACTCCAGAATTCATTATACCTGAATGAGTACTGATAACAGCTAAAAGAATAGCAATTACTTGAGTAAATGTAACCACACAAAAAATATGTGTAATAAGACATTTTTGTTTGGAAGGATTGTAGTGCAAACATTTTCCTTTTAATAACCTTTTATTCTTTGTTTTTCTTCTTGTTTTAACACTCAGTTCAGCAGAGATGCAAACTAATATTCTCCTATTATCGCTTACATTAGATATTTGTTGCTTTTTTTACAATGCTACAGGTATTGTTCATATAAAGGTTTCTTCCTCTAAAACACACTGTATCTTAAAGAAAAATCCCCTCACTTACTCAGTAGATTTTTATATAATTACATTGTTATTCTTGTGTCAGCTAGTCCACACCAAAAAGAGTTTGCACTCTTAAGGACCTATCTTTAAGAAATTAAAGAAGTTTACATTCCTAAAACAAACGAACTCTTAGAGAAACTTAATATAAGCTCCAGAAGTCATTGAACCATTAGCTGGTTTATACAGATTGTCTTAAAACCTAAAATAAAACTATTCCTCATGCTGTGCATTACCCATTCTAGGAATAGTAACCAGTTTAAATTGCTGAACCACATTATTCCTAATCCTTCCCCTGTGACTTAATTGGAAAGGTTAGTGGATTCTGAATTGTTCTAATGTATTAAGACAACCACATTCTTCTTGTGTTTCATAATAAAATTCCTCATGAATTAGTACCTAATGTCAGCTCATCATTTCGAACCTCCATGTTTCCTTTAAGATCTAATTTCGGAAAGAGCAGAGACTAAAGTACATGAAAAACAACTCCCTAGTCAATAACCTTCTGTAACGACATGGAGTGCATGGCGTTGGTACACATTTAACTGTGACCTTGCAGTTCCTTCATCTCACCTGTCATCCTCTCTATGTTTTAAAACATTTCTAATACTCACATGTGTTCAGTAGAGATGTGGGGGAAAATGGCCAAGAAATATTCCTTCCTAAGAAAATGAGATCTACCGGGATGTGCATTTATGTCATTTTTAAAAACCCCTAAATCATGAAAAAAATATCAATAAAAAAATTAATCAGGACGAGTAAGTTCTGGTGCAAACTAAATAAATACATTGCCCATTATACACACCTGCACAGCAATGGTCATGTCATGCGTCTGGGAATACGGGAACCTCTCGGGATGTCACAGAGGGGATCCCGGAAGGCTGAAAGCTTGTGTTTGATGACTAGTTTATACTGTTCTTTCTAAGTCCATTAGATTAATTTCATAAATAGACCTTTAAAAAGTGAGTGGTTCATATTATTCATTTTAGTATGTGAGCCTACATGCAAGTAAAAGAGAGGCACAGCAGAGTCAAGTTGAAGCACAATTGCTTTAAAGGCATTTTATTTGGTTTGCTCCAGCACGGAAACATACCTTTGATTAATTTTAATTTTGACCCTTGTGTACTATTTTCGGGGAAGGGGAGGGGAGGAGGGTGTATTTGGAAATGATCATCTTTCAGATGATCGATGCCATGCACTCCTTGTAGTTAAACCGTGAGCGTTATTATGATGTGTGATTTATGCCTCTCCTGTGCCGTTTACTGGTTTCTACCTCTTTACGCAGGACTCGGGACAGATTATCCCCCTCATTGTGGAAAGTTGTATTCGGTTCATCAATCTCTATGGTAAGCCATGAACTATAAAATTCTTACTTTTAAAAATAATCCCTGGGAATATTTTGGTAAATGTGTCTTTCCATTGAATATTTAATTGGTGCAAAAGGGAGGGACCTAGAGGGTAGAAGGGGATCTCTCACTCTGTTTCCCTTCTGTTCTCTTTAGGTCTTCAGCATCAGGGGATTTTCAGAGTGTCTGGTTCCCAGGTGGAAGTCAATGACATTAAAAATTCATTTGAAAGAGGTAATTGCATGTCTCTCCCTATAAGCAAGTCACAGAAAAAGCCATCATTTTCTGTAGAGTGAGGTGGCACACACCCTCTGTGTATCTTCGAAACCTTTCTCTTTGCATTTATTTCACTTTGGAAATTGAGGTGAGAATCTATTTAGGATAGTTAAGAAGTGAAGTACTGTGTAATTTTGCATGAGGCTTTGTCATCGAGTATAGGAAAGCATGTGAGGTGGTGTCCTGGATTAGAACTAGCAGTGATCATCCTCGGCATGTGTGTCCAGGGGGCCCCAGAGGGGCCCTGGAAGGGTGGCGAGGACAGCCCTGGGCCTGGCGAGCAGGTGTTTGAGGTTCATGTCTGTTTACTTGTTGGGAACTCTTTCCTTCCATCCTCAGGTTCCTTCTCTGTGGCCAGTGGTTCCTTATTGCTGTTCACAATTGGCTATACCATAAGTCCTGCTACTGTTCATTAGCCCATTACGATTAGCAAAACCATACTCTTTTGTGTCAGGCAGACCTAGAATCCAATCAGACTTTTCCATTTACTAATGTGGGTCAAGTTACTCATCTCTTACTTTGGCCTCAGTTTCCTCATCTGCAAAATTCCAGGGTTGGTGTTGAGGATTAGGTGTAATCCATGAAATTACCCAGCTCTTTAGTGATGGCTCTTGGTTATTAACACTCTCCAGTTATAATGATCTGGACACACCTGCCCCTTCCTTCCTCTGCACGGGAGCCAGGCAGAGAATGCAGAGGGGGGAGGGGCATCGTGGCGTGGAGACAGGGCTGCTTTCTCTCCCGGTTCCATTTCCTCTGGCCCAGGCTTGGCAGAGAGCCCTTGAAATTCTGAAACCTTGGTTGAAGACTAAACTTGGAGCCAGATTGTTTTCCTGTTCCAAATTCTCAGACTGATATGATGTGTAGAGCGGAGCAGCCTCCCCTGTCAGCAGCTCAGGATTGCAAGTCTCAAACATTGACCACATTCAGGAGAAGGTGAAATGTAGTAAAGCCTCGGGTTCCCATGCCAGCCGCCACAGGCATCATCAGCTTTCCTTGGAGATTCCCCTGATATTTGTTATTTGTTTGTGACCTTTTGGGGTGAGGCTTTGTTACATTGGGCACAAAATACATATTTTGGTAAATTTCTGATCCGTGATTTCCCACCGAGGAGCAGATAAAAGGGAACAAACATGTCCCTGAAACTGCATCAAGAGGAAAAAAACAAATGCAAGTTAAAATGCAGTGTGCAATTTTTGTAAACTTTAGAAGAGAAAAGCAGTCTTGTGAATAAAAGGTAGAGTTCGATTTAAGACTGCGTAATATTAGGCTGAATTTGAGGATTTTATCTCAATTTCTCAGGGGGGGTGGACTAGCCAGGCTACTTAACTAGTATTTTTAAACTGCTTACCATACAGAAATAATATAATTGCGTATTTGTGATATATATATTTTTTAAATTTCCACTTTCCATACAAATTCCTTGGTACATAAGGGTACATTTTCCAATCCCACTGTCTGATTTCAAAGTCTTCCACTGCTGAAGACAGCTTCCAAATATGCTGGGAGCACCACCTTGCCACTTTGGGAAACACTTACTAATTTAATTACAGGTGTCCACAACCGGGGAGCCTGTAATATTTTTGATACATTTTGCTGATCCAGATAGGATATCCAGACAGCCCTGTATTATGTCTTTTTCCCAGTGGGTTAAGAATGTAGTATTTGAATTCATGTCAAACTAAGATTACAGATTTTAGCCTCAAAAAGATTTTTTAAAAAGTTGGGTAAAATTTTAAATCCCACAATATTTTATTTTAGGATTTTGGTAGCTTGTAAGGGATTATTTGGTAGCATAAGATTTTTTAAAAAGCTTTATTTTTAGTCACCTATTTTTAACTTAATCATGGGGTGGTATCTCTAAACCATTTCTTTTAATTTTAGTACCATATAATCTTTCATAAAGTATAATTAAAAGATACATATATATATATAGAAGTCTGTGTGTGTGTGTGTGTGTGTGTGTGTGTGTGTGTGTGTGTGTAGGAGAAAAAGAAACACTGCCTATAACTAATTTTTATTTTTTTAGGTGAAAACCCCTTGGCTGATGACCAGAGTAACCACGATATTAACTCAGTTGCTGGCGTTCTGAAGCTCTATTTCCGTGGGCTGGAAAACCCCCTCTTTCCTAAGGAAAGATTTAATGATCTGATTTCTTGTATCAGTAAGTGGACTTTATTTTTCAGTCTTTTCCCACCAGAATTGTTTCACTACCCAGTTTCCTGGAAAAGGCAATGGCCCCTCTCCACATGTCCTCCCCACCCCCACAACTACCCCATTACCACCAGATTTCTGAGACCATTTGTTTTCTTTCTGGATCCAGCATGAGTCACCCTCCCAGCTGTGGCCTCGCCCTTAGCTGAGTGGGCTTTGCTCCTGAACTTGCTCAGGCTCCATAGAGCCCACGAGCTTCCCACTTAGTGGCTGGAATAAAGAGGAAAGGCAGGTGCCAACCAGCTAAGGGAGAGGAGGAAGTTATAAGCATGGGAATATAACTTCTTTTTGGCTTTTGGGTCTTTGTTTTCTCCACCAGTCTTAGGAGTGGGGTAATTTATCATCTTGAATGTTACTTCAAGAAATAAGGTAAACGGAACCCTGGCCGGTTAGAGCATCTGCCCCATCACTGAAGGGCATATATTTGGGTTGTGGGGGTTCATTTCCCAGCCCCTGTCGGGCACATCGGGAGGCAACCAATCAATATCTCCCTCCCCCCCCTCTCCCTCTTCCTTCTTCCCTTCCAGTCTATCTAAAAGCAATGGAAAGATAGCCTCTGGTGAGGACTAAAAAAATTTTTTTTAATTTTTAAAAGAAGGTAAACTGAGATAAATGATCGTTATTACAGTGCCGGAACACCAGGTGGCAGTTATCTGCCGGTGAGCCCCAGCTCACAGGCCAAGTTGCACTGGGACAGAGAGTGATACATTATGAAGCAAGTAATCATCAGCAGAGTGAAGTATTGCTGTTTTCTTCAGTGGGGTCTTTGGACACGACAGCATGGAAGGTGAAAATAATATCAGGAATCAAGTATTAAGTACACTTGAGTTCCATACATCTAAAAATGCAGCACCCCTTTAAGTCCGTTTTCCCGGGCAAGGGTCTAGGGCCAGCTTAAATCACATAGTGAGGGCTTTGGTACATATCAAGCTTTACTCTAATAAGGAAACCTCAGCTTTCCAGCTTCACACCTGAATCAGCAAGTCCTATTGACTGTACCTCAAGAAATATTTCTACTCGACCCCGTCCCCATTCTTACCACCATATTCTCCCTGAAGCTGCTGTTATGGTCTCTCACTTCTGGGTTTTGTCCGCTCTCCACATCTTTCCATGTTTCATGTTGCAATTAGATTTAAAAAGACAAATTGGGTGACATCATTGCCCCACCTCCTGTTTAAAACCTATTTTAATATTTCCCACCTAGAAAGAAACTCCTTAGTATGGGAAGTTCATAGAATAAAATTCTTTCTCTATCTGATCTCTTTCTACTTTTGGGCTTTCATCTCCTGTCACCCTGCCCTGTTTATGTTGTATTTCCACAATAGCAAACTGCAAGCACGCTGGGCCATTCTCCACCTCTGCGCCTCTGCCCGTGCTGCTTCGTCAGCTGTCTGCCATCCCTGGAAGCCATCCACATCTGCTATAAAGGCTTGGCTGAACTGGCTCTCCTGCCAAACACCATTCTCCCCAAAGCAGAATTGGTCACTTTCTCCTCTGTCAGTGTTCCCCTGTACCTCTATCTAACCTACTGTCTCCCTGTAGTAGAGAGAGAGTTCAGGGAAAGGTTAAGAATATAGGCTCTGGACTCAAACAGGCTAGGACCAAATCATAAGAACTAATTGCTCACCTATGTGACCTTAGACAGGTTTCTTAATCTCTCTGCAGTTCAGTTCCTTAGCTATAAAATAGGGAGAATATTAGGTCATATATCATTGGGTTGTAAGAATTAAATGAGTTAATGCGTGTAAAGTGCCAAGAACAGTGCCTGGCAGTTTGTTCTATGAAACGCCTATAGTTAAGCTCCAGAGGCCTGTGAGGTTTTGATGGATTATTCAGTTTTGTAGTTTTCAACATTTGGCATAGTTATATTCCAGGCACATAGTAAGTGTATAATTCACAGTTGTTAAGTTGAATTTAAATGAAGAGTCAAAATTCCACCAAAATTCTTTTGTTGGCATCCATACCTGAAATCCTGGCTCTTGTTGGGTCTGAATTCCCCAGTCATAATTACCGTCACCCCCACCCCCATACAGTTTGATGTCTTCTGTGGTATTCAGAAGTGTGTCTGTATGTCCATTCCAAGGCCCTTGCACAGTCTGAGTCATCTCCGTGGGCCTCTGACCCAGCTGGAAAGAACTGAGAAGGAGGTATCATTCTTCTGGAATTCTCCTTTGGCCATGTCCAAAGATTGCCCTCACATCCCAGCCAGAAAGTTTAAATCTGGAAAAATAATAAGCAGTCTATGAATGCTTAGAGGTTTTCTAGGCACATACATCACATCAATGTCTATACACATATAAGTTGGTAGAGCAATAGCTACAAAGTCGGTTACTATTATACAATTATTTCATGCTTCCATTGAATGAGAAGAAATATTTCATTGTGGTTATTAAAAGCTGAAGCCATTGAGTCAAAATTATCTAGGTTCAAATCCTAGCCTTACCACTTAACAGCTTTGAACCTTGGACAGAGATTAAGACTTAATCTCATTAAATATTTGTTTCTTTATTTCATAGAGTCTTATGAAGCATAAATGGAACAATTCATAGAAAGTTAGAGTGTTTAGCATCCTGTCTGGTACATAGTAAGCCTCAATAAGTATTGCTAGCTGTCGTCATTACAGCTGTTACAACAGCTACTACTATAAACTTGTGTCACATATGCCAATACCTGGGTTAGCCACTTGCCAGTGTCTGTTCTCTTAATAGGTTGGTGATTGTTTTTTCTTTAACATAATTACTAAATGCATTTGAAAATTATGTTAGTATAACAAAAGGTGTGTTGGTTCCAGCATGGTTTTGCCCCACACATTAAATGTTTTGTAACCAAGACAAGTTTTCCACAATTAAAGAGTTAAGCTTAGCAAACTATGAAGACTAAGGGGGAAAATGAGGAATCTCCAGCAATATTTTTCTTTCCTGCAAGCGGTGCCTTATATGAAATGCTACAAGTGCAAACAAAGATGCTGCAAAGACATCTACCCCTGTGTTCATTAAAACAATGGAGGGAATTAATGAAAATCAATGATTTAATAATCATGGGGTTAAATTTCATGAAAAGAGTCTATATTGGAAACAAAAACCCTCCATGACCTTCATTTCATAGAAGCAGAAACCCTGGGGTTCAAGTCCATAAAGATGCGAGATAGGCATACCAGTAAATATATCACTGTGCTAGCGATTTAAGTAGTATTGTTAATGTTTTGGATAGTGCTCTAGTTACAAACTTTCGCAGGTGTTAATAGTCTTTTACCCATAAGTTCTGTTGTTTTTAGTATACAGTTTTGCAGAATAGGATATTTTCAAGAATAGGGGAGGGCACTACATAGTACAACCTCTTTTCTTCCGACATGTAGTCTCTTGAAAAGAAAGGGTTTCTGACTGTTATTGATTTATCTCTAGGTAAGCATTTTTTCTTACCAATGTGACCATGATGCATCTGTAGTTTTCCTAGAATTTCAGTAAAATCTTTGAGAGTGGTATACGTATGTTCATCATCATATCAACTCATGGATGTTACATACTTTTGACGATTTGAACCATTGATTAATTGCCTACAATGTGCAAAACTTTCTAGGGAGTCAGAGACTTGATTTTTGCATCCACAAAGCTGAAAATCTAGTAGGGGAGATAAGATATTTACACATAAACGCCACTAAGTTGGTATGTGATAGAAGCACAGAGATTAATTGCAGGGGAGAGAGGGCACTCATGGAGATCAGTGGTTGTCCATGTCATGTTCTCCTGGCATTGCTGTAATTGGGTTTGACTTTCCCTAATAAGGTAATTGCATGTGACAGTTATTTTGTATAAAAAAAATCTTCCCTTTTCATCTTTTCTAAGTGTTACATAAACCTCTAGGACACCTCCTACTTTTTGTTTACCTATTTTTGGATTGTTTGGGGAAAGGCTTTTTTGTGGGGAGTTATCATTATGCCCCCTTTTGCCCCTTAACACCACATTCTTTGGAAGCGTATAGTATGTGTAGTAAGAGAATTGATCTTAGCATTTTTTTTTCAATGAGCACTGTTCTTTCTCCAATTCACTGTAAAAAAAAATTTAATTGCTTACCTGAAGACCTGGTGAACGCAAATGCAATGTAAATTTGAAGTGACAAAATTGGTAGTATCTCAGTTTCTCACCCAAAAGTTGATGTTTTTTTTAAAACCATCTACTTTGTGAATGGTTTTGGGAATGCTCCAGAATGTGCCCACACAGTCTGGGCAGCTTCTAGAATGTGAGTTGTGGCTCTGAGATGCTCCAGGGCAGAAGTCCAAGTGCCTGGCTTGAGAAGAGCTACCGAGCCATTCACGGCCTCTGCTGGCCGCCGCAGGCTGCGAGCCCAGAGGGAACCTTTGCATTCCATTTGACATTATGTGTTATTATTTAGGTGGCTGCTCTGGACATGGGGAAACATTTTTAGGGAGTATCTGTTCAACTTGCACAAAACCAAATGTCGTCATTGTAGAATATTTGAAAAACACACAAAAGCACGCAGAGGAAAGTCCTGCCATGCCGAACGCCACCACCCAGAGTCCTCGCTGTGAGGCTCCTTGTTGCATTTCTTTCAGCTCTCTTTCTGTTCCTGCACACACTCAACTTTTTTTAAGGCCAGAGTAGAACTGTACTGTCCATTGTGTTCAGAAACTGTCTTCTCTTTGACTTATTCATTATACAGAATTTCAAACATCTACAAAAGGATACAGAGCAACCTAATGAGCCCCAGTATAAATGGTCACCTAGATTTAACAACCTGTCCCCCTTCCATCATCCCACTGACATCATTATCATGTCACCTGTATGGATCTCTGGACTATGAAGATTCTTTTCTCATTTTTATATGTACAACCTAGCCACAATGCCATTATTTTACCTAAAAAATAATAGTAATTCACTGAAATTATCAAATAGCCAGTCAGTACTTCAAAAAAGACAGTTGTTTATTGTGCTGTTAATATGTGATCACTATAGGTATATTAGAAAATAAACTAGAAAAACAAATCATCCAAATTCCTCTACACAAAGATAACTACATTCACCTTTTTAGTGGCTTTCCAGATTTTTTTCTGTACATATATCTATACTTTTAAAAGCAGCTTCTCAAGATATAATTTTCATATCATACAATTCATCCATTAAAGCGTATAATATGACAAAACCAGTTTGGCTCAATGGATAGAGCGTCTGCCTGCGGACTGATGGGTCCCGGGTTCGATTCCAGTCAGGGGCACATACCTTGGTTGTGGGCACATCCACAGTAGGAGGTGTGCAGGAGGCAGCTGATAGATGTTTCTAGTTCTCTATCTCTCTCCCTTCCTCTCTGTGAAAAAGTCAATAAAATATATTTTTAAAAATAAATAAATAAATAAAGTGTATAATACAATAGTTTTTAGCATATTTACAGATGATACACCCATCACTACAATCGATTTTAGAACATTTTCATGACTCCAAAAAAAAACCCCAGTTAGAAAACACTTCCCATTTACTTCTAACCACCACTACCCTCAGAAGTAGGCAACTACTTACTATCTGTAAATTCACCTATTTTGGCCATTTCCTCGAAATGGAGTTATACAATATGTGGTCTTTTGTGACTGGCTTAATTGACTTAGCATAATGTCTTAAGGTTCCTCCATGTTCTAGCATGTATCAATACTCTATTTTATTGCCAAATAATATTCCATTATATGGGTATATCACAACCACATACTTTTAATAAAAGTTGTGTCATATCAAGTGGCTGCTAATAGATTTCTTTTTGAAGTTTCTAAGATTGATTGAAGGAATAATTTATCAACTGTGAATATACTAAAAACCATTGAATTATAAACTTTAAATGTATGAACTATATGACATATAAATTATAACTCAAGAAATCTGTCTTTAAAAATTTTATCATACTGCCTAGCTGGCATGGCTTAGTGGTTGAGGGTCGACCCATGAACCAGGAGGTCACGGTTCGATTCCTGGTCAGCGTACATGCCCGGATTATAGGCTCGATCCCCAGTAGGGGGGTGCAAGAGGCAGCCAATAAATGATTCTTTCTCATCACTGATGTTTCTATTCCCTCGCCCTTCCTCCCTCTCTAAAACCAATGAAAACATATTTTTTAAAAATTTATCATACTATATTTGCTCTTTGTAAACAACTTTTTAAATTTAATGATATCATTAACATAATCTCATATCTGTAAATATGTTTTAAAAATATAAATTTAAGTGGCCATGGAGTGGTTTTTATTTAACAAATCCCTTAGTTTTAGAAATTTAGACTGTTTCCAGTGATTTTGCAATTATACAAAATACTATGATGAGCCTTTTAGTGCACAAATCAGTTTGCTCATTTCTCATTATTTCATGAAAACTTTTGAATTCTTTTCCTGGTCCTCTAGTGTATGTTTTTGTTACTAAAAATTCTTTCAGCTTTATTGTGAACATGATTGTTTTCTCTCTGAACTCTAAATTTGTTTGATGCCTTGTAATAATTTTCTTTTATCCCCCAAAATATTTTCTAGGCTTAGTATCTGAACTGAATAAGTAAAGCTTCCTAGGCTAAGATTCAGTTTCTTCCTATGAACCTTAAGATGATAATTCAGCAGAAGGAGAAACATTCTGTATATATTTCCACAGTGTTACTATTTAACTAAGAAAGAACACAGTGGCTTAATTCGCAGAAGTCAATCTATTAATAGTTCATTAGAAGTCACTAGCATTTCCTGCCTAGAAGAGCCGCTGGTAACTCATCTCTAGGCTAAGATCCATCCAGATGTACTAGACTATCTCTCTTGTTTTTTTTCCCTTTCCCTGTTACTCACACACATTACTGTTATACACACACAACTGATGAATTCCTAGACATTATTAGAACCTAACAATAAACCTAACTGCTCTGGGACTGTTCAGTTCACCTTGAATATTGCTTTATGGGCTATGGCACTCAGAAATCTTTGCATGCTGGCTCTTAAATAAACCATTCTAAATATGGCCATCAGTTTCCTTTTTTGTCTTTACCCTTAAAGATTAATTTGCATCTTGTGATTTATTCTTTGCTTTCTGAAAAACCAATACTTTTGTATATCATGCCACAGAAGACCTGGTGTTTCAAATAACACTAGTTTGAACTTTTTGCCATTTTCTGAAGTAACCTGTGCTTTGTGGGGAATGTTTCACACAAATTTACATAAAGCTGTCAAACCTTTAGGCTGGGAAGTTAGGATTTTGAGGTAGGAGCCTTGCCATGCTAGAAAAAAGAATATAAATTAGCCGACGGAGCTTGGAACATGTGACCAAAATTGGAAGAATGCCACTTTTACCTAATTACATAAGATCTGAATTGTGGAAACAAAGCCCAGCATAAAAGAAATCCAGGTGAAATACTGGCTTTCCTCACTGACACCTTTTCTAGGGGAAAGATCCATCTCTTCACGCAGCTTAAAATTATGAAAGACTGAATTGCCACACTCACAGCCAGCAAGGAATGCACATTAATCAGCGTGTCCGTAGCAACCATAAATTTTGACCCAGTAACTGGACTCGGGAGAGTAAATGAGTCATTTGTACAGAGCAGGATGCTGTGGAATGCACGTGGCACGCCTGTTCAGCAAGCAGTCAGGTGGTGTCTGCGTCCCTCTCACAGCCAGCGTTGTCCAAGGCCTCTGGGACAGGTAGATTTGCTGCTCCTTCTGGAATGCTAGCGATTCTGCTGTGCCTTGATTTATGTTTACTGTAGTTGCAGAGAATGTATGCCTGATTCCGTTTCATCTAGTCTTTTTTGATGTCACTTTTTTTTTTCATTCCTGTGGCTTTTCTCTCCTGAAATCTTTCATTTGCATCTCACAGCACCCCCTCCCGACCTGTGTGTGTGTGTGTGTGTGTGTGTGTGTGTGTGTGTGTGTGTGTGTAAATATTACATAAGAAAAATTTACAGTTTAAGGGCATTAAACCATTCATCTCCAGAACTTTCTCATTTTCCCAGACTGAAATATTGTACCCACTAAGCAATAACTACCCATTCCTCCCTTCCTCTAATCTCTGCCAGGCACCATTCTGCTTTCTGTCTCTATGAATAACTATTCTAGATGCCTCATATAAGTCAAATCAGACAATATTTCTCTTTATTTCTGGATTATTGCACTTAGCATAATGTCTTCAAGGTTTATCCAATTTAAATAGTGTATATCAGAATTCCATTTCTTTTTTAAGGCTGAATATTTTATTGTCTGTACCAGTGGTCGGCAAACCGTGGTTTGCAAGCCACATGTGACCGACACCCCCACTTCATTTAATACCACTTCTTCAAAATAGACTCACCCAGGCTGAAAACTGACTTCTGCGCCTGGGCCAAGAATTTTCAGTCACACCGTACGTGCGTGCCCACACATGGTATTTTGTGAAAGAGCCACACTCAAGGGGCCAAAAAGCTGCATGTGGCTCGCAAGCTGCGGTTTGCCGACCACTGGTCTATACCATTTGTCCATGAATGAACATATAGGTTATTTCCACCTCTTGGCTATTATGAATAACTAGAGGCCCAGTGCACAAATTCATGTGCCTTGAAAGGAACTGTGGGCTGCAAGGCTGCAGTGGGCACAGGGGCAAGTCTCGGCTCATCCTCTGCACCCCTGCCTGGCCCCTCCCACTCATGGTGCCAGCCCTACACGCACTTGCTGAGGTGCAGAGCAATTGGGGCCTGCGCCTCAGGAGCAGGGGGAGGTGGAGAAGCCCTCAGGGGTAATCAAGGCCCACAGCCCCTGCTCACACCTGCTGACGGTGCCAAGAGATTGGACCAGCACTGGACACCAAAAGTAGGTGCGAGTGGGACCATCACCAACAGCAGGTGCAAGAGGCAGTGCCAGTAGTCGGTGCAAGTGGGGCCATCACCGGCAGCAGGTGTGAGAGGCGGCTGCAGCCCCAATTGCCCCTCAGGGACAGGGGGAGGTGGAGAGGTCCTATGGGGCAATCAGGGCCAGCAGTTACCACTCACACCCACTAATGGCGCTGAGAGATCAGGGCTGGCACTGGCAGTAGGTGTGAGTGGTGCCAACACTAGCAGCAGGTGCAAGCACTGGGTGGGACTATGGCATGTGGGAGCAAAGAATTTTCAGTAACCACTAGAGGCTTGCCCTAATGACAGCGATCGGCGCTCCGCCTTAGTCTGGCATCCCCACTCACCTCCTTCACCATTCTGCCATGGCTAATGCCTGCCATGTTCCTCATGCCCCCCCTGGTGGTCAGCACATTTCATAGTGACTGGTCATTCAGTTGTTCTGCCATTCAGATTTTATATAGATAGACTAGAGGCTCAGTGCATGAATTCGTGCACCAGAGGAGTCCCTTGGCCAGGCCTGTAGGATCAGGCCGAAACCAGCTCTCCAACATCCCCCAAGGGGTACCAGATTGCAAGAGGGGACAGGCCAGGCCGAAGGACCTCACTGGTGCATGACCGGGCCAGGGAGGGATATGGGAGGGTTCCAGGGCATATCCTGCCCATCTTGCTCAGTCCCAATTAGCCGGACCCCAGCAGCAAGTTAACTTACCAGTCGGAGTTTCTGCACCCTGGGTAGTCAGTGCACATCATAGCAACTGGTCAACCGGTTGACTTTCTGCCCCCTGGTGGTCAGTGTGTATCATAGCAGTTGAGTGGTCAGCATATCATTAGCATATTACACTTTGATTGGTTGAATGGAGACCAGACACTTAGCATATTAGGCTTTTATTATATAGGATGCTGCTATGGAATTGGCATTTAAATATCTTTTGCCCTGCTCTTTTTTTTTAAATATTTTTTATTGATTTCAGAGAAGAGAGGAGAGGGAGGGAGAGAGAGAGAGAAACATCAATGATGAGAGAGAATCATTGATTGGCTGCCTCCAGCATGTCCCCCAGTGAGGATTGAGCCCACAACTTGGGAATGTTCCCTGACTGGGAATGGAACCATGACCTCCTGGTTCATAGATCAGTGCCCAACCACTACGCCATGCTGGGCTAGACTTAACTCTTGAAATACCTCCAGATCCTCAGTAAATAACAGCAGAAGTTTTTTATTGTTGTTATTTTGTTTTTATTATGACCCTTATATGGCTTTCTATGTGGCTTGAAACAAGCAGAGGATATTGCCAATCAAGGGACCATTAATGGGACAATTCATCTTTATAATTTATTATTTACATAAATATGTTATACTTTGTGAGTATTTGGGTTTGAATCATGAATGTAAAATTATTTCTGCACACACAATTTTTAATGAAAAAAGGAATAAAAGAAATGCTAGTAAATCTCAATCTTTACTTTTAAGAATGGGTCATTGTATTTATATATAATTTCACCTTTGAGTGATTTTGCTTGTTTTTGTATTTTTTTCAATCTTTATTGTTCAGATTATTGTAGTTCTTCTTTTTTTCCCCATAGCTCCCTTCCACCCGGTTCTCACCCCACCCTATGTCCTTACACCCCCCACCACCAACTGTCCTCACCCATAGGTGTATGATTTTTGTTCAGTCTCTTCCCACACCCTCCACACTCCTTTCCACCTGAAATTGTCAGTTCACTACTATGCTCCTGATTCTATTATATTCAGCAGATTATTCTGTTCATCAGATTTTTTATTCACTTGATTTTTAGATTCACTTGTTGATAGATATGTATTCGTTGTTCATAATTTTTATCTTTACCTTTTTATTCTTTTTCCTCTTCTTAAAGAATATCTTTCAGCATTTCATACAATTCTGGTTTGGCTGTGGTGAACTCCTTTAGCTTTTTCTTATCTGTGAAGCTCTTTATCTGACCTTTAATTATGAATAATAGCTTTGCTGGGTACAGTAATCTTGGTTGTAGGTTCCTGCTATTTATCACTTTGAATATGTCTCGCCATTCCTGTCTGGCCTGCATAGTTTCTGTTGAGAAATAAGCTGACAATCGTATGAGTGGTCCCTTGTAGGAAACTAACTGTTTTTCTCTTGCTGCTTTTAATTATTCTCTCTTTGTCTTTTGCTCTTGGCATTTTAATTATGATGTGGTCCTCTTTGGATTCCTTTTGTTTGGGGTTCTCTGTGCTTCCTGGACTTGTAAGTCTATTTATTTCATCAGGTAGGGGAAGTTTTTGGTCATTATTTCTTTAAATAGGTTTTCAGTATCTTGCTCTCTCTCTTCTTCTGGCACCTCCATAATTCTGATGTTTGTATGCTTGAAGTTGTCCTCGATGCTCCTTACATTATCTTCACATTTTTAGATTCCTTTTTTTTTTTCTTTTTCGGTTGGTGTCTTTTGCTTCTTTGTATTTCAAATCTTTGACTTGATTCTTGCGATCCTCTAGTCTGCTGTTGGATCTCTGTATATTATTTTTTATTTCAGTTAGTATAAACTTAATTTCTAATTGGTCCTTTTTCATATCCTCCAGGGTCTCACTAAATTAATCAGCATTTTCTAGAAAATTCTTGAAAAACCTTATAACTGTGGTTTTGAACTCTATATCCATTTGTTTGCTTTCCTCCATTTCTTTCATTTGTGACCTGTTTCTTTTGTCTTCGCATTTTGGCTACTTTCCTGTGTGTGCTAGGTGTCCTATAGGGCCCAGTGGCTTAGACTCCCCAGTTTCCTGAGGTGGACACTCTTGGTGCACCCTTTGTGGGCTGTGTGCACAGTCTTGTTGTAGTTAAGCCTTGATTGTTGTTGGTATCACTGGGAGGAATTGGCCTCTAGGCCAATTGCCTGTGAAGATCGGCTGTATCTATGATGGCAGAATTTCTGTACCGGAGACACCTTTATGAGGCAAGACTTGCTTCAGTGGGGCTTTGGTGCTCACTGGGTCTGTCCCCTGAGTGTGTCCTTTATGGATCTGAGGAGTTGTAATCTGGATGGTCCTACTCTGACCTTGGGTACACTGGCTCTTGGATCTCCAAGGAGGTGCTAATTTAGCCTCTCCCTGAGGCCACCCAGCAGGAGCTACAGAGAGATCTGCAGATTCCTCTTCTTTGTTTGTGTTTTGGAGGTGCCCAGATGGGGCCCAGCTGTGAAGCAATGCAAGCTACTATGGGGCCTTTGGCCTTCTGGGTCTCACTGACTCAGCTGCAGTTTGATAGGTAAGTTTAGAATTCAGGGGACCAGGCCTTTAATATGCAAAAGCCTCTGCACACAGGTTGGGTAGGGGGGAGTTTCAGGGCAGAGCATACAGCAATGGCTTCCCATCAGCCCTGCCATAAGAGGCCCCTGGTTCTCCATGTCCTACAGTAATTGCTGCAAGCATCACTGAGAGAAAGCTGCCCTCAAGAGAAACTGCCAGGTAGTCTAGTTTCTCCCCATATGAGTCTGGCTCCCTAGAGTCTTGTCCGGAACTGGAGTTCAGAGCAGTCAGGAGCTTGTGTCTCCCTCTGGCTTGAAAAAGCCAGCCGGGTACTCAGATGCCAGCCCTCTTTGCGTGTGTGCCTTGGTACCTCTGCCTTCCTCAGCTCCTCTGCGTCTCAGTGTGCTTTTCTTCTTCCTTCTAGTTGTAGAATTTCCACTCGGCCAGTTTTACTGTGGTTCCGGATGATGTCCATATTGTCTTTTAGTTGTAGTTTTGAAGTTGTTCGAGATGGCAAGTTCAGGTGTTTTACCTATGCCGCCATCTTGGTTTCTCAATTTTGCTTGTTTGTTGAGATAGACTTTCTAGATACAGGAGTGCTAATTGTCTTTGTGTCTTTAACTGAGAAGAGCAACAACAGTTATTTTTGTAATCAATTATTTCAGGTAATAACCTTTTAACCATTTAATTTTGAATATGAAACAGTAATCTAGCTATACTTGAATATATAGCATTTATAAATGCAAAATTATCCCTAAACTCTCAGTGAGTTGGAAATTACTTCATCTGTAGGTATTTCATCTCTTTACTGTACAGTATCGATTTAGCAAGTGGCCCATGAAGTTGTCATGGAAAACAAACAGATTACTCTGGGACATGTTATGATTCTACTGGGACACTGGAATTGTTGCTAACTTAATTATTGAGTTCTTGTGGCCTCAGTAAATTTATGTACCTGTTAAATAACTTTTTAAAAGCCTCTTATTTTTCCTCTTTTCTGGGGGAAAAAAATCAAGATCATTGTCTGGGAAGTATATTAAACAAAGTACTTAAATTTAATAGATGTGCCCGTAACCTAACCTGTTCATATTGGGTTTTTTTCTTCTTCATTTTGAAATACTTTGCAAATGAAAAGGTAGGATATAAGTGAATTTATTTCAGTATTACTGAAATCACACTATTATTAATTATAGATTTATGTTGAAAATTTTAAAGTGTTATAGGAATGTTAATTGGATGAGTATGTTTTACTTACCTTCTGGTTAGAGTTTCTGAAATCCCATTTTCTAAAAGAAGACAGTGACAATTCCAGCTAAGGCATACTCAAAGATGGAAATGAAAGTAATTTGTCCCAAGGATCCAGATAAATTATTTATTGTTTTTGCGAACTTCTCCGTGGTTAAATTAGAATATCCCTAGTACATTTCTCGCCTTTTCAGCCGTGCAGAGGAAAATAGAATGCCTGGTAACCTGGTGGTTTGATAAGTGGAAAATAGCTGGGTCAGCACTTGAGGTTCCAGGGACCTGCACTTGGCATGAGTGATTAGGTAGTGCCCTCAGCCCTGACTGCAGGAAGACTCTTGGGCATCAGCACTTTTAAAAATTTCCCCAGGTGTTTGCACGTTAAGGTTGAGAACCACTGGTTTAAAAGAATTGGAATAGGAAACTGCATTATGAGTATTAAATGGTCCAAGAAATTTTCAGTGAGATAATCAGGGGGGTAGAAACAACAAGGTTTATGTCCCACACAAGTGAAAAGAATGCAGCAAAGATACCATCTTCATGGTCCTAACCTTGCCTGGGTGAGGTTGCCATTGAAGAGAACCAGGTAGAGATCCTTGAGGGATAATCACATCTGTGGATGGGAAAAGGTTAAAAACCTGACAAGTGGGGGGAGAATCAATTCGCTGTCCTGTCAGAAACAAAAGCCTGAGATTTTCAAGTGGACTACATGAGTATCTCAAGATCAATTAAGAATAAATGCAGTATTATGAAATAATTAAATATTTAAAAATATTTTTGAAATAAACATTGAAATATTTTTCTCAAATGTGTGCTTATTGGGTATCTTCAAAGCATCTTTAAAAGATACTTTGAAATCCAAGAAAGACAACCAGACTTATGAAACATAGAACAGGTTCTGTCACAGCTCCATGCCTCCAGCCAGCTGACCTTAGGTAAGCCATGTACCCAGTTCTCATTTTACTAATCCATTAAGTGGGGATGACAATACATGCCATGCCCACTCCACAGTATTGTTTTCTACATTAAATTAGATAAAGAATGTGAAAATGTGATTTAAAATGTGAACCATTATGCAGATAATGGATTAACAATAACCATTTTGCTGCTGATCATAAGCCCTTTAATATTGAGAAGCTTTGGACAATTTGTATTCCTAGAAAGAGATAAAATGATACTAGGAAATCCCAGGTATCCATCTCTTCAGATATCTCACCATCTTACAGGGAAGGCAGGATAAGGAAATGAATAGTTATAAACACCAGGCTGTAAATTCTATGAGAGCAGGAATCCTATCACTAGTGTACTCCTAATGTCTAATTCGGTGCTTGAAACCTAGTAGGCTCTCCTAAAATATTTTGTTTAAAAAATGTTGCCGAAACCGGTTTGGCTCAGTGGATAGAGCATCAGCCTGTGGACTGAAAGGTCCCAGGTTCGATTCCGGTCAAGGGCATGTATCTTGGTTGCGGGCATATCCCCAGTAGGGGGTGTGCAGGAGGTGACTGATGGATGTCTCTCTCTCATCGATGTTTCTAATTCTCTATCCCTCTCCCTTCTTTTCTTTAAAAAAAATTAATAAAATATATTTTTTTAAAAAATAAAGATAAATAAATAATGTATGAAACAATATAATACAAGGTAAAAGTCATATAAATAAAATAGTGTGGTGGTTTTGGGGGAAGGAATTCCCTGAATCAGTCATTTACAGACAAATATATGAGGAATTCATGAATAATGGGGTGTAGGAGACTGTACCCCAAAGCTACTTTATTTAACATGGAGCAAAAAAAGGGATTGAAACCATATCAGATGCAAAATCTAGAAATAGCACCAAGTGAAAAATGAATTCTTAAGTCTAGAAGACTCCAAGTTGATCAAGGCCAAGACCGTGAAAGTCAGGAAACAGTTATGGATCGGAGTAGAAGCCTTCAGAAATGGGGTTACACTCAGGGTGGATGCTTATGCACTGTATTGGTTATGACTACATCTCACTCTAGGGCAAGGGACTGCATATGTTCAGATGTGAAGTGTGTTCTGCTTTCAGTGTGCTGAGTGAAAGGATCCTGACCGTGTCCTCTTCTTCCTTCAGGAGTAGATAATCTCTATGAGAGGGCGCTTCACATCCGAAAACTCCTCCTGACCTTGCCCCGGTCGGTCCTCATAGTGATGAGGTACCTCTTTGCCTTCCTCAATCAGTAAGTACCCTAGTGCCCTGCCAAGATGCCCATCTTAATTCTATTGGCACACTCTGAATGCTGCCTTTGTTTCTGGATTCTGTTAAAATGTTTCATTTACCAGCAGTCAAAAGTGATTGAGTATAATAGACTGATGGTACATTTTTCCTCAGCAGATCAAGGTTGTTGTATGATAGATGAAAGATGCAGAAACTATGGTCATAAATGCAAAAATATACAAAGAGCACTAAAAAGAACACTTTTCAGTGATGTCATGAATGTTTTTGTCAAAATCATATAAATCACCTGTGCATTGCAGAAATTTTTTGTGATTTTTTTTAATGTGGTAGTCGAGGAAGGAGGGGAATTATAGATGAGTCTTACACACAGATCCAAAAAGGAATTTCTGCAAATTCAATATAATGAGACCTTGTCAAGCAAAAGATATTTCTAAAACCTCTTTTTAAAAATGTAATAGAAGTCTTAAAAATCACTGTGTTGTTTTCAAAGAAACTTTTACTCTTAATTTAAGCAACTTGATTTTTAATGTGTTACTTCCTGCTACCTCTCCCTTATGAGAACATCTTCCCCAAGGAATATGGAAGAATCCTCTTGTTATTCAATGTTTCAGTTGAACAATTAGAAACAAAGAAATCCAGGGAGAGGTGACTTGGGGAATTGCCTTCTCATTCTGGCATGGATTCTCCCTTCTTAGAATTGGGAAATTTCCTCTTCTCTTTTTCTCTGGAGGTTTTAAGTTCTCACAAGCCATGGGGATTTTTTACAACCCTGTTGACTATTCCTGAAATCATACCATTCAGGTTGAGCCTAGAAACCAAGTATCACGCAATAGGGAAATGCTGGCAGGGAACCATACAGAATGGAACTAAAACAGACACCAGTGACAATAGGAACCCATTTGTACAGGAGTCACCACTAGAAATAAGCAGTATGGGTATAGGCTATGTTTAGGTTAAATAGATGCCAAAAATTTTTACCTTGAAATAGGCCTACTCAGTCTAATCACCATGTTGTACACCTGAAACTAATATAATATGGTAAACTGTAACTGAAAATTTTTAAAAATGTTTTTAATATTAGGCCTAGTCACCAGGCAGTTGTAAACCTGAAGACTTGCATTTTCACCTTTAATTGCATGTGCTCCAATGAATATGGAGTGTTCTGCATTCCTGACCAAATTCTTCTGATACGTCTGAACCAATAAACCACAACAAACTAGGAGAGTAGGCTGTGGATCAAGGAAGTTCTCAAAACCTGAATCATGTACCTCAACAGAATGGCATATGTGCCATGCATGAGTCAGGCAGCTGGCATTGCTTCCAGCATTTCTGTCCCTGCAACCGCCTTCCTGCAGAGACAAGGCTCAGTTTCTAGGGTGGGATTCTTGGGACAGGAATTTTGAAAAGAGAATCTACCTATTCTTCTTAAATTGTAAAATCAAAACATGGAAAAAGAACATTTTTATGTCAAGTTTTTGCTTTTTAAGCCTGTACTGAATTAAAGACCCAGGACCATTAATTGTGGCCCTGCCCATTGAGCTTAAGAGTGCCTTTTGAAAATTAGACAATTCTTACTCTGATTCTCACTTCTCCTTCCGGCATCCATTTTCAAGACGATCTGTAACATGATCGTGGCTGTTATTGTGAACTTTCTTTTCTTTTTTTTTTTTTGAGATTGTATGTTTGAGAAATGGCAGAAGGGAAAGACATATGTTAGCTGTGGAAATTATGCTTTTGTGTTTTCTACTTTCTAGGCTATCTTATTTCCCAAAGAGGGTAAAGTATCATGTCATGCGGTTTCTCAGTTTCTTTGTGTCTGTCATCATCTCACAAAGGTCATTGAGTATCTTCTTTCTCCTTCCGTTTGTCATCTGTTCACCTGGATTTTACATTTCCTTTCAAGATCGACATTTTATACACTGAAAGATAGCATCTCTAGGCTCTCCTTGGAACAGGCAGTACCTTGCTCAGGTGGTAGAAAAGCAACAATCAAGAGCTGGCTTATTTGCGGTCATCTGTGGAAAAGTAGCTCACAAATATCCATTGGCTGAAATTTAGAAATTAGTGCTACACAACCGGAAGCCTCCACAAAGTTTGCAGTTTCCCAGTTTTAAGTGGAATGAGAGAATTGAGAATTCTTTTTCCCTTCATCCATTGTTGGTAGTCTTACCCAAAAGCAAATTATAGGGATGGCGTTGTTTGCTTTCTTTCAGTGGTTGCAGAGAATTCGGTGCTTTGTTTTCCTCAGGGCTTTCCTCAAGATTTATAGGAGAAAACTGAAATCTGAGATGTTTTTGAGTAGTGGGAGGACAATTTAAAAAAATATCCATAATGCTTTATGGAGATTGCTACTGTCCTTCCCAGATTTACGTGAGCAGCATTTACAGCCTGACCACAGTGTTTGCAAATGAAACTCACTTACTTGATTCCAGTTTCCATTGCAGAAGAGATTATCTTAACTCCCTTGTGGCTTTGAAAAAATGCCTCTTGACTAAAGGGACTTACATTCCCCTTTCAGTTTCTATGTAGTTGAAGGGTTATAAGTCACTCTACTTTCTTTAGCATTTGCTGAGCCAACTTAAAATTAGGATGGAATATCATTTTCATCTAATAATAAAAACCAAAGAAAATATTTTAGATTCCTACTTTCAGAATATGGAATATCTTATTAAACATTCATCTTCCCCCCCCCTCCCCTTTCCCCTTGTTCTTTTATAACTCTTTCCTTGCTTCCTTTCAAAGTCTTTCACAATACAGTGATGAGAACATGATGGACCCTTATAACCTGGCCATTTGCTTTGGCCCAACATTGATGCCCGTCCCAGAAATACAGGATCAAGTGTCCTGCCAGGCTCATGTGAATGAAATTATCAAAACCATCATCATCCACCATGAGACTATTTTCCCGGATGCTAAAGAGTTGGACGGCCCTGTTTATGAGAAATGTATGGCTGGAGACGACTACTGGTAAGTTTAAAGATGTTTAATCCTTCTTCCCCTGGAAAAATTATGGAAGAAGAGGAATCAACTTTTTAAGAAAAAGAATTGACCATAAATTGCCAATGCTCCCAACTAAAGAAAAGAAACAGCAGTAGGAACACTTGAGATAAATTAGAATGGCAAGACCCATGACAACCCTGGCTTCTTATTATAGAAAGTCATCCCTTTTCCCCAAGGATGACATTTATCGTGGCTTTTGTAGAGAATAATGGTTTTGATATCATACCGAACTATATTAATTTTTACTAGTACAGCAAGAAAAGATAACTATTTGAATGGACAGATTTTATTTTCATTCTGAAATAGTTTTAATTCTATATAAAGTGTTTCAAAATTCTCATTTTTAAAAGGAGCTTTATCAACCAAATTTTTTTATTCTTACTTATTTTTTTTAATATACTTTTATTGACTTTAGAGAGAGAGAGAGAAAGAAAAAGAGAGAGAAACATTGATGTGAGAGCGAAACATCAATCAGTTGCCTTCTGTATGCACCCAACCAGGAACAGGCCCGCAACCTGGTCATGTGCTCTGACCAGGAATTGAATCAGCAACCTTTTGGTGCACAGGATGGCATCCAACCAACTAAGGCACACTGCCAGGGCCATTCTTACTTAATATTATCCTAACTAACTGTAGTAGTGGTTATTTTGAGTCCTCACTGGTGTGGGTCTTGGTACCAGCATCCTATTATTATTGATTAATATTATTAATATTAATATGTTAATAAAATTAATATATTATTTATATTAATATATTAATGCTATTAATGCAATATTATTTGTGAAATATATTTGGAATAATATATTTTTCATTTTACTTATTTTTTACTTGAGTTTATTGCAGTGACATTTGTTAAAATTTGGTTGATAAAGCTCCTTTTAAAAATTCGAGTTTACAATTCTATCATGCATCATCTGTATATTTTATTGTGTATTTACCACCTGAAGTCAGATCTCCTTTCATCACCATTTAATCCTCCCTATATACTCTTCTACCCCCACACCCCCCTTTCCCTCTGGTAATACCCATGCTGTTAGGATAACAGTTTTTTAATATAGCAGTATAGGCACCTTTCAGTGAAGCAGTGAAAATGCAGGAGATACAGTCAATTGAATAACACCAGTAGTAGAACACCCTAAATGGTTTATGTTCATAATTTGATATATGAGTGCCAGCTTCTAGGAGATTGTATATGATCAATTAAAGTAGCTTGATTCCTTGAAGCCCCTACATCTCCTGAGGGCATAGGATCTCTCTTACTCCTCACAATCACCTACCAAATAGGTTAAGAGAGACCAAGGAGCTTTTCCAATGACTGGTAGTAACTGGAGACAGCCCACTGGAGACAGGTCTGTCTCATTCCAAACCCATATGAGTCCTCCCCCTTAACAGCTGCCTCCCAGCCTCACTTGGAAACTGCCCTGTGCAGCTGATATGCAGGAATGGCTGGAAATAGACATATCTGAGCCTTCATTCTCGACCCTCTTTGTTTCCCTTTGCCTTCCCAGGGATTAAGTAGAAATAGAATAAGTAGCTGAAAGATCTTAAGTAGCTAAAGGTGCACTTATTTTTTACTTAAACCACAATGTGATCTTAAACCACAGTGTGGTCCTATGCCTTAAGAAAACTGAGAGTTGACTCTTTCCAGAAGTACTGCTTTCTTAATTAACCACAAAGGATGACACATGCCAATTCTGTAATATATCCAGCAATTTTACACATGAAATTCAATTCAAAAATATTTACTTTACCCTGCACTTAACTATGTATAAGGTACTGACTGAAATTGGCACTGAGAAGATGAATAAGTATGTAGATGTGTGATAAGTATTATTTGATTTTCTGTACTTTTTGTGGATGCTATTTTTTTACAGAATAAAATCCCCATAATAAAGAGTCTTGCAGCAGTAACATGTGCTTATGTTCTTCTCCTGTATGTATTGTTCTCAATGGGTATTGCTCATTCTAAACTGAAAGTCAATAAGACAGCAGTTACCCTTGTTACTCAACACCAGTAATATAAATGGCTTTTGCAGCAAAGTCTGTCCAGTGCATATTTTATTTATCAGCATGCATTTGAGAAGAGGTGGTGGTAGTGTTAAAGGGTGAGTTTGTTTGTTTGTTTGTTTGTTTAATTGATTTCAGAGAGGAAGGAAAAGGGAGAGACAGACATAGAAACATTAATGATTAGAGAGAATCATTGATTGGCTGGCTGCCTCCTGCACACCCCACACTGAGGATTGAGCCTGCAATCTGGGCATGTTCCCTGACCAGGAATTGAACTGTGGCCTCCTGGTTCATAGGTTGACACTCAACCGTTGAGCCATGCCGGCTGACCCAGGGTGAGTTTTTAAAAGGATAAAATCATAACTCTCACACAAATATACAATGAACATCTGTGAAGAAAAGATGGAAAAAATACAATTAATTCAAAGCAGAAATCAAAGAGCCACTTATTAATATGTGGTAAGGAATGTTGAAATGAATTTGCAAAAACAGGTGCATTCATAGGGCAAATATGCCACGAGACCTTGACAAATTTTCATTTCTATGGATAAGAGTTACTTATAGGGCTGCAAGTTTCCTCCGAGTTAGCTTTGTCTTTGCAGAGCTGTGAAACAACCTTTGTGTCCCGTACTCTGCCAAGGGGCCAGATCGTACCTGGAGGCTCCAGCATTCCACTGAGAGGCGGTCCAATAACTCCGGCCATCTCAACCCTTTATATGTTTCCTTACAGTAGTAATTGTTCATTTTTGAAATTCTTTCCACTTTGGTTTCACATGAATTTCTGTTTCCGCTCCACAGCGACAGCCCCTACAGTGAGCACGGCACATTGGAGGAAGTGGATCAGGATGCTGGTACCGAGACCCACACCAGTGAGGATGGTACGTTATAAAACTAGCCTTATGTCCTTTTAAAGAACTGCTTATATTAAGAATTCAGGAGGAAAAAAATAGAATATTTGCAACATAGGTGTAGAGTATGAAGAATAACATGAGAGCGAACACTCGTGGAACCACCAAGTTTTAAGAAAAAAGGCATCATTACCTCTGTGCTCCCGTAATGCCATTGCCATCCTCACCCCCAAGGACAGCCTCCATATGTCTGTGTGTTTAAATGGTTTGTTGTTTCATTTTCTATTTTATTGAACTTCCTGTAAAAGGAAAATACTGTACATTTTCCCCATTATTTTTTTCTACTCGGTAATATGTTCCAGAGATTCGTCCACATCATTACATATAGTTATAATCATTTAATTGACTGCTGTATAATATTTCATTGTGCTTATATATTTTGTTATTGATGAACTAGTAGCCCTGCACATGAATCCATGTGCCAGTAGCTCTCTGCAGGGCCTGGTGCTCCGCATCCACTGCCCAGAAGCTGTCTGTGGCCAGAGGCCCATCCACGGTCGGGAGCAGAATGCTTGCCTTGTCGCTGGGCCAACAATGCAAGCATTCCACCAAGCCGCTCACACTGCCCACTCTCAGCGGTTACACATCCCTACCCCCACCCCCACTCCCACCCCCATCCTGGGACTGGGGGACTCCGGCGGGGCTGAAGGGACTGGGCGCTGCCATTATGTGGCTATGGATGCCGTCATCTTTGTGATGGAGTGATGGTTAATTTGCATATTATCTTTTCTTAGATATGATATATGGGGTGTTCTCTTTTTTGCCATTAAAAACAGTGCTGTGATGAATATTTTGAATATACATCCCTCTGCAGTGTATCAGCCTTTCAGTTGTGTATAAATTCATCAAAACTTGATTTTATCAACGATTGTCATCTTTGCCAATAGTGTCAGTGTGAAATGGTATCTCATTGTGATTTAAATTGCATGTCTCTGGTTTACTGATGAAGATGTTTTAAACTATAGTCTGTTAATAGAAATTTGGGGTATAGGGAAGCCAACAGATCAGGAGATGATTGCCATTGAAGATACGTTGTTTCTCACAGCTCCCATGAGGAAGGAGCACAGCACCCTTGGGTGGCCAAAGCATGAAGTGCTAGGGTCTGTCAGGAGGCAGGAGAGGGAGCAACTGGGCAGGAGCCTTTGCTTTGGTTTCAGGAAAGGCTAGATCAGCAGGTTGGAACAATTTCAGCAGGCTCTGGGGCATAGAGGCTATCTCTCCTTGAACCTGGTCCCGAGGTGCTTAGGGCAGGGGGTGGTGGCCCAGCGTGTGAGAATCCTGGAGAGGAGCTGGTTGGGGGTAGGCTGTGGATTAGGTGGATTGTATTGGGAAGACACACTCCAGGTGTAGGAATTGGCTGACCTAGGAAGGACAGTCCCTCCAGGGCCAACAAGGCCCAGATGTCTGAATATAGAAAATGAAAAACATGGTTAATACA
The DNA here is from genome assembly GCA_011751065.1 of Lasiurus cinereus. Lineage (NCBI taxonomy): Eukaryota > Metazoa > Chordata > Mammalia > Chiroptera > Vespertilionidae > Lasiurus > Lasiurus cinereus. The sequence continues at coordinate 7,109,138 of JAAGEH010000304.1, forward strand.
GATATACTCATTTTTATATGTTGAGTTCTTTTTGTGTGAAATTCCTTTCAAGTCTTTTGCGCATTAAGGCCCATTGGTCCACTATTAGTTTCTCTGGGCTTTTAAAATGTATTTAGTTTGGTTTGGTTTGTGTATTTTCCTTATTTGTGAGAGCTTCTTATTTGTAAGAGTTCATTATGGTTCTGGAACAGGTCTTTTACTGGGTCTATATTTTATCAATACCTTCTGCTCTGTAGCTTGTCTTTTATGTGCTTATTATATCTTTTGCTAAAGAAAGGGTCTTAATTTTAAAGGAGTTAGAGGTTCTTTTCACTTTGTGTCTCCTTTAAGAATATCCTTCTGCACCACCACCACCACCACCACCACCCCCACCACCCCCCCAAGGTAATGAAGAGAATTCTCCTGTATGCTCTTATAAATCTTTTCAGGTTTTGTTTTTCACAAAAGCTAAAATTAACCAGGCAGGGAAAATGCCCTCAGGACAAACTCTGACTCACATTTTCTAGTGTTCTGTTTACTTCTCTGGATTCCCACTTTCATTGAGTTTTTGGTCTTTAGTATTATTATGGCTCCAATGCCATCTCAAAGTTGTTGTTTTTTCAATCCAACATTCGTTTTTAAATATATTTCTATTGATTCCAGAGAGGAAGGGAGAGGGAGAGAGATAGAAACATCAATAATGAGAAAGATTCATTGATCGGCTGCCTCCTGCATGCCCCCCTACTGGGGATCAAGACCGAAACCTAGGCATGTACCCTGTCCTGGAATTGAACCAGTGGCCTCCTGGTTCATAGGTAGATCCTCAACCTCTGACCACTCAGGCCAAGCTCAATAAAACATTTTTTAGTTGACTTCAACAGGAGGGTAATCAGGGTGTCTAGTGTGTCTCTACCCTCTGCTATAAAAGGAATGTTTCTTTGTGTTTTTAAAAGCAGGATGAGTTGACATTTTCAGAGCTTAAGTTAGAAGATATTCTTTGAAGTGAGAGCTGTGATGTTGCTTTTTGAAGGTCTCAGCCCTACCTCTGCTACCATTTATTCTTTTGTCGTGAGTTTCTTTGTTGCTCTATATGATTCATTCCTTTTTCATTGATGACTTCTATAAGTGTTTCCTTGCTCTCCCCCGTGGCAGAATACAAAGCCGCAGCCATCCCTCTTTCAAACATCACCCTCTCCACCGTGCCATCTGTCTATTGTTCTTACCTCTTGACTGTTAAAGAAAAGCTTTGCTGAGGGCCTTGCATCTTAGATAACATTTTGATCATGTTCTTCTGATTTTGTTAAAGAAAAGCATTGCTTATAAAGGTCAGCCAGCCCCTAAAGTCCTGTAGCTAAGTTAATTAGAGTATTGATTATTGTTTTTATTGCTCAGGTATTTATTTTATTTTCTTTATCACAGTCTCACTAGAGAGAATAGCTTTTGCTTCCAAAAAGAGAGGCTGTTACAGAACAAAACTGTCCTCTGCAAGGGCAGTGGGTAACAGACCAAGGAGGAAAAGTGGCAGAGACAGCAAGGTCCCAACAAGAGTGTAATGTATTAGCATTTCTTATAAAATTAGAAGAAATGTAAATTACTCTACGGATTTTTTTCCCCTTTGCACAAAATTATGACAGCCATGCATAAAAATGGAGCTATCATATTACACTCTTATTATTACTGTTATTGATAGTAGCAGCATTCTGCAGTCTCTGCCCAACCTTAAAGGGCCATGTTACCCTCTCTGTGAAAGGCATGTGGTGTGCTGCCATGCCCTGAGATTGATTTGCTCTGCAATGACTAGACTAAGATGTGTATAAATAGCTTGTTATTGACACTTGACTGTGAAATGACTCTCATGGAAGCAGAAAGAGCCAAAATAATGAAATTGCTCAGAATTACTAGTTGATTAGCAGGGTTACCAATAAAATGTACTTCTGATTCATCTGGTTATTCTTTCATAGCCTTTCTACATTTGAACTAAATAAGCAAAAGCTGGTGATCCTGTTGCTAGTTATTTCAAAAAGAAGAGATTATGAGCACAGAGGTTATGATTATGAAATTATGAAAAAAATGTGATTATATCTATTAAATAGTCTTAAATAGCCTTTCACCAGTGTTGACAGTGTATGATTGAGTGACATTCAAGAACATGAATGGTTCTCTCTTCATTTCCTATTGACGAGTATGTGGATTGTATACTATGATATGGGCTGGTATCTTCCCTTTTTTTTTTTCTAATAAAACAAAATTATAACACATGGGGTATTCACATAGGAGTTTATAAATTACTGTTATGAAGTTCTCTTTAGTAAATTGGCATGTCTTCATTCTCCCATGGATGTGTTTATTTGTATCCCTACACACAGACATATTTATTTCTGTCGCCCAGGGAGAACTGAGGTAAAAAAAAATTTGGTATCTGTCTTCTCAGATCAACCAGCATTTTTTCAGTATCTGCAAATTTAGACAAACTAAAAAGCACACTCTTTGAATGTAAAGTTATATTCCTCCTCTATGATGCATACTGGTAGATATTTAATAAAGCTGCAATTGATATGTTTTAATAAAGAAAATATAATTTTTGGATGGGATACCAGAGTATTAACATATTATCTAAAGTTACAGTCAGTTTTTAAAGGGTTAAACTGTTGTTTTTAAATTACTTTTATACCTACTTTGCTAAAAAGTATACTATATGTAGACTATAGTGTAGAATGAAATATTCTCCTTAAGCATTATCTACTAGCAAAAAGATGGGACACTTTTTGTCTTTATTTTAAACTAGAGGCCCAATGCACGAAATCCATGCACAGGTAGGGTCCCTAGGCCTGGCCAGCGATCAGGGCCAATGGGGACCTTCCTTCCCGACTGCCAACTGCTGGCAGGGGCCTTCCTTCCCTGGCTGCTGGCTCCTGGCCAGGGCCTTCCTTCTCCTGCTGCAGCTGCCGGCCTGGGCCTTCCTTCATTCCACGCTGCCCCCTGGTGTTCAGCACACATCATAGTGAGTGACCTAACTCACTGTCTCTTGGTGGAACTCCTGAGGGGACACTTTGCCTATTAGCCATCTATATATATATAGAGAGAGAGATGGCTAATAGGCAAAGTGTCGATAGATATATGATAGATAGATAGATAGATAGATAGATAGATAGATAGATAGATGTATAGCCCAGATGGTGTGGCTCAGTGGTTGAGTGTCAATCTATGAACCAGGAGGTCACAGTTCAATTCCCTGTCAGAGCACATGCCTGGGTTGCTGGGTCAGTCCCCAGTAGGAAGTGTGCAAGAGACAGCGAATCAATGATTCTCATTGATGTTTCTATTTCTCCCTCTCCCTTTCTCTCTGAAATCAATAAAAATATTTTTAAATTAAATTAAATGTATAGCTGAAATTCACCCAGGCCCTTCAGATAAGGCAGCTCCTAAGCTTTTTCAATATGTTTATTGATTTTTATTATTTGCCTTACCTGTCCTAGAGAATGTTTGAATTTTATCAAGTGAGAAAGAAGCTTAGCTGGCTACCCAAGATCTCTGACTTAGGCAGTCATTCTGTATTAAGTGCAACAGATATTGAAGATACTGCAATGAACTTTAGGGAAAAATAAACTATTTTAAATGAAAAGGGAAACAGAAGACAATTTCTTAAAAAAATATTTGACAGATAGGTAGGTTTTAATCTATTATGTGTGCACATATATTCTAGAGTATTTGGAAACTAATGCATACTCAGTTTTTAGCAAATGAGGTTTTGCTCATAGCATATAATTCTCTAAGTGTGTACCACCTGTATTGGCCTGTGGTGTTCAGCACACATCATAGTGAGTGATCTAACATTTGTTATTGATTGATTTGAGAGGGACATCGATTTGTTGTCCCACTTATTTGTGCACTCACTGGTTGGTTCTTGTATGTACCCTGACCAGGATTAAACCTGTAACCTTGGTGTATTAGGACAATTCTCTAATCAACTGAGCTACCAGCCAGGGCTAGTTCTGTTTATTATTGATTAGCAGGGAAGAGGATGAGGTGATGTTGGGAGAGGGGAAGAAAGATCACAATAAGCCAAATTACCAATAGCACATGTTATAGTTGCTTAATTCAATTTGTCTGCTTATTTGCCTTCAATATTTGTGGTCAGAATTAGATCAGAGCTGAAATTCCTAATCTAGATCCAGAATTCAATAAGTTTTTCAAACTTTTTATTTTGAGATATTGTAGATTTACTTGCCATTGTAAGAAATAATACCGAGATCCCATATAACCCTCATCCAGTCTCCTGTCACAGTAATAGCTTACATAAGTATAGTATAATACCACAACTAGGGAATTGACATTGATACAATCCATTCACCATGTCCACATTTTACCAATTTTACATGCCCTCATTTGCAAATGTATTTACTTGGTTCTATATACTTTTATCACAGGTATAGATTTGTGTGACCACAGTGATAGGCAAGAACAGTTTCATCCGATGGATGCCTTGTGCTGCCCTTTACAGCCATTTCCTCCTGTCACCTCCCCCACCATTAATCTAGTCTCCATCTTGATAGTTTATCATTTCAAGAAGGCTAAATAAATGGAATTATACAGTGTCTAACCTTTTGAGATTAGCTTTTTCACTCACTGTTATTTCCTTGAATACCCTTTTATTTCTAAAAAATACAGTTTTTTAACCTAGTCTTTTAATGTCAGGCTTAAATTATGCTTATTTGATAGATAATAGTCAGAATTTGTTACTGATACTAGAGGACACAAAGTTGTCTTTATACTTGGTGGTAGTTTAAAGATCTGATAATGCTAGGAAAGTAGATGAGGAAATTCAATGTATTCAAGTAGTATTTAATGTGGCAATTTTTGTAAACTTAATTTTTTTTTTTAATAAGCACATAAAACATAAACTTCCCGGTGTTCTGGGTTAGTGATTTTTACACATTATAAATGGGATTAATGTGTTGCAAGGGAACTCCATCAATGTCAAAATTATATTGGAGTTGTTGTGGAGGATATTACAACCCCAGGAGAGATCTTATATATCATCCTGCAAAGTTTAAACTATTTTTTATTAAACTGTCGTTACAGCTCTAGAAAGAGGCTGTGGAAATTAAGATCTAATGTTCAATTTTTCTTTGCCTGGAAAAACTGTTGACAGCCAAAGAATGTTTTTCTGTATCTCTTTTAGCATCTCCTTTTCTCCTTCTTGATGATTTGTTTATTCCCTTGTTCTGTCTGGATATTAAAAAGGCCTTCCTTATTCCTAAGGCCTAACCTAGACCTTTCAGATTGCTTTCCCAACAGCCCTGTCCCTCACCGCTTCCCGGTGTGTTCTCTATAGAATGTGAGCCGATAGAAGCCATAGCCAAGTTTGACTACGTCGGGCGGTCTGCCAGAGAGCTGTCCTTCAAGAAGGGAGCCTCCCTGCTGCTGTATCACCGAGCGTCCGAGGACTGGTGGGAAGGCAGGCACAACGGGATCGACGGGCTGGTGCCTCACCAGTACATCGTGGTGCAGGACATGTGAGTAGTCCCTGCCTCGGTGGCCAGGGTGCTTCCAAGAGGAGACTGCAGCTTCTGCTCTTCCTGTGACCTTGGTCTTGGGGGAAAAGAGCAGGAGGGCTTGCAGAGCTAGCACTTCTGAGCTGGCAGTTCTTCCCCTGCTCGTGGCCTCTGATAACAGAACTGCCGGGCCAGCAGGTTTCCGTTTCTCGGAATCCACCGGTGGCTGGGAACAAGGACTAGTGAGAGACGCCTCTTGAAGCCTCCAGTTTCTTAGAACCTGAGCAGGGAAAGACTTTGCGAGCTGCGTGACACTGCTGCATCCAGAAACAGCAGTGCTCTTCCTTTGGTGTCTGCCTACCATTTCAATTCCAGGTTCCCAAGAGAGAAGATATTGGCCTCAAGTTTGAAAAGTATCATCTCCCGGTTTCTTTTTTTTTTTTTTTTTCCTTTCCATTTTGCTGATGAGAAAGCTCTAATTTTGAAATTGTTTTAAAAGATGGAAAGATAGCCGAAACCAGTTTGGCTTAGTGGAAAGAGCATCAGCCTGCAGACTGAAAAGTCCCAGGTTTGATTCCTGTCAAGGGCATGTATCTTGGTTGCAGGCACATCCCCAGTAGGGGGTGTGCGGGAGGCGGCTGATCGATGTCTCTCTCTCTCATCATTGTTTCTAACTCTCTATCCTTCTCCCTTCCTCTCTGTAAAAAAATGAGTAAAATATATTTTTTAAAAAAAGATGGAAAGATAATCATATTAGTGAAAGAAACAGGTTACAAAGTGGAATGTACAGTATAATCCCTATTTTGTGAACATGTTATTTCACAGTGCAGTGCCAATTTAAGAGCAGCTTTTTAAGGAAAAGAGAAATATACCACATAAAATGTATAAGGTGAATAAAGCATAATTTTAGAAGTGTTAAAATGTGTACCTCAGAACCCAAGAAATATGTGTATACTAGAGGCCCAGTGCATGAAATTCATGCACTGATAGAGTCACTAGCAGCTGCCAGCCAGGGCCTCCCTCCCTTCCCCCAGGGCAGCCCCACCCCGTGGTCAAACTCCCAGACAACCTCCCAGTCAAGGGGACAATTTGCATACTATGCTTTTATTATATAGGATACAGATATCAGTCATATGTATATAAAGTATATAAGCATAAGCATCCATAATGTACAGTAAATTCTATATATAGCATGGGGCAAAAGTAGGTTTACACTTGTGAGTATGCAAAATACAGTTTATTCTCATATTATTTATTAACTACTGGCCTGGTGCATGAAATTCATGCACTGGGGGAAGGGGTGTCCCTCAGCCTGGCCTGCACCCTCTCCAATCTGGGATCCCTCTCACAATTCAGAACCACTGGCTCCTAACCACTCAGCTGCCTGCCTGCCTGATTGCCCCTAGCCACTTTTACCTGCCAGCCTGATTGTCCCTAACCACACCCCTGCCAGCCTGATTTACGCCTAACTGTTAGCCTGCTGGCCTGACTGGCCACAACGGCCCTTCCTTTCAGGCCTGATCACCCACAATCCCCCTTCCTGCTAGCCCAATCGCTCCCAACTGCCCTCCCCTTCCAGCCCAATCACCTCAACTGCCTTCCCTTTCAGGCCCAGTCACCCACAACTGCCTTCACCTGCCAGCCTGATTGCCCACAACTGCCCTTCCCTGCCACAACCCGCCTCCTCCACCAGGACCTGCCTCCACTGTGCAAGGCAGTGGAGATGCTGGGACTGGCCTCCTCTGCACCACATGGAGCCACAGGACCCCCAGGTCTCACTGCACAGAGCAGGTTCTGCCTCCGCTGGGTGCATGGCCATCTTGAGGTGTCCATCTCATGACAACATCATGCGTGAGGGCCACCTAGGCTTTTATTAGTATAGATTATATTGTTTTCCATATTAACAAGTATAATCTACTTTTGCCTCACCCTGTATGTGCACACACTCATAGGCATGTATCCCAGGCATTACAAAAAGTATAGAAGAATAATTTTTAAAATACTGACAATAATTGTCCCTGGATATTATGTTATATTATGGGAAAAAATTCATTGATTATGGGGATCAAATGAATATATCAAATGAATATCAAAATTCATTGATATATTGATTAATATATGAAAAATTCATAAATGATAGGAAAAAATTCATTGCAGAAAAAAGTGGAAAGTTCAGACTTTTCCACTTTTTCTGCCATGAAATTGTATTATTTTGATAATGAAAAGGAAAAAGTTATGTTAATAAGAGACTTAACATACATAACTGCCATCACTTATTTGTGTGTGTGTGTGTGTCCTATTCATCTAGCAGAACATCCTCACTGTTGATTCTCGTTACTCCAGGGATGATACATTTTCAGACACTCTGAGCCAAAAAGCTGACAGCGAGGCCAGCAGTGGGCCAGTGACTGAAGACAGGTCTTCATCCAAGGACATGAACTCCCCTACAGACCGGCATTCGGATGGGTATTTAGCCAGGTGGGTGGAGCCTGGTAGTCAGGGTCCTGAACCTCCACTTCCTCTGGGGCCATGCGGAGCCACAGTGCTCTTTGCAGTGTTACCCAGGGTGGTGAGCTCTTCTTTTCTCTTTCTCTCTGTGTATGTCTAGACAAAGAAAAAGAGGAGAGCCACCCCCTCCAGGAAGACGTCCTGGCAGAACCAGTGATGGCCATTGTCCTCTCCACCCCCCACATGCTCTTTCCAACTCCTCAGTTGACCTGGGGTCTCCAAACCTGACCAGCCACCCCCGGGGCTTGCTGCAGAACCGAGGCCTCAACAATGACAGTCCGGAGAGGAGGCGCCGGCCAGGCCATGGCAGCCTGACCAACATCAGCCGGCACGACTCCCTCAAGAAGATTGACAGCCCTCCTATTAGAAGGTCCACGTCATCGGGGCAATACTCGGGCTTCAATGACCACAAGCCGCTGGACCCAGAGATGATCGCTCAGGTGGGACCCTTTTAGTGGAATAGTGCACGTTCAGTGCCTGGGTGTGATGGAGGAGGTTTGCAGGGTTTACTCTTTTGTAGCCCTATATTTTGTATAGAACCAACTAATGAAAACAGAAAGGAAATTAGCCCATTCTTTAATTTAAGGCCTCCCTATGGACCTCTTGAAGAACCATGTGTTACTGGAAGGACCCAACTACATTAGGTTTATATAGATTTAAACAGTCATGGCCAAAATGTAGGACCCAGAGCATTCAAATGTGTCATTGCCACATAGCCAGGAAAATTCTGCAAAGAATAATGAGGAAGGACTAGCCCTCCCAGATCTGAATGCATGCTAAAGACAGTAAAACAGACAAGTTGAGGGAACAGAACGGAGAGCCCAAAAACAAACATTTTAGTATAGGATAAAGACAATACTTTCATCTCAAGAAGTGATGAATTAGTGAATGATGAGAAGTGATGGGTAGCTGTTTGAAGAACAGCAGGTCTGAGTACTGGGTCACTCCTGAGTACATGTGTGTCTTCACTTTTTCCTAATGATTAGAATTGACAAAGTCAAAGGACCTGTAAAATAAAAAAAAATGGCATTTGCCCTAGCTGGTTTGGTTCACTGGATAGAGCGTCGGCCTGTGGACTGAAGGGCCCCAGGTTCGATTCTGGGTTTCGGGCTTGATCACCCCTAGGGGACAGTGCAGGAGGCAGCCAGTCAATGATTCTCTCTCAACACTGATGTTTCTATCTCTCCCTCTCCCTTCCTCTCTGAAATCAATAAAAATATTTTTTAAAGTTAATTTATTTTTCCCATAATTCCACCATTTTCCCCTCTAGTTCTTTTTGCAACATAGCCATTAAAAAATGTGTGTGTGGCCAGTGACAAAGGAGGTGAATAAATTCAAGCTTTGCCATTTGTGTAATCTGAAGCGACTTCCAGCTATCACTGAAGCTTAAAACTAAATAGATCAAAAAAGAAAGTGAATGAGAAATGAAGAAACAAATATGGGGACCAATTAAAGATGTATTACTTTTCATAATACGCATCCAAGGAAACCTGCAGTGATGTGACAAACTTCCAGTGATATGTCCTAACTAAAAAGAATATTGGATAGCAAATTAAATTGTATAAGGAGTTTAATGTGTTTTTAAAACATTGAATCAATATTAAGTGCACAACAATCTTTCAGCAAAAATCAAAAAAACTTTTGCCCTCTTGGTTTTCTCTCTTTGAAGTACTCTCGGTGCAGAGCCCTTTGAGGCCTGTTTAGAGCCAGTGAGCGACATTTGACTACAGCAGTAGTGATGATTGGGAAAGCCGTAACATCACTGCTTACAATAAGCAGGTGAAAAAGGATTTGAGTTAGAGAGACAGGGAATTGGGAGCTTGCGGGTGGAAAGACCTACTAAGGTCGATTTAACCCTTCTGCTTCTAGAGGCAGGAAATCCTTTCATTGCAAATCATAACACCAGAAACTCAACAGATAAACAAGGCTCTCTTCATTCTCTCTGGGGCAAATACTTGTTATAAAAACAAATCCATATGCTTAGCATCAAATGGAAGTCACATATGAAAATAATTACTTGCAAAGTGATGTCATCCTCACAAAATGGCTTCCAGCTGTGTCCTTTATTTATCTTTCCATTTCCAGATTTTCCCGTTAGGACAATGAAGCCTGCCATCATGATGGCCATACCAAATATATATATATATATATAGAGAGAGAGAGAGAGAGAGAATATATATATATATGCAAACTCTTTTATTAAACAAATCAATGGAATCCCTGATGAAGTTTTTGGGTTTGTTTTTCTTTAACTACAGTATCTATATGTGATCATCATGCTTTGGTTTATTCATTCAGCGGAGCACTTAAGAGTGGGCCAGGTCATACCTATGCTAGGCTTTATGAACACAAAGTTAAATCAATAGACTGAAGGTGCTTACCATGCAGTGAAGGAGTTGGGTGTGGAAATCAGTTAGCACTGTGCGTTACCAGAGGGTTGTGCTCCAGGTGAGTGGAAGAAGAGTTCTCTCAGTCAGACCAGAGCAGTGCTCCTCTGCTCACCCTGCCTCACACAGAACTCTACCTTTTGAGTGTGTGCATATTAACAACACAGTTCAGTAAAATATATTCACGTTGTGAAACAGATCTCCAGAATTTTTTCATCTTGTAAAACAAACTGTACACCCATTGAACAACTCACCTTTGGCCTATCCCACCCAGCCCCTGGCCGCTACCATTCTATTTTCTGCTTAGTCAATGAGTGTGACTGCCTTATCTAAATGGAATCATACAGTATTTGTCTTTTTGTGATTGGCTTATTTCACTTAACACAATGTCCTCAGGGTTCATCCATGTTATAGCATGTGGCAGGATTTTCTTCCTCTTAAAGGCCAAATAATATTCCATTGTTTGTGTATACTACATTTTGCATATCCATTAATGGAGCACGTTCTGCGTTTTTGAAACAAGTATTTTGTAACTCCATAAATGTATTTTAGTTAATGCTTAACTAGAAGACAAATGAAATAGGGAGATGCTTTCACCAATTGTAGAATTACCATAAATACAGTTAAAAATGCAGTGATGGAAGAGTATTGAGTTAGTCTATACTCAAATTCCATAAAAAGTGCTTCCATTAGTGATGTGATTTTTCTGAAATAGTGGACAACCCTTGGTCAGTCCCAATCAAAATAGAGTATCATATACATGATTACTTATTCCTAGAAAAGTTAACACCATTACAAAATATTTTGTGGCCCTAGCTGGTTTAGCTCAGTGGATAGAGTGTCAGCCTGCTGACTGAAGGGTCCCGGGTTTGATTCCAATCAAGGGCACATGCTTGGGTTGTCATCCCAGTCCTCAGTAGGAGGCATGCAGGAGGCAGCTGATCAAAATTCTCATCATTGATGTTTCTATCTCTCTCCCTTTCTGAAATAAATATATATATATTTTTTAATATATATTTTGTGTTTATATATAAGAATTGGGTTGTAGGCTTGGGTTATTACAAATGCTAACCTGTTTGCTTGGAAGTGAAATTATGTGTTTCTGTATGGGAATATTTATTATCAGTTCTCTCTTTCTAATGATTTTACAACAGGATATTGAAGAGACGATGAACACTGCTTTGAATGAACTCCGAGAATTGGAGAGACAGAGTACAGCAAAGCACGCCCCTGATGTGGTTCTGGATACCTTAGAACAAGTGAAAAACTCTCCTACCCCCGCCACTTCCACGGAATCTCTCAGCCCTTTGCACAATGTTGCCCTCAGGAGCTCAGAGCCTCAGATTCGACGAAGCACTAGTTCCTCCAGTGACACGATGAGTACTTTCAAACCTATGGTGGCCCCCAGAATGGGCGTGCAGCTAAAGCCTCCAGCCCTAAGGCCAAAACCTGCTGTTCTTCCAAAAACAAACCCCACCATAGGACCTGCACCTCCCTCCCAGGGTCCTACAGACAAGTCATGCACAATGTGAAAACCACTGGGCAAGGGGAGATGATTAAAAAAGAAGAAAATGGATTAGTGACAAGTCACAATCCATAACGTTCCTTAGTTTTTGTGCTTAGAACTGGAGATCTTCTGGCTTTCCTATGTTCTCGAACGTAACGTCTGAGATTAGCTAAATTAACATGGGCATTTGTATTTTATAGTTTCTTTTTTTTAAATAACTGGACATATGTCATTTTAAAGACAATAGATTCACTTAGACTTACTTGAAAATTCAATGCTGCACCATTTGTAACGAAGGCAACACCACTCCGCTCTCCGCATTGTATAGCGCTTCAGGTGTAGAGCAACCTGGGTGACTCAGAACTGCCTGGGTCCCAAAGCATTAGAATCTGAGTTCCAGGCTTTGGAGAATAACCAGTGTTGGTCTGTGGCACTTGAGATAATGTCCAAAGGGTGGTGATGGCATTGTTTGGGAGCTGACAGTGAGCACCTGTGGTTCTATGTAGGGGGACAGGGTTTGGCTCATGCTAAGGACTTTCAGGTGTCAGTGGGATGGACATTTTTAGTGGGACCTTCAACTCACGGCCTGAATGATTGGATGATTGTCTCTTTCATAGTAAGTCATTTCCCTGGGTCTGGGTTAAAGACTCAGCGGAAGAGGGTAGAGCCTCTATAGTTACTGCTTGACCTGAAACCTGGGAGAGGGGAGAGACAGTTCTCCAGAGTTATTGATGTGACTCCTTCCACGAGCCTGACCAGGCCCCAGAAGATTTCCAGCTCCATCCTTCACATTCACAAAGGACCAGAGCTGTCTAGTCTTCAAGACTTTCTGGTTACACTACTCCACAAACTACTTCCAAGATCTGTTGTTCAGTTACTGCCTGGAAAATATTCCCAGCTCCCCTGAATCCCTGGGTTCTCCTTTCTGGAAATGGAGAAAGCAAGCTGCACACCAGTGCTTGGTTCACTCAGCCTTCTCTTCTCCAGACCAAATGACCTTGTTCCTTTAAACATGCTGCAGAGAACAGACTATCCTGAATTGAATCCCTACCTTTCCTCTCCTTGTGTCTCTTTGAGCCAACCTAGAACTGGCCACGGTACTGGAGTAAGCACCGTGCTGGCACGGTGAAAGAATTTCCTCATGGTTCCAGGACCACTTCCTCCCGATTTTATACCCTGGAACCAGGACTTTTTTTTTTTCCTTTTCCTTTCTCATATCGTCTCTACATAATTCCCATAGGCACCTAGCTCCATGAGGGGCCCTCTGACAATTTTCCTTTAGCCCATTTTTTGCTATAGTTCCCTCTATCTTAAAACAGTTGCTTTGAATTAATTTGCTTTTACAAAGGTACAAATCACCACTCCCCCACCAGCAGCAACTTATATCATCCCTAAGCCTATGAGCATTTTATCTATTCTATCAATGAACTTACTGATGAGGAGACCTGTTGTTTTTTTTATGATAAATGGCCAGAACTCACGCCTCTGGACCACCATTGATTTCCTTCTAAGTGTGGTTTCAAACTGGTAGCCAATCGCATGCCCACCTAAGAAGTACACAGTATGGACTTCATCAGCCTACTGGTGACTGCATCGTGCAGGAAAGAATAAGGATCGTGCAGGAAAGAATAAGGATCTGAACTAAAATCAAGATCGTGACTGAGCTCTGCCTCAGTTTGCCAGTCTAATCATTCTAATGCAAACAGATTAAATTAATGAGATACTTTCCTTTCAAAGTCACACTCTGGTTGCTTGCCTACAGCTTAATTTCACGATTGTTTTGAATAGTGAATTTTTTTTCCAAGTATTTCCAAGAATGATAAGCTTTTAAACCTTTTCATTTTCAAAATCATCTGGGTTTTTTTTTGGGGGGGTGGAGGTGGAAGGCCCGTTTTGAAAAAGAGTCCCAGCTCAGCATCTTATCCAACCCCTCCCCATTTCTCTTGCACTTTCGTGGTCCTTCAGCACCTTGGACACATGGAGACAGCCAGAACAACCCTTTGAATAGCATTAACCCTTTTAAACAATCTTCCTGAACCCCCAAAGCAATTTAAAATTTCCTAAATAGTCTCCCAGTTCTTTCTGGATTCCACTTTGGTTGCTGATTCTCTGTCGCTCTCTGGGGAAACAAGCAAAGAATAAAGGGAAGGTGGGAGAAATAGAGGAAGGAGGGGAAATGTTAATTTTTTAAAAAAATAAAAAGAATTCTTAAAAACCATTTTTCATCTTTGGTGGAAGTGCAAGACGTTAACAAAAGGCATCAAAGGGTGTTTGGATTTATTATTTGGTAGGAGGAGAGGGGCCTCTCTTATAAGCTTTAACTATAGCTTTTCAGATCTTACTCCAAGCTCCATTCTCCAGACTTTCTTCTCTTGTGATTCTCCCATGTCTCGTTGTTTGCACCTGTAAGAAATGAGGATCACCCTTCTGCCGTTGGCTACCTGGGATAGCAGAGGACATGCTGCTCTGGACCCTCAGAGCCTCCCAGGCTGTGCCTTCCAGGAAAAGGCTCCTAACACTATCCCATCCCTTCCTTACTCTGTCTCTTCTCCCCCTAAATCCCTGCTGTCACCCTGGGGCACTTTTTCCCCCAATTCCCAGGGAAGAATGTGACTCAGAGTGAGTAAGAACTCAATAGGAACTCACCTATCCTTACTTTGTTCAGTAAAAGTTTTCAGATTCCAGGGGTAAGACACGGTGGCCACCACAACCAACACCCAGTAAGCACATTAAAAGCTTCAGCAGCGAGAATACACTTGGTACAGGCCTGCCTTACAGCCTCAGGGTAGCACACAGTGAGGAGGTGGAAGGCACAGGAATGAGGAAAGAAGAAAGGAAATGAGTCCTGAGATGGTTTGCCTGCAGTTTCAAGGATCGTAGTCCTGGAGTGCAATTTGGGAAGAGTGTTGTCTTGATGAAAGGGGGATAATGGTTCTACAAAGATTACTGACTCCACTTACACAAGACTATGCATCCTCAGCTGATATCACTGTATGTTCATGTCCCCTCCATGGAACTCACCCAACTAGATTTACCAAGTTGGCCTTCGGTTTGGGTCAGGGTGTGGATTAGCATAGAGAGAAAGGTACTTAGTACATATTTCTAGTGAGTGCTCTAAATTATTTCAACATGTTTAATGGCCCTTTGTAGAGCTCCATGTTCATGTTCAATGTCACAATTTCAATTGCATGTTTTCTCACCTATGATCTGACTTTGGTGTCCCTTGAGCCTCCATAAAATCATTTACAACTGTGCCCCATTGAACCTACTGCAATGAGCGTGAAAGTTATCAATGGATATAGAGCCCCACGGGTCAGACTGTATCAGTTCTGTTTTCTGTCTTTGTACTTTTGCCATTTCCAAAAATGGGCTTATAATTTAATCAAGAAGACGAAGGAAGTGGGGAGAGTACTGGTCTCCTGAGTTTTGGGGAGTGACACAGCCTCTGAGGTCTACAAACTGAAGAAACTTGAATCTGATCATTACAGCCTCAAATAAAAATTAAGAGCCTATAGGTCCATTGAGGGTGTAGAAGACTTCAAATTTGGGGTGACACAGTGGCGAGAGGCCATGAATGCAGGGAATGCACTTGGGACTGAGTCTTGCTCTGAGTTACCAGAGGCCCCCAGCCATGCGCGGCTTTAAAGTGAAGGCTCTATCCATGTGTAAATAGAGCTCCTATGGAGTCACCCTCTGAACTGAAAACCTCACCACCAGCTGGGCTGGGGGGTGAGGCTGGGTGCAGGGTGGTTGGCACAGCTTTGTTCAGATCCATAAAACAAACTGGAAACAGAGCTTTCACTTACCCTAGTATACTTTTTAAAAAATAGTCTTCGTGGTATAATCAAGATGGGTACTGTATCTTTACGTAGGGAATTTTGTATGTTTAAATAATTGTACTGGGTTCCATAATGCTTATAGAAACTGTTTAGTAAAAGAAAATATATAAACTGTGTATTTGTGAATGCCCCCTTAGTGCATTCATCCAAATTCAGTGTGTCGTGTGACGGTTATTATAGCTGTTTATAGTCAGTGGCTGTGGAACAGGAGAGACTGCTATTTACCTAGGGGCTCAAGGGTAGCTCCTGCCCACTTAATGAAATCAGTGTTGTCCTTTCCTGTCCATTTGATCAATTGCAGTACTGGTAGCTTCCTGCTTGTGACTGTTACCTAATTGTGTCAATGTACATCTGTAGTATGTACATGTGAAAGTGCCTTTCTATTTTAGGAGTTTTAGCCTGGCTCTTTACTGTTGCCCCAGCCTCCTCCCCTTCTTCTCCCCCACCCTCTACCGTCCCCCACCTCCTCCAATTTTTTACTGCCTACTTGAGTGTTGAAACTTCCTCCACTCTCTCCCAGCTCCTCATCCCCACCTTCCTGTACCTCGAGCGCTCAGTATTGTCCCCTCTTGCATCCTTGTCATCAGACTCTCGTTTTCCTTGTGACTGTGACTGTGCCTTCCCCACAGTAACTCTCCCTGCAGCCTCCCTTCCCACCCTTCCCTCTCCACACCCGTGCCACTGGCCACCAACACCCTCCTGTTAGCCTTTGCTCTCTGTGCTGCCTCTTGTCCTTACATTCCCTTGGCTCTGAGGTGAAAATGAAGGGGGATGCTTTTACAGGTCTGGGAGAAAAAAAAAATGTTTTGTTGTTCTGTTGTGACAATGCACTTTTATGTATAGTACTGTACATTTTGGCATGTACCATTCCAGGCTTCCGTATACAGTCAGGTCTGTTCTTCACAGTGTATCTTTATAATAAATAAGATAGTTCTGGCTGCCTTTGTCTGCTTCTGATTTGGTATGATTCTCCGTGGTGTTTTCATTCATTTCCTTTTTTTTTTCTTTTTTCTTTTATTTCCTAATCACTGTTGACCCCCCAGAGAGCTGAGTTGCATTAAATAATGTGAAACTACCTTTTTTTTTTAAGTTATCTCTTTTCATTTTTGTTTGTGATTTTGAAATGAGGCTTTTTGAGGGAATTTTCCACTGCAGGAGTCCCAAGTACTCAAGGTAGAAGGCAGAAAATTCCTTTTCCCTGCCTTCCTCATGTTCTTCCAGGGTTGGCTGGTATAAGAACAGTGGGAATTCTTGGGTGTGTGTCTGCTTGTCAACTCCCACTGTTTTCTGCCTTCTACCTTGGGTACTTGGGACTCCTGCACTGGAGGTACCCTCCACTTTCCAAAAGCTTTATGCACAGATCCATGACCATGAGGCCAGGTTTTGAGAGTTACAGTTGGAGAGACTTCTGTGTAGATGGGAAAAGGGATTGGGAGAGCCTTAATGCAGAGGCTGAGAGCACAGTCCTAAGCACTCATCAGCTGGAAGTCTTTTTTTAAGCTTTTTTTTATGTGCCGATTTTACTTTTTTATTCCTTATTTTCTTTCCTACCATGATCCCCTCCTCCATCTCCACACTGTTGTCCTTGAGTTCTCTCTCTTTATTTTTTCTTTTTTGCTCAATCCCTCCAGCTGCCTTGAATTTTTTTTTTTAAGGACGCTGGCATAGAAAACCTTTTCAAGCTGATCTTTAAGTTTCATTTGAATAAATTGAAATGCAGTCCTTAGGTATACACTATGTTTAGAATTCCCCCATGTATTGATATTGGTTCTTTTTTTTTTTTCTCAAACTAAAAAAAAACTAACTCTTGAAAGACTTAGCAATACATCATAAATGGTTTTATAAAACTGTATCAGCAATGTGCTGGATTGAATATTGATAAGAATTATGGAGTAAAAAATAACATGTAAATCAAGGAGGCGGGAAACTTTATTGATGTTAAAATACATACAGGAAAATACACAAATCATTGGTACAACAGTTTTCACAACGTAAAACAGTAATATATCCACCATCTGGATCAAAAAATGACACATTATCGGCATCTCAGAAGCTAGGCTTGTGCCTCTCCCAAGTTCATCAATATCTTGATGAATAACAGGTTGGGTTTCCCCTGTCGTTATAACTTTTTTTTTTATTGATTGATTTGAAAAAGAGAGAGAGAGAGACATTGATTTGTTGTTCCACTAATTTATGCATTCGGTGATTGATTCTTATATGTGTCCTGATGGGATGGAACCAGCAACCTTTGTATTAATGGAAGGATGCTCTAACCAACTGAGCTACTGGCGAAGACCTCATTATAACCTGTTTATAAATAGACTCACAGTATGTTGATATGCGTCAGTTTCTTTTGTTGAATTTTATGCCTGAGAATCGTCCATCTGATATATAAGTAGGGTTTTTTTTTCCACTTTCACTGCTATATAGAATTTCATTACACTAGCACGCTTGGTGTTATATTTATTTTAGCATTCCTAATTAATCTTTGGGTATGATATGCAGAAATCTTTCAATGTGAACAAGTAAATGAGCAAAAAGTAAAATAAAACCCACCTCTTAAAGGACATGTTTTCCCAAAACATGATGATGGAATGACTTTGAACTAAGCCACTGACTGGAAGGCCTACCTGAAAGCAGGTGGGACCAGAAAAAATGGATTTCAGGGCTGCCACACAGTAACAAGTGTACCTACATCCCTCCCTCCTGAATTAGAGTCCATGTGCGTGTGTCTGTCTGGAAGAACATGAGGAAGGCAGGGAAAAGGAATTTTCTGCCTTCTACTTTGGGTGCTTGGGACTCCTGCAGTGGAAAATTCCCCAAGCTTGATCTAAAGTCCCAAAAAGGTCCTGGGAGCCAAAACCCAGCAAATTCCATCCCACAAGCCATATCTCCCCATT
The DNA here is from genome assembly GCA_011751065.1 of Lasiurus cinereus. Classification (NCBI taxonomy): domain Eukaryota; kingdom Metazoa; phylum Chordata; class Mammalia; order Chiroptera; family Vespertilionidae; genus Lasiurus; species Lasiurus cinereus. The sequence goes on from JAAGEH010000304.1 coordinate 7,127,753, forward strand.
TGGGTTTTGAAAAATATGGTCAATGTATCTTTGGGAAATAATCATGGTGAGGTTTATCATTCTCCTGTAGCCTTTTTATCTCTTCCTACATAGTAGATACAAATGTGCCTTCTGCAATAATAAAAATAAATAAAAGAAACAGCCAGACCTGGCCAGTGTGGCTCAGTGCTTGAGCATCAACCATGAGGTCATGGTTCAATTCCAGCTTCAGGCTTGATCCCCAGTGGGGGAGTGTGCAGGAGGCAGCCAATCAATGCTTCTCTCTCATCATTAATGTTCCTATCTCTCTTTTCCTCTCCCTCCCTGAAATCAATAAAAATTTATTTAAAAAAAGAAACAGCCAGTTTATCAAGTTTACTTCTTCACAGGAGTTACTGCAGAGCTGGGACTTGGCTGAATATCAAGGGATACATATGTGTGCACACCCATTGATGTTACCTCTCTTATTCCCTTTAACATGTGCATTTATGTTTTCTTTTATGCCCTTTGTTGTCATTTAGAGAGCTATTGGGAGGCAGCAGAGAGGTAAATGTCTGTCTGCAAATCACCACCTTTAAACTTTAAGGTTCCTCCTTTAGCCTCCTAACAAAATCCTTCCTAGGTGAATCAGCTAGAGTTGGTTTCTGTTGCTTGTAACTGAAAGCCGTACCTGGTGTACACACTGAGAGAATTTCTTCCTAAGACAGGTATCCCCCACTTTCCAAAAGCTTATGTTACACCACTTCAGTGGCTAGAGCGTTGGCCTGTGGACCAAAGGGTCCTAGGTTTGAATCTGGTGAAGGCACATACCTCGGTTGCAGGCTCCTCCTCCGCCCATTCTCTGGTCGGGGGTCTCATGCAGGAGGCAACCAAGTGATGTGTTTCTCCCACAGTATGTCTATCGCTCTCACTTCTACTCTCTCTAAAAGTCAATGGAAAAATATCCTTGGATATTTTTAAACAAAATAGTAAAAAAATAAATAAATAAAGATGATCAAAAATGAGGAAAACTTGTTTCGCATGGTGTGAAGCAAAATACATGGCCGCAAGCGCTTATTGAATAAATAGAACACCTGGCCAAAATGAATAAGTAAAATAACCATAATAGTTCATAAATTTTGACTTGGAAAAATAAAAAGTTACAATACAGCTTGTTGGAAATGAGTGCATGTTAATAAAGAAAAGATGGTAAGTCCCCAGTGGCCTATGTGGGAAAAAAGAGGTTCAAATGTATCTGATTATGTGCCCAAAGAAAATCACCAGTGGGCTCTCGGAATAATTTGCATTAAATAAATTATATTTCAGGAATTCATATGTAGGTCAAATGCAGGCCACGAGTTTCAAAAGTCTACTGGAATTGAAAAATATATTTAGAATGAAGATACTATAATTGAGTTTTGACAATTCAGTATGATAGGAAAAGTTTCTATAAAATAATTACCAGGAAGGTCTAGATGTGAAAATATTGGCCACAATGAAGAGAGAAGGCAATGGTTAAGCCACCCAATTTGATGGTGCAATTGATCCTTATTGCACTCTTAGAATTAAATTGCCTGAGTCCAAACCCCCAACTGCCAGTCACAGTAGAATTTCCAAAGGCCCATCGATGCCCTTCCAGCTTCTCCTTCCTCCCTTAGAGGTTCCTTCTTGTTTTAAGTATCTTGGGGGCTACAGAAGTTGTCTGGCTCCATCCAGTATCAATGCACAGTGTGGCAGAGAAGCCACTACAGCTGAGTAGCTGCTAGCCTTTGAGAGTTATGCCCAACACACAGCACTGAATGAAGTCTCTGCTCTCAGAGCAGACCCAGGGCAGAGACAGCAGTGTCTCGCCAAGTAGCAAATCTAAAATGGGCAGCACTGACACCAACAGAGGCACTTGGCACTTGACTGAGATGTCCCAACAATTGAGGGGTAAGTCAGCATTTCAGTAAAAATGCATATCCCATAACTGGGTCTGGTACCTTTCCCCTTGGCATTGATTTGGTGATGATTAATTGCTATTTTGTTCAACTGTCAGGACAGAAGAAATTATTCTCTTATTTCTGTCTATTCCCAGGGAAAGTCCTAGAGAGTTCAGAGTTTACTTAAAATGCAATGTTCTTTGAAATTATGCAAAAGCTATATTAAGTTAACATTAACTTTTCTACCAGTATTTGACTCTTTGTTGTTATATCACGGCTATGGAAACCAAAGGGAAGAACTATGTATGATCAAGTCAAAATCAGCTCCCCACAAACTGAAGAATTTGTATCATATTTCCAAGCTAGGGAACCTAAGACCCAGGGAATAAATGATAAAAACATCTGGATGCAGCTGGAGATAAGATCGAAGTCAGAATGGTTCTAGGCCTTCACTACAGGCATCCTTTTCCTTTATTTTTAACGTGCATGATATGGACCTGTGGTGTAACTTAGCTCTTAGCACCTCCCCAAGTCTACTTGCCTTCTATCCCCTGGGCATCTACAGTTTTCTTAGATCTTTGCTGAGAAGAGGCTTTAAGGATGGATGTTTATGTTGCACTTAGCATTCAGTCTGCTCTGTTGAGGCAATTAAAGACTTTTTTTAAGCCATCAATAATCTTCTAAAATGGACAGCACATCACCTCATTCCCCACTTAAACCCCCTATGATGATTTCCCATGCCACTTGGAATAAAATCTAAACTCCCAACCTGAGTCAACATGATCTGGCTTCTGCTAAACCCTTCTACCCCCTCTTGTTCTGTCCCCCTCATGATACACCCCCCATATTGGCAGTTTTGTGTCCCTCCAACATGCTGAGCTGGTTTCTACCTCAGACCTTTATTCTAGCTCCCGAGTGATCTTCCCTCCGATTTTCACTTAGGTGGCCCCTTTCTGATATTCAGCTCTGCAGAGTTAACACCCTGGATACAGGCTGAGTGAGTGCAGGGCAATTTGGGGACAGTGACCCGAATTACAAATACATATTCCCTTGGGCCCAGTAATCCCACCTCTACAAAGTTATCCTTCAGATGCATTCACATGCAGGGAAATGATATATGCATCGAGTTATCCATTACAATATCTGGAATAACAAAAGCAGACAAACTCAATGTTTATCAAGAGGGGGCAGGTTAAATAAATTATAGAACATTCATACACTGGACTATTACTTTGCAGCTATACAAAAGAAAGGGGAAGATCTCCAAGTCCTCACATGGGAACTCTCCAAGATATACAATTATGTAAAAAGCAAAGTGCAAAGCAGTGCATGTGGTATTCTACCATCTGTGTAAGGAGGGCTTAAAATAAGAATGTATGCTTCTATTTGCTTGTTTATATCAAGAAATTCTGGAAGGGCACACAAAAAAGCAAAACTATTTACAGAGGTTTCCTAGGCAGATGTGGTGAATAGGGGCCTGAGATGGAAAGGAGACTTTTGGGGAGTACTTTTTAATACATTTTTGTGTCTGATTCATGTGACTATATTACCTTTTTAAAGTTAAATACATGTAAAATTGCAGGAAAATAAAATAGCACTTTCCCCTTTATTACATTTCACTTCTTTATTTTCTTCATATAGCATTTACCACTATGTAACAGAATATGAAAATGGAAGCTCTGCTGACGGACCAAACATCATATTCTAATATACGAAACCAAATCAACATGCAAATTTTCAAAGGATTTTCACTAGAAGCTGGCAAATACCTCCCTCTCCTCCAGTGATGTAGAGACTTTAGATATTAGGAGAATAATTTATGAAGAGGATTTCTGGAGAGAAATCCAGAAAAAGTGTGTGTGCTATGAGCTCCCCTCCAAGAAGAGAGGAGGTGCCTGGTCCTCACCTCAATTCTAGTGAGAAGGGCATCAATGGGAACCCCCCCCACACACACACACACACAAAAGTTTGATATATGTCCCCTGCAGTTGAGGGATACAATGAAGTGGGTTGACTTCCTTGTGAAATCTTTAGGGGGAGGCATAGCCAGTTTGGGTAGGTGCTGATGGAGGCAGTGACAAGGTGGTGGCAGCAGGGCCAGCTGTACTCCCAGAGTCTGGCAGGACCAGCGATGCAGGGTGTGGGCCAAGCTCTGTGCAAAAGCGGAGGCTGAGCTTGTGTCATCTGATGTCTTGGTCCCAGGATTGCCTGGAGGCAAGAGCAGAACCTTGAAAACATAGAGCTGGATTCCTAAGTGCTGAGGAAGCAGTAAACAAACAGCCAGAAGAGAGCTCCCAGCTGGAGTTGGGAAGGAGAATGCTAAGTTGCATTAAATTTTAAGTTTATGTTATTTGTGTCATGGGACTTGAAATGATAAATGCCTGAATCAAGGATGTGTTTATAACTTGAAGTGGCCATAGGATTTTTATTGCCTAATTGTGGCTAGTGTAAGTGCCATGAGAGAGGAAAGCAGGGCAGAGAGTGGCAAGAGATACTGCTCTGAGTTGGGGATGGCGGAAAGCCTCTTCGAACAAAGACTTAGTGAGGTGAGAAAACAAACCACACTGCCATCTAAGCTCTTGCTAAGAACTTCCTAAGCAGAGAGAGCAGGGACAGAGGCCCTGAGTGGGGAACATGCTTGAAATGTTTGAGAAACAGCGAGAAACCCAGCGTTGACTGGAGCAGAGTGAAAAGGCGAAGAATAGAGGACAGCAAGCAGGGCAGTGAGCCCAGGGCCAACTCATGCAGAGCTTGTATTCCATAGTGAGGAGTGCGCATATTTTCTCCGAGGGTGGAGAGATTTGTAGATGGGAGTTGACATACCTGAGTTGAATGTGTAAATGGTAGAAGGACCTAATCCTGCCCACTCAACTTTTTTATTCCTCTCACAAGATCAAATGATTTGAGGGCAGGCACATGGCCCAAAACGGGCAAAGTTAGGATCAATCTTGGAGCATGTGTTTTACTTATGGAAAATCGTTTCTCTCTTTTCCTTGAAGTGACTAAGCCAATCAGATGTAAGCCTGGAACTGTGGGGGCCATCATCAGAGAGCCTGCTGGGAACAGTGCCAACAGAGTGGAAAGAGACGTCGGAAAAAAAGAAAAAGTGACACTCACCAAAATTTGATGGCACTGTATGAGCCCTTGAATGCTGAAAAGCCTAAAACTAAATACTGTATAACCCTGGATTTACCAGGTTCATAAGCCAATACCTTTCCTTTCTTTTAACGCAAGGTAGTTTCAGCTGGGTTTCTATCTCTAGCAAGAATTCAGAATACTAGAGACACCAAATTATTAATAGTAACTATCTTTGGATGGTAAGATTATACATGATTGCTTGTTTTCCCTTTCTGTTTATATGTGTTTTATTTTTTTTTTTTTTAGTATTGATGGCAATTTACTCATTTTGCAATAAAAGAAAAATTAAAGTATTATTTTAATACTAGAGGTCCAGTACATTAAATTCATGCACTCAGATAGCGGGATCCCTCAGCTCGACCTGTGCCCTCTCACAGTCTGACAACCCTTGGGGGAAATCTTTAGTGCTATCATGAAGGCGAGAGAGGCTCCTGCTACCGCTACTGTGCTCGCCAGCCATGAGCCCGGCTCAGGCCTTGTGGCTGAGCGGCGCTTCCCCTGTGGGAGTGCACTGACCACCATGGAGCAGCACTTGTGTGGGTGTCTGCCCCCTAGTGGTCAGTGTGTGTCATAGGAACTGGTCATTCCACTGTTCGGTCAATTTGCATGTTAGCCTTTTATTATATGGGATATAGAGGGGAGAGATAGAATGTCATTGAGGTTGGAAAACCACCAGATGCCTAGTCAATCTAAGAAAGGGCTTTGGACCCTCGGCACTCTCCAATCCCTTCTCCACTTTGAGCATTTGGGCTTCCCCATGTTACTTGCATAATCCTATCTAATAAAAGAGTAATATGTAAATTGACCACACTCACAAGCCACGCCCACCAGCCATGCCCACCAGCCAATCAGGAGTGAGTATGCAAATTAACCCAACCAAGATGGCTACAGCCACAAGAGGGCAGGAGGGAAGCTTAGGTTTCCCCTGGCGATGGAGTAAGCCAAGGTTTCCGCATACACTGGCTGGCCCAGGCCTCTGCTTAAGGCAACAAAGTTTCAATGGCTGCCACCACAGAGCGAACAGAAGGCTTGGCTACAAAGTTTCAATTGTAGAAAATAAATAAATACCAGATACCAGGGCCTTCGCTTGGGTCACCGGGGGTCGTGGCCAGCCTGCAAACCACCACAGGCTCCTCACCCAGGCCACCCCACATCCCAAGGGAACACCACCCACCCTGATCTGAGACACCCTTCAGAGTAAACCAACTGGCTGCCACCCATGCACCAGGCCTCTATCCTATCTAATAAAAGAGTAATATGCAGATAGACCATCACTCCAACACACAAGATGGCTTCCCCCATGTGGTCAAAAGTCCTATCCCCATGTGGATACAAGATGGCCATCACAAGCAGGGGAGGGCAGTTGGGAGGGACCAGACCTGCAAGGGAGGGCAGTTGGGGGTGATCAGGTCCATAGGGGAGGGCAATTAGGGGCAAACATGCTGGCAAGGGAGCAGTTAGGCATCAATCAGGCCGGCAGGGGAGTGGTTAGGAGGTGATCAAGCTGGCAGGCAGAAGCAGTTAGGGGCAATCAGAAAGGCAGGCAGGTGAGCAGTGGGAAGTCAGCAGTCCTGGGTTGTGAGAAGGATGTCCAACTGCCCGTTTAGACCTGATCCAGGTCGGGCCTAAATGGGCAGTTGGACATCCCTCAAGGGGTCCCAAATTAGAGAGAGAGCAGACTGGGCTGAAGGACACCCCTCCCATGCACAAATTGTGTGCACCGGGCCTCTAGTTTACTTATAAAATCCAGAGATAGAAGAATTAATGATTTCCAAAGTCTCTGTCAGAACTGTGATTTTCAGAACGACCTGTATTCTTGCATGGTTATTATTGTTTCTAACTCAAGCTAATGTTGGTGCTGTACTTTCTTTGCAAGAGAAAAGCATGGAACATAAGAGATTCTTTTTTCATTCCAGTAAACACTTTCCTCCCAACTTCAGTTACTTAATGTCATTTGGACCACAGACTGACTCAAGATCACCTGGATATTTGTGTATAATACAAACTCAGGCTCCACCCAAAACACCAATAGGTCTGGAATGGGGTCCAGGAACCTGCATTTTATAAACTCTCTAGGGAATTTTCCTGCACAATAGAGCTCAAAATCATTTTCATAAGTAACATGTAAAAAATTCTATAGTAACAAACTTTCAATATAAAAAACACCAAAAAGCTTTTTCCTCAGAGTTCATGTTCATATACCAAAAGTAGTCACAAAAATCGAGAGGTCCATAAAGTCAGATTTATTCCAATATATTATATCTAAATTCCCTAATCAACCCCAAATTGAGCCAACTGGTTAATATAACCACTCCCACTTTTTGGGAGCCTCAAAAAAAAAAAAATGAGCAGCTAAATTAGTTTATTGGGAACAGTCAAGAAAAAGGTTCATCACATCTATGAAACATGTGAACAACATATGTTTCCCATCGATGACCCATATGGTAGACTCTAAGCAAAGAGGAATGAAAGCTCCATCTGCATCAGGAGGGAGAAAGAGCCAGGCTTGCTCCTTTCCATGGCACCTCAGAACAAGTCGACTGCCTCGAGATGAAGCCGAGCATCTCTTCCCCTGCCTCCGGCTGTCAGAAACCTATTGAAGGGACAATGAATAAAACTCGGTACCTTATGGGCACAGAAGTTGCTGCTGATGCTCTAGGTCAGTGGTCGGCAAACTCATTAGTCAACAGAGCCAAATATCAACAGTACAACGATTGAAATATCTTTTGGGAGCCAAATTTTTTAAACTTAAATTTCTTCTAACGCCACTTCTTCAAAATAGACTTGCCCGGGCCGTGTATTTTGTGGAAGAGCCACACTCAAGGGGCCAAAGAGCCGCATGTGGCTCGCGAGCTGCAGTTTGCCGACCACGCTAGGTGAAGAATGGAAGGGTTATGTGGTTCGACTCAGTAGTGAAAAGGACCAACAAAGTTCCCCATGAAGCAGGTGTCCTGACCCAGGCCCGTGCCCGCCTGCTACTGAGTCAGGAACATTTCTATTATAGACCATGAGGACTGTGGAAAGAAAGTGCCAGTCTTTTGGAGCTGCATTGTGGATGCCAATCTCAGTGTTCTCAACTTGGTCATTGTGGAAAGAAAAAACAAAAAAAGGGAAGAAAAATATTCCCAGTCTCACTGATACTACTGTGTCTTGTTGCCAGGGCCCAAAAGAGCTAGCAGAATCCACCAACTTCCACTCTCCTGCTCTCTAAAGAAGATGATGTCTGCCAATATGTTGTAAGAAAGCCCCAAACAAAGAAGGTAAGAAAGCTAGGACCAAAGCACCCGAGATTCAAGGTCTTATTTCTCCACTTGTCCTGAAACACAAATGTTGGCGTATGGCTCTGAAGAAACAATGTTACTAAGAAAAATGTGGGAGAGGCCACAGAATATGCTAAACTTTAGGCTAAGAGAATGGAGGAGGCCAAAGAACAACGCCAGGAACAGATCGCCAAGAGACGCAGGCTGTCCTCTCTGAGAGCTTCTACCTCCGAGTCTGAGTCCAAAGTGAGATTTTTCAAGAATAACAAATAAATAAGGACAGACATTAAAAAAACAAAACAAACAAACAGCTAGGCATTGCTGCATCTCAAAAGAATTTGGTCAAATAAGGACATCAGTGAGGAAGAGGTGATAGGGTTGAATGGATACAAGTCTCCTTTATATTATGTGGAATCTGAAGAGTGAAACTCACAGAAGCGGAGGAGAATGGTGATCACCAGGTGGAGGAAATGGGGAGACACTGATCAAGGGTACAAATTTTCAGTTATAAGATGAATAAGTTCTGAGGATCTAATGTACAGCACAGTGGCTATAGTTTAATGTATTACACACTTGAAATTTGCTAAATGAGTAGATATTAAGTGTTTTCACCACAAAAAAACGGGGGACTATGTGATGTGATAGATGTGCTAATTAGCTTGACTTTGGTAATCATTTCACAATGGATCCATATATCAAATCATCACATTGTACATCTTAAATATATATGATTTTTATTTATCAATTTTACCTCAGTAAAGCTGGGGAGAAGGGTCTCCTTTTTCACTTAGAGCCCATTATACTTATTTTTTAATATATTTTTATTGATTTCAGAAAGGAAGGAAAAGGGAGAGAGAGACAGAAACATCAGTGATGAGAGAGAATCTTTGGTTGGCTGCCTCCTGCATGCCTCACACTGGGGATTGAGCCTGCCACCCAAGTATGTGCCCTGACTAGGAATCAAACCCTGACCTCCTGGGTTCATAGGTCCATGCTCAACCACACCAGCCAGGCCCATTATATTTATTTTGACCCTATTTTACTTCATAATTGTACTTCCACATGCCATTACCAAATTTGAGACCACTTTGGAGGAATCCCACTGCATCTGGCAGAAACCCTTTGGGGTGGTGAAAAGAAACCCCGCTTCTGCAGTGTCACTCTTTAATATGAGCCATAGAAGGCTATATAGAGGGTGTTTATTCTCATCACAGAGCTGAAAAGGCTTAAGCATTGTGATCTAAGGATAAGAGAAGATAATATAAATCCTGAACGGTATCATAAGTTTGAAAATGAACCCCTTTTAAAAGTACAATATAGTCAAATTTTAAGAAAAGAAGGAAGTATATGGCTTAATAAATGCACCTCCTTTAAAGAAACTGGTCCCCAAAATTTCCATTTCATCGCCATGACAACTAGTACTCCATCATTGCCATAGTAACCGGCTGAATAGCATTCATCTGAAGAGAAGCTTCCTGATTAGGGGACCAACGGAAGCCATTAGGAGCCACACAACACCGCTCGAAAAGGCTGTTCTGCAATCACGTTGACCTATTTCTAGCCTTCCGATGTATTTCAGTTCTCCAATGTGATTCCCCAAAACCAAGTGTGGATTTTTGGAATAAGACAATTTTAAGAAGTGTGTAATAATTGTTCTTCCACATGTCATTGCTAAGTTTGAGACCATTTGTTTTCTACTTTTCCAGAAGTGTGGGAATATAGGACAGCCACACCCTTCACCAGGCCTTGCAGTTCAATTATGACACCCCTTGTGTTACAGCGACAAGGCACGCTAGCCACATCTAAAACCAGATGGTGATTGCTAGTGACACGTTGTCTTATTTACTTTTTTTTTTTTCAGCAATCCATAACCCCATATCCCACCACCTCCCATATTGGGTTTTCATACTCGGAATATCCCCCTGCACTAGTCAACGCCAGGCCAGACTCCAGACAACTAGACACAGCCCCTACACTCCAGAGCCCACTGGAATTGTTCAAAGTAGCCAACCCTAAGCCTGCGTACCTGCCTTGTCCATTCCTCCCCGGGGAAGCCAAAATAGAGGCTCTTGCCCACATTTTCCGCCTCCCTTCCTCTGCTCTGACCAACCCTGGTGCTTCCCCAAGTGGTCCTGTGTGGCATACTGTGCTTTCTCTGCCTTTTTTTCTTTATTTTTCTTTTGTTATTTTAATACATAGCTATGAGTGAAACCCTCCAACACAGTGGGAAGAGACAATACAGCACCGTTGGTAAGAGCCTGGCTGTTACGTTCAGACTGTGCAGGTTTGAGTCCCAGCTCTGCTATGCAGAGATGCTCCGTTCCTCATGGGGATTATGATTGTATAATCTCAGAGGATTGTTGTGAGATTTCAATGACTTAATGTTTGGCGAGGTGGGGAGTGGGTGGGGGGTATTTTTCTTATGTTGTGCACTGTTTCTTTGCCTCTTGCCCCTAAGTTCTCTTTTCTCCATTCTCCCATCACACTTCCCTTTGGCAATATCAACTGGTTCTCTGCGTCTATGGGACTGTTTTCATTTTGCTTTGTTTATTCATTTGTTTTGTTTTTTAGGATTCTACAGATAAGTGAAATCATATGGTATTTATCTTTCTCTGTCTGACTTATTTCGTTTAGCACAATACCCTCTAGATCCACCCATGTTGTCACAAATAGCAAGATTTTGTTATTTTTTATTGCTGAATTAGAGGCCCATCATACGAAATTCATGCACAGGTACAGTCCCTAGGCCTGGACTGCGACCAGGGCCATCTTACCCAGTGGCCCACAGCCAGCCCTGTCCCCTGCTGCCACCCACCCCAGGTTCCCCATTCGCCATCAGGTGATCAGTACTTGATGGTCAGGAGAAGGGACTGAGAGGTGGTCAGTGTGCCTCATAGTGACTGGTCCAGTGGTCATTCTGGCCATTCTGCCATTAGGGTCAATTTGCATATTACCTTTTTATTATATAGGATAGAGGCCTGGTGCATGGGTGGGGGCCAGCTGGCCTGCCCTGAAGGGGGTCCTGGATTGGGGTGGGGGAAGCCTGCAGGGAAACAGGGCCGTCGGGACAGGGCTACAGGGTTTGCATGCCAGCCTCGACCCCGATCAGGGTGGGGATGGAACTGGACTGGGCAAGGGGCTGAAAGCGGTTTGCAGGCCGGCCACAACCCCAATTGGGGAGGGGGTCCATGCTAAGGATAGGATCAGCCTGGGCGAGGGGACTGGGGTGGTTTGCAGGCCAGCCACCCCTCGGCTTTGTCAGGATGGACATCTGGAAGACGTCTGGTCTAATTAGCATATTACCTTTTTATTAGTATAGATAATATTTATTATATTATATTATATTATATTATATTATTATCCATTCATCTATTGATGGATATCTAGGCTGCTTCCTTATCTTGTCTGTTACTAGCAATATTGCAGTGAATATAGGGGTGCATATGTCTTTTTGAATTAGTGGTTTTGTTTTCTTCATATTAAATACCCAGAAACGGAATTGCTGGATCTTATAGCAGCTCTATTTTTAATTTTTTGAGGCCACTCCACAATGTGTTTCACAGTGGCTGCATAAGTCTGAATTCCCACCAACAAAGCATGAGGGTTCCCCTTTTTCCACATCCTTGCCATCACTTGTTGTTTGTTGATTTATGGATAATAAACATTCTGACAGGTGTGCATTGATATCTCATTGGGGTTGTAATTTGCATTTCCTTGATGATTAGCAATGTTGAACATCTTTCCATATGTCTATTGGCCATCTGTATGTCCTTTTTTTTTTAATATATTTTATTGATTTTTCACAGAGAGGAAGGGAGAGGGATAGAAAGCTAGAAACATTGATGAGAGAGAGACATCAATCAGCCGCCTCCTGCACGCCCCCTACTGAGGATGTGCTCCCAACCAATGTACATGCCCTTGACGGGAATCGAACCTGGGACCCCTCAGTCCGCAAGCCGACGCTCTATCCACTGAGCCAAACTGGTTTCGGCTGTATGTGCTTTTTAGAGAAATACCAATTCAAGTCCTTTGCTCATTTTCAAATTGGATTGATTTGTGTGTGTGTGTGTGTGTGTGTGTGTGTGTGTTAAATTGTAGGAGTTCCGTATATATTTTGGATGTTAATTCCTTATTGGATGTATTATTTGTGAATATCTTCTCCCATTCAGTAGATTGTCTTTTTGTTTTGTTGATGGTTTCCTTCACTGTGAAAACTTTTTTAGTTCCTTTGTTTATTTTTCTTCTGTTGCCTTTGCCAAAAGAGACATATTCAAAAAGATATAGCTAAGAACAATGTCAGAGTCTAAGACCTATGTTTCTTCTTGGAGTTTTATGGTTTGAGTTTTTCATTTAAATCTTTAATCCAATTTGAGTTTATTTTTGTATGTAATGTAAGAAAGTGATCTAATTTTATTTTTTGCATGTTTCTGTCCAGTTTTCCCGATACCACTTATTAGAGACCCTGTCTTTATCTCATTGTATATCTTTGCCTCCTTTGTCTTAGGCTAATTGATCAGGATTTATTTCTAGGCTCTCTGTTCTAGCCATTGATTTATATATGTGTTATCATATTGTTTTTATTATTGTAGCTTCGTAGTATAGTTTGATATCAGTGGGTGTGATACCATCCCCACCCCACACACTTTTTTCTTTCTCAATATTTCTTTGGCTATTCAGGGTCTTTTGTGGTTCCATATAAATTTTAAACTATTTTTTAAATATATTTTATTGATTTTTTTACAGAGAGGAAGGGAGAGGGATAGTTAGAAACATTGATGAGAGACATCGATCAGCCACCTCCTGCATACCCCCTACTGGGGATGTGCCCACAATCAGGATACATGCCCTTGACCAGAATCAAACCTGGGACCTTTCAGTGCACAGGCCGATGCTCTATCCACTGAGCCAAACCGGTTTCAGCGATATAAATTTTAGAATTAGTTGCTCCATTTTCATATGTTTCAAGATAGTTTTTTATTTCCTCTTTGACTTATTGATTGTTTAGTATAATGTTTAGTTTTCACATGTTTGTATTTTTCCAGTTTTATTATTGTAGTTGAGTTCCAGTTTCATGCCATTGGGTCAGAAATGATGCTTGATATGATTTCCATCTTCTTGAATTTATTGAGGCTGGTTTTGTGGCCTAATATGTGATCTATCCTGGAAAATATTCCATTTGCACATGAAAAAAAAAGTGTATTTAGCAATTTGGGGATGAAATGTTCTTAAAATAGTTATTAAATCAATCTGGTGTAATGTGACATTTAAGACCATTATTTCCTCATTAATTTTCTGTTTGGATAATCTAGCCATTGATTTAAGTGGGGTATTAAAATCCCCTGCTATTATTGTAATTACTGTGGATTTCTCTCTTTATGTCCATTAATAATTGCTTTATATATTTAGGTGCTCCTATGTTGAGTGTGTAGATATTTATGATTGTGATATTCTCTTCTTGAATTGACCCCTTTATAATTACATAAAGCCCTTCTTTGTCCATATATATATATATATATATATATATATATTTGTTGTAAAGTCTATTTTCTGTGATAAGAGTATTGCTTCCTCAGATTTCTTTTTACTTATTTTTATATGGACTATCTTTTTCCATGTCTTTACTTTCAGGTGGTATGTGTCTTTTTATTTGAAGTGAGTCTCTTACAAGCAGCATATAGTTGTCATGTTTTTTAATCCATTCAGCCACCCTGTCTTTTTAGTGGAGCATTTAATCCATTTGCATTTAAAGTAATAATTGATGGATATGAACTTATTGCCATTTTGTTCATTGTTTTTAGGTTGTTTTTGTAGTTCTTTTTAGTTCTTTTCATCTTCTATTGATCTCATCCCTTGTAGTTTACTGGTTTTCTTTAGCGTTTTGTTTGGGTTCCTTTGACTTTATTCTTTGTATGTCTTTGTATTTTTTGGTTTGTGGTTACTATGAGGTTTATATATATTGTTCTATATCTATAGGTGTTTAAGTTTGAATATATTTTATAAGGACCACATGTACCATCACCCCAACACTTTATGTTATTGATGTCATGTTTTAATTTTTAGTGTTGTGTGTCTGCTCACTATTCATTGTAGTTTAAATTTAGTTTGATACCTTTTTCTCTTGACATTTGTAGTAGCCTTGTAAATATCTTAAATATTTGGCTTACTGGCAATATATTTTTTCCTGTCTCATATTTCTTACTTCTGGTTATGACCTTTCCTTTTCCACTTTGAGAAGACCCTTTAACATCTATATATATATAAACCCCTAATATGCAAATAGACCAAACAGTGGAACAGCCGGATAACCAAATAACCTGTCACTATGACGTGCACTGACCACCAGGGGGCATGCAGAACATGGCAGGCATCAGCAGCAGGCAGCAAAATACAAAACATGGCAGGCATCAGCTGTGACAGAATGGTGGAGCAGGTGATCAGGGGTGCCAGACCAAGGTGGGGCACTGGTCGCTCTCATCGGGGTGAGCCTCTGGTGGTTACTGAAAATTCTTTGCTCCAGTGTGGTGCAGTCCCACCTGGCCTTTGCACCTGCTGCTAGCACCAGCCCCAGTAACACCCACTGCCGGCACCAGAGCCACTGCTCGCACCCACTGCCAGCCCCCGGCACTGGTCCCTATCACTTGTCACCATCAACGAGTGCAAGCAGTGGCTGCTGGCCCTGATTGCCCTTGAGGCCTTCTCCACCTCCACCTGCTCCTGATGGGCAATCAGGGCATCAGCCGCCGCTTGCACCTACTGCTGGTACCAGCCCAACAATTCTGTGCCATCAGTGGGTGCAAGTGGGTCCTGCGCCATTAGCACATGGGAGGGGTGGTGGTGGGAACGGGGCTGCTGGCAGACAGGGGACTGGAAGCCACAGTGGGAGTGGCCCGATGGGGGTGCAAAGGATGGACCAAGACCGACCCCTATGTCCACTACAGCTTTGGGGCCCACAGTTCCTTTCCAAGTGCACAAATTCATGCACTGGGCCCCTAGTTTTTTTTATAAAGCTGGTTTAGTGGTGAGCCCTTTGAGTTTTTGCTTGTACAGAAAACTCTTTATCTCTCCTTCAAATCTGAATGATAACCTTGCTGGATAAATTATTCTAGGTTATAGGTTCTTTTTTTTTCAGCACTTTAAAGATGTGAAGGAGAAATAAGCTGCTAGCCTTATGGGGTTTCCACTTGCTTTCTTCAGGATTGTCTCTTTAACTTTTGCCATTTTAATTATAATATATCTTGGTATGATGAGTTCATCTTGTTTGGAACTCTGTGCTTCCTGGACCTTGATGTCTGTTTTCTTTCCCAGGTTAGGAAAGTTTTCAACCATTATTTCTTTATACAAAGTTTCTGTTCTTTTCTCTCCTTCTTCTTCTGGTAGCCCTAAAATGTGAATGTTTGAGTGTTTTATGTTATCCCAGAGGTCTCCTAAACTATCATCATTTCTCTAAAAATTCTTTTCCTATTCTGATTGCTTAATTTTCACTAGTCTTTCTTCCAGACCACTAACCCATTCTTTTGTATTAGCTAACTTGGTGTTGATTTCTTCTCATGTATATTTCATTTCATTTCTTGTATTCAGGCTTGCTTGGTTCTCTATTATACTTTCTCTTTGTTGAAGTTTTCCCTAAATTCCTCTATTCCATTCTCATTTCCTTAGGGCTTTATTATGGAGATTTTTTTTCATTCATTTGAGAAAGATATTCTTCTGTCTCTTTATTTTGTTTGACTTTTTGTGTTTTTTTTATATGAATTAGACAAAATAGTTAACTTTGAGAAACTAAGGTGGCAGCATAGGTGAACACCTAAGCTGCTGCCTTGCACAACAATTTCTAAACTACAACTGAAAGACAGAATGGACACCATCCAAAACGACAGGAAAGCTGGCCGAGAAAAAATTTTACAACTAGAAGTAAAGAGAGGGATTCACGAAGACTCAGAGGAGCTGTAAAGCGGTGAGGTGCGGAGACATGCTTGTGGAGTAGGGCACAGGAGGGTTTGGCTGGCTTCCTCTAGCAGGAAGGAGATGGAAAATCCCAACTGCACTGAACCCCAGCTCCAGGCAAGACTCATAGGGGAGTCTAGACTGTTGTGAAAAAGAAGGAGTGACAGAAACTTAGGGGAGCTGCAAAAGATAGAAGTCTGGGGGCTCGCAAAAGTGCACACACAGAGGGCTGACTGCTGATTGTGCCTGGCTTCCTCTAGCGGGAGGAAAACAGAACCTCACAATAGCACTGAGGTCCAGGTCCAACTGCACCGAATCCCAGTTTCGGGCGAGATCCTGGAAACCCAGACTCATACAGGTCCCTAGGGTGCACAGAAACTCAGGGGAACTGGAAAGGCAGAGGTCTGGGAGCAAGTGCACATGCGCAGACACAGCTGATCCTCACAACCAATTGGCTTGCAAGTCAATTCCCCCCAGTGATACCAACAATCAAGAATTAACTACACACAGTCCACAAAGGGGTGCACCAAGAGTGTCCACCTCAGGTAACTGGGGAGGCAGAGCTACTGGGCCACATAGGACACCTAGCACACAAAGCTACTTTACCAACTCAGGGAAGCAGCAAAATATGCAGAGACTAAAGAACAGATCACAAATGAAAGAAATAGAGGAAAACAAACAACTGGATATAGAGTTCAAAACCACGGTTATAAGGTTTTCTAGGAATTTCCTAGAAAAAAATGGATAAATTTAGCAAGATCCAAGAGGAGATGAAAAGGAACCAACTAGAAATTAAGCATACACTGACTGAAATAAAATATATTATACAGAAATCTAACAGCAGACTAGAGGATTGCAAGAATCAAATCAAAGATTTGAAATACAAAGAAGTAAAAAACACTCCACTGGAACAGCAAAAATAAAAAATAAAAAAATGTGAAGATAGTGTAAGGAGCCTCTGGGACAACTTCAGGCATACCAATATCAGAATGATGGGGGTGCCAGAAGAAGAGAGAGAGCAAGATACTGAAAACCTATTTGAAGAAATAATGACTGAAAACTCCCCCCACCTGCTGAAAAAAAAAATAGACTTACAAGTCCAGGAAGCCCACAGAACCCCAAACAAAAGAAATCCAAAGAGGACCACACCAAGACACATCATAATTAAAATACCAAGAGCAAAAGACAAAGAGACAATATTAAAAGAAGCAAGAGAAAAACAGTTAATTACCTTCAGGGGAGCACCCATTCAATTGTTAGCTGATTTCCCAACAGAAACTATATAGGTCAGACAGGAGTGGCAAGAAATGTGATGAATAGCAAGAACCTACAACCAAGATTACTCTACCCAGCAAAGCTATCATTCAGAATTGATGGGCAGATAAAGAGCTTCACAGATAAGAAAAAACTAAAGGAGTTCATCAAGACCAAACCAGTATTATATGAAATGCTGAAAGGTACTCTTTTAGAAGAGGAAGAAGAAAAAGGTAAAAGCCAAAAAATTATGAACAACAAATACATATCTATCAACAAGTGAATCTAAAAATTAAGTGAATTAAAAATTTGATCAACAGAATAAACTGGTGAATATAATAGAATCAGGAGCACAGAAAGGGAGTAGACTGATAATTCTCAGGAGGACAAAAATCATAAAGCATCAAACAGACTGTGAAATTACAGCAGAAAGATTAAAGTTAGGTGAGGTAGATAAGTGATCAATCAAAGGACTTGTATGCATGCATATAAGCATAACCAATGATCACAGACACTGGGGGGTTGGGGTATGCCTGGGAGGGAGGGGG
>JAAGEH010000304.1:7146173-7205427 GCA_011751065.1 Lasiurus cinereus
AATCTTTATTGTTCAGATTTTTACAATTGTTCCTCTTTTCCCCCCATAGCTCCCCTCCACTTAGTTCTCACCCCACCCTCTGCCCTTACCTTCCCCCAAATTGTCCTCATCCATGAGTGTATGATTTTTGTCCAGTCTCTCCCTGCACTCCACTCACCCCTTTCCCCTTGAGAATTATCAGTCCACTCCCTTTCTATGCTCCTAATTCTATTATATTCAAATTTTTAATTCACTTAATTTTTAGATTCACTTATTGATAGATATGTATTTGTTGTTCATATTTTTTTATCTTTTACCTTTTTCTTCTTCCTCTTCTAAAAGAGTATCTTTCAGCATTTCATATAATACTGGTTTGGAGTTGATGAACTCCTTTAGCTTTTTCTTATCTGTGGAGCTCTTTATCTGCCCTTCAATTCTGAATGTTAGCTTTGCTGGATAGATTATTCTTGGTTGTAGGTTCTTGCTATTCATCACGTTGAATATTTCTTGCCACTCCTGTCTGGCCTGCATCGTTTCTGTTGAGAAATCAGCTGACAGTCGTATGGGTGCTCCCTTGTAGGTAATAAACTGTTTTTCTCTTGCTGCTTTTAATATTCTCTCTTTCTCTTTTGCTCTTGGCATTTTAATTATGATGTGTCTTGGTGTAGTCCTCTTTGGATTCCTTTTCTTTGGGGTTCTGTGTGCTTCCTGGACTTGTAAGTCTATTTCTTTTACCAGATGTGGGAAGTTTTCAGTCATTATTTCTTTAAACAGGTTTTCAGTATCTTGCTCTCTCTCTTCTTCTGGCACCCCCACAATTCTGATGTTGGTACGCTGAAAGCTGTCCCAGAGTCTCCTTACATTATGTTCACATTTTTGGATTCTTTTCTCTTCTTGCTTTTCCAGTTGAATGTTGTCTGCTTCTTTGTATTTCAAATTTTTTACTTGATTCTTGCCTTTCTCTAGTCTGCTGTTAGGACTCTGTATAATATTTTTTATTTCAGTCAGTGTATGTTTAATTTCTATTTGGTCCTTTATCATCTTTAGTAGGACCTTTTCCATCTCTAGTTGGCTCTTTTGTATCGCTAGTTGGTCCTTTTTCATCTCCTCTTGGGTCTCACTAAATTTATCGAATTTTTCTAGCATATTCTTGAAAAACCTTACAAGCGTGGTTTTGAACTCTATATCCAGTCGTTTTTTTTTTCTCCATTTCTTTTGTTTGTGATCCCTACCCTTGTTTCGGCATTTTCACTATGCCGGGGAAACTTCTGTTTTGGATTCAGCCTTATGATACCAGATGCAAAACCGAAGAAGCCTCTGTTGAGCTTAGGAGGGGTGGAGTCTCAGGGCTTAAGGGACCGCCTTGCCTTCCAGTCGGCCCCGCCCTCCACGGCCCCTGAGTCTCACGTGACTGGGTAATGGCTGGAGCGGTCCTTGTGCGCTTGCGCACCCACAGTGCCTCTAACCGCTGCCTTTCCAGCTCCCCTGCGCACTAGGACCACACGAGTCTAGGTCCCCAGGGTTTCGCCCGAAACAAGGGCTTAGTGGACTCAGAAGTGGCACAGTTCGGAGGGTCTGTCTCCCGCCCACTCGCGAAAGCCAGCGGCACAATCAGCAATCTGTCCTGCGCGCAGCACCGTGCGCGTGCGAGACCAGACCTGATCTTCTGCAACTCCCCTAAATTCCCGTGCACCTCTCCCTTTTCACAGTCCAAACTCCCCCCGTATGAGTTTCGGCTGGATCTGGGGTTTAGTGTCGTAAAATAAGGGGTTCAATGCCATTGGGAGTCTCCGTTTCCCTCCTGCCAGAGAAAGCCAGCCAGGTTCTCAGGCACCCGCTCTCTCAGCACGCATCTCAGTACCTCAGCTTTTTGCAGCTCCTCTGGGTCTCCGTGAGCCCCTCTCTTTCCTTCTAGCTGTAGAACTTACACTCCGCCAGCTTTCCTGTGGTTCTGGATGATGTCCGTTCTGTCTTTTAGTTGTAGTTTTGAAATTGTTGTGCGAGGCAGCAGTGTAGGTGTTTACCTATGCCGCCATCTTGGATTCCTCTCAAGATTTATTTTTTAAAAATAGTTATCTTTTCCAGTCTTTAAAATGTGGTCTTATGTAAAAGCAGCCTCTATGTGTGCCAGGTGGGTTTTGCAGGCCAATAGGAGCTGAGCAGGTGCTTAAGGCATCCAGGGCACTGGCCCAACAAACCAGAGTGGCCCCAGTTGGGAAGGTCAGGTGTGTTTAATAATGCCTTACTGACCTGCCTGTTTCCTTAGTTCCAGAGGGTGAGATGGGCTCAGGCTGCAGCGAACTTATAGGTAGGTCAGAGCACCTGAATAGAACCCCCACCCACCCTATGGGGGTTGAGGGTGAGGGAAATAAGGGTGCTTCTCAGCACCTCTGACCGCAGAGAATGTCCACGGTCCCTGGAGAGCTCCCACCGCTCTCTAGTCTTCTCTATACAGTCTCTTTTGTTTGTGGTAGCGAAAGTGGTCCTGAGTAGGCTTTATGTGCCTGGTAGTTTGGAAAAGCCTGTTGGAGCAGAGCAGGCACTTATGGTGCCTGGGGCACTGGCCTAGGGGGTTGAAGTGGCTCCTGGAAGAGAGCCCAAAAGGGTGTGGTGACTGTCCTGTTTCTGCTTGTTCCCTTTGTGAGGGGGCAAAAGGCTCCAGGCAATGTAGCTGGGAATGCACAGGATTTTGCAGATAGGCAGAGCACCTGAGTAGAGCTCGGGGTTTGGGGAGGGGGGCACTTAATGATGCTCGCTGACTTCCCCAGTCAGGAGAGTTCTCGCAGCTCTGAAGGGCTTCTGCAAGCTCCTAGCCTTCTATATTTGATCTCTTGCTTCCCTTTATTGATCAGAAGCTGTTCATTTAGCCCTCAGCTGAGTAACTGCCCTCTATTTAGGGGTATATTTGAGTTTGCTCAGGGGAGGAGATGAGTTCAATGTTCTCCTAGCCACCACCATCTTGGACCTTCTGCCTCCTTTATTTAATGAGGCCACTGAGAAGCTCAACTGTAAGGAGCCTTTAAGGCAGTGGTTCTCAACCTTCCTAAGGCCGCAACCCTTGCATACAGTTCCTCATGTGGTGGTGACCCCCAACCATGAAATTTTGCTACTGTTATGCATCGTGATGTAAATATCTGCATTTTCCGATGGTCTTAGGCGACCCCTGTGAAAGGGTCGTTCGACCCCCAAAGGGGTCTCGACCCACAGGTTGAGAACCACTGCTTTAAGGGTTGAGGAAGGCGGGGGAGGAGTTGACACTCCTGTAAAATAACAGAGTGGGGAGGATTCAGGCATGTGGCAGCACTCTTATTTATAATTCGCATCAACTACTACTTACAATGCAAAAATGCTTTCTTAATATGCAGTCCTTTCAAAAAAGTTGTTGAGTTTTTAAAAGAAAACATTTCCACCTGACATGCTTCCTTGGCGCTTGCTCAGCAAACACGGCTTATGTATTTCTGAACCATTTCTAGATTGCTCTTTGGAGCAGAGATACCTGGGAAATCTATTCTTGGATCACCCATTGCTAGGTGTGTACTGTTGGGACACTTTCTTGATATTTCCCAGCTCTGGGTTCTCATAAAATATGCATTGAGGCCCTACCTGTGGGCAGTGTTAATGTTTCTAAAGCGAGGAGCTTGAAAGTGCAATCTAGTTAGAAGGATACGAAGTCAGGGAAGAAAGGGAGGGAACTTGTCCTGAAAGTCAGGGAAGAAAGGGAGGGAACTTGTCCTGAAACTGGATTTGCACATACAACTGAATATTACAACTCAATGAAAATAGTTTTCTCAAGAAACCTTTATTAATTCAGCAAATATTCCAGAGCACCTGCTACCTGGCACACACTTCCAGGTGCTGGAGATATATTAAGTGAATAGACAATTAGCCCTGCCCTTACGGAGCTTACGTTTATATTTTACAGAAGGTGGAGACAATGGCAAAGGTCTATATCCAAGAACAGAAGTATTTTGTGAGATGATGGACATTATGGGAGAGCTCCAAGCCAAGCATTTCTTGGCACTGGCACTCAATGCATGTTATATCCTAGCCACTAAGTTAAAGGCTAGATATACAAAGCTTAGCAAAACAGATTTATCCCCTGCCCTCAGGAAGTTTACAGAACAGAGGAGGGAGCCACTCAGGAACGCATGGCCATCTACTTGTAGCAGAGATCAGGGCTCTGAAGAAAGAAAGCCCAAGAGTCCTGAGCTGAAGGAGATTGAGCCAGGCTGGACCAAGAAAGATCTGGATTCCAGAGGAAGTGATGATTGAGATGAGGCCTGGAAGACAAATGAATGAGGGAGGTGACAGCGTGGAGGATAAGGAAGAGCATGTAAGACAGACACTACAAGGTGTCCAGAGGCCCAAAGAAAGCTAGGGAAGAATGCATGAGATAAGGTTGGGCTGCATAGCCCTGACCACACTCAAACTGCAGTGTGTACCTTAGGTTAGCAATTTTCAACCCTTTTCATCTCATGACACACATAAACTAATCAGAGGCCCAGTGCACAAAATTCATGCTGGGTAGAGTCCCTAGGCTTGGCTGGTGATCAGAGCCTATCAGGGCCTTCCAGCTGCTGGCTGGTGCCTTCCTTTGTTCTGTGCCGCCCCCTGGTGGTCAGGGGGACACTTTGCATATTAGCCTTTTATATATATAGAGATTACTAAAATTCTGCAGCACACCAAAATATATATATATTTGCCGAATCATTCACACAGGGTGGCTATTGTTGAATTGGCTGTTATCATTTTTTTATTTGACAATGTAAGGGAAAAGCGGTCAGTGCCCCTGACTAAATAATCAAGTATTGCATATTTTAAAAATCCTGTGGCATATGGGTTGAAAATCACTGCTTCAGATCATTAATCATCTAGTAAGTCAGACTATACTGTTCACTTTCATATCATTATACTTTAAATCTCCCCATGGAAACAATTATTTTCTTTCTGGTTGGAGATTTTAGTAAAGGGAATTTGGTTTAATTTGGGATTAGAATGTAGAGGATTTTCTATCAATCCTCGAACATTGTCTGTACCCCCAATACTAGGTGAAAAGAGATTTTAACACCCAGCCACTCGATTCTCACAGTAGTCATGCACACAGAAGTATACAAATTCACCTACACCAGTGGTCAGCAAATTGTGTCTCCGATTGCCTGATTGACTGACACCCCCACTTCTTTTAATGCGATTCTTCTTCAAAATAGACTCGCACAGGCCAAAAACCGACTTCTGCACATGGGCCACAAAGTTTCAATCGCACTGTACATGCACGCCCGCACATGGTGTTTTGTGGAAGAGCCACACTCAAGGGGCCAAAGAGCCGCATGTGGCTCGTGAGCCACGATTTGCGGACCACTGATCTGGATTGTTCAGAAAATGACCAAAGAGAGAGGGGTATGTGTGGGCAACCTTCACCTGAACACTTGCATCTAGCTGAACCGAGGACTTTAAATTGCAATGTCCCTGAGTACTGAACAGTATAAAATAGTTTTAGGAATTTTAGGTTCTGGAGTCAGATATAGGCAGATCCGGTCCTTGCTTTGCCCTCTTACTAGCTGTATAACTTTGGGCAAGTTACTTAACTACTCCGTACTTCAGTTCCCACTCCCACCCCCAAAACAGGATTTATTAGTTTCTTACCATCTATGATGGTTGGAAGATGAAGCTAAAGCACATAAAGTGCTCTCATGGTGCCTAACACAGAGGTCGGCAAACTGCGGCTCGCGAGCCACATACGGCTCTTTGGCCCCTTGTGTGTGGCTCTTCCACAAAATACCACGTGTAGGCACACATGTACAGTGTGATTGAAAGTTCGTGGCCCATACGCAGAAGTTGGTTTTTGGCTCTCAAAAGAAATTTCAATAACTGTATTGTTGATATTTGGCTCTGTTGACTAATGAGTTTGCCGACCACTGGCCTAACACATAGGAAACACTCAGTAAACATTAGTTACCATTGTTAGCCCACCATCTTAGGGAATGAGGGGTTCAAAACTCTGCCAAATTACCTGGCAGGATGCCGCGACGAACACCAGGGTTTACACTCACATCTGTTCAGAAAATTTCAGTTTTTCTCTCCTAGGAAAGAATTTAGTGATAGTAGTTTCCTATGTTGCCACAATAGGAGGAGAAATTCATTTGAAATGCACGTATGAGAACAGAAACTGATACACAGCTAGTACCAAAAGAACAGATGCAATGCACAAAGAATAAGGAAAAAGATTAGGACTGTGCCTCCTAGGGGAAAACATTTAATAACTACTAAAATGAGCCCTTCGACACAGCTGGGACAGGGTTTACTGTCCAAGAGAAACCCGCCGACCCAAGATGAGGAATAACACACAGAATGACTAATATTAAAAGACTGCATTCAGGCTCCTCAAAGCCATTTAGAACCGGAAAGCACTACCTAGAAATGTTTATCACCGTCATTGTTAGTAATTACTATTTTGCTTTTATATTCATCATGCAAATGTGACGGAATAGCTCAGATTCCAGAATTCATACAAGCAGAGCAGGTAGAGACAGACCTCAGCTGAGGTCTCAGAACATGGTTCTTCTGCCAAATAGATAGGATTCAAAGCTTAGAAACGATTTCTTCAGAATTTTCCATTTTGGAAGAAACTTGTGGATCGACTTCTAACCTACATGAGTGCTATCCTTGTCACTGAATTAAAATGGGGAAAGGATGCCCTGGCCAAAAGATTGTTGGTTTGATTACCAGCCAGGACACATGCCCAGACTGTGGGCTCGATCCCCAGAAGGATGTGTGCAGGAGGCAGTTGATCGATGTTCCTTCTCACATCTATGTTACTATCTCTCCCTCTCCTTTCCTCTTTTTCTACAAAATAATTTTAAAAAGGCTTTAAAATGGGGAAAGGAAGTGAAGAGGGGGAGAGCAAGAAGGAAGAAAATGAGAAAAAGAGTGTGAAAAATTAAATAGTACAGAGATGAAATTAGAATCCTGTAGTTCAACACTTAACTAATTCTGTATCTCCTCCCAGTCTGACTTCAAACTATTGGTACTCAATGGGTATGAGGCTTGGTCAAGCATAGACAAGCCATTATGTACGAAAGGCTACAGTGTGTTCATTCTGTCTTCAACAATAACTACAGAGTACTACATGGAAGCCTTTGTAGAAAATTCAGACCCTCCCCAGGGATCTGGCCTATTCAACATTCTCACCAGTGGCCTGGAAGAGACCATATACTCTGCAATTACCATGGGCCAGTGGACATGTTTGTGAAATTTTGCTGGAAGGTCCAGTATGTAATCTACTTTGTTAAAACTTTTATAATCAGGATAAAGGGTATTTCAACAAAAGTTTGAACTGTGCAGGTCAATTGAAAAATGTCTCATCTAAGTGGATTTACGTAATGCAAACCTGTGTTATTCAAGGGTCAACTCTATAAGACACATCTAGTACCCTAGAAGGGCTCACAGTCTAATGAGTGAAAGAAGACACTTATACCTTTATGGAGATTTAAACTAACAGAACATTTCCAGTAGGACAAATAGTTTAGGAGACAGGAGGCCCAGGTGGGTACCAGCCACATTGTGCCCAAGTCAACATAAAGCAGAAAGCTAAATGCCATGAAAGCGGTGTGAACAATGAGGTCAAGAATCCTTAAAGGGGAAGAAACGCCTCATAGAGGTGACAGGGAAAATATAGAGGGTGGATTTTTCTGGGTTTAGCAAGGCATAGGATTTTGGTAAATAAAGTTGGCATGATGTAATGATCTATTCTAGATCAGAGGTTTTCAATGAATAGATACTGGGCCTGCAACATTCATAACACCTGAGAACTTGTTAGAAATACAAACTCCAGGGTTTGCCCTTGACCCGCTGAATCAGCAATGAATTTTAACAATCTGTGTTTAGCATCCACATGATTCTGACACATACTTTAGTTTGAGAATCTGTGATCCAGATTTAAGACTCTCAACATGGGGTCAAGAATTTGAATGAGGGGGAAAAATATATCTTTATTATTACTAACCTATAATAAAATTTAGCATTTTCTTCCATTGCGAGTTCAGACAAATTACTATGATAGTTATTAGAATCAATGCTAGATTTTACTATTTATAAAAGCATTAATAAAAAAGAACACATATAACATCATAGACTTTTATAACAATACAGTGGTACCTCGAGATACAAGTGCCCTAACATACGAGATTTATGAGATACGAGCCATCAAGCAAGCTATTTTTGCTTTGAAATACGAGCAACATTTGAGATATGAGTAATCGCAAGGATTGGCCGGCTGCACATGACCCTCCAGTTTACCGCAACTCCAGCGTCTCATAGTTTCCCACGCCTCAAGGTTATGGAACGAATTAAACTCATATCTCGAGGTACCACTGTACTAGAGGCTTGGTTCATGACATTTGTGCAGGAGGAGAAGGATGTCCTTCAGCCCAGCCTGCTCCCTCTCCAATCTGGGACCCCTTGAGGGATGTCCAACTGCCTGTTTAGGCCCAATCCTAACTGCTCCCCTGCCAGCCTGTTTGCCCCTAACAGCCCTCCCCTGTGGGCCTGGTCACCCCTAACTGCCCTCCCCTACAGGCCTGGATCCCCCCAACTGCCCTTCCCTGCAGGCCCGGTCACCCTCACCTTCCCTCCTCTGCCGGCCTGATCACCCACATCTTCCCTCCCTTGAAGGCCTGGTCCCTGCCAACTGTCCTCCCCTGCTGGCCATCTTGTGGTGGCCATCTTATGTCCACTTAGGGGCAGGATCTTTTGACCACATGGGGGTAGTCATCTTGTGTGTTGGAGTTATGGTTAATCTGCATATTAATCTTTTATTAGATAGGATAGAGGCCTGCTGCATGGGTGGGGGCCAGCTGGTTTGCCCTGAAGGGTGTCCTGGGTCAGGGTGGGGGTTCCCTTGGGGCATGGGGTGGCCTAGGCGAGGGGCCTTTGGTGGTTTGCAGGCCAGCCATGCCCCTCCCTTCCCCTGGTGACCCAAGCAGAGGCCCTGGTATCTGGGATTTATTTATCTTCTACAATTGAAACTTTGTAGCCTGGAGCGGAGCCAAGCCTTTTGCTCTCACAGCCATTGAAACTTTGTAACCTTAAGCGGAGGCCTGGGCTGAGCAGTGTATGTGGAAAGCTTGGCTTTCTCCATCGCCAGGGGCAACCCAAGCCTCCCTCCTCCTCTCTCTGTGGCCATAGCCATCTTGGTTGGGTTAATTTGCATACTCACTCTGATTGGCTGGTGAGCGTGGCTGGTGGGTATAGTGGAGGTATGGTCAGTTTGCCTATTACTCTTTCATTAGATAGAATTTCAGCATAATAGATTTCCTTGGTAATTTTATATCATAATTATATGCATTAAAAACATTGAGAAAGTGCCCATTGGCTTCACAGGTTATCAAAGAGAGTCCATCATTAAAAAGCTGTTAAGAATCTCTAACTAGCCGAGACCAATTTGGCTCAGTGGATAGAGCATCGGCCTGCGGACTGAAAGGTCCCCGGTTCGATTCCGGTTGGGGGCATGTACCTTGCTTGCGGGCACATTTCCAGTGTGGGGTGTGCAGGAGGCGGCTGATTGATGTCTCTCTCTCATCCATGTTTCTGACTTTCTATCCCTCTCCCTTCCTCCCTGTGAAAAATCAATAAAGTATATTTTTTAAAAATTAAAAAAAAAAGAATCTCTAACTAAAAGGATTCTAGACAAAGAAAATTGAGCAAAAGCTAAGAGGTAAGAAAATACAGTGTAGGGCAAGTCTATTTTGACTGACACGTTAGGAAACAGTGGAAGAGAAAAAAAGAAAAAAGTCTGAACTTGATTATCAGAACTACACTTTTATCAGCAGAATCTAGGGAGCTACTTCATCAGGATTTTTTAAGAGAGGGAAAGGATCAGAGCAGGAGAAACCCAATCAAATCAGGATTTTAAAATAATTGCTGGGTAAGAGCAAGGAGAATGGATTAGAAGACAAAGCAGAAGGGGAGAGACTAATTTCTAACCCAGGCTTAACTAATGAACAAAATGACAATGAAAACAAAAGAAGGAATTGAATATAAAAGTGCTCAGAAGATTGAACACTGAGTATGACAGAGAGAGGAATCAAAGATGGCTCAGAAATTTTAAGTGAGGGTCTCTGGAACAGGAGTTACACAAAGAAAACATCAGGGCAGCCATGGAGAGTGAGGAGAGTGCTAAGTTGCCTACAGGTCATATAGGTGAAAACACCCAGTATTGACTTAGGGCATGGTGCTAACCTTCAAGAGTGTTCACTCCCAATTCATCCTTCTAAACACTTTAAGCAACATAAGCCCTCTTTGATAATGCTGGAAGGGGACATGAGTCTCGGGACAAACCAAACAATTCTCAGTAAGAGCAGCAGGATTACAGTCATTTGTGAATGGTTCTGAGTCAGTGGAAGCTCACCACACACTCACCAGAAGAGGAAAGAGTTTGGAATTTCTTGGTCAAAATTCAATGCAGATGACAGTAGTTTCTGACTCATCTCTTGAGCCAATACCTGTCTCTACAGGCACAGGAATTAAAGCCCCAAATTTTAACACTAAAAAAGTTATTTTTATAATAACTCCTGCACTGCTCAGCTTTCCACTGTCCCAAGAAGTCAACCAGGACAGAAAGGAAGCCACTGCTGTGAGCTATGTTTGAACATTGCCCTCTACTGGCCAGTTCTCAGTTACTCTCACTCCCAGTCTTTTGACTGCCAAATGAAAGAAAGCTTTTGCAATTATGCTGCTTTTGATGGAGGCTCTCTAGAAAGTTCAGACCCCAAGAAGGTCCAAAAAATTTATCATAAATCTACTAGGTCTAAAGCCAAAATAAAATAATACAGAAATGGTAACAATGTCATTAGGAAACTATAGCATTGTCTAACAGTGCATATTTGTCACTCCTTAAGTGTTTGTTATCTTCAGATAATAAAGAGAAAGGATGCTTTTAATGTGATGTATATGATGTGGTAACAAACAGAAGAGGCAAAGATATTAAGAAATTTAAAAGTTGTGCCCACAGAATGGAATAGGGAAATATATCTTTTAAAAATAAAAATCGAATTACCTTTGTTAGGCAATGTATAGTAATTTTCACAGTAAGTTAATAAAAATATTTATTTGTCAAATCTACCTCAAAACTAAGAAAAGCAAACTGGTGACATTTTGCCTTTCTTGCCATTATTGCCTTCCTCTGTAATCAATATATATGGATGATAAATGTAAGTCACCATCACCATCTGATAAGTCAGAAAGCCCTGATCAGATGTACAATTAAGGAGGTGTTGAAAATGAAAGGACACGTTGCTGTTCCTCTCTTCCTATAACTTAAGGAACAGAAATAGGAAGAAATAAACTATTGTTTACACTGACATGTAGCTTAGATGTCAGATATCCTTTTCCCCTCCTTTGAAATCCCTCTCCTAGCCTTACCCTTCAAAAAAAAAAAAATCTACTTAAGAAGTTGCTAAAGGGTTCATAGGGGAGAGAGGAGAGATTGACATTGCAACACCTCAGCTAACTTTCTGAAAGACCTCCCTTAGGCATTTCCTCTGCTTGCCAAGGGCACTAAGGGTCTATATAACTCTATCAGGCAGGGTACAGCCTCTATTACATCCAGTAAATCCCTTCTCTCCCCTCCCTAGCACACCCCAATTCTTCTCCCAGGGAAGCTAAAGGACAACCCTGCTGGTAAATAGACCAATTCTACTCCAATTATCTTCTTGAATGATTATTTCTTCCAAACATTTACTACTTTCCCCAAGAAGAATTTTATTACTGGAAGCTTAGTGATTGACAATTTCCTAATATTGTTTCAATCTCACTTATTAAAGTTTGACAATTCTATACAATTTTGTTATTATAATTTATTTTAGAGAGGAAGAAAGAAGAAGACAGAAACATCAATGATGAGAGCGAATCATCAGCCACCTCCTGCATGCCCCCCACTGGGGATCAAGCATGCAACCTGGGCATATACCATGACTGGGAATTGAACTGTGACCTCCTAGTTCATAGGTCAACACTCAACCACTGAACCATACTGACTGGGCAATTTTATACATTTTTTTGAAGCTCAGTATCTCTTTAGTGGCTATGGACCCCATTTCATTGGATGTTACTTCCCTGAGGATAGAGGCAAGAAACTTCTCTTCCTTTCCTCAGTATCATCCATCTCTTTAAAAAGCAAGACTAACGGCTCAGCTTTTATACAGGAAAACATTATTGCTGCTAGAGATGTGTGCTGGTTTTAAAACTAAAAATAACATTTAAAAGGCACATGAAGAATTACCTTCTCAAGCTTTTCAAGGACAACTGTACTTGCTAAGCCAGATGGTTACAAACACAGGTCTCATAAACTGGCCTTGTTACTGAAAAAGCACAGCTGAAAAAAGTTATGCAAATAAGTCATGGTGTCTGCATTGATTATTACTGTATGACTCCACATCAAGTAGGCCATAAACAATTTGGCCAAAAAGGTTAGCTGGCATGTCCAGATCTTACTAAGAGGAGTGTAACGTGAGCTCACATGTATTTATTTTTATTAATGTATTACATGTGTCACATGTATTAATACCCATTTTAAGAAATCTTCAATTCCCCCATCCTGCTTAACTCCATGAATCCCAGCATCTTGACAAATTCTTCTCACTATTGGAAATCAGGATGTCACCCCAGTTGTCTGCTGTGTCAGCCCCAAGACTGTCTCCTCACAGTCCATGCCCTCTATGCACAGGCTGCCTGCCCACTGCTCTGCTGCCAACACCCCTTGCAATTCCTGGATTCCATCTCCCTCCAGCTACTACTGCCCATTCCTGTTCTGCTTCTCCCCCGGCAAAGGCAGAGCCTTCTTTTAATCATCTAATGTCAGTGCTCAGCCTAACTGCAATCTTTTTGCAGAGACTTCTCTTCAGAGAAGTTCAGGAAAATAGAAGGGGGGATTGTGCTACCAAAGCTGTGATGGATGTGGCTACTTGCAACCCAGATGCACCTCCAAGCCTCTCATAGTAAGTGCTCTTCAGACTGGGCTTCTTGTACCTAGGGTATATGACCATTTCCCAGAGGTCAAGAATAAGGACCAATATAATGAAGTCCATTTCAGATCCTCAACTTCCTAGTGCATTCTTTCCAAAACGAGTCTCTTAGCAACTTAGGCTACTTCTTACTACTTTAATAACCGCCCTTCTACCAGATAAAAACAAACTCACTTCTCACCCATACGTTCACGTAGTACATAAAGAAACAATTCTCATGTTTCTGTAGGTCTTGAGAGCAAGTCATTAAAAGCTCTTAGTTCTAGACTATCTTTCAAGGATATTTATATCATTGCAAGCATCCTTAGAACGAAGTGTCTCCCTCTATCTGGAGCAAAGTGCTGTTTACTGTTTCCTGTTATGGGTTGAATCATGTCCCCTACTCCCACCCCAAAGATGTTCAAGTTCTAATCCCCAGAACCTCAGGATTAGGAAATCGGGTCATTGCAGATGTACTAAGTTAATATGAGGTCATATTGGAGTAGGAGAAGCCACATGTCCTTATAAGATAAACATGTGAAGTCAGAGACATTCAGAGAGGATGCCATGTGATGGCATAGGCAGAGACTAGAGTTATGCAACTGTAAGTCAAGGAATACCAAAACTTGTCATTAAACCACTGTAGCTAGAAAGGGAAGGGAAAGTTCCCCTACAGGTTTCAGAAGGAAGATGGCCCTGCCAACACCCTGATTCATACTTGTAGCCTATAGACCTGAAAGGTAATAACATTTATGCTGTTTTGAGCTACCCAAATCATGGTAGTTTATTATGGCAGCCCTAAGAAACTTGCTGTCCAGAATAATGTCTCCCACAAGCAAATGGAAGGTATGCTTACTCACTATTATAAAACATTTGGGTTTCCTAAGATCATAATTCCTTTCTTGAAATGCAACTTATTGTATGCGCAGGCATCCATCTGGGCCCATCCATATTGGCCCTAAGGGACTTGAGGCTCAGGGAAACAGTGCAAAAATAGTGATATTCTGGTGTTATTGCTATAATTACTATCTGTGTTCTCTAACAACATACATGAAACTGTGGCAGGCTAATTTATAAAATCTCAATCCCTTCACAGTTCTTAACATGAGGTACTACTGCAGGATATAAAAATCTCTGCCCACCAAACATTTAATTTGTTTAAGTCACCATAAACACTGTACCTATTCATTTCATTGAAAGATGTATTTCAAATAAAATTTCATTTGGTTATTAAACTCTTAGAGTTTTATGGAACAGAAAGAACATATAGCATATATGGTATAAATATTTAGTATGTATTATGTTATATTTAATGCTGAGAAATATTTAAAAGGGTGATCGATAATACTTTTAAGCAAAAATAAAATTCATGTTAGGATAAAATTTTATGGAGAAGTAGAATAGAGTTCAATGAATAAGAGGAAAGATAAAATATTTCCAATTGTTACAAATCTTAAGATAATTTTAAATACTGAAAATGGTGGCTATCAAGTCTCCATCATACTAAGATTTCACTGGATATACTTGAAAGAACTAACATATGAATTTAAAATGTCAATATTTATAATACATGATGAAATGTTATCGTTTGTAACTAAGTATAATTATAATGATTTCAGATTTTAAAAAGAAAATCCATTAAGGTGTCATGATTTTTCCAAAATTGGTAGAGAGGTATGAAAGTAAAACAAGTTTGAAGAGTATGCATTGGTTATTACAGCTCTCTGAGCTCCTGGCCTGCCCAAAGCTCCCCTCATGACCAGCACTAACCAAGCAGGCCCATGTTTGCCTTGGTTGACTGTTGTATCACCACCCTTAGCATAGTTGATGTCAAATGAAGGTTGAATACCAGGAAGTGTCAGTCACATACTTTATCTGCTTCTGCTGTGAGGACTTCTCTAACATGGGGCTGGGTGGAACTAAGAACAAGGGGGTCAAGTGATATCCTACGCTGCCATAGCTCATCAGATGAAAAATATAATACCAGTTAAGTCTAGGCCTGATCTAAAAGTTTGATCAGCTAAGTCACTATAAACCTCAGATCAAATGATTTTCCAATTTAACTGGATTCTGGAATTTCTCTACAGTTTTTGATATCAACAAAAGTAGAATTCATCCCCAAGGGACAAAGTTAGCCAAGGTCCTAATGACCATCTTTCTCTACTAGATCAATGCAAGGGTGACCCTACATTTTCCTGTCATTGCCACTGAACCTCTAATTGCATGTCGAAGCAATCCCCTTTTAGAGGGCACCTCAAAGCTGTTGTCTCTCATGACCTGCCCTGAGGTAAGCCATCACTCAGAATCCTATTCTCAGGTTCTGACATTAGGTAGGGGGCTACCAACATGGAAACCCATTTGTGTCTGTTTTCTAGCATTGATATCATACCACATGGTTTAAAATTTTAAGTATCTCAGAAAGACTTTATTATCAAAACCAGGTTGGCCCTAGCTGGTTTGGTTCAGTGGGTAGTGTGTCGGTCTGCAGACTGAAGGGTCCCAGATTTGATTCCAGCCAAGGGCACATGCCTGGGTTGCAGGCTTGATTCCCCCCAATAGGGGGCATCCAGGAGGCAACCAATCAATGATTCCCTCTCATCAGTGATGTTTTTATCTCTCTGTCCCTCTCCTTTCCTTTCTGAAATCAAATTTAAAAAAATGTATTTAAAAAACAAAACGCCAGGTTGAAAAAATATACAGACAATTCAAAGTACTTGCATTAATGAAATCTTACTGATTTACACAGTATCAAGAGATGTTTCCAAAGGCAGACGTGCACATCAAGCCTAGTTCTTCCAATTCATTTCCTCTGGAGAAACAACTTAGAATTATTCAGGCAAAGGGCCATGAAATAACTGCATTGCTAACAGAAACCTGATAGAAAAAGTAGAGGGGGGAACTGCTGAACTCTTCCTACAGGGTTTCTCTGGAGTCACATGGCATGTTTTTCCTTTCTCAGATAAGAAAAAAATATTGTTATGCATTTAAAGGGGAAAAAAAATCAGAAGGTAATGTGATGTTTTTATACAGATGAATTACAGCAAATAGACTAAGAATGATCTGCTTAATACACGTAGCCCTGCTTGACTGTACGTAGTTGGCTAAAAATCTTGGGTGCTCATGAAGTGGATGAGCTTAATTGTGGCAATATGGAAGAACTTTCCCCCTCTATGTATTCCCGTTGCTGACTGAAAAAGATGAACTAGTGGTAAAACCATCAAAATAAATGCTTTCAGATGCTGCTTTCCAAAACTGGGTCAGAGACCACGGGAGTATGTCCTGGTTCCCTGGGGCATGGGAAAGAGGTGACTAATGTGAAATTGGTGAGGAAGATATTAGAAACTAGATGAGGAAGGGAGATAAAGGAGGGAAGGGAGAAGAGGAAGGGAAAAGTGGAGGAAAATAGTCAATAGTAATTGAGAGAAAATTCACCATGAAAAAGAAATAAAGGAAGGTCATAGTATTTACATAGTATTTTTCCTCCATTTACAAGGGGGGAAAATGGCTGCTTTATTATAAATTTAAGGTGAAATCTAAGAGGTGGAAATGCTCATAAATTCATATACATTAAAAAAAAAAAAAACTCCCTGATATATCTGGAAGGTGCTAAGGGAACTAATTATTTTAAAAACTGGCATAAGAATCAAGCCACTTCTATATGAAATGTTCTTCAAGGTAACCAAATAGAGGTAAGTTTCTCCATTTCACCATTTTGATCTTGGTAATGCCAGATACTAGCTGCCTCCTAATAAAATGCACAACACTAATAGTATAAAAATCAAACCAAACCTGACCAGACCTCTTGATCTAACTCCAAATATAACGGATTGGGGGGGGGGGGGAGAAGGGAGGAGTAGAAATACATGTTAAATGATGGTTTAAGGATACCATTAGCAAAATCCTGACTGTAAAACACACACACACACACACACACAAGAAAAGTGAACTAAACACTTCAATCAAAAAGGCAAAGATGCAAAGATTGTCATATTGGAGAGCACAGAGCTGTGCTCTTTTTAATCAGTCTTCTCTCTTTAGCTTGCACTATAGACACTTTAAAAATAAAGATACAAATAGGTAAGAGTGGAAGATAGAAAAAACATACCATGCCATGCAAATAGCAAGCACAAGCAAGCTGGAATGATCATAAAAAATGGACTTCGAAGCAAAGAGTAGTAATGGAGATAAAGCAGCATATTTTATAAGTGATCTATACATGAGAAAGACAGAAAAACCATATATGTGTACCAACCTAAAAAAAGGGCTTCAAAATACAAAAACTGATAGACATAGAGGAAAAATCCACAATCACAGTTGGAGACTTTAACACTCCTCTCTCAGGAACTGATAGATTAAAAACAAAACAGTTTGAATATAGAAGGACTGAAGTGATGCTACTCACCAACCAAAAAGGTTTGGGAACAAAGAACCACAAAGATTCTAAATGAAGAGTAGGTGAGTGGCTTGGGCATTTATCTACCTCTTCTTCTACACTAGCTAAGTGCTGTTCAAACTGATGACTAAGCACAGGTTTGTCACAGACCTGAAGAGAAAAATGAGAACAGGAGAGGCCTTGAGTTTAAGGAAAGAGCAGTCCATCTTTTATTGATACAACTTTCAAACCCAAGTATGTTTTCTGAGCCTTTTTTACACTCCATGATCTCATCCCATCCTTAGATATGTAGTTTTTTTGAAAAAGAGCCCACATTTCCTTATCCCCATTTTACAGATAAGGAAGTCAAGTTCATTCATAGGCTGACTTGCCAAAGAAACAAAACTGCAATTTTGCTGCCGGATCTAAGGGTGGACACAGTATTTTAAACTTCATCGGAGTGACTCTCCTGGGAGTGCAGTTTGAATTACTACTATTTTATTTCTTGAAAGCAGATTTCAAATGTGCAAAGTGATTATGTAAAGGATTTTGATTCCTCAGTTAAGAATTAGGCTCTATTTTCACTCACTCCCTAAAAGACACAGTCAGATACCAGGCTGGACCTAAGAGAAGACAGTGGGTCACTCTGTGTTCAAACAGCATCCTAACAAGCAACACTCCTTGATGGACTCAAAAACTCAATGTTGACCACATTCCTGATTACCCATAGAATTGATAAAGTTGTGGTTTAGAAACAAATTTCAAAATAAGCAGTCTGTGGAAAATATGCAGTTTACTCTTCCAATTAGCAAAACATACACTTTACAGATCACTTCATTACTGAATTTAGAGGACAAATCTTAGAGTAAAATGACTGTTTCTTGGCTTGAACCAAAATATGTTTAAAAATAAATATACAATTCAAATATGTTCTAGGTGAGTATTTAAGTACTATATATATGTTTATTTACACTCTTCTCCATGTTATAATGAAGCATATTTTAAGGCTAATGGTGGTTTTATCTAGAAAAAAAAAAAGTACATGCATACCAAGGAATGTTTTTCAGCTTCTTAGCAAAGCACAAAAGGGAGGAAAAATGATTTAACTTTTTAGTTCCAATTGTTTTCAATGTTTTATGTAAGGTCAAAGTTGTACAGTCTGTTCAGATTTTTATAGAACCTGAGTGAATAAAATGCAGAGGTAAATCACTACTTTCTATTTAAAGCAAACTGGCTTTTTACAAACCATATGACTTTATTTTTTTTAAAGGGAAAAAGAAAGAAAAGAAAGCACATGTTCTCCTCAGAAAATAGGTCAGTGGGTTCTTCCTCCAGAATAAGAGGGGCCTCCTCTGGACTCGGAGGGGCTCCTCTAAATCTCAGCCAATGTTGCCAATTTATCCGCTGTGGTTGCTCTGAGCAATCATGAGAAACAGGACTGACTGGACTATTACTGTACATGACACACAAGCTTTGAAGCAAATATCAAATAATAACTCAATTACTCTTTGTGGCTTATTTTTATTCTGAATCAATAAGCTAGAGGTGAGAGTCTCCACAGCCCCGTTATGCCTTCTTCCTCCTGAACACATACTGAAGAAAAGGGTTAAGGCAGCGTGTGTTAAGATGTAGCACTACTTCTAAAAATATTTGGAGGAGATAGACATGAATCCCAAGTTCAGATGTGCTTAAGTACTAGGTTGATTACACAAGTATGGAGAGGTCCTTTGAATGCACAATTGATTTTTAGCAAGTGCGGCAATTCCATTTTGATTTTATTAAAGTAGGCTAAGTCACATGAATGTTTAAGAGTGACTGAAAAACCAAGACTACGTGCTTTTTCAGCTTAAAAATAACCAAGGGTGGAGCCAAATAGGAACATACATTTCAGCAGAAAGGTGATAAACAGAAAGCCAAGCAGATACTATATGAAAATATCTGACATAATGGCTTATGCTGACTTTGAAACAATGAAACATTCGAACTTTATAAGGGTAAAAACAAATGCAGTTGGTGTGTAGATCACCCCAAAGAACCCGTGGCTATTAAAGTTGCCATAGGGTCTTCTAAACTGGTAAGATCTGATGTTATCCTACTATTCTGGTTTACCTTCAACTTTAATAACTGGCAGATGTTTCTCACCAAGATTCTAATTTTGGCATCAAAAATATTCATTTGTGGATCAGAATCATAAAACCAGTATCTTCATGTTAAATAGCTCGTTTATGAGATAGGAAACATATAACCCTTAATGGCCATTTAATATCTTATCCCAATTACTCATCTGTGTTGGAGGGGAAGGGAGAGGGCGTTTGGAATGACATTAGAACACAATGTTTGGAATATAAAACGTCTGGAAAAAAACATCTGGTAAGAAACATCAAAGGTTAATATTCAGTCTACATAAAATATAGGAAAACAGGAGGAAATACTGAGAGGACTTTGCTGTACCAAGGAGATATACTGTAGCCTAGATTACCATTTGGATACTTTACTTAATTGGCCTTAATTGCATATAAAGTGTGTGACACAATTAGGGAGGCTATGTCTTTAATTTAGCTCTGAAAGAAGCATGAGTGGATCGAAACCCTAATCACAGACTATTGTAGATCATTAGAGCAATTAAGAACACAATTTCTTGAAAACCTTTTGCATAGATAACCTGCTAACCTTTAGATCCAGGTTTCAGACTTGCAAAAACCTTGGGGTTCTTAAGGGCAAGTGAGAGCTCATTGAGAAAGGAAATAAAGTGGGAGTCTCTCTCAGATTTCTTTGACTCAAAAATGACGACAATGGTAAAGTGGGGTTCTGGGCGGGTTAGGAAGTAGGTGCTCTGAACTTTGTCATCGTAGAAGTGAACGACTTTCTCCAAGCTGTTCAGGTCGGAGGTGCGGTCCGTCATGATCATGATGACATTGGGCCAGTGCATGACAGGCCTGTCGCTGGGCAGAGACACCACGGCTGGATACTGGTCCACACCCTTGGGGGCCTCTCTGTAGGAATGGGGGTGGTGATAGCCGTGACCCTGAAAGCTCTCAGACCCTCGGTTATCAAAGATTAAAGACACGTTGGCAGCATCGTATTTCCTGATGAAGCTGGAAATCTTCCCAAACAGGTCTGGGTTGGCTTTTGCAGTCAATGTTTTCATTTCTGAAGCAGTCGTTTGTCGGCTCAGTGCCTCGTGAAAGTAGAAACTAAATTTGGCAAGAAGCATGTTTTTGAGTTTCATCAGCCAAAGGAAAAGGTGTGGGGCCTGAACAGCCTTCTGAGACTGCCCTCCAAACAGATGTTTCTTGGTCTCCCGCTGCTTTTCAAAGATCTGGCCCCAAGTCTGCAGCTTGGTGTGAGCGCTGTGCAGGTTAACCAGAGACGGCAGGAACTTCCACTCTGAGACCTGAGCCTGGGCTTTCAGGAGATGACTCAGGACATCAACTTCCAGCTGGAAACTGCTTTCCAAAGGGCTGAGGATTGGGTGGTGAAATCTGAAGGGGAAAGGGAAATTAATAGAAATAAGTGGAAATATTACTCCATGTTCGCATTTTCTGTTCTCAAAAAGAAATGTGGTCAGATAAATAATATTACATTTGAAGGCAGGGGGAGGAAAAATGGAAGGATCCCATGTTCACTTATTTAAAAAATTCATTCTGGCTCTTGCTGGTGTGGCTCGGTTGGTTAAGCTTCATTCCATGCACTGAGAGGTCACCGGTTTGATTGCCTGTTGGAGCACATGCCTGGGTTGCAGGTTCATTGCCCTGTAGGAGGTGTGCAGGAGGCAGCTGATTGATGTTTCTCTCTCCCTCTCCCTTCCTCTCTAAATACATCAATAAAAACATGTTTTAAAAAATTCATTCTGAGATAACTTTACCATTTCATAATTATGTCATCATCATATTCTCCTATGGTAGTGGTTGGCAAACCACAGCTCACGAGCCACATGCAGCTCTTTGGCCCCTTGAGTGCTCTAACGAACTTTTTCAAAATAGACTCGCCCAGGCAGAAAACTGACTTCTGCACATGAGCCACAAAGTTTCAATCGCACTGTACTTGCGCGCCCGCACGTGGTATTTTGTGGAAGAGCCACTCTTAAGGGGCTGACCACTGTCCTATGGCAATAGCCTGATGTTTAAAATAAAAAATGATAGTAGTAGTTACCTTCTTTTCAACTACCAGGATATTAAATTAGCTATCATTCTCAACTTATTTTATTTATTCTGGTAATTGCATAACTAACATTATCATCAAAACAAGGCATCTTCCTTTCAGGATGTGGTTCTAAAGAGGTGCAAGTAATGAAAAGGTCACTAAAACAGTTCTTGACTGTGTACATAATATGCTAAACTTAATGTTCACAGTAAACCTGTTTTTCAGATAAGAGTATAGACTATAAACCTATTCCTGAAACCTTAATAAAAAAATGTTTATTAAAGGAATAAAACATTTACCAGAAAGCCTTCATTCAATCCTAGTTCCCAAATTCCCTTTATATTTAACCACTGCTAAAAATGAAGTGGGGGAGAAACCAAGATGGCGGTATAGGTAAACCCCTGAACTTGCTGCCTCGCACAACAACTTCAAAACTATAACTAAAAGACAAAATGGACATCATCCAGAACCATAGGAAGGCTGGCTGAGTGGAAATTCTACAACTAGAAGAGAAGAGAAAAGCACACTGAGATGCAGAGGAGTTGCGGAAGTAAAGTGCAGAGGTACGGAGGCTTGTGTGCAGAGAGGGCTGGCAACTGAGTATGCGTCTGGCTTTTTCAAGCAGGAGGGAGACACAAGCTCCTGACTGATCTAAACTCCAATTCCTGCGAGACTCTGGGGACCCAGACTCATATGGGGAGAAACTGGACTGTCTGGTGGCGGGCAGAACTCAAGGGTGGCTTTCTCTCAGAGGTGCTTGCAGCGATTACTAAGAGACACTGAGACCCAGGGGCCTCTTAGGGCAGGGCTGACAGGAAGCCATTGCTGTTTGCTCTGCCCTGAGACTCTGCCACAACCAAGCTGAGTGCAGAGGCTTTTGCATATGAATGGCCTGATCCCTTGAATTCTAAACTTACCTAACAAACTGCAGCTGAGTCAGAGAGACCCAGAACATCCAAAAGAAGGCCCAAAGCCCTGCAGCAGTTTGCACTGCTTCACAGCTAGGCTTCATCTGGGCACCTCCAAAACCCAAACAAAGAAGAGGAATCTGCACCTCCTTGAAGATCCAAGAGCCAGTGTACCCAAGGGTCAGAGTAGGACCATCCAGATTACAACTTCTCAGATCCATAAGGGATACACTTAGGGGGCAAACTCAGTGAGTACCTATGATGGCATAGGTAATATAAAGAAGGTAATTACTACTCTCATTTTTTTTTATCCACTGAAGCAAGTCTTGTCTCATAAGGGTGTCTCCAGCACATAAGTTCTACCAGTGTAGACACAGCTAATCCTCACAGCCAATAGGCCTGGAGGTCAATTTCCCCCAGTGATACAACAACAATCAAGGCTTAACTACTACAAGACTGTGCACACAGCCCACAAAGGGGTGCACCAAGAGTGTCCACTAGGGAGGCAGAGCCACTGGGCCCTATAGGACACCTAGCACACAAAGCCACTCTATCAACTCAGGGATATAGCCAAAATGTGGAGATAAAGAAACAAGTCACATGTGAAAGAAATGGAGGAAAGCAAACAACTGGATATAGAGTTCAAAATCACAGTTATTAGATTTTTCAAGAATTTTTCCAGAAAAGGCCAATAAATTTAGCAAGACCCTTGAGGATATGAAAAAGGACCAACTAGAAATTAAGCATACACTGACTGAAATAAAAAATAATATAGAGATCCAACAGCAGACTAGAGGATCGCAAGAATCAAATCAAAGATCTGAAATACAAAGAAGCAAAAAACACCCAACAGGAAAAAAAAAAGAATTCAAAAATATGAAGATAATGTAAGGACAACTTCAAGCGTACCAACATCAGAATTATGGAGGTGTTAGAAGGAGAGAGAGCAAGATACTGAGAACCTATTTGAAGAAATAATTACCGAAAATTTCCCCACCTGGTGAAAGAAATAGATTTACAAGTCCAGAAAGCACACAGAATTCCAAACAAAAGGAATCCAAAGAGGACCACATCAAGACACATCATAATTAAAATACCAAGAGCAAAAGACAAAGAATATTAAAAGCAGCAAGAGAAAAACAGCTACAAGGAAGCACCCATACGATTGTCAGCTGATTTCTCAACAGAAACAATGCAGGCCAGACGGGAGTGGCAAGAAATATTCAAAGTGATGAATAGCAAGAACCTACAACCGAGATTACTCTACCCAGTAAAGCTATCATTCAGAATTGAAGGTCAGATAAAGAGCTTCACAGATAAGAAAAAGCTAAAGGAGTTCATCACCACCAAACCAGTATTATATGAAATGCTGAAAGGTATTCTTAATAACAGGAAGAAGAAAAAGTTAAGGATAAAAATTATGAACAACAAATACATATCTCTCAACAAGTGAATCTAAAAATCAAGTGAATAAAAAGTCTGATAAATAGAATAAATTGGTGACCATAACAGAATCAGGGATACAGAAAGGGAGTAGACTGACAATTCTCAAGGGGAAAGGGAAGTGGGGAGTGTGGTAAAAGACTAGACAAAAATCATACACCTATGGATGAGGACGGGGGTGGGAGGTCAGGTAAGGGCAGAGGGTGGGGTGGGAACCTGGTGGAGAGGAGCTATGGGGGAAAAAGAGGAACAATTATAATAATCTGAACCATAAAAATTTATTTAAAAATAAAATGGTAGCTAAACAAAAAATATCTAACAGTTCAGTCATTTTCCATTTATCTTAGGAAAGAATCTAAAATCCTAAAAAGGCTTGAATAATCTGGTCCCTTATTAGGTTGAGCCGAATTCCCATTCTACTCACTAGAGAAATAGTGACATTAAGTAAATAATTAGAAATGCAATGATACCATAAAGAAGGTCAAGATAGTAGGGTGGTTTCATTTCTACTTGTTCTAGACAAAATGTTTAAAACATTTTTTTTTTTGCCCATTTCTACAGTTAGTACACTTTATAGTGTGACTAAGTACATACCACACACATATACAAATAAAAGGCTTTTGTTTTTTAACTTCTTATTTACCCTTCCTATGTCTAGTGTATCCTTGATGTATAATAACTAGAGGTCCAGTGCACAAATTCGTACACTGGTGCAGTTCCTCAGCCTTGCCTGCAGGGATCAGCTAAAACCGGCTTTCTGACATCTCCTGAGGGGTCCTAGATTTCGAGAGGGCAGTTCTCAAGTGACACACCCCAGAATTGGGCTCCCTCCTTTATGGTTCCGGGTGCATCAGCCAAGAACCACAGCTGCCAATTCACCACAGCTGCCAATTCACCACAGCTTGGCAGGTTCTGCATTGAGCGTCTGTCCCCTGGTGGTCATTGTGTGTTACAGCTACCAGTCAGATGGTTGGACAGTCACTTAGGTTTTTATATATATATAGATATGTGTATTTTTAATTGAGTTACTATTCACTAAATTAATTTTATGACTCAAGAATTGCTACTTGTTGTTTGTAAAACATAGTCTACTTTACCTGTAGTAACAATATTGAGGGGGAAGAGGATAGGATGTGAGAGAATCCCCACTCCCTACGAGGGGAAAATGGGCAAGTGCAAAAGACCGTGAGGTCAGTGAGAGTGTGACCCTTTTTCATTAATATTTTTTTAATTTATTTTATTGATTTTCTACAGAGAGAAAGGGAGAGGGATAGAGAGGTAGAAACATCAATGAGAGAGAAACATCAATTAGCTGCCTCCTGCACACCTCCTACTGGGAATGTGCTCACAACCAAGATACATGCCCCTAACTGGAATTGAACCTGGGACCTTTCAGTCCACAGGCTGATGCTCCATCCACTGAGCCAAACGGGTTAGGGCTCATCAGTATTTTTTTCTGTGCTTCAGATCTCCTCTTCAGAGTCACTTCCTTAGAAATGCCTTCTCTGTCTAACCACCAGCAATTATATCCTC
Organism: Lasiurus cinereus; assembly: GCA_011751065.1. NCBI lineage: Eukaryota > Metazoa > Chordata > Mammalia > Chiroptera > Vespertilionidae > Lasiurus > Lasiurus cinereus. The sequence goes on from JAAGEH010000304.1 coordinate 7,171,550, forward strand.
TAGTTTCTGAAAACCTGTCTTCCTCTTTAGTAACTTAAGCATATAATTTATCAAAGAAACTAGGACATATGGTTACCTTTGCTTTGAGCTCCTCTCTGAGGAGAAGTAAAACCTGCCTACTCTTTCATGCTTTTATCTACAACATGTGGTACATAGTAAAATTCAGTGTACATGCTAATTGTGTTAAGAACTGAACCCTCGTTTCTGTACCATTGATTCTGCCCGTTGCTTATGATCTAAGTGAAGTTCTGTAACAATGAAATAGAATGGCTAAGGAGATCATCTCCGTATGCACTCTTTACTTAGAGCTTTTTTGCTCAGTTTTGTTTGTGTGTTTTTTTCTGAGAAGCACCAAGGGAGGTTCCGTGTTGCCGAGTCTGGTGCACCCCCCTTCTCAAGGTGCCTACATCAAGCCCTTACATTGTTCCTAAAGATCCAAAGCATTTGGCAAAGTTGCAGGAATCTGTTTAGCAAGTGACCCATTTGATAGGTATGGACAGAATGGAGCCTTTACTGGGTATATCCAGGCAACTCAGGAGATGATTTATAGGACTGAGCCCATGGAATTTCACTGCTTCACTGTCAATGAGACAGAAGCCTCTTACACAGCTGTTTTGGCCCCATTTGAAAGGGAAAATGCTAGTTATCAATTAAATAATTAGGAAAAAGATTATCACAAGTATACCTAGGGTTTTTAAAAAATGTATTTACACACTAATTAAAGGAATTATGGTTAAGAGAGCCATACTAGGTTGGACATAATAAGACCGGAATTAATTGTCATACTATCAACAGGATGTAGTTACTCACACCACGACAACATTTTTTTTTTCTATTTCTTGCATTTTACCCTCAAGATAGGGAAGCTAAAAACATAGGTGGAGGAGCTAGTCTAATAATATACTCAAAGAATCAGAAAGATAAAACAGATCTTAAGTCCTCTAGGTCAAGTGCTTAAGTAATTAACTAATTTGGACTATTCAAGCATGACATGCTTCTGAATAAACATTGAGAAAGTCTAACACAGACACACAAAATGTTTGAATTTTAAGAAATGCTCCTACGCCCTTGGCCTAAAGGCTAAGGCCCTTTAACACTTAATGAGCACTGAGCATCACAAGATTCTATAACTGTGGATATCAGGAAAATTTACCAAGGACCTAGAAACACAGCAAGACTGCTAATAACAGAAAACGGCATGAGACTGGAGAAAATGCTACCACAAATAATACTCTGTTATTTTTCTACTTCCAATTGAAATCATTATATCTCCAATGTTTTCCTTGAAAGAACACGAATTATCTTACAAACCTTCAGGAAAAAATTCTGAGCAAATATATAAATATATACTAAAAGTGCTTAAATGCTCAACATTTATTAGGATGCATGTGAATGTTGAAGCTATTTTTCAGTTTTAAGAAGAGCTAAAAATACATGTTAAAATTATTCTGCCAAGACTTTGAGACTAGCATTATGATGTATCATTTCCCCAATTCCATTCTACTGTGTGCTTCATACCTATTCACAACCCACATTATAGGGCAGCAATTTGCAACTTTTTCATTTCATGACACATATAAACTAATTAGTGAAATTCTGTGGCATACCAAAAAAAAACATATTTTTCCAATCTGACAAAAAAAAAAGGTATAATTTGATTTATTCACACCAGATGATTGTTGTGATTTTTTAAAATTTGACAACCTAAGAGAAAAGAGATCAGTGCCCCCAACTAAAGAGCCAGGTATTACATGTTTTAATAGTTCTTGCAGCATACTGGTAGAAAACTGCTGCTATAAGGGAATCTGTTAAATTGTTGTAATCCAAAAATATACATCTCAGCTATGACAACAAACTTGAATGAATTTGAATATAGAATAAATTGACAACTATTTGCATAGAACATCTGCTTTTTAAAAAGCCCTGGCTGGATATTCACTTGGTTAGAGCATAGTCCCAATAAGTCAGGATTGTTGGTTCGATCCCCAATCAGGACACATACAAGAATCAACTAGTGAATGCATAAATAAGTGGAACAACAAATCAATCAATCTTTCTCAAAGATCAGAAAAAGAGAAAGTATACATGTACAATGCATTCCTTCCTCTGCAAATCCCTATCAAGAAGTTCCTTCCAAAACTAGCCATGCATGTGGGGAGTCAGAAGCCTGATTAAAAATAAATCTGTAGCACAACAATGTAAATGTATTAAGTGCCACAAAACTGCACATTTAAAAATGTTTAAAACGCTAAATTTTGTTACCACAATATTTTACAATAAAAAAAACCCTGTAGTCAAGACTAGTTTGGCTCAGTGGATAGAGTGTCGGTCTGCAGACTGAAGGGTCCCGGGTTCAATTCCGGTCAAGGGCATGTACCATGGATGCGGGCACATCCCCAGTAGGGGGCGTGCAGGAGGTGGCTGATTGATGTTGCTCTCTCATCGATGTTTCTAACTTTCTATCCCTCTCCCTTCCTCTCTGTGAAAAATCAATAAAAATATATTTTTTAAAAAAACAACCTGTAATATCCTCTCATTTAAAACAATTAGTTTACTACTTTTTTAGATAAGTTAGCCAGAAGTTTTCCCTGCAGGATTTTCCATGCTAGAAGGAGGTATTTATAATGGGTACACATTTGTTTAGAAGAAGGAGCAATTCCTTTGGTTGAAAGAGTGTACAGGAGATAGGATTTGAGTTGAGCCATAAAACTTAAAGAGCAGGTAGGATTAAAAAATAAATAAATAAAAGGAACAGGTACAATTTAGCTACGTGACAATGAGGGCTTACATTTCTGGTCCCAATTTGTAACCACCGCTGATTCCACACCCTTTGCCATGAGATTGTGGAGCTTCTCCCACCCGAAGAGGAGTGTCTTTTCTACACTCTGGACTATGGATATAGTGGGCCATGTGGCTTGCTTCAGCCAAAGAGATATTAACAGATCTGATGAAGGCAAAGGCTTAAAATGAGCTTGGCTGGGCTTGTTCATTTGCACTTTGGCCATGGCCACTGAAGAGCTGATCCCACTCTAACCTCAGGCTCAGAATGGACACCGTGGAGCAGACTAAGCCCAAAACTCAGAGCAACAAGCCAAGCCCAGTGAGACCAACAGTGTTAAGCTCCCCAGCTAAGCTTATGCAGCTAAGATTAACCCAGGTTACGCAACTCTCAAAATAGACCTGCTAACTTGTGTGAATTTTGGGGTGGTGGTTTTACAGAATGATTGTGGCAATAGCTAAATGATATATGATAGAAGAAAGTGATGGGATTCAGAAGATGCTCCTCAAAAATATGGTATATGCCTTTGAGTTAGTTTTGATTCTTGACAACCCTGTGATGAGTGATATCCACAACATCCTGTCAGCTCTTATAGACTCATGCCTAAGGCTTCTTTTATGGAGTCATTCCATCTCATAATTGGTCTTCCTCTTTACCTGCTACTTTCTATTTATCTCAGCATTATTGTCTTTTCCAAAGAACCCTGCCTTCTCATGATGTGTCTGAAGTAGGACAGCTTCAGTTTTGTTATTTTTGCCTACCTCAACGTTCCAAGCTTAATTTTCTCTAAGACTTACTAGTCTTTCTGGTTGCCCAAGGTATCATAGAGCTCTCCTTCAACACTGTATTTCAAATGGATCAATTCTTTCCCTCTTCTTCATTGTCCAACTTTTACATTTGTATATAGTAATTAGGAATGTGAGGGTGTGGGATGTTCTTAGCCAGGTCCCTCTAACAATACATCTTTGCCCTTGATGATCTTTCCTAATTCTCTCACTGCTGCCCTTCTGATTAGCCTTTTGATTTCTTGGCTACAGTCACCATTTAAATTGATGACTGAACCAAAGTAAGCGGAATCTTTAACAATTTTATACTGAATGAATCTGAAAAACCCACATGTCCAGGAAGGACTTCTGACCCTTCCCTGATTCAGGTCATAACAGTCTCAAGTGAAAGGTGCCATCCTCATTCCCTGAGTAAAGGAGCATCCTTATTCCCAAAGACTAAGGGACACAGAGAGGAAGCTGAATGAACAGGCCTGGTATACTACACTCAGCTCCCACCTTTTTTCATCATAGTACATTTTTCCAAACTCTCCATTCAAATCTAGGACACACACAAAAAATGTTTAACAACTTCTTTGAATCTTCATTTCTTATGAAGGCTTCCCTGTCATGTAAGATTTATATTCAATACTTTTGTATGCCTTTCTCTTGTTAATCTGTCTTTTGTGTGTTTATTTTAAAATATATATTTATTTATTTCAGAGAAGAAGGAAGAGGGAGAGAGATAGAAACATCAATGATGAGAATGATTGATTGGCTGCCTCCTGCACAACCCCCAATGGGGATCATGCATGTGCCCTTGATCAGAATCAAACCTGGGACCCTTCAATCCACAGGCCAATGCTCTATCCACTGAGCCAAACTAGCTAGGGCAATCTGTCTTTTGTTAAAGAGACCCCAACTGAGAACTTAGAAAGATAGAGAAAAAAGATATTTTGCCACCTCTACAAATTCGAGGACATTCTAAGCAAAATAAATAACATGAACCAAGGTAGGAAATGGGGAAAGAGTTCTCTGAGGCTTCTTCCTCTTTATTAAATAGAGTTTGACTGCAATTTGAGGCATTTGATGGGCCTTAGATGAATTTGAAAAGGTAGGCTGGGAAAGATCACAAAAGGCCTTCAATCTGTACTATTAAGATTAGGCATGTCTAGAGTAAAAGGCATCTCACAGAAACTGCACTCTTAATAGTTTTGCTTAAAAAATTTTTAGTGAGGGATAATTAACCCTGTTGAACTATACACACAACTGTTTCATTAAGTCTTATCATCCATCACAAATCTTTTTCTGAAGAAAAAAAAGGCATAAAGAATAAACAAATCACAGTTCTGCCTTTGTGAGAATTCTGCCATTTGAAGCATTCATATTAAAAATGCAAACAAAAGTTTTATGAAACTAAAAAGAAAAGTTCTTTAAATTTTAGCTATAAAATTATGATTAAAGAATAAAAAAAAAATCACTGAATGGTGTATTATGCCCAAACAGACAGATTTTTAAAAGCCCTCTAATGTATGAATAATTGTTGACTTCTTTAAAAGCATTATTTCTTAAAAGCTATTATTCTTGATTTAGGAGAGTAAAATATTAATTTGCATTAAATCTACCAGTTTTGTTTTGACCACAAAACAAAACAAAATTAGCCAGAATTTTCTTTTATGCTCACTGTATGAGACAGGTAAATAAAGTAAAAACAAATTCTACAGACTCAAAAAACAGTTCATTGATGCTTCCTTGGAGAGAAATCCAGTTTTATTTCTCCTCAAGAGTATTCAAGAAATAGTAGACACTCATCTTAAATGAGCCAAGTTCATGTTTTTTCTTCTAGAAGGCACATAAAAACTCTTACATGAGTAATATTAATTATTCAATTTGAAAGGCAGCATCATAAATGACTGTGATTCTTAAACAAGATTTACATTTATATAATAATATAATGTTTACCAAAAGAGGAAACCTTTAACACCTTTCTACTCTAAAACACTGGCTTACAGAGTAAAAAACAAAACAAAAAACAAAACATGCTTTCCATTCATCTTTGAAAGCAGGCTGGACATGTCAGGACCAGAGGTTTAGACTCCATGCTATATATCATGCTTGTTAATTTTTTAATACAAAAGCAGTCCATGGTTTAAAACGAAAAATTCACACAATTTTTTATAAGTGTTCTGACAGATCAGATATATTGGGGCAAGTAAGCATTCCCTGAAAGATAAATTGGATCCTTTGGGAAAAATATTAACTCATTCAATACAACAGAATAGCAAAATATGAATTATTTCTCTAGAACACTAGGACCATAAAAGAAATGTGCTTGGTGTAGCACAGATGCCAAATCAAAAATCTGTAGAAAAAAGGATGTTATTCCCAGCAAAGGGCAAATCCTGTTTATTTATACCTAAAATAATCCCACTTGCAAAAGAAAATCAATATATATTATACAGTATTTCAATTTTTTTGAATTTCCAAACTAAGGAATTTTATGTTGTTCAAATTAACTCACAGCCTCTAATGTAGATAGTTTTCAGGCTAGGATGTAACTGTGATCAGTAATTCCCTAATGATTAGAGAAAGGTAGCATGGGCAGAAGATGGAGACTGCTGATGAAACACCTACTGACCATGCATGGTATTGCATCCCAGTTCCATTGGATTCCATCAGCATCCAATCAGAAGGCTGCTAGGCACAGCCAAGTGCTGCCCTTGGAGTTTCAAGAATGCAATCCAGGCTTTTGAAGAAAATGGGAGAAATTCTCAAGCCTCTAAGAGCAGCGGTTCTCAACCTGTGGGTTGCAACCCCTTTAGGGGTCAAACGACCCTTTCACAAGGGTCACTTAAGACTATCAGAGATTTCTGAGAGAATCCAAGATGGCGGCATAGGTAAACACCTACACTGCTGCCTCGCACAACAATTTCAAAACTACAACTAAAAGACACAACAGATATCATCCAGAACCACAGGAAAGCTGGCCGAGTGTAAGTTCTACAGCTAGAGGGAAAGAGAGGGGCTCACAGAAACCCAGAGCAGCTGCAAAAAGCTGAGGTACGGAGACGCGCACGCTGAGAGAGCGGGTGCCGGAGTACCTGACTGGCTTTCTCTGGCGGGAAGGAAATGGAGACTCCTAACGGCATTGAACCCCTTATCCTACGACACCAAACCCCAGATCCAGCCGAAACTCATATGGGGGGAGTTTGGACTGAAATTTAGGGGAGTCGCAGAAGATCAGGTCCGGTCTCGCACGCGCACGGTGACTGCTGATTGTGCCGCTGGCTTTCGCGAGTGGGCGGGAGACAGACCCTCCCAACTGTGCCCCTTCTGAGTCCACTGGGCCCCTGTTTCGGGCGAAACCCTGGGGACCTAGACTCGTGTGGTCCTACTGCGCAGGGGACCTGGAAAGGCAGCGGTTAGAGGTACTGCGGGCGCGCGCGTGCAAGGACCGCTCCAGCCATTACCCAGTCACATGAGACTCAGGGGCTGTGGAGGGTGGGGCCGACTGGAAGGCAAGGCGGTCCTGAGACTCCACCCCTCCCAAGCTCAACAGAGGCTTCTGTGGCTTTGCATCTGGTATCATAAGGCAGAATTCAACACAGAAGTTTCCCCGGCATAGTGAAAATGCTGAGACAAGGGAAGGGATCACAAACAAAAGAAGTGGAGGGAAAAAAAACGACTGCATATAGAGTTCAAAACCACACTTATAAGGTTTTTCAAGAATATGCTAGAAAAGTTGGATAAATTTAGTGAGACCCAAGAAGAGATGAAAAAGGACCAACTAGAGATGGAAAAGGTCCAACTAAAGATGATAAAGGACCAAATAGAAATTAAACATACACTGACTGAAATAAAAACTATTATACAGAGTCCTAACAGCAGACTAGCGAAAGGCAAGAATCAAGTGAAAAATTTGAAATATAAAGAAGCAGACAACATTCAACTGGAAAAGCAAGAAGAGAAAAGAATCCAAAAATGTGAATATAACGTAAGGAGACTCTGGGACAGCTTTAAGCGTACCAACATCAGAATTGTGGGGGTGCCAGAAGAAGAGAGAGAGCAAGATACTGAAAACCTATTTCAAGAAATAATGACTGAAAACTTCCCACATCTGGTAAAAGAAATAGACTTACAAGTCCAGGAAGCACACACAACCCCATATAAAAGGAATCCAAAGAGGACCATACCAAGACACATCATAATTAAAATGCCAAGAGCAAAAGAGAAAGAGAGAATATTGAAAGCAGCAAGAGAAAAATAGTTTATTAGCTACAAGGGAGCACCCATACGGCTGTCAGCTGATTTCTCAACAGAAACGATGCAGGCCAGACGGGAGTGGCAAGAAATATTCAACGTGTTGAATAGCAAGAACCTACAACCAAGAATAATCTATCCAGCAAAGCTAACATTCAGAATTGAAGGGCAAATAAAGAGCTTCACAGATAAGAAAAAGCTAAAGGAGTTCATCAACTCCAAACCAGTATTATATGAAATGCTGAAAGGTACTCTTTTAGAAGAGGAAGAAGAAAATGGTAAAAGCCAAAAAATTATGAATAACAAATACATATCTATCAAAAAGTGAATCTAGGAGAATCCAAGATGGCGGCATAGGTAAACACCTATACTGCTGCCTCGCACAACAATTTCAAAACTACAACTAAAAGACAGAACGGACAGCATCCAGAACCACAAGAAAGCTGGCTGAGTGGAAGTTCTACAACTAGAGGGAAAGAGAGGGGCTCGCGGAGACCCAGAGGAGCTGCAAAAAGCTGAGATCCATCCGAAACTCATACGGGGGAGCTTGGACTGTGAAAAGGGAGAAGTGCACGGAAATTTAGGGGAGTCGCAAAGGATCGGAGGTCTGGTCGCGCACGGCACCACGCGGAAGACGGATTGCTGATTGTGCCGCTGGCTTTCGCAAGTGGGCGGGAGACAGACCCTCCCAACTGCGCCACTTCTGAGTCCACTGGGCCCCTGTTTTGGGCGAAACCCTGGGGACCTAGACTCGTGTGGTCCTGGTTCGCAGGGGAGTCGGAAAGACAGCGGTCAGAGGCGCTGCGGGTGCGCGCCCGCGCAAGGACCGCTCCAGCCATTACCCAGTCACGTGAGACTCAGGGGCCGTGGAGGGCGGGGCCGACTGGAAGGCAAGGCGGTCCCTTAAGCCCTGAGACTCCACCCTCCCAAGCTCAGCAGAGGCTTCTTCGGCTGAATCCAGCACAGAAGTTTCCCCGGCACAGTGAAAATGCCGAGACAAGGGAAGGGATTACAAGCAAAAGAAATGGAGGAAAAAAAATGACTGGATATAGAGTTCAAAACCACGCTTATAAGGTTTTGCAAGAATATGCTAGAAAAGATGGATAAATTTAGTGAGACCCAAGAGAAGATAATAAATACACTGACTGAAATGAATACTATTACGCAGAGTACTAACAGCAGACTAGAGAAAGGCAAGGATCAAGTCAAAAATTTGAAATATAAAGAAGCAGAAAACATTCAACTGGAAAAGCAAGAAGAGAAAAGAATCCAAAAATGTGAAGATAATGTAAGGAGCCTCTGGGACAGCTTCAAGCGTACCAACATCAGAATTGTGGGGGTGCCAGAAGAAGAGAGAGAGCAAGATACTGAAAACCTGTTTAAAGAAATAATGACTGAAAACTTCCCACATCTGGTAAAAGAAATAGACTTACAAGTCGAGGAAGCACACAGAACCCCAAAGAAAAGGAACCCAAAGAGGACTACACCAAGACACATCATAATTAAAATGCCAAGAGCAAAAGAGAAAGAGAGAATATTAAAAGCAGCAAGAGAAAAACAGTTTATTACCTACAAGGGAGCACCCATACGACTGTCAGCTGATTTCTCAACAGAAACGATGCAGGCCAGACGGGAGTGGCAAGAAATATTCAACGTGATGAACAACAAGAACCTACAACCAAGAATAATCTATCCAGCAAAGCTATCATTCAGAATTGAAGGGCAGATAAAGAGCTTCACAGAGAAGAAAAAGCTAAAGGAGTTCATCAACTCCAAACCAGTATTATATGAAATGCTGAAAGGTACCCTTTTAGAAGAGGAAGAAGAAAAAGGTAAAAGACAAAAAATTATGAACAACAAATACACATCTGTCAACAAGTGAATCTAAAAATTAAGTGAATTAAAAATCTGATCAACAGAATAAACTGGTGAATATAATAGAATCAGGAGCACAGAAAGGGAGTAGACTGATAATTCTCAGGAGGACAAAAATCATAAAGCATCAAACAGACTGTGAAATTATAGCAGAAAGATTAAAGTTAGGTGAGGTAAATAAGTGATCAATCAAAGGACTTGTATGCATGCTTATAAACATAACCAATGATCACAGACACTGGGGGGTCGGGGTACGCCTGGGAGGGAGGAGGGCAATGGGGAGATATGTATAAAAAATTAATAAAAATTAATTTAAAAATATATATATAAAAAAATGAATCTAAAAATTAAGTGAATTAAAAATTTGATCAACAGAATAAACTGGTGAATATAATAGAATCAGGAGCACGGAAAGGGAGTGGACTGATAATTCTCAGGGGGGAAGGGGTGAGGGGTGTACAGAGAGAGACTGGATAAAAATCATACACCTATGGATGAGATCAATGGGAGGGAGCTAAGGGCAGAGGGAGGGGTGGGAGCTGGGTGGAGGGGTGCTATGGAGGGGAAAAAAGAGAAACAAATGTAATAATCTGAATAATAAAGATTTAATTTAAAAAAAATACTATCAGAAAACACAGATATTTACATTACGATTCATAACAGTAGCAAAATTACAGTTATGAAGTAGCAGTGAAGATAATTTTATGGTTGGGGTCACCACAACATGAGGAAGTGTATTAAAGGGTCGCAGCATTAGGAAGGTTGAGAACCACTGCTCTAAGAGGGATGTTTCAAAGAACATTCAAAGATGATAAATAGGTCACAAAATTAATATAATAAAAAAACAGCTAAATCATTCCTAGGAGATCCACACATGCACACATAGACCCATGCACACATATCTGTAAGGTTCAATACTCTGTATCCTAGTGTTGGCATCTTTCTCCTATTTTTCCAAACAATTTTTTTTAGACAGACTATGTATCAGTATTTTAGGGAACTTTTAAAACATACACATTTCAGGGCACCTAATCCAGAATCACTAAATTTTACCCTCTTAGGGAACAAGAAGAGGGACCCAGTAATTAGTATTTTCTTAAGCTCTGAGATGGGTCAGCAAACCACTCTCACATTTGCTTTAGCAATCACCACATGAGATCTCTTCCCCTTGAGAATCATTATCTCCAACTGTACTTAATTTTTTGGTTTCCAAACAATTACTTTATTTAAATAAATATATAAATCAGGTTTGAGAAAAAATACATTTACAAAGAGAAAATTTGTACATGTGTAAAACCTATATATATAAAAGCCTAAGAGACCATTAAGAACAAACAATCAGTCGACTAGTCTCTATGACGTGCAATGACCACCAGGGGGGCAGACGCTCAATGCAGGAGCTGCTCCCTGGTGGTCAGTGCATTCATTCCCACAAAGGGAGCGTCACTCAGCCAGAAGCCAGGCTCATGCTGGCAAGTGAAACTGTGGGGCAGGAGCCTCTCCTGCCTCCTTGGCAGTGCTACCGGCAGAGGCAGCTGGAGCTCCTCTTCAGCCGCTTGCCACCTCAGCACTGCTACATCCCTTGGGGGATGTCAAACTGATCAGGTTTCGCCCTGATCCCATAGGGCCTGGCTGACATCCTCCCAAGGGGTCCTGGATTGCCGGAGGTCATAGGCCAAGTTGAGGGACCCAACCAATCATGAATCCATGCTCCAGGCCTCTAGTTTGTTTATAAAAAGAAAATGTGTATATTTACATATATTGACTATTGGCATGACAGGAAGAGCTTGCTAACATTTATTGCTTCTTAGGAAGGGAATTAAGTAGCTAAATAACAGGGGGCAGCAGGTAGACTTTTCACTATGAATTCTTTTGTGCTTCATAAATTTTGACCCATGTTCATGTATTACCTATTAAAATTAATAAAGAGAAAATTTAGAATATATTGTTAAGTTCAAAAATACAAGACAATAAAAATAATTATGGAGAACATTTTGGGGACAATTGAGGAAATCTGAATATGGACTCTATATTACATGATGGCAGAAAACTGTTAAATTTTTGTGTGGAGACTATATTATATTTTTGTATGGTTCTTAGAACATTCAATGGAGTACTTAGGAGTGAAATGGCATGATGTTCACATTTGACTTCCAAACAACTCAAGAAAATAAATTATATGCTGAGAGAAATAAAGCAAGCATAGCAAAATTTTAATAACAGTGAATCTAGAAAAATAATATCTCATTGTACAATTTTTTTAGCAACAGTTTTACTGGTATTTAATTCATATATGTAACATACACCCTTTAAATTAAAAAATTCAATGTTTTTAATTTAGTCAGAGTTGTATAACCATCACCACTATACAATTTTAGAACAGTTTCATGGCCCCAAAAAGACACCATATAAACATTAGCAGTCACTCCCCATTCTCTCTCCTGCCTTCCAAATCCTGGCAATTCTGTGTCTACGAATTTTTAATCTACTTCTTGTGTCTATGATTTTGCCTATTCTGGATATCTATATCCTATATAATAAAAGGCTAATATGTAAATTTTCCCCTCAATGGGGAGTTCCACTGGGAGTTCGACCAGGGGGCGGGGCCAGCTGGCCAACTGCCTGCAGCTCCTCCCCCAGCCAGCACTGCTCCCAATCAACCTTGCCTCACCCCAGAGAGCTGGCTGGCAGACAAACCTCCCACTAGCCCCATCCACCCTGACCCCACCCAGGCATGAATTCATGCACTGGGCCTCTAGTCTACACTAATAAAAGAGAAAGATGCAAATTGACCGTACCCTCACAACACCCACCAGCCAATCAGGAGTGAGCATGCAAATTAATCCAACAAAGATGGTGGGTTGGTTTGCATACACAGGCGCCAAGCGGCCAGGGGTGTTCCACCCCGCCCCAGCTGCTCCGGGCCTCTGGGCAGTGTGGGAAGGCAGAAAGGCAGCTCTGGGCCAGAGCAAAGGCAGAAAGGTGACTCCTGTGAAGGTGGTGCCAACAGCCAGGGGAAGGGAGGCCCATTCTTGCATAAATCTTTGTGTATTGTGCCTCTAGTATAATAATAAAAGTATAATATGCTAAGTAGACTGGACAGCTGAATGACCTTCTGAATGAAGCCGGGGCTATGAAGGCCAAGGCAAGCCACTGTGGCTGCGAGGGCCAAGGCAAGCCATCGTGGCTGTGAGGGCCAAGCCCCTTGCACGAATTTCATGCATCGGGCCTCTAGTTTAATATAAATGGAATGATACAATATGTAATCTTTTATGACTGGCTTCCTTCATGTAGCATAATTTTACTAGGTTCATCCATGTTCTAGCATGTAGTACTTCATCCCTTTTATTTGCTGAATAATACCCCACTGTATGGATATGCCACATTTATTTCTTCATTGATGCGTATTTGGGTTGTTTCTATCTTTTGTCTATTACCAATAATACTGCTATGAACATTCCTATAAAAGTTTTTATGTGTGGGCATATGTTCTCATTTTGTATTTTTCATTGGGCATATATATATATACCTAGGAATGGGATTTACTGGTCATATTACAATTCTAAATCATTATCCTATTCTTACAACTTTTCTGGATCAGTAAAAATTTCAAAATTTAAAAAGAACTAGGAAAAACTTTATAAAGAAAGAATAAAAACATGATAATCTATTAATCAAACTATCTGTGCTCAGAGAAAAGATGTACATTACATGATTTTGCTCAGCATACAACCCTTATTCTTCGCAAAGGAAGTTAGTAAGTGCTTTCAATGTTTTCCATCTTACTATGACAGAAGATATTACTTCATAATCTTACTTTGTCTTATTATTTATTCAAGAAATAAAAATAGATCTTGTTTATTGACTTGCAAAATGATCAACAGAAATGAATTATTTACCTGACTAGATAAAGAGCATCTCCCTACTGATACAAGCAATAATGCATACAGACAGAATAGGGACTTTGGGGTCACAGAGGAAGGGTTCAAGATAAGTTGCATGGCCCTAGGCATATTTAACTTCTCTGAGACTCCATAAAAGAACTATTTACATCTATATCTCAAAGCAGGTATCATATAAGAGAGTATTACATAGTGCCTGACATACTGTAGTTGTTCAATATCTTCCTTCAAAATAGTCACATAAAAATATTTCCCCCAGTTTTCCTGCAAGCTTAAAAATCAATTGCTGCTGTATAACAGAAACAGTGATATGTTAGTTTTGAAACCAAAAAACAAGTCTACTTCTCCATACAGATGACCTCCAATTGTTTTCTGTTTATGCCTTTTCACCCGAGCTCTAGATCCCATTTCCAACTACCTAATGAATCTCTTCTGAAAATATACTAGCAACTCAAGCTCACATTGCTCTAAATTTTGCTCACTACCTTCCTTCTACCAGGTAAGCCAGCCCCTCTTGACTTCTCAATTCTGTAAATAATATTATCAGTTAAGGTGCAAAACCTCCAAATCATCTTTGACATAAGCTTCTCATTACTCCCACTATCCTGTTGCCAAGACTTGTAGACTTTTCCCATCCTTATCTCCTTTTCCACCGTCTTGCAACCATGAGGCCCTATCACTGATCAGACTAGCATACTAGCCTGCATAACTAACCTTCCCTCCTGTGACCACTCCCTTTACCATCCCATCCCATCTCACCCACCAGTGCCATAGTAATCAGTTTATAATAAGGATGAGAACACAACACTCTCATCTTCAAAAATCTTTCATGGTTCCCCACTACTTGTCATCTATTCACTTATTCATTCAGCAAACACCTTTTAGTACTTATATGTGCCAGGCTCTGTTCAAAGTGCTGACGACACAGAAGCTACCCTGGGGCTCACATCCTAGTTGTGAAAAAAGAAAACACACCCTGAGCAAATAACAGTAATTTTAAATGGCAAGAAGGAATGTGAAGAAAATAAATCAGGGGAACAGAAGAGTGACTAAGGGTAGGATAGAAGAGAAGGCTTCCCTGACATTTGAACTAAGACTTAACTGACTGAGTAGATAACTAGGACAAGTGGGTTTCAGGAAGAGACACCAGCAGGTACCTCACTCTGAAGCCTTTCAATATTCTGAACTCACCTTCTCATCTCAAAGCATCTGCTCCCTTCTTTCCTACCTTTGCTTTTAAAACCCTACCTGCCCTTAAAAGTCATCTCTGATTCTACATCTTCCATGATATCTCGTTTAATCTTCCCACTTTGCTTCCCTTCCCCAGATCATTAATCAGATAAGTATTATCCTTCATTTGGGAATATAAGTTAACATATCTATCTCTCTCTTTTAGGCAAACACATAGTAAGTCATATATCCGAAAGAGGGGTATCCTTCAAAGTAATCACAAGGCCAAAAGCAATTATACAGGAGTTTCTAACACATGTTACTAACAGGTACATGAAAGGAATAAGTTCAAATTGCTCTAAATTTTGATAACTCACCAAGGTGATTACTTTGAAAGGGCATTTATTCAAATAGTGGTTAAAAAAAAACACATTATTTTATAGATAACTAGAGGCCCAATACACGAATTCATGCATAGGTCGGGTCCGGCTGGCAGGGGAGAGGGGACATGGGAGGTTGGCTGGCTGATCATGCTCCTGATCGGGGTGGGGTTGGGGGTTTACAGGGACGGGGTCAACCAGGGGGAGGGGCTGTGGGAGGTTGGCTGGCCAGCCCCACCCTCTTGTTGAACTCCAGGTTGAGGGGACAATTTGCCTATTAGCCTTCTATTATATTGGATTCTCTTTTGATATAAACTCTTTTTATAATCCACTAGAGACCCAGTGCATAAAATTCATGCATAGGGTGGAGGAGTCCTTCAGCCCAGCCTGCTCCCTCTCCAGATAGGATCGGGCCTAAATGGGCAATCAGTCTTCCCTCTCACAATCCAGGACTGCTGGCTCCCAACTGCTCATCTGCCTGCCTGCTGATTGTCCCCAATCGCTTCTGCCTGCCAGCCTGATCACCCCCTAACCACTCCCCTGCAAGCCTGATTGATGCCTAACTGATCCTCTGCTGGCCTTTTTGCTCCTAACTCCCCTCCCCTACAGGCCTGGTCACCCTTAACTGCTCTCCCCTGCAGATCTGGGTCTCCCCCAACTGCCCTTCCCTGTAGGCCAGTCACCCCCAACTTCTCTCCTCTGCCGTCCTGGTCACCCCTAACTGCCCTCCCCTGCAGGCTTGATTGCCCACAACTGTCCTCCTTTGTAGGCCTGATCCCTGCCAACTGCCCTCCCCTGCTGGCCATCTTGTGTCCACATGGGGGAAGGATCTATTGACCACATAGGGTCAGTCATCTTGTGTGTTGGAGTGATGGTAAATCTGCATATTACTCTTTTATTAGATAGGATAGAGGCCTGGTGCACAGGCCAGCTGGATTGCTCTGAAGGGTATCCTGGATCAGTGTGGGTGTTCATTTGGGGCATGGGGTGGCCTAGGAGAAGGGCCTGTGGTGGTTTGCAGGCCAGCCATTCCCCTCCCCACCTGCCCCTGCAACCCAAGTGGAGGTTCTGGTATCTGGGATTTATTTATCTTCTACAATTTAAACTTTGTAGCCTGGAGTGGAGTCAAGCCTTCTGCTTGCACAGCCATTGAAACTTCGTTGCCTTACATGGAGGCCAGGGTTTGCAGAAAGCTTGGTTTCCTACATCACCAGGGGCAACCCAAGCCTCCCTCCTGCTCTCTCTGTGGCTGCAGCCTTGTTGGTTGGGTTAATTTGCATACTCATTCTGATTTGCTGGTGGGTGTGGCGGGTGGGCATGGCTTGTAGGTATAGTAGAGGTATGGTCAATTTGCATATTGCTCTTTTATTAGATAGGATCTTTTAAGGCTTATTTCATTATTGGTCTTCCACTATTGCTTATAGAAGTATCCATCCAGGATGATGTTAACTAGGTCCAAAGAAGGTGCCAAATGCATACTTGTTAATTAATCTATACAAAATGCAATAGAGCTATTCGCCTTTGTTTTTTTCATCATAGATCTTTATAAGAGTTTGGGGAAAAACTGAGTCTGTGTGGGATCCAGAGGCTGCCATATTCTATCCCTCCCTCCTCCTTCACCTACACTAACCTGGAGCTGTATTTCTTGAGGATGGTGTCCAAAAGGCCAACGAGCTCTTCAGCATTGATGAACTTCTGTGTGCTGAGGGTGTACATCTTCTCATAGAAGTCCGCAATCTCCATTCGTGCTTGGACGAAGAAGCAGAGCTGCTCTGACAGGTGGGAAAGGAGTTCTTCCACGTGAGGAGCAGTCCCTCCCAGGGTGCCACGGCCAGTCACCACCTTCTTCAGCTCGTTATGCAGAGAAGTATAGATAGTTCGGATGGAGTCCTTCCTGCTGAAGAAAGACTGGCCCCCTGGTAGGTAAATGACATAAGCAAATGACAGGTAAGGAAGAGTAAGAGAAGTACAAGATACCTCTCAGCATTCAAAAGGAAAGGATCTGAACTGCTGAGCTCAGTGAGTTTACATCTACCATATTCTCTAACTTCTATGCTTGGGATTTAAATATTGTGAGGTTGATAATTTCACTGAAGAGTAATAAGTTAAATGAATGCCTGGTACCACTCATTAGTGTAGCAATGGACCTATGATTGGTTTCCTTACCCACATACCAATTCCCAACCACCCCACTTTAATGAGGACTCAGATTCATTTCAGGGAATAATTATCCTAGATCTAAAAAGCCCTCCTTCCACATAAATATATTTGAAACAAATGAGAACACCCAATTATGAAAAACTATTGTTATTCCTAGTAAATCAGCAAATTTTATTTCTGCTTTAGAGTTACATTTTCCTTTTAATCTTATCTTTCGTACCAGAAAATGGAAAATACACATAGACCTCCCTCATCCTAGAACACAGACTACTGGTACTCAGGGGAAACAAGAACAGCTTAATACTCTTAACAAAGTTGACAATATAGGTTTTAATAAGCAGCATGTTGTGAATCACTAAAAGCAACAAGCAATTATAAATAACTGCTACTGTAACTCAGGGGTTCCAAAGGAAATAAGCAAAATATAAGACCAAATATATCCTTTACAACAATCAAAAAGGATCAAAAAGACATGATCAACTATATTTCTGAAAATTATAGAGCCAGCTTCACAAATGTTGCCTTAAGCAATTCTGCTAATCATCCAAGGGTCAGAGGCAAGACATTAGGAAAATGAAGAGAAACAGGACAAGTTTAAAACTGTAATTCTTAGGAAACATAAAAAAACTCAAAGATGGGTGACAGTTTAAATTTTCTATTGATATACTCAGAAGGCTTTAATGAGTAAATTTATTGTTACTATTCTAAGATATCAGTTAGGAGTTAAAATTATTTACCAAGGCATTTGTAAAAATAACCTCTTAATGAATGAAAGATTTCACAAAGTTGTTTTTAATTCATTGTCCAGCTTATGATTTAAGAAATTAATCTGGGCTTCTAGTCAAAAAGGTGGTTTAGGTAAATGTGTTATTGCATCCTCCCACAACCATACCAAAATTACAACTGAACTACAGAACAACCATCATTTAGAACCACCTGAAATTTAGCTGAATGGAAATCCTACAACTAAGAATATAGAGGAGACACTACACTCAGCTGCAGAGATCCCCCCTGAGGAGTGAGGGGTCCCAGCTTCACACCAGGCTCCCCAGCCCAGGGTTCCAGTGCCAGGAAGGGAGGTCCCCATACTTTCTGATTGTAAAAACCAGCAGTGATTGAAGCTGAGTGAGACAGAAGGCTGCTGGCATCCCAGGCAGTTCCTCTTAAAGAGCTCTCACACAGACTTGGACTCACTCTCTCTGAGTTCTAGCACTGGGGCAGCATCTGGAAAGGCACCAGGAATATATGAGGAGAAAATGAATTGTCTGGTATCAGGACAAGAACCGGGGGAGGGGTTAGGAGGGGGGGAGCAGCTTTCTCCCAGACAGAAGTGCTGGCAGAAGCCATTGTTTCTTTTCTGAGCCTTCCCTCATTAGAGCCAGCAGGAGGGTGCCATATCTGAGTCTCCCTCCATCAACCTTGCTCACAGTTTGTCCTATCCTAGTGATTCCCTGAGATCCTGCCCCACCCAAGCTGTTTCCAGAGACTTTTCCATATGGCCTGTCTTGGCTCAGGCTTTAGACTTTCCTATATAATCTCTCAAAACAGCATCTGGCCTCAGTGTGCCCCATACCTCTCACTAAGTGGCTCTGGGCCCAGCACTAACAGCAGCTGGCTTTGTTCATACGTTGGCCCTGCCTGGAATCTTCAAGCTCAGCATAAGTAGCAGCCATCTGCAGATAGCTTTGTAGCTCATGCTGGATGGTCCCAGGCAGAACTCAGGCAGCAGCTGACATTGGCTTGCAATTCCAGGGAGGCTCCAGAGCCCACACCCCCAGTGGACAGCTTCAGATCACACTGAAACACCATCCACAAGCATCACACTCAAGGGGAAGACTTAGCAGATACCAGAGCCCTGCTGAAGTAAGCTCCAATCTATGAAGTGGCCCTTGCACAGCTGATCTTCCACAGGGGTGGGTTGATCAAAGCCAGTCCTTGCAGCTGATTGGCCTGAGGGTAAATCTCTCCCATAGATGGGGAGTGGGAGGACACACACTGGGAATACCCAACTTGGTTGAACAGGGAGGCTGTGCCATTGGACCTTACAGGACACCTACTACATTAGGCCACTTTACAAAGTCCGGGAGATGTAGTAGCTCTACCTAATACATAGAAACAAACACAGGGAGGCTGCCAAAATGAGGAGACAAAGAAACATATCCCAAATGAAAGAAAAGAACTCCAGAAAAAAGAACTAAACAAGATGGAGTCAAGCAATCTATTAAATATAGAGTTTAAAACACTGGTTGTAAGGTTGTTAGTGAGAATGCCAACAACATAAAAGAACATAGAAACCATAAAACAAAACAGTCCAAAATTAAGGATACACTAACTAAAATGAAGAATAATTTACAGAGACTCAACAGTACAATAGATGAAACCAAAAATCAAATCAGCAATTTGGAATATAAGGAAGCAAAAACCATCCAATCAGAACAGCAAAAAGAAAAAAGAATCTAAAAAATAAAAATAAAAAATGAGGATAATGTAAGGAGTCTCTTGGACAATTTCAAGCATACCAACATCAGTATCATGGGGTTGCTGGAAGGAGAAAGAGAGAGCAAGGAATTGAAAACCTATGTTAAAAAAAAATAATTATGGAAAAATTTCCCTAACATGAAGGAAACATACATAAAAATCCAGGAAGTGCAGGTCCCAAACAAGATGAACTCAAAGAGGCCAACATCAAGACACATCTTGCAAAAAGTTAAAGACAAACAGAGAATCTTAAAAGCAACAAGAGAAAAGGAGTTCATTAATTACAAGGGATCTTCCATGTGATTGTCAGCTGATTTTTTTTTAAATATATTTTATTGATTTTTTAGAGAGGAAGGGAGAGGGATAGACAGAAACATGATGAGAGAGAAACATCAATCAGCTGCTTCCTGCACACCCCCTACTGGAAATGTACCCGCAACCAAAGTACATGCCCTTGACCAGAATCGAACCTGGGACCCTTAAGTCCGCAGGCCACCGCTCTATCCACAGAACCAAACCACTCAGGGCTGTCAGCTGATTTCTCAACAAAAACTCTGCAGGCCAGAGGGATTGGCAAGAAATATTTAAAGTGATGAAAAACAAGGACCTACAGCCAAGATTACTCTACCCAGCAAAGCCATCATGAAGAATCAAAGGAAATATAAGAGTTTTCCAGACAAGAAGGAGCCAAAGGAGTTCATCATCACCCAACCAGCATTACATGAAATGTTAGTCTTCTTTAAGAAGAAAAAGAAAAAAATACATGAACATATGAACAATAAAATGGCAATAAATACATACATACATATTAGCAACTGAATCTAAAAATCAAAATAAGCAATCAGAACAGAAACAAGCTCATAGATACAGAAAACATTTTCATGGTTACCAGCTGGGAGGGAGACTGGGAAGTACAAATTGATTGGTACAGAATAGTCATGGAGATATAAGGTACAGCATATGGAATGTAGTCAATAATATTCTAATAACTATGTATGATGTCAGATGAGATTTATTGGGATGATCACTTAGTAAGTTATATAATGTCTAATCACTGGATGTACACCTGATATTAATATAATATTGTATGTCAACTATAACTGAAAAATAAAAAATGTAAAAGAAATAAACAACCACGTACACAGATCTTTCCTATAATCTGGGAAAGTGAAATGTCAGAAGTCAATCAAATGCAATAAAGGCACTTTACAAATTCTGTTCACTAAAACAGTCAACATATCCTAATTTATATCCTTCATTTTTAAGTGGCCATCATTGGAGGACACAGAAAAATGGACAGTTTCATGGCAGTGAAAATGTAAAAAAGCAAGTGATAAGCCCTTGGCCAGGTTTTTGTTTTTGATGTTTTTTAAATCTACTTTAGCCGAAACCCGTTTGGCTTAGCGAATAGAGCGTCGGCCGATCAAGGGCATGTACCTTGGTTGCAGGAACATCCCCAGTGGGGGGTGTGCAGGAGGCAGCTGATCAATGTTTCTCTCTCATCAATGTTTCTAACTCTCTGTCCCTCTTCCTTCCTCTCTATAAAAAATCAATAAAATATATATTTTTAAAAATCTACTTTAACTCTCCTTTTATCAGAAGACAAAACAGGATTCCGAATTGGAAGAACAGTTTAAATCCCAGAATGCTATTACTTGAAGGTGAGGCTGTGAGTGGATATTAAATCACGTTTTTGGGCCTATGGTATTTTATCTCCTCTTCCCCTAAAAAAAAAAAAGGAAAGGAAAAGAAGGCAGGAAGAATAAATGAATCTTATAGCTCTTGCTACTATGGTAACCACCTTGTCCCAGTTTATCTATGATTTTTCAGATTTTAGCATTGAAAATGTTATTCTTGGTAAATACTTCCTTAATCCCATGTCCAAGGAACCCCATCAGTCCTAGGAAAATCAGTCCTAGGTAAATAGGGTGTTGGTCACCCTATTTACTACTTGTTCCACAGACAAACAACTAGCACTTAAAAACCATTTTCTCCAATTTATTGCTTAAACAGACAGACTAACATTCACATCATTTCTCCTAATAGCAGCAAAATCCATAGGTACAGGTGGATTGAACAGGACACCAACATCCTATTCAGGACTATACCTTGGAGGGTTTGCCTTCCTTCCACGCCCACACTTAGTCCAGCTTTGCAGATTTTGTAAAGTGACGGTACAGAATAAACATACTTCTGTGCCAAGGTCTCGGGGAAAAAATTTCTTAGATTAGGAAGGTAATAAGAGTATCACATAAGACCTAAAAGCTCTGAGAGTCTGACCAACTTCTTTCACAGCTGTGTGATGTGGGAATGACTTAGCTACTTTGAACCTTGGTTATTGTTTTAAATGCAAAATTAGTAATAAAACAGCCAATAAGGCAAATTAAGTAACATTTGGTATGTAATGTTACTACAGCAAAACACATATTCAATCATACTAACCTCTTTCCCTTCCATTTATAACTGATATAAGAAAACACTCAATATTGCATAATTAGGCCTCTGAAACTCTATGGTAAATTGGGAGTTTCAAGTCCTATAAAAAGAATATCTATTTGACAGAGCTAGGTGACCTCAACTCTGTACTCACTTCCAGTGCTAAACAGTGTGGCCTTCGTGATACCTTTTTTTCATCAGATTACCCTTACCTAGGGGAGGTAAGCATGACATAAAAACAAACAATATCTTTAAAAGCTTATCAATAGTATGTGAAAATAAGTAAAGTAACACTTATTTCTTTATCCAGGCCTCTTTTCTGAAAGCTCTCAGGAGCACAATCCTATTTATTGACTAGCCTGGTTAGGAATATCCAATGAGGATTAGCCTTCCAGAGATACCAGAATTCTTTCTCATTTCAATTTTGAATTTATAAAATATAAATAATTTAATTTATGAGTGCTCATTATTTCTCAAAATTTCAACAGTCTATCTCACATGAAATTTCAAGATATAAGTATATTTAAAAAGCATTTGACAAAATCCAACACCCTTTCTTGATAAAAATTCTCAACAAGGTGGGGATAGAAGGATCATACCTCAACATAATAAAAGTCATATATGATAAACCCACAGCCAATATCATACACAATGGGCAAAAACTAAAACCATTTCCTCTAAGAAGAGGAACAAGACAGGGATGCCCACTCCCACCACTCCTGTTCAACATAGTACTGGAAGTATTAGCCATTGCAATTAGACAAGAAGAAGAAATAAAAGGCATCCAAATTGAAAAAGAAGAAGTAAAACTGTTCTTATTTGCAAATGACATGATAATTGTACATAAAAAACCTGAAAAACTCCATCAAAAAACTATTAGACTTAATAAATGAATTTGGCAATGTAGCAGGATACAAAATTAACGCCAAGAAATCTATGGCATTTCTATACACCAATACTGAACTTACAGAAAGAGAGACTTCATTTGCTATCTACACCAAAAAAAAGTAACATACCTAGAAATAAACTTAATTAAGGAGGTAAAAGACATATACACAAAAAGCTACAGGACACTGAAAAATGAGATAGAGGAAGATGTAAACACATGGAAGAACATACCATGTTTATGGATTGGGAGTATCAACATCATTAAAATGTCCATACTACCCAAAGCAATCTACAGATTCAATGAAATACCAATGGCATATTTCACAGACCTAGAAAGAACTCTCCAAAAATTCATCTGGAATAAAAATTTTAAAAATGACCCCAAATAGCCACAGCAATCCTGAGAAAGAAGAATAAAGCAGGTGGGATCTCAATACCAGATTTCAAGCTGTATTACAAAGCCACTGTTCTCAAAACAGCCTGGTACTGGCACAAGA
This sequence comes from Lasiurus cinereus, assembly GCA_011751065.1. Lineage (NCBI taxonomy): Eukaryota > Metazoa > Chordata > Mammalia > Chiroptera > Vespertilionidae > Lasiurus > Lasiurus cinereus. Next base: position 7,195,139 of record JAAGEH010000304.1, read on the forward strand.
ACAGAATATAGACCAATGGAACAGAATAGAGAACCCAAATATCAATCCAAACCGCTATGTTCAATTAATATTTGACAAAGGAGGCATGAACATACAATGGAGTCAAGACAGTCTCGTCAATAAATGATGTTGGGAAAATTGGACAGATACGTGCAAAAAAATGAAACTAGTCCACCAACTTACACCATACATAAAAATAAACTCAAAATGGATAAAGGACTTAAACATAAGACAGGAAACCATAAAAATATTAGAGGAATCCACAGGCAGAGAAATCTTAGACATATGCTGAAGCAATTTCTTTACCAATACCACTCCTAGGGCAATGGAAACTAAAGAGAAAATATACAAATGGGACTGTATCAAAATAAAAAGCTTCTTCACAGCAAAAGAAAGCATCAAAAAAACAACAAAAAGCCCACTGTTTAGGAGAACATATTTGCAAATGTTATCATTGATAAGAGTTTAATCTCCAACACTTACAGGGAACTTGTACAATTTAATAAATGGAAGATAGGTGATCCAATAAAAAAAATGGGCAACGGACATATATAGGTACTTTTTGAAAGATGACAGAAGGAAGGCCAAGAGATAGAATCCAAGATGGCGGCATAGGTAAACACCTACACTGCTGCCTCGCACAACAATTTCAAAACTACAACTAAAAGACAGAACAGACATCATCCAGAACCACACGAAAGCTGGCTGAGTGGAAGTTCTACAGCTAGAAGAGAGGGGCTCACAGAAACCCAGAGAAGCTGCAAAAAGCTGAGGTACGGAGACGCGCATGCTGAGAGAGCTGCTGCTGGAGTACCTGGCTGGCTTTCTCTGGCGGGAGGGAAACAGAGACTCCCAAAAGCATTGAACCCCTTATCCTATGACACTAAACCCCAGATCCAGCCGAAACTCATACGGGGGGAGTTTGGACTGTGAAAAGGGAGAGGTGCACGGAAATTTAGGGGAGTCGCAAAAGATCAGAGGTCTGGTGGCGCGCACCGCACTACGCAGAGGACAGCTTGCTGATTGTGCCGCTGGCTTTCGCGAGTGGGCGGGAGACAGACCCTCCCAACTGTGCCACTTCTGACTCCACTAAGCCCCTGTTTCGGGTGAAACCCTGGAGACCTAGACTCATGTAGTCCTGGTGCGCAAGGGAGCTGGAAAGGCAGCGGTCTAGAGGCACTGCGGGTGCGCGCGCACAGGGACCACTCCAGCGATTACCCAGTCACGTGAGACTCAGGGGCCATGGAGGACGGGGCCGACTGGAAGGCAAGGCGATCCCTTAAGCCCTGAGACTCCACCCATCCCAAGCTCAACAGAGAGGCTTCTGCGGCTTTACAAGTCTGGTATCATAAGGCTGAATTCAACACAAAAGTTTCCCCGGCATAGTGAAAATGCCGAGACAAGGGAAGGGATCACAAACAAAAGAAATGGAGGAAAATAAACGACTGGATATAGAGTTCAAAACCACGCTTATAAGGTTTTCAAAGAATATGCTAGAAAAGATGGATAAATTTATCAAGTCCCAAGAGGAGATGCAAAAGGACCAACTAGAGATGCAAAGGATCCAACTAGAGATGATGGATAAATTTAGCAAGTCCCAAGAGGAGATGAAAAAGGACCAACTACAGACACTGACTGAAATAAAAAATATTATACAGAGTCCTAACAGCAGACTAGAGGAAGGCAAGAATCAAGTCAAAAATTGGAAATATAAAGAAGCAGAAAACACTCAACTGGAAAAGCAAGAAGAGAAAAGAATCCAAAAAATGTGAAGATAATGTAAGGAGCCTCTGGGACAGCTTCAAGCGTACCAACATCAGAATTGTGGGGGTTCCAGAAGAAAAGAGAGAGCAAGATACTGAAAACCTATTTAAAGAAATAATGACTGAAAACTTCCCACATCTGGTAAAAGAAATAGACTTACAAGTCCAGGAAGCACACACAACCCCATATAAAAGGAATCCAAAGAGGACCACACCAAGACACATCATAATTAAAATACCAAGAGCAAAAGAGAAAGAGAGAATATTAAAAGGGGCAAGAGAAAAACAGTTCATTACCTACAAGGGAGCACCCATACGACTGTCAGCTGATTTCTCAACAGAAACGATGCAGGCCAGACGGGAGTGGCAAGAAATATTCAACGTGATGAATAGCAAGAACCTACAACCAAGAATACTCTATCCAGCAAAGCTATCATTCAGAATTGTTGGGCAGATAAAGAGCTTCGCAGATAAGAAAAAGCTAAAGGAGTTCATCAACTCCAAACCAGTATTATATGAAATGCTGAAAGATACTCTTTTAGAAGAGGAAGAAGAAAAAGGTAAAAGCCAAAAAATTATGAACAACAAATACGTATCAACAAGTGAATCTAAAAATTAAGTGAATTAAAAATTTGATCAACAGACTAAACTGGTGAATATAATAGAATCAGGAGCACACCAAAAAAAAAAAAAAAAAAGAAGAAGAAGAAGGAACGCCAAGAGAAATATGAAAACATGCTCAAAGTCACTATTTATCCGAGAGATGCAAATCAAAACGACAATGCGGTACCACCTCACACCTGTCAGAATGGCAATCATCAACAAATCAACAAGGGACAAGTGCTGGTGAGGATGTGGAGAAAAAGGAACCCTCTTGCACTACTGGTGGGAATGCAGACTGGTGTAGCCACTTTGGAGAACAGTATGGAGTTTCCTCAAAAAAACTAAAAATGGAACTCCCATTTGACCTAATAATCCACTTCTAGGAATATATCCCAAGAAACCAGAAACATCAATCAAAATGGATATATGCACCCCTATGTTCAGAACAGCACAATTCACCATAGCCAAGATTTGGAAACAGCCTAAATGCACATCAGTAGATGAGTGGATTAGAAAACTATGGTATGTCTACAAAATGGAATACTATGCTGCTATAAAAAAAGGAAGGAATTCCTACCATTTCAGCAGCATGGATAGACCTGGAAAGCATTATGTTAAGTGAAATAAGCCTGGCAACGAAAGAAAAATACCACATGATCTCACTCATTTATGGATAATAAAGAACATTATAACCTAATGAACAAAAAGAGAGATACAGAGGCAGTAAAGCACCGAAAAGACTGTCAAATTATAGCGGAAAGGCTGGGGAGTATTGCAGAGGTGAGGGAAGAGGTCAACCAAAGGACCTATTTGCATGCATATAAGCATAACCAATGGATACAAGACACTGGGGAAGATGGTGGATTGAGGGCATGCAACAGGGGGTAGGGAAAGCTGGGGGAAGGTCAATGGGGGAAAGAAAGAGATGTAAAAAAAAAATAAAAAATAATTTAAAATAAATAAATACATTACCTGTAAAATGAAAGAAAAAAAAAGTATATTCAAGGAGCATGTAAAACATCTAACTGGGTATTTTATTCTACATCTTCTTGATAATTTTTAAATGTCAGTTCTCAAGTTAAGTCATTTTCTATCATACTAAATTCCAGCAATCAGAGGTTGAGGAAACTCTCCAGTAATGAAACAAAGGGGGCAAAAGTAGGACTTTCTAAAATCCTCCACAAGCATTGAGTCACTGATCCTTCCTCAAACAGATATCCTCCCTTCAAAGGGAAGAGAAGGCTCCAAGATAAGGGCTCCACCCAGAGTTTTTCACCAGTGAGCCAAGACCAGAACAGAAAGCTCTCTGTCAGGTCTGTCCTTTGTCCAAAAGACATCTATAATCGGGATTCACTGCTAAGGTCACCAATAAACACCAATTAAGAGTGAGGTCAAAAAGACTCATTTTTTTGAACCATGTTTTAAATGTTTAAAAAATACATACAGTAGTACTTCGAGATACTAGATTTTTGAGATATGAGCCATCGAGCGAGTGATTTTTGCTTTGAAATACGAGCAACATTTGAGATAGGAGTAGTCGCTCGGATTGGCCGGCTGCGCATGACCCACCAGTTTACCAGGACTTGAGCATCTCATAGTTTCCCACGCCTCAAGGTTACGGAACGAATTAAACTCGTATCTCGAGGTATCACTGTATAAACTTTTTGTTTTGCTTTTTAAAGAAAACCACAGAGCCCTAGCTGGTATGGCTCAGTGGATAGAGTGTCAGCCAGTGAACTGAAAGTCCTGGGTTCAATTCTGGTCATGGGCACATGCCCGGGTTGTGGGCTCAATCCCCAGTGTGGGGCATGCTGATCAACAAGTCTCATCATTGATGTTTCTATCCCTCTCCCTTTCTCTCTGAAATCAATAAAAATATATTTAAAAAAGACAACAAAGAAAGAAAACCATAGAGCCTGGCTGGTGTGGCTTAAAGGTTTAGCACTGACCTATGAACCAGGAGATCACTGTTCAATTCCCAGTCTGGGCACATGCCCAGGTTGCAGGCTGCATTCCCACTAGGGGGTAGGGGGTAACAGGAGGCAGCCAATCAACAATCTTCTCATCATTGATATTTCTATCTCTCCCTCTCTGAAATCAATAAAAATATATATTGATTAGTAAAGTAGTTAAAGAACATGTGAATGTTTCAAATGACAACACAATTTTTTAAGAAAATGGAGAGTTGGGGATCTACAGATGACCAAGACATATGAAAAAATGCTCAACAGTCACTGATCATCAAAGAAATGCAAATTAAAACAACAATGAGGTATCATCTTACAACCATAAGTATGGCTACCATCAACAAATGACAAGCGCTAATGAGGATGAGGAGAAAAGGGAATCTGCTGGTGGGAATGCAGCCTGGTGCAGCCATTATGGAAAACAGTATGGAGTTTCCTCAAAAAACTAAATATGGAATTGCCATTTGACCCAGTGGTCCCACTTCTAGGAATATATCCTAAGTAAGAAACCTGAAACCCCAATCAGAAAGAATGTATATACCCCTATGTTCATGGCAATGCATTTTACAATAGCTAAGATCTGGAAACAGCCCAAGTGTCCATCAGTAGATGAGTAGATAAAAAAGCTGTGGTACATTTACACCATGGAATACTATGCAGCAGTAAAAAGAAGGATCCCTTACCATTTGAGACAGCATGAAGGAACCTAGAGAATATTATGCTAAGTGAAATAAGCCAGTCAGAGAAAGGTAAGTATCTCATGATCTCATTCATATGTGGAATCTAATGAACAAAATAAACTGATGAACAAAATAGATCCAGAGGCATAGAAGCAAAGAACAGACTGGAATATCAGAGGGGAGGTCGGGGAGGGTGGGTGGATGGGAAGATACCAACAGAAGTACTTGTATCCATATATGCATAACCCATGGACACAGACAATAGGGTGGTGAAGGGGGGTGTGGGGCAAGAAGAGGTCAATGCGGGGGAAGGGGAATAAGGGGGACATAAGTAATACTTTCAACAATAAAGACTAAAAGAAAATTTAAAGTCAACCCAATAATCATGAAGTCATTCTGTATAAGCATGTTGATATCACAAACATTCCAATACCAAAAAACTGTAAGGTATTTACAAAGTTAAAATTAACATCTGGAACCTACACACTTAGTATACATGTGAATGAAAGGGACAAGTCACCTGGGAGCCTGAACAGTGCCTGGCCATGTTTCCCAGCGTAAAATGTTCTGTGGGTCAATTTCAAGGCATAGTGCTCAAGCTCATCCATGCAAGGTGGGGTGTACGCAGAACCAATTACAATGCATAATTGTGGTCCACTTCACAGAACCCAAGCTGGAGACAATGATAGTCTTACACATGATCTTATACACAGGACAGCCAGTTTTGTTTACCTAAAACCAGGCACATACAACTTAACTAGAGTAGCAAACTTTTTCAATAGGGGTGCATAAATAGACTTTAGGAAATCTAACCAAATGCTCTCAGATTATATATATAAAATTGTATTACATATATATTTTTCTGGGGAATAAGTCCACAGGTTTAATGAAATTCTCATAGATAAGCTTTAAAAATTAAGAATCATGGCACTGGGGTCAATCTCCACACTTCGTGAAGAGGGGGAATCTATAAACAACAAAACTGCCAGAAAATTACCTACCTTCAATTTTACAGTCAAAATCCTCCCTATTTGCATATACAGTATATGCAAATCATAATACATGTACTAATTTTTAAATAAATCATGGATACAAATACAATCTGACAGTTTAAAAGCAGGTATTCTGGTTTGGGCTCTGTCACCTAACTCACACAACTGCATGTACACAATTTGCCATATGTACAAAAGGGGACTAATAACACTGCAACAGCAACTGAAATCTGTGAGAAGTGCCACAGTAAAAAGGGGAAGAAAAAAATGTCCAAGGTGAAACTATCTGACCAGTTTTTGCCACAAGGAGTCAACATACTAAATAACAAATTATTATTTGAATAGCTAAAGGACACATAAATATAGAATAGAAATGTAAAAATTGGGTGCAGATTCCATTTTCATCCCCCTCCACCCACAATTTCCTTATATTGCCTGAAGGTGAAGGGGGATCAAAATGGAATCTGCACTCAATTTTTACATTTCTATTCTGTATTTATGTGTCCTTTGTTCATACCAGAACCTGTGCCTCTCACAGTTAAAGGGTCTAAAATAGGCCAAATAATTAAGACAACTCTAAAAGCTCTGTGATTCATATTTATTACTGATAATTGTAAGTAGTAATACTTTGTAAGCATAGGCCTTGGCTTTTACATATATTATTTCCTTCTGATCTACTTATATTTTTTTCTGCTAGTTTAAATTAATTGAATCTGCTCTTGCACCTTATTTTCAGGGGCGAGATTTTATCATGGGATGGTAAGAGTGTTTACCATTTTTCCTGTAAATCCCCTCTTGCTAGTTAGTGTTAGGCACATTTCTTGCCTTTTCGGTCCAGTATTCATTTACTTCTTCGTTCATTAAATACTTATTGAGGGACTCCGAAAAGAGAGGAGGCCTCCACCTGTAACTCTCAGGGGCCCTTAACCCTAATAAGCCAGACAATTATGTTCATTAACTCTTAACTAGGTTGGTATTAACAACTTGTGCTCCTCTGGCGGCAGTGTCACTGGTTAGAAAAGCGAGGGCAGAGTTTGCTTAACTTCTCCCAATGGCACCAACCCATGCAACTGGGCAAAACATACATCCGCCGGTTTGGGACACAGCCCGGCAAAAGGCATCCACCCCATCCGCCAATCTAGCCGCAGCGGCGGCCGGTGGGCGGGGCTTGTGGAAGCCGAGGGAAGGAAGGGACCGGTGGGAGGAGACTTGGGAACATCGAGTAAGACCTGCAGCTGGAAGTGACAGAAACAGGGAACCCCAGGCACTGCCGACAGGGGAATATACCCCCTTTCCTTCCTCCTCAAGGGTCACGGGGGGGTCGGGGCGGAGGTACCTAGTTTCTGCCCCAGGTAGGTGAGGCTGTGATAGACCTTCTCGGCTGCGGCCAGGTGGGCCAAGGCCGCCAGCAGCGACAGCCAGCTGCCCCCCGCGCTCTTGTTGGCCTCTCGTTCCTTCTCCACATTGTCCTTGGCCTTGTCGTAAGAGAAGACACCCAGGTGAGAGAAGAATGTCTCCAGCACAGCCTGTTCCACCGGGACCGGGGCGGCCAGCGGGATAGACTCCCCCATGCGAGCCGCGCTCCAGCTCCACCCACGTGGCTCAGCTCTCCCTCGCACTTCCGGGTTCTCAAGCAACGTGCGCGCTGCGTGCGTGCACGTCACCGCCGCCGGCGGCGGGCTGGGGAGCGCGCCGCCGCCGGGACCGCGCCTGGGCCTGAGAGGGCGCGGGTGAGGGCGGAGGAAGGAGGCGGCGGCTCCTCAGCTCCTGAGCAGCTTCGGTGCTTCAGGTCCCGCAGCTCTGAGTATTCGGACCTTCAGGTCCGAGCGCGAAGTGCCCAACTCGCTGCTCCTCCTGGAGCTGACCGCGTTCTGAGGTGAGCTGAGAGGCCCCGCCCGTGACACCGCGTCAGTGTCGATGACGTCACGTTTACATGACGTCAGTCGTTCCTGCCCTGGCATCTGGCCTGGGTTCTCTGTGGGCCTCCGGGGCGGGGCGCGCTTGTGAGATTGGTGGCTGGAACTGTGCTCACTCCCAGCTCATCTAAATGGCTTACAGATTAGAAGATTTATATCTTATCGCCATGTCTAACTTTCACCCAATCACAGACGACGGGTTAATTGCCACCTGTATCCCATTCTAGTCATCTGAGGTTCGCGCTAACAGCCTCCAAGCAGAGCTTTCTCTTCAGCTTGCCCATACCACCCACACTACATTAGGCTTCCTTATAAAGGTCTCAGAATGAGGAGTAAATTAATGCAACTCCTGTTGAGAGATCTGAATTGGTGCACTTGGTCATTCAGGTTAATTGCAGATTCCTTTGGCATTTAACAAACACCATATACCCAGCCCATAGGTATGTCCACTGCTCACTACCTACTTTTTTTCCCTTCTCCTTCTTTGTACATGCTTTTTTAATGCCACTTAATCACACTATGTTTTTTACATGTCTCTTCTCCCTACTAAGTGATAAACTCTCTACAGCAGAATATAGGGTTCACTCACGTTTATTTATCTTTTCATAATGGATAGTACAGTGATGTTTATTGGACACATGAGGGAATTTTCTATTTTCATTTTTTTCAAACTAGAGCTATTTTGCCGTTACTACAAACCATTTGACAGTACAGTATTTAATGCAAATCCCATAGCTTAATTTTAATGAATATGTAGTATACCTATTCCCTACTCTCAAGAATATAATTGGATATGATCAACCCTGTTAACTGTGATAGAAAGCAGAATAAAGGTGAAAAAGGAGGCAGCAGTCACTGGAGGTAGGGGGGAGAGAGATAAGGGAATATGATGGTTCTTGATGAGTAGAAGCCAGTACTAAAAGTTTTTAAAAGGTGTACTACTACTAGCAACAAAACCAACAAGCAATGAAAGAGTTATAAAGTTCATAAGCATACACAAGTAATATAAGAATTCCTCAGATAGTAAAGGTGGCATCATAAATCAGTGGAGAAAGGAAAATTGATTCAATTAATAGTGAAGGAGACATGATTATGAAAAAGAAAACTCTACCCTGCATTCTGCAATGAAAAATAATTACATGTATAAAAAAACAAAACCACAAATTACAAAAAAATAAAATTTAATTTATCTAGGAATACAAAATAGGAAGAAATTACAAAGGAAGAGACTGGCCTGAAAAATATCAAGAAAATGCTGTATACTAGCTCTGCCATTGTGGCTCAGTTGGTTGAGCATCATCATGTGCACGATAAGGTTACAGGTTTGATTCCCAGTCAGGGCACATGCCCAGGTTTGAGGTTTAGTCCCAGTAAATGGAGGCAGCCAAATGATCAATGTTTCTCTCTCACATTGATGTTCCTCTCTCTCTCCCTTCCTCTCTCTAAAAAACAAACAAACAAAACCTATTTTTTTAATGCTATACCAACTTGGGAGAAAATATTTGTAACACCTCAGACAAATGTTTAATATGCTGAACATATCCAGATCTAATGATCATAGAAATTCAGATTAAACTATTCTATTTTTTTACTTACCAGATTTTTAAAAACTTTCTTTTAAGTGCTGGTAAACATGCAGTCATTCTGTTCTTATCTACTGCAGCTGGTGTGTAACTTGATCTGAACTTTCTGGAAAACATTTGACAATACAGTATTAAGATTAAATGAGAGTACATATACAGTGTCTAGAACAGTGTTTAGGACAAAGTAGATGATTAGTAAGTATAGTAATACCCATCATTGTTACGATTATTGTTATTGTTATCATTGGTATTGTATCTTTTAATCAACAGACCACCTAGAATAATACCTTGAACTTAAAGGATGTTTGCTAAATATTTGGCTGATTCTTCTTGTCTCATAAGAATTTTATAGGAAAATATATACAATTGATGACATGTCAGACTGTTAAAACATTGAAGTTATAAAGCAAGAAGTTACCTTGAATGATAATATGGTTCAGCCCTTAAACAGGATACTTTGTACAATAAATGTTTATTATTGATAATATGTTACCTATTTGATTCCTGCATATCAAAAACTTAGTGTCTTGAAACAATAAAAATAATCTCTCACAATGTCTTTGAGTAAGAAATTTAAAAGTGGTTCAATTGGGCATTTCTGTTTCACTTTCTCATAAAATTGTAGTCAGATGTTGGCTGGGACTGTTGTCATCTGAAGACGTGTTTGGAGCTGGAGAATCCATTTACAAGGCGACTCTCACATGTCTGGCAAATTGATATATCAGAAATTTCTATGGAACCACCTTTTTCATTTTCTTTTCAGATTATTTACTAAGAATAACATA
>JAAGEH010000304.1:7205437-7399714 GCA_011751065.1 Lasiurus cinereus
TTGGTCCTTTTTCATCTTTTCTTGGGTCTCACTAAATTTATCCATTTTTTCTAGGAAATTCTTTTTTTAATTAAATCTTTATTATTCAGATTATTACATTTGTCTCTCTTTTTTCCCCTCCATAGCTCCCCTCCACCCGCCCCCCAACCTTCCCTCTACCCTTACCTCCCTCCCATTGACCTCATCCATAGGTGTATGATTTTTGTCCAGTCTCTCCCTGTACACCCCTCCCCCCTTTCCCCCTGAGAATTATCAGTCCACTCCCTTTCTGTGCTCCTAATTCTATAATATTCACCAGTTTATTCTGTTGATCAAATTTTTAATTCACTTAATTTTTAGATTCACTTGTTGATAGATATGTATTTGTTCATAATTTTTTATCTTTTACCTTTTTCTTCTTCCTCTTCTGAAAGAATACCTTTCAGCATTTCATATAATACTGGTTTGGAGTTGATGAACTCCTTTAGCTTTTTCTTATCTGTGAAGCTCTTTATCAGACCTTCAATTCTAAATGATAGCTTTGCTGGATAGAGTATTCTTGGTTGTAGGTTCTTGCTATTCATCACGTTGAATATTTTTTGCCACTCCCGTCTGGCCTGCATCATTTCTGTTGAGAAATCAGCTGACAGTCGTATGGGTGCTCCCTTGTAGGTAATCAATTGTTTTTCTCTTGCTGCTTTTAATATTTTCTCTTTCTCTTTTGCTCTTGGTATTTTTATTATTATGTGTCTTGCTGTAGTCCTCTTTGGATTCCTTTTATATGGGGTTCTGTGTGCTTCCTGGACTTGTAAGTCTGTTTCTTTTACTAGATGTGGGAAGTTTTCAGTCATTATTTCTTTAAATAGGTTTTCAGTATCTTGCTCTCTCTCCTCTTCTGGCACCCCCACAATTCTGATGTTGGTACGCTTGAAGCTGTCCCAGATGCTCCTTACATTATCTTCACATTTTTTGGATTCTTTTTTCTTCTTGCTTTTCCAGTTGAGTGTTTTCTGAGTCTTTATATTTCAAGTTTTTTACTTGATTCTTGCCTTCCACTAGTCTACTGTTAGGTCTTTGTATAATATTTTTTATTTAAGTCAGTGTATGTTTAATTTCTATTTGGTCCTTTATCATCTCTAGTTGGTCCTTTTCCATCTCTAGTTGGCTCTTTTGCATCTCTAGTTGGTCCTTTTTCATTTCCTCTTGGGACTCGCTAAATTTATCCATCTTTTCTAGGATATTCTTGAAAAACCTTATAAGCGTGGTTTTGAACTCTACATCCAGTCGTTTGTTTTCCTCCATATCTTTTGTTTGTGATCCCTTCCCTTGACTCAGCATTTTCTCTATGCTGGGAGAACTTCTGTGTTGGATTAAACTGCAGAAGCCTCTCTGTTGAGCTTGGGATGGGTGGAGTCTCAAGGCTTAAGGGACTGCCTTGCCTTCCAGTCGGCCCTGCCCTCCAGGGTCCCCTAGTCTCACGTGACTGGGTAATCGCTGGAGCGGTTCCTGTGTGCACGCGCTCACTCTCGCAGTGCCTCTAGACCTCTGCCTTTCCGGCTTCCCTGTGCTCCGGGACCACACGAGTCTGGGTCCCAGGGTTTTGCCCTAAACTGGGGTTTAGTGGAATTAGAAGTGGCACAGTTGGGAGGGTCTGTCTCCTGCCCACTCGTGAAAGCCAGTGGCACAATCAGCAGTTGGTCCTCTGTGCGCAGTGCCGTGCACGCCACCAGACTTCTGATCTTTTGAGACTCCCCTAAATTTCCCTGCACTTCTCCCTTTTCATAGTCCAAACTCCTCCCGAATGAGTTTCGGCTGGATATGGGGTTTAGTGTCGTAGGATAAGAGGTCAATGCCTTTGAGAGACTCAGTCTCCCTTCCACCAGAGAAAGCCAGCCAGGTTTGCCGTCACCCGCTCTCTCCACGTGCGCGCGTCTTCGTACCTCAGCTTTTTGCAGCTCCTCTGCGTCTCTGTGAGCCCCTCTCCTTCCCTCTAGTTGTAGAATTTCCACTCAGCCATCTTTCCTATGGTTCTGGATGATGTCCGTTTCGTCTTTTAGTTGTCGTTTTGAAATTGTTGTGCGAGGCAGCAGTGTAGGTGTTTACCTATGCCGCCATCTTGGATTCCTCTAGGAAATTCTTAAAAAACCTTTCAACTGTGGTTTTGAACTCTATATCCAGTCGTTAGTTTTCCTCCATTTCTTTTGTTTGTGATCTGTTCTTTTATCTCTGCATATTTCACTACTTCCCTGAGTTGGTAGAGTAGCTTTGTGTGCTAGATCCTATGTGGCCCAATAGCTCTGCCTCCCCAGTTACCTGAGGTGGACACTCTTGGTGCACCCCTTTGTGAACTGGGTGTACAGTCTTGTTTTAGTTAATTTTTGATTGTTGTTGGTATCACTGGCGGGAATTGACCTCCAAGCTAATTGGTTGTGAGGACCAGCTGTGTCTGCACATACACACTTGCCTCTAGACTTCTGTCTTTCTGGTTCCCCTGAGTTTCCGTGCGCTCTGGGTCCCCAGGGTCTCGCCCAAAACTGGGGTTCAGTGCAGTTGGACCTGAATTTCAATGTTGTTGGGAGGTTCTGTTTTCCTCCCGCTAGAGAAAGTCAGCAGTCAGCACTTCGTGTGCGCACTTTTGCACACCCCCAGACCTCTGTCTTTCATGGCTCCCCTAAGTTTCTCTGCACTCCTTCCATTTCACAACAGTCCAGACTCCCCTGTATGAGTCTCGCTTGGAACTGAGGTTCAATGCAGTCAGAAGTGGGGTTCAGTGCAGTTGGGATTTTCTGTCTCCTTCCTGCTAGAAGAAGCCAGCCAGACCCTCCTCCGCTCATTCTCTCCACAAGCGTGTCTCCATACCTCAGCTTTTTATAGCTTCTCTGAGTCTTCTTGAGTCCCTCTCTTTTCTTCTAATTGTAGAATTTTCACTCAGCCATCTTCCTGTGGTTCTGGATGGTGTCCATTCTGTCTTTTAGTTGTAGCTTTGAAATTGTTGTGCGAGGCAGCAGCTTAGGTTCACCTATGCCACCATCTTGGTTTCTCCTGAGCACCTGACTTTCAACTAAATGCTTTCCCTATTGCATATAAAAAAGTGATTTTTTAAAAACACCCACTTTTATTTTTAATTTAATTAACTCTCATTTTGTTTTTCTACACATTTAAATATAATGTGATTTTTAAATCATGATTAGGGGATTATACTGGGTAAGTTGAGAAACTAATCCAAACTTTAAGAAAAATTATGTCAACTCTATTCTCTTACCATTGCCTAGTATTGATATAGAGCTGCATTTTCCAGTATGGTAGCCACTAGCAATGGTCTATTTACATTTAAATATATTGAAACTAAATAAAATTTAAAATTTGGTTCTTCATTTGCACTAGGCACATTTCAAATCTCAGTAGCCACCTGTGGCTAGAGGCTACTGTATTGGATGGCATAGACACCAAAATTTTCATCATCTTAGAAAATTCTATTGGGCAGTGCTGGAGGAAAATATGTCATAAAATAGAATTTCACAGATAAAACAAAATATATCAAAATGAACAGCAAAGGTGTTATTATTTTAATTCTATTTCATACTTTCCTGACAATCTCTACATTTATGTTTTTCTCTTTATAATGTTTTATATGTAGATGCATATTTTGAAATAAAAATAATTATATCTAAATTTATTGAATACTTAATAAATTCTAGGAATTGTGCTTAGTACTTTACATAAATTAATTCACTGAATCCTTAGGACAATGCTGTGTTCATTATGGAAAATTTGGAAAACATATAACAGAAAGAAAACCAACCTTAATCCCCAAACCAGAGATAATCACTGTTGACATTTCTGGTGGATATTGTAGTGTGCTGCCCAGATCCCAAGATATAGCTGCTAGGAATGTTGGCTGCTGATGGCTCACAGTTAAATTTCTCTCCAAAATTGCCTTCTGTGAAAGAAAATACGTCATCCTAGGTTATATTCCCTCCCTGGGGGCAAGCCAAATCCAATGACTGGTCAATTGTGGAGGTACGAAGGCACAGTCTCTCAATTGGGACAATCTGGGACATCCAGCTTTAGAACTTCCATGGGACTGGTTACAGTCTCTGTGGCAACTGCCCTGCACAGTTTACCTTCTCCCTCTGCCCAATACTGCCTCCGTACAGATACTGTTTTTGAGAGCACTCTCCATAAAGCACCTGCATACAAATCTGTCTCAGAATCTGTTTTCTGGAAAATCCAACCTAAGTCGACATTTTCAGAACGTAAGTTCCAATTGTTTTTTGCACATATCTGTTTAAATTTTTTAAATCCATCTAAATGTATTCCACTCCAACAAATTTGATGTATTTTAATCTATTGTTTTATATGTTTTTAGTTGACAGAATTTTATGAATAATTTTGCATGCAACTACATGTCCTTCTATACCACAATTTAATAGGAATCATAGGGTAGTCAATGTTGTATTCTTAGATATTTTTCTGTTTCCTGAATTTCACTGTGGCAGACCCTAAAACTCAGTAGACCAACACAGTTCCCAACTTCTCTTTCACTTGCCTGCCTTTAATATGAGAAAAAACAAATATTCGCATTTATTACATTTTTCTAGCCTCATTAACAACATGGGGTAGTGTAAATCCCAGCCATTGGGAAGTAAGCTAAAGATTTCTGAGACTGAGGGGGAAGTTCCAGGAAATTTTGCCTTCCTGAATTAAATGGGACAGCCAAAACTGGTATTATCTCTTACCTGTTTTTTGTTTTGTTTTGTTTTGTTTTTCCTGCTTTCTAAGGAATGAAATAGCTAGAGCTGTATTAGTCATCTTTCATTTATGAGGGAAAAGTTTAAAAAATTGAAGGCTTTTAGCTTGGAGATTGTTGAGCATTTAAGTCAATACTAGCAACTACCAATCTCTGAATTTCTTACTATAATTAGAAAAATAACTATTGTTGTAACCTACTTGTGTTTGGGTTTTCTGTTTCTTGTTTTTTGTTTTTTTACAGCTATTGGCATTTGTAAATGTCACTGTTGCTGAAATTCATGATTAGAAGTAATGAGTGGTGAACACCATTGTACATAAATACTTAAATAACAGCAACTTAACATTAAAGTTAGGGAAGAAGAGAGGTTAGGATCCTGCATTCCCAGCATTTCTTCTTTTTTGACCATATGCAGCTCTGTCTTTACATTAACCTTCCCATTATCTTTTCCTTGTGGGGATCAGAATAATAGTGCATATGAGGCTTCCTATATTCTTCTAAAAGACAAGTAGTTAGGAGAGAAAATAGATCTTTTCTAAATCAGAACCTTATCTCTTCGGATAGGATTTTTTGGCAAATGCATCATGCCAAGGTATTCATTATCCAATAATACAGAAATCAGCAAGTTGTGTTTTTGTGTGTGTGTTGTTTTTTTTAAGAGCTGGTATTGCGCCAACTGTGTTACATTTTAGACTATGTCATAAATTAACTCTATATGTCTGACTGGAAATCATTAAGATCTCTAGGGTTGTAATATTTTATCACCTCAAATAAATATGGAGAATCAAAGAAGCTACACTGAACTAACATTTGAAGTAAAAAGGAGCAAGGTTAAATTGAAAAATAGATATTGAAATTGTGTTTGATTTCAGCTTTTTAGTGATAGGCACTTGACAATGCAAAACCTGAATCTGGTGAGCCTACCTCCATGACTCCTACTTACTCACCAGTCGTGAGGCTGGTCCTGGTTCCTGGTTCAAAGTAAAAGCAAGCAGATGCTTTTCAGTATTCTAGGGAATCAGAGTACATAATACCCGAAGTGTCCAAAATGAAGATGCTCTGGCTCATTTCCACTAGCGTCTTTAGGGTAGAAAATGACTCCAGATCTGGTCAGACTATCTGCAAGTTGCTCCAGAGTAGATTTCCATTTGTGAGCACAGACTAAAACGAGACTGGCATCAGCAACAGAGTGAAAAAGTAACCTAAGGAAGTCATCTAGTTGAAAAGGGGTTCATATCCAGAATATACATACATATAAAGAACTCCTAACTCAACAACTAAAAATATAACCAGAGTTAAAAATGGGCAAAGAAAATACTGTGCAAATGGTTGACAGCCATATATAAAAAACTGTTCAACATCACTAATCATAGGGAAATACAATCCAAAACCACAATGAGATATCACTTCACACTCATTAAAATAACTATAATAAAAAAAAAACAGAAAGTAACAAACGTTGACAAGATGTGGAGAAATTAGAAACCTTGAGCATTGTTGGTAAGTATGTAAAATGGTACAGTCCCTGTGGAAAACAGTGTGATGGTTTCTCAAAAAATTAAAAATAGAAATATCATATGCTTTAGCAATCCCACTTCTGGGTATATATGCAAAAGAATTGAAAGCAGGATTTTGGAGAGTTATTTACACATCCATGCTCATAACAGCACTATTTATGATAGCCAAGAGGTGGAAGTAACCCAAATGTCCAAAAAAGCTGAGTGAGTAAAGAAAATGGTGTATATACAAAAATGGAATATTATTCAACCTTATGAAAAAAAAAGGAAGGAGGGAGGGACGGAGGGACGGAGGGACGGAGGGAGGGACGGAGGGAGAGAGGGAGAAAATACTGTTACATGCTTCCAACATGGATTTTGAGAACATTGCCCTAAGTGAAAGAATCCAGTTACAAAAGAGACAAATACTGCATGGTTCTACTTATGTGAGGTATCTAGAGTAGTCATATTTATAGACAGAAAATAAAATGGTGGTTTGCCAGGAGGCAGAAGGGAGAGGGAAATGGGGAATTGTTATTTAAGGAGTATAGACTTTCATTTTCAGCAAGATGAAAATGTTCTGTAGATGTTTGCACAACAATGTAAATATACTTCATGCTGAGCAGGAGGAAAAGGAGATCGAGATTATAAGTGGGCCACAAAGCTGAAAACATTTACTATCTTGGCCCATTACAGAAAAGTTTGCTGACCCCTGCAAACTGTATTATTCATGGCACATTTTGCATTTTTGTAATCTGTTGGTGTATTAGGTGCAAGGTATAGGAACCACTCATACCATTTTTAAGGAAAAAGGAATTTAATACAAGGAATCAGGAGCTTACAAAATCCCCAGAAAGGTTAAAGGAAAGGTCACTTAGTAGGGCTTCCAGAAATGATTCCTGGGACAAGACTGCTGGACTGGTCTACTAGGGCAGCTGCTGCCTCTGCAGTAATCAGAAAGATGGGGAGTCGGGGGAATCCACTGGTAGTGTTGAGATCAGCAGCATACCACTGTAGCTGTGGCCCTAGGATCAGAAAGCCACTGCTGCACCTGCGACTACCTAGACTGAAATAATGCTATAAAAAAGCCCAGTGTTGCCAACAGAAACAAAGCAGATGACTCCAGCCTGAGATCTATCTTCCATGTGCTTCTAATTGGCACAAGCAGAAGCCTACTGCAGGGATTTGGGGAAAATGTGGGTTTTCTTTGTTTAGCCCTTGCAGTATGAGAAAGCACATTACAGGTTTTGGAATGGATACTGAGAGCCAGTTCAGAGCATCCACCATAACTGGCTTGTGGCTTTAGGTCTTTCCACCTCTTCTCATTATTGGCCAACTCCTTATTCTTTTTGTTGAGAAACTTTCTCTGCCACTCCCTTTCCTACTTCCATCTGACCTTACCAGATGGATTGACCTTTTGTGAGTTTCCATAGCCCCTAACCACTTGCCTGCCTGCCTGATTCATCTCTAACTCCTCTGCCTGACCTTAACCCTCTGCCTGACCCTAACCCCTCTTCACACCTTCTCCCTTCTCCCCTTTCCTCTGGATTCTTCCTCTGCTAGACTGCAAGGTCCTTGAAAGCAGAAACTAAGTTTTACTTGTCATTGTGTAGGTAATCAGTATATATTTGTTGATAATAATAAATAGTTCCTATATTATAACATCCTAAATAGTTCTCCTATTTTCTTTGCTCCATACTCTTTTACACTGATATCTGTATATAGTGAAAGCTCAGTAAATAGAGCTGGCCTGTGCCCTCTCCCAATCTGAGACTGCTCAGAGGATATCAGACTGCCAGTTTTGACCTGATCTCCGCAGACCAGGCTGAGGGACCCCACCAGTGCACGAATCTGTGCACTGGGCCAGTTTGGGCCCAATTCATACAGGCCAAGCCAAGGGATCCCACTAGAATTCATGCACTGGGCCTCCAGTATGCATATAAGATCTTTGGTTAATCTCTTCCCACCCTCCCCTCTCCCCTCTTTGCCTTCCCCTCTCTTTCCTCTGAGATTCATCAGTCTGTTTCATGTTTTCATGACTGTGCATTGAGCATCTGCACCCTGGTGGTCAGTGCATATCATAGCTACCAGTCGAATGGTTGAACAGTCACTTAGGCTTTTATATATACTAGAGGCCTGGTACACGAAATTTGTGCACAGAGGGGAATGTCCAGCCTGTACCCTCTCCAATCTGGGACCCCTTGAGGGATGTCTGAATGCCTGTTTAGGCCTGATCCCGGAATGCTGGCTCCCAACCACTTGCCTGCCTCTGCCTGATTTCCCTTAACTGCTTCTGCCTGCCAACCTGATCACCCCCTAACCACTTCACTGCCAGCCTGATCAATGCCTAACTGCCTCTGGCTGGCCCGATTGCCCATAAGTGCCCTCCCCTGCTGGCCTGGTCGTCCCCATCTACTCTCCCCTGCTGGCCTGGTCACCTCTAACTGCCCTCCTCTTCAGGCCTGCCCCCTGCAACTGCCCTCCCCTGCAGGCCTGGTCCCCCCAAACTGTCCTCTCATGCATGCCTAATCCCTCCCAACTGCCTCCCACTACAGGCCTGGTTCCCTCCCCCCCCACCCCTGCCAACTACCCTCCTCTGCCAGCCTGGTCATCCCCAACTGCCCACAACTGCCCTCCCCTGCCAGCCATCTTATGGCAGCCATCTTGGGTCCACATGGGGTGGCCATCTTGTGTCTTGGAGTGATATCAACTTGCATATTACTCTTTTATTAGATAGGATAGACTAGAAGCCTGATGCATGAAGATTTGTGCAAGAATAGGCCTTCCTTTCCCTGGCTGCCAGCACTGCCTTTTTGCTCCAGCCCCGGAGCTACCTCTTTCTGCTCTGGCCCCACCTTCCCATGCTGCCCAAAGGCCCTGAGCAGCTGGGGTGGTGCCAAACACCTGCGTTATCACCATGGCGATGATAGAAGCATTCTACCCCAGGCTGCTCAGCATCTTCATTTGCAAATTAACCTGCCATCTTTATTGGGTTAATTTGCATGCTTACTCCTGATTGACTGGTGGGCGTCTTGAAGGTATGGTCACTTTGCATCTTTCTCTTTTATTAGTTGTAGACTAGAGCCCTGGTGTGTGAAATTTGTGCATGAGGGGGGAGGGTTTCTTAGCCTGGCCTGTACCCTCTCGAAATCCAGGATGCCTCAGGGAGTGTCCGACTGCCAGTTTAGGCCCCATCTCACATCCTCTCACAAGCTGGGACTGCTGGCTCCTAACCGGTCACCTCTCTGCCTGCCTGCCTGATGGCCCCTAACCACCTCTGCCTGCCTGCCTGATCACCACTAACCACTCTACCTGCCTGATTGCTCCTAACTGCCTCTATCTTCCTGATGCCCCTAACTCCTCCCATGCTGGCCTGATTGCCCCTAATCACTCTCCTGCTGGCCTGATCCTCCCTACCCACTCTTTTCTACCTGCCTAATTGCCCCTAACTGCTTCGGCCTCAGCCCTTGCCACTGTGACTTTGTCTGGAAGAATGCCTGGAGGACATTCAGTCTATTTAGTCTAATTAGCATATTACCCTTTAATTAGTATAGACTAGGGGCCCAGTGCATGAATTCGTGCACCTTGAAAGTAACTGTGGGCCACGAGGCTGCAGTGGGCACAGGGGCAGGTCTCGGCCCATTCTCTGTGTCTCCATCCAGCCCCTCCTGTCATGGTCCCCAGTTCCCTGTCTGCCAGAAGCCTCACTCCCACTGCTGCCATTCCCACATACTGACAGTCCTAGCCCCGCTCACACCTGTGGACACACAGAACAATTGGGCCGATACCATTAGCAGGTGCGAGGAGGGGCTGCTGCCTTGATAGCCCCTCTGGAGCAGGGAGAAGTGGAGAAGTCCTGAGGAGCAATCAGGGCTAGCAGCTGCCACTTGCACCTGCGGACAGCGCCAAGCAATTGGGGCTGGCGCTGGGCACCAGCAGCAGATTTGAGTGGTGGCTCTGGCACCAACAACAGGTGCAAGCATCTGGCGGGATCACGGTGTGCGGGACCAATGAATTTTCAGTAAGCTCCAGAGGCTCGCCTCGATGACTGTGACTGTCGCCCTGCCTTGCTCTGACTCCCCCAATTCACCTGCTGCACCATCCCGCTGTGACTAATGCTCACCATATTCCAGACTCTGCTGCCTGCTGCCGACACCGACCATGTTCTGCGCATGCCCCCTGGTGGTCAGCGCACATCATAGTTACCATTTGTTCAGTTGTTCCGTTCAGTTGTTACACCATTTGGTCTATTTGTGTAATAGGGTTTTATATACATAGATGGTAAGGGGACAAAGGTTTTGATACCTGTGGTCTCTTCCTGTCTCTGCTACTAATTCACTGTGTAACTTCAGATAACTACTGATCCTTTGGAGTTCCAGTTTTCTCTTAAAAATCACTGAATGATCTTAAAAATAATTCTAGTTCTAAAATGTTAGATATCTGTGAATGAATTCTTTGTTTTTTATTCTGTAATTATTATTTCCATATACCAACAGTTTTCTCACCGTTTAAATACTAAGTTCCTATAGAATCTTGAGTTTGTTTAATTTCGTTTTATCACATTTTTCATGGTACCTAGACCATTGCTCTGCATAGTATATAACAGGCTTATGAAAGGTATATATAGATATATAGATTGAAGTGAGTCCAAGGGGAAATATCCATCTTCACAAGAAGCTGTGCTTATTGCCATATTGCCTGCCCCTGGAGATGACATTCAACTGTGATTTAGGGCTGCCTCACAGAAATAAGCAATCAGCACCTTTGGAAACTTTTCTGTAGTCAGAGATAAGATTCTTATCCTTAAAGCAGAGCTGTGGTCACTGTTCAAGCATCTACTGCTGTGACTGAATGCAGAAAGGTTTCTTTTAGGAAAATTATGCTGTGTGCATGTAAAAGGGTCTTGGCCTATGGATAATGCCATATACTTTAGGGAGTTTCCTACAGGGAACTAGTTTTTATTCTGTTCCCTATCTCTTATAAGGCAATCTGAAAATCACAAATCATTTTGTAGCTTTTATGAATCTTTGAGGAATCACATTGTAGACAATGAAGTTTAAAAAAAGGAAGTAGAATTATCCCCAAACATATAAATTACTTATGCACAATGCAAAATATTTCTGAAACTTTGACTTTATATCTTAGTGTTCAGACAGTCTCAAGAAAAAAGCTGCCATGAATACAGATAAAGAAGGAGAATTAAGTTAAAAAGCATATGAACATGGAAAGAAAATAACTATTAAAAATAGCTATTTTTAGCTGCTTGTTTATACCAGGTGTACTGGTTAATAATGTGAATTTAGTAAACAAAGAAAACACAATAATTTCAAGAGAAAAATCAAAAGTGCTTTATTCAAAGTATTGTCCATCGCTAGCTACACATTTTCCCCATCTTTCAGGTAATTTGTGGGTACCATCCCAATAGGACTTTCCTTGTTTTGAGGCAAACCATTCAGAGACGCAATTTTCCACTTCTTCATACGTTTTGAAGTGCTGCTCAGAAAGTGTGTGTGCCATCCATCAGAACAAGTGGTAATCTGAAGGTGGGTGAATATGGCAGGTGGGTTAATACTTCCCAGGCAGGATCTTTTAACGTGTCTTTAACTGGTTCTGAAGTGTGTGATGGTGTATTATCATGAAGCAAAATTACTTTGCCGTGTCTTCTAGGATATTCTAGTAGTTTCATGATCAAAGGTTCAAATTGATTATTTGTTTTCTGTAGCGATCAGTATTAATGGGTTTCACCTAGTTTTAGAAACTCATAATACACCACACTTTCCTGATCCCACCAAACGCAGAGCATTGTCTTCTTTCCAAATGGATTTGGCCTTGCAGTCAAATGTTGATGTTGACCTGGATCACCCCATGATTTTGTACATTTGGGATTCTCAAAAGAAATCCACTTTTCATTGCCAGTCACAATTCAATGCAAAAAAGACTGTCTTTTATGCTGTTGAAGCGACATTTTACTGATGTAAATTGTCTTTTCGGTTTTCCATTTGTCTTTCATTCAGTTGATGTGGCACCCATTTTCCTTTCTTTAAAATCTTCCCTATTGCTTGTAAATGATCAGAAATTGTTTGCTGAGCAATATTTAATCTTTCTGCAAGTTGCTTTTGAGTTTGACATGCATCTTCATCCAATAATGCTTGTAATTGTTGGCCTTCACACTTTTCCAGTTAATCTGGATGTTCTTTAACTTTCACATCGAAATCATCACTTTTAAAGCATTTAAACCAGCGTACACAAGTATCTTGAGATGGAACAGTACAATGATTGAAATTTCTTTTGAGAGCCAAATTTTTTAAACTTAAACTATATAGATAGTACGTTGTTATTAACTTAATTAGGGTACTCTTAAGCTGGCCTTTGCTAAAAATGTCCTCAATCTGATAGAGGTACGTTCGCTGAGGTCGACCCCTTCCAACTCTCCCATCCACACTCGTCTTGTATACTTGTTTCGTCTATCTCCTTTTGTTCATCCTCTCTATGTGTCCAAACCATCTCAACATACCTTTCTCAATCCTCGACATTACATGTTCTTTCACTCCACAACATTCCCTAAAATTTACTTACTAAACTTTAAAGTTTTAAGTCTTAGTTAAACTATAGGTACATTGAATAAAACTTCATACCATACTTAATAACGATATTATTTATTGATAAAGTTAAATTTCTTACAATTTACCTTACAATATCCATAAAATTAAATCATGACAATGACTGACAA
This sequence comes from Lasiurus cinereus, assembly GCA_011751065.1. Taxonomy (NCBI): domain Eukaryota; kingdom Metazoa; phylum Chordata; class Mammalia; order Chiroptera; family Vespertilionidae; genus Lasiurus; species Lasiurus cinereus. The sequence continues at coordinate 7,218,393 of JAAGEH010000304.1, forward strand.
ACACTAATGTGAACAATTGCCTTGCATCTCCTTGGGAAGTTTGGGTAAGTCAGGTTTGTATGTTGTTGTTTTTAATTTTAGGCACGATTCCAGGTTCTCATCAATAAGACGACTTCTCAGTTTACTCTTGATAAGGTTCATGCTTGAAAATGATTGTTCGCATAAATATGTAGACCCAAATAAGGAAAGAACAGCAAACTCTTTTTTCAGTTGATTATATGAGTCAGGAATACTATTGTGTTAAAAATCAACATATCTTCCTTCTCCAGGTCTTTCAAAGCAAACCACTTCTGCTGTGAACCCTCACCTTTTAACATGCAGCCTGGGAAGCTTCCTTAATATAACTGCTTGAGTTAATGATAATCTTTTATTATAGCCTTTTCCCTAATAAATTTTTACATTTCATTTAAATTGTCCTCTATATAATTCCTCTACATTTCAGTTACTTCGTTTTTATTTGTAATTTCACATTTGATTTTACAGTCTTTAAACGAAGACACATCCTCTTTATTTCAAAGACCATGGTGCCCATATTTGCCACTTAAAATCTGGGTTCCTGTAGTTTCAACAGATCCACAAAGTGTGCCATCGCCAGCTGATAGATTGATACTCTAATCATGTTCAAGGCAAGGCTGAAAACAGCTCAAGAATTTGTCTTTGGAATTCTTTAGCAGTAGCTTCCAGTTGATAAAGCCTAAATTTGTCCAATCTGGTGGATCAGCCACTAAAATATGATGATCGTGATATCACCTTCACTGGGACAAACCGAGCAGGACTGGCCTCTTGTGGAATAAGCTACAGAAGTCACTGTCCCCAGAGAGGAACAGATTAAGCCCTTCCAAACCTGCTAAGGAATTTGACCTAGTTCCTTGAAGCTGGAGTGTCACTTGAAAGTATAATTGGTCTCAAATGTTTCTTTCTTCCTTACCAGTTTTTATATTAACTGAAATTCTCTTTTCATCATACTCCTCTTACAATACAGCTGTGATTCTGCCTATTTTCTTTCTGTATCACTCTCTCCCACCTTTCCTCCTCTTCTAAACATATCTTGGTCTACCTTTTTTTATTCTCTTTATTCTAATTTACATCATAATATTTAGTCATAAAATACTTTCCATTTTTAAAGTAATTCCATTGTCATCTTGACTTCATCTTTTTCAAAACATCAATTTTAAAAAAGTGATTTTGGAGAGAGAGGAAAAGGGAGAGGGAGAAAGATAGGAACATTGTTTGGCTGTCTCTTGCAACCCCCCCTACTGGGAATTGAGCCCACAACCCCAGCACATGCTCTGCCTGGGAATGAACTGGTGACCTCTCAGTGCATTGGACGATACTCAACCAAATGAAAGACATCGACTGGGGGAAAACATCAATTTCTTATTGATATATGAAAATTATCTGGGTTTTAATATCACTGTCTATAAATAAAGTGTTATTAGAATACAGCCATTCCCATTCATTATGTTTTGTGTGTGGCTTCCTTTCTCACTATAACAGAGTTAAATAGTTGTAAGAGAGACCATAAGGCCTGCAGAGCCTAAAATATTTTTCCTATCTGGTCATTTACAAGAAAAGTATACCAACCCCTGACTACAACATAGTTGGATGAGACTACAAAACATCTAGGATAAGAAGAAGGAAATATCACTGCCCAATGGAAATGGATTTTTAAAAAATAAAAACAGAAAACAATCAGGCAGAACAAAGAAGCAAATCAGAATGTTAGGGAACTTTGACACCATATTTTTATCTGAATCATTATTATAAGATCCTTCCAAATTTGGACTCTCCCCATCTTGTAATTTTCTCCCAGAGTTCTATTTGTGATTGGTGCTCTTATCATACAGTGTTTATCAGAAACCTTGATGGGTTTCCCCTACCTGCAGACCTGAGTCAGGACCACTGAGCCAGCGCCCTGCATGTTCTGACTGCATCTAGGTTTTCCAGGAATCATCTTTGACAGAACTAGACACCCATCCTGAATTTCAAGATTCTATGCTTCCACTCATACTTTCTATACTACTGGGAATGCTTTTTTCTCTTCGTCAAGTCCTAGACACACTTTATTATTGTTTTCGTGAAATATTTCACACATACAGAAAAGTAAAGAGAATAATATAGAACTATCTATGCACTCACCACCAAGCTTTGTCAGATCTTTTTATTTATTTAATAAATCTCTATTGTTCAGATTATTACACTTGTTTCACCTTCACCCGGCTCCCACCCCTCCCTCTACCCTTACCTCCCCCCACATTGTCCTCATCCATAGGTGTATGATTTTTGTCCAGTCTCTCCCTGAACCCCCCTTAGCCCTTTCCCCCTGATAATTATCAGTCCACTCCCTTTCTATGCTCCTGATTCTATTCTATTCACCAGATTATTCTGTTCATCAGATTTTCAATTCACTTAATTTTTAGATTCACTCGATATATATGTATTTGTTGTTCATAATTTTTATCTTTACTTTTTTCCTCTTCTTCCTCTTAAAGAATACCTTTTAGCATTTCATATAATCCTGGTTTGGTGTTGATGAACTCCTTTAGCTTTTTCTTAACTGTGAAGCTCTTTATCCGCCCTTCAATTTTGAATGATTGCTTTGCTGGGTAAAGTAATCTTATTGTAGTAATCTTGTTGCTATTCATCACTTTGAATATTTCTTGCCACTCCCATTTGGCCTGCATAGTTTCTGTTTAGAAATCAGCTGATAATCGTATGGGTGCTCTCTTGTAGGAAACTGTTTTTCTCTTGCTGCTTTTAATATTCTCTCGTTGTCTTTTACTTTTAATTATGATTTGTCTTGGTGTGGTCCTTTTCGGATTCCTTTTGTTTGGGGTTCTGTGCGCTTCTTGGACTTGTAAGTCTAATTCTTTCACCAGATGTGGGAAGTTTTCAGTCATTATTTCTTCAAATAGGTTTTCAGTATCTTGCTCTCTTTTCTTCTGGCACCCCCATAATTCTGATGTTGGTACACTTGAAGTTGTCCCAGAGGCTCCTTACATGATTCATATTTTTGGATTCTTTTTTCTTTTTTCTTTTGCGGTTGAGTGTTTTTTTGCTTCTTTGTATTTCAGATCTTTGACGTCATTCTTGCGATGCTCTAGTCTGACTTTAGGTTTCTGTATAATATTTTTTATTTCAGTCAGTATATGTTTAATTTCTAGTTGGTCCTTTTTCATCTCCGTAAATTTATCCATTTTCTAAAGAATAACTGGGAAATCAAGGATGGGTGTCTAGTTCTGTCAAAGATGGGTCTCCCTAAATTTATCCATCTTTTCTAGGAAATTCTTGAAAAACCTTGTAACTGTGGTTTTGAACTCTATATCCAGTCATTTCTTTTTACCCATTTTTTAAATTTGTGATCTGTTCCTTTGTCTCTGCATTTTCACTATGCTGGAGAACTTCTATGTTGGAATCAGCCTTATGATACAAGACTTGCAAAGCTGCAAAAGCCTCTCTGTTGAGCTTGGATGGGGTGGAGTCTCAGGGCTTAGCAGATGGCCTTGGCTTCCAGTCAGTCCTGCCCTACACGGCCCCTGGGTCTCAAGTGTCTCTGGGTAATTGCTGCAGCCATCTCTGTGCACATGCATGCACGTGCCTCTAGACCTCTGGCTTTCCGGTGCCCTTGTGCTCCAGGCCCCGTCTGAGTCTGGGTCCCCAGGGTCTCGCCCGAAACTGGGGTTCAGTGCAGTTTGAAGTGGCACAGTTGGCAGGCTCTGTCTCTCGCTCACTGGAGAAAGCCAGCAGCATAATCAGCAGTCCCTCTTCTGCACACCATGGTGTGCGTGCCCCCAGACCTCTGCCCTGCTCTCTTCACTCACGCATCTCTGTACCTCAGCTTTTTGCAGCTCCTCTGAATCTCCATGAGCCCCTCTCTTTCTTTCTAGTTGTAGAATTTCCACTTAGCCAACTTTCCTGTGGTTCTGGATGATGTCCATTCTGTCTTTTAGTTGTAGATTTGAAATTGTTATGCAAGGCAGCAGTTTAGGTGTTCATCTATTCCATTATCTTGGTTTCTCCTAGAGTGGACTCTTTTAGATAGTTGGAGGAAAAGACATTTAAAATGTTTTCAATTGTATTTACTTAAAAATATACATTAGAAATATGAACAAGTATTTAAGAACATATAGCTACAATATCAACTCCTTGATTTCCCAGTTATTCTTTAGAAAATGGATACTATAGAGATAATAGAGGCCCAATGCACGAAATTCATTGAAGAGTAGGCCTTCCTTTCCCTGGCTACCAGCACTGGCTTCCCTCTGGCCACTGGCACTAAGTACCTTGGCTTCCCTCACAGAGGGAGGCCCTGCCCATTCACTGCAGCCCACCAGTCAGCGGCCTGGGCCTCCCTCTGTGGGGCGATCATGGAGCAATTGTTGGGCCCCCGACCAATTGCATCACACCTGACTTGGCACCAGTCATAGCATGGTCTTGGATGGTCATCCAGATAGTTGTTCCACTGTTCAACTGTGCAGTTGATTTGCATATTATGCTTTTGTTACATAGGATTAGAAAATTATTGAGTAAATAATAATATTTAAAAAGCCTATCTATTAATAAGGAATATGCAAATTGACTGTCATCACACAATAAAGATGGTGGTGCCCACAACCGATTAGGAGGGAATATGCAAATTGAGGGTCACTCTGCAACAGAGATGGTGGCAATCAAGCTGGGATGCTTGCATCATTGCCATGGTGATGATGCAGGTGTCCCACACTGCCCTGCCCGTGGAGGGGCTGTGAGCAGCATGCAGACACGAGGCATGGAATAGCCAGGGCAGGGCAGGATGCCTGGCTTTGTCACCAAGGTTACTCTGAGTCTGTGGGCAGCACAGGTGGAGAGCCTGTGGGCCAAAGAGAGCCCCTGGCAGAGGGCAGCCTGTACTCCCCACATGGCTGTGGCGGCAGCCGTGAGCACTCCAAGTGGAGCCTGCAGGCTGGCCAAGCTGAAGTAGTGCCTGCAGGCCATCAGCACTGAGGAGTGACTGTGCAAGTCCCGCCTCCTGGCCCAGAAGGTGTGCAATCGCAGGGACAGCCACTGTGGCAGGCCAGATTGACATCCTCCTGGCCGTCCCACGGGAGTTTGTGGATCTGCACAGCCACAGGCCTCTGATGCATGTATCCTCTCCTTCCCCCCAGCATGTGAACGTCCACCAGCGTGCTGTCACCCACGCACGCCTGCAACAGTCCTGGACCATGGTGCGTGCAAGTTCCTTCCCCTCTCCCCTGCCCTTCTGCTGCACTTCCATCAATCCAGCATGCTTATGTCCCCCACAGGATGTGTGCATGTCCCCTCTGGCATGCTCACTTTGGAGAGTGTCTGGGTGTTCTGGGTGCTGGGGGTAGGCACCTGTGAGGTGACAGTGAGAGGGCAGAGTGGTGATGCCCTGTTCCCGCAGAGGCCAGTGCAGTGATGAGATCACCTCTGTGGAGCTAATGCAGGTGCTGAGGCGGGAGCAGGTGCAAACAGACACACTTGGTGGGTGTGGGCAGCCCTCGCTGAGGTGCCTTCAGTCAGCGTTCAAGATTGGGAACCCAGAGGAGGCAAGGAGTTCCGTCCTCTCAGTGAAACAGTGGGAGAGGCGGGGCGACTGCAGAGGGGGAATGTGCACTTTGGGTGCCAGCACCCATGAGCGAAGGCTGCCCTGACTCAGCCTCGCTTGCTTGGATGGAGCCTAGTGACTCCTGCCGGGCAGCAGATGACAGGACATGCTTTTCTGAGTTAATGAGAGAAAACATTGATTCTCCCACTGCCGGCAAAGGTGGAAAGTGGAGTGGGGAGACATGCGAGGAGTGAGTGAGGTTCCCTGTCTGGGGGTTCCAAATCTACCGTTGGTTCCTTTCACTGCTGACTAGAGATATACAGGGTGTACCCCCAAAATGTATACACACTTTGAATACCTACTAATTCAAATTGGTTTAAGCATGAAAAGAAAGAAACAACAGTGGAGCTGTCATAAAGTGTGGGCACAAACCAGCAGTCAGACATTCCCCGAGGGGTCCTGGATTGGAGAGGGTGCAGGCCGGACCCAGCCCCCCCTCCATGCATGAATTTTGTGCACTGGGCCTCTAGTTAAGTAAATAAAAATATAGATGACGTATCAAAACTTTAAAGGTTGTACTCAAAATAATTTAGCTTATAAAACTTAGCTTATTAGAATAGGTGTCCAACTTTAATTATGTTTGTATATCCTAAATATCCAACTAACTCAGAAGAGGTGCTTATTGAATTGAATTGATTTTTCTCTGGGACAGTAAGATCCTTGAAAATCATATGAAACCTACTAAACCTTCTGACAGACCACTTTTTAAGACATTGAATACCCCTGACACATATGCCAGGGACAGATGGTGCGATTTTTCCCCCTTCTCCCTTTCTTGTCTGTGATGACAAGGTGTCCCAGTGGGGCTTGATAAATACAAAATAATGCTAATCATCATCATCTTCTGAAGGAATGAGAAACCAAGTTTACCATAATCCCCTTATAATTTCAACAGACCAATATCAGCAATTTCAGCTTGCTAATTTAATCCAGTATACACACACATTCTTTTCCTACTACTACTTTATGTATTTCTTTTTTAAAATAAATATTTATTGTTCAGTTTATTACAGATAATTGTCTTTTTTTCCCTCCATATCTCCCCTCCACCTGATTCCCCACCCCTTACCCCATGCTTAACCCCCCACCGCTATCCTCATCCATAGGTGTAAGATTTTTGTCCAATCTCTTCCTGTACCCCTCACACCCTCTTCCCCCTGAGAATTGTCAGTCCATTTCCTTTCTATGCCCCTGATTCTATTATATTCACCAGTTTATTCTGTTCATTGGATTTTTTATTCACTTGATTTTTAGGTTCACTTGTTGATAGGTATGTATTTGTTATCACTTTGCTGTTCATAATTTTTATCTTTACCTTTTTCTTCTTCTTCCTCTTCTTAAAGAATACCTTTCAGCATTTCATATAATCCTGGTTGATGGTGATAAACTCCTTTAGCTTTTTCTTGTCTGTGAAGCTCTTTATCTGACCTTCAATTCTGAATGATAGCTTTGCTGGGTAATCTTGGTTTTAGGTTCTTGCTATTCATTAATTTGAATATTTCCTGCCACTCCCTTCTGGCCTGCATAGTTTCTGTTGAGAAATCAGCTGACAGTCGTATGGGTCCTCCCTTGTAGGTAACTAACTGTTTTTCTCTTGCAGATTTCAAGATTCTCTTTGTCTTTTGCCCTTGGCACTTTAATTATGATGTGTCTTGGTGTGGTCCTCTTTGGATTTCTTTTTTGGGGGTTCTCTGTGTTTCCTGAACTTGTAAGTCCATTTCTTTTACCAGATGTGGGAAGTTTTCAGTCATTATTTCTTCAAATAGGTTTTCAGTATCTTGCTCTCTCTTTTCTTCTGGCACCCCCATAATTCTGATATTGGTATGCTTGAAATTGTCCCAGAGGCTCCTTACACTATCTTCATATTTTTGGACCTTTTTTTTCCTTTTTTTTTTCTGGTTGGGTGATTTTTGCTTCCTCATATTTCAGATCTTGGGTTTGATTCTTGGGGTCCTCTAGTCTGTTGTTGGATTTCTGTATATTATTCTTTATTTCAAACAGTATATGCTTAATTTCTGACTGGTGCTTTTCCATTTTTTTGACATTATCATTAAGATCCTTTAAGGTCTCACTAAGTTCCTTGGCTGTTTGTAGAAGATTCTTGAGTAACCTTATAAATGTGGTTTTAAACTCTATGTCCAGTAGTTTGCTTTCCTCCATTTCTTTCATTCATGACATGTTTCTTTGTCTCTGAATTTTGGCTGCTTCCCTGAGTTGATGGAGTGGCTTTGTGTGCTAGTTGTTCTTTATGGCCCAGTAGCTCCGCCTCCCCAATCACCTGAGGTGGACACTCTCGGTGCACCCCTTTGTGGGCTGTGTACACAGTCTTGTTGTAGTTAAGCCTTGATTGTTGTTGGTATCACTGGGAGGAATTGACCTCCAGGCCAATTGACTGTGAGGATTAGCTGTGTCTATTAATGGAAGAACTGCTGTGCTGGAGATACCCCTATGGGACAGGACTTGCTTCAGTGCTCACAGAGTTTGCCTCATGAGTGTGTCACTTATGTATATGAGGAGTTGAAATCTGGTGTCATCTCACACTGACCTCTAGATACACTGGTTCCTAGACCTCCAAGGAGGTGCAAGTCAGCTAGTGTCTGAGGCCATGCAGCAGGAGCTATAGGGAGTCTGCAGATTTCTCCTCTTTGCTTGGAGTTTGAAAGTTTTGGAGTTGTCTGACCCAGTTGCAATTTGTTAGGTTAAGCTGCGAGAGGGAAGGCCATTCATATGCAAAAGCCACTATGCACAGCTCAGTGGGTTTGTAAATTGGGTGGGGTGGGGGTCTCAGGAAATCACTATGGCATAGCAAACTGCACTGGCTGCCAGTCGGCCCTCTCTGTGTCTCCTTGTTTCTGAGTCCCCATGTCCCGCACCCCAAGCCCCAGTGCAGTAAACAATGATTCCTGTGTGCACCTCTGCAAGAAGAGCCACCCTCTCTTTCCGACCCGATGGCAGACAGTCCAGTTTCTCCCTGTATGAGTCTGGGTCCCCAGAATCTCACTGGAAACTGGAGTTCAGAGCAATCGGGAACTTGTAATTCCCTCCCAATTGGAAAAAAGTGCACGCCAGCCCGATTCACACACATCTCTGCCTTTTTGAGCCTCTGCATGTCCTACCAGGTCTCAATGCACTTTTTTCTTTCCTTCTAGTTGTAGAACTTCCACTCTGCCAGCTTTCCCGTGGTTCTGGGGGATAGTTGTTTTGTCTTTTAGTTGTAGTTTTGGTGTGGTTGTGAGAAGCAGCACATATAGGTGTATACCTTATGTCGCCATCTTGGTTCTTTCCTTTTATGTATTTCTTAGAGAAATATTTTTCAGTCTCCTTAAAAATCACTGTTTTATCGCATCTCTTCATTATTAACCCTGAAGCATTTCATCATGTTGGCAACTGAATTTGGTCTTGAGACTTGGTAGTGAGGAATCATGTTGTTATGTAGCAACCAATGCACAATGTTAGCCAAATTATGTCATATAGTTACAAAACTGCTGTCCTGTTTTCCAGCTTTTTTTTTTTAAATAAATGTAACCCTTTCAGAAGTTTTGCTCCTCCTACCTTAAAATGACCTTTTATATTCTCAGATATTAGAGCATTCTAAATGTGGTGAAATCTTTCCTTTTATTTTTTCTTTTAGTCTGTGTTTTAGGCAGTATTTTGAGAGTGTGGGAGTGGGGAGGGGAACCCCTGAGGCCTCTGATCTTACAAAAGAAGATTAGAACATGGCTGAAGGTTGGCTTAACCCTCAAAGCTTTACTCATATTGGACCAGAGAAGCTTCGGTCAAAGGCTTTAACTTCTTTGTTTCCTAACTCCTACCACTAAGGCACAGGTCTTTCCTGACCTTATAACTGCATACTAGTCCTGGCTTATAACCAAAGTACATAACTTTACATTTTGTCATCCAAATGAGGACACGTCAAAAAATTAAATACAGTACAGGTGTTGGGGGCGGGGGAGGCATAAACCACCCAGGAAAACAGTGATGTTAAGACACCATACTTGCCGAGGCCGGTTTGGCTCAGTGGATAGAGCCTCGGCCTGAGGACTAAAAGGTCCCAGGTTCGATTCTGGTCAGGGGCATGTACCTTGCTTTCGGGCACATCTCCAGTGTTGGGTGTGCAGGAGGCAGCTGATCGATGTCTCTCTCTCATCGATGTTTCTGACTTTCTATCCCTCTCCCTTCCTCTCTGTGAAAAATCAATAAAATATATATATTTTTAAAAAGACACCATACTTACAACATTTTGAACCCCTTATCCTATAGCAGTACCTATCAAAGAAGGGTCTCGATTTCAACTTGAAAGTCTGTGGAGCTTCTTAGCGAATATAAGGTTTTGTTTTCATTTCAGTGAAATGCCTGTGTTGTTGTTTTTTTTTTTGCATTGTTTACATTGATCCATTATTTGTCCTCAAGTGGAAGAACTTGAATTGTCCCTGGCCAAAAAGAGAACAGAAGCATTAGTCACATAATGAACGTCAGAGATCAGCATGGCCTGTAAATAAAGACATGTAGTAGTTCTGAAAGAGAAAATGAACTGTGATAGCAGAGGATAGTGAACTCAGGAGCCTATGTTGTACATTCTACCATGATCATTTTGCAAGAGGAGGTGCAGTTTTGGCAAAATGTCATGCATGACATTGATATTCATTTGCACTTAATTTTATCATCTTTTAAATTATAAATGTGTTGATTTTTTAAGAGCATAAGGATCTTTCTTACGCCAACATTTATGTTGGTAATATTAAAGAAGCATGATAAAATATTCTGCAGGAATTTTAAAAGTTTAAGATTAATCAGTGAAGATTAGAGCAAAGTTTAGCATTTATTCCTTTGTCTTCCTAATACAGCTATGCCCTCTGGTGGTTGTAGTTGCTAACAGAAGTGAAATACTCAATTCCTTTTATAAATGTGTCCTTTCAAAATTCATTTGTAGGTCAGGGTGCAGAAAAAAGAATAATTTCCTTGTAGAAACCATGTTACAAATAATGATAGGTATTGCAAGATAACTCACAGAAACCTATAGTAGTCCTGTGTGTCCCTTGATCTAAACTCTCCTCGATCCTCCACTGCCCTCCTTGCTGCCAAACCAAACAAATCATCATAACTGCAGTCAGTGCCACCACCACTACCAGAAGTAGAAAGAAGTGGGAAGGGGTTAGTGTTTTGAAATCCAACTCCTTTATTTATTTGCACAACTTGTGCCCTGAAACCCCATACCTTTTCTGGGGCGTTCAAAGGAGTAGACCACCGAGAAGGAAACTTAAAGGTCCTCTTTGCCTCTTTCAGAATCTTGGGACAAATATTAAGCAAATCTTACTTCCTTTTCTCGTGTCCCAGTCAAAGGCCCTCTTAGTTCTCCAGAGTCAAAGTCACCTTCTTAGTAGAGGAAGGCAATAAGAAAGGGAAAAGACACCAGAAAAAAAGTGGGCGGGGAGAGAAAAGAAAACCCTTTGACCCAAAGTTTCCACAAACCTATGAGCCACTTTTATCAAATGCCTTATAGCACATTTATTACTGTACTCTCAAGTATTCCTACACACAATTGAAAGAGATACTACCAGTGAGTGAGAGTCAAATGGAAATATGTAAAATGTTTACCAGTTATAGGAATGTTAAACTTTTCTCTCTTTACATAGTATCTAGATTATCTAGATTTCAATAAAATGAAGAAATTCTTCACTTACCCTCTCACACTATCTGTGAATCAATTAGGAACTCTGTAAGTACAGAATGACTACATCAGTTTGATCAGTTTGTTATTAGCTCTTTGAGTCAAGGCTGGAAAAAGTTTACATGACTAAAAATTTTTCTGTCTTCCCTTGGGAAGCATATCTTCCACAAAATATTCTTTTGCATTGATAGTGTCAATTAGATCCAACAGTTCTTCATGGTGGTGAGCAGCAGAAATAGTCACTTATCAATTAAATCGCCTCATGCTAATGGAAAATAGGATTTTCAATTTAATAACTAAATGAATCTGTTCTTCAGTGCTATAGAGATTAAGGGTTTCTGAGTCACCAGATTGGTAAAATAAACAAACTAACAAATAAATAAATAAAGGCAGTACTTATTAACCTCTAATTTCTCAGCCAGCTTTTGTATTATCTTAATAATCATAATAATGAATATCATTTACTGGTTCTTTACTACACACCAGATACCACACATACTGTGTACATTACCAACCTTTTCATTCAAATCTCTTAACAGTAGGTTATATTATCTCTATTGACTGAAATTTAGAGATGTTAAGTAACTTCCCACGGTTCAAAACTAATGCAAAACCTGAGATTTAAATTCAACCATTTTGGCCTCAAAACACTTATGCTCTTACCCCCTAATACATACATTTGTTTTATTTTTAATGGTAGAGCTGACTGCTGTGAGTGAATTTATTCTTAGAAGGGGTGTGGAAAATGGCAATGCTTGCATTATAAAGGTAATCAGAGTCCAGAATCTTGAACCCAGCCTGAACACTAGCTCTCTGTGTTTATCTTTTTGGTGATCTTTTATTATTAATGTAATTTTCATATTCAACATTTTTCTACAATTAGAGCTCCTTAAAAATAATTATTTTATAGTTGAGGTCAATAAAATGTATCTGATCAGTAATAGAGATTAATTATTTAGTGACCTTCTTGGTTTTGGCAACAATGCAAAAAACACAGCAGAAAAGAACTGTGACAGGATAACCCTTCAAATTATTAAATTCTGGGCTTTCCCCCATCTCTCAGACTGTACCAATGTGTGACAAGAAAATCAAGGTGACAAATATTCAACCAAAAGAGCTACTGATTTAGAAAGATTCCGGTACATTCTGACAGAGTTTTTGCTCCTAGAGATAAATGAAGTAGATTCTCAGAGCAAATAGGGCTGTGAAAGAGAAGAGGTGATATGGACAAAAAAAGCACACTTGGTGATACTGTACATAGAAAACCTTAAAGACTCCATGAAAAAATTATTAGACTTAATAAATAAATCCGGCAATGTAACAGGATACAAAATTAACGCCAATAAATCTATGGCATTTCTATACACCAATAGTGAATTTATAGAAAGAGAGACTAAAAAAGCAATACCATTTACCATCGCACCAAAATATTAAGATACCTAGGAATAAACTTAACTAAAGAGGTAAAAGACCTATACGCGGGAAATTATAGGACACTGACAAAGGAGATAGAGAAAGACATAAGCAGATGGAAGAACATACCATGTTCATGGATTGGGAGAATCAACATCATTAAAATGTCGATACTACCCAAAGCAATCTATAGATTCAATGCACCCCCCATTTCACAGACCTAGAAAGAACTCTCCAAAAATTCATCTGGAATAAAAAAGACCCTGAATAGCTGCAGCAATCTTGAGAAAGAAGAACAAAGTAGGTGGAATCTCAATACCAGATTTTAAGCTGTATTACAAAGCCACTGTTCTCACAACAGCCTGGTACTGGCACAAGAACAGGCATATAGACCAATGGAATAGAATAGAGAACCTAGAAATTGATCCAAACCACTACGCTCAATTAATATTTGACAAAGGAGGCATGAACACACAATGGAGTCAAGACAGTCTCTTCAATAAATGGTATTGGGAAAATTGGACAGATACATGCAAAAAAATGGAACTAGACCACCAATTTACACCATACACAAAAATAAACTGAAAATGGATAAAGGACTTAAACATAAGATGGGAAACCATAAAGATACTAAAAGAATCCACAGGCAGCAAAATCTCAGATATACACTAAGTGGCCAGATTATTGTAATCTCTGAACGCCTAATAATCTGGCCACTCAGTGTATATCCTATATAATAAAAGGCTAATATACTAATTGTCCCCTCCACTAGGAGTTTAATCAACAGGCAGGCCAGTCAACCACCCATGTCTCCCTTCCCCCTGGCCAGGCTGGCCGGACCCTACCCATGCATGAATTCATACACACACACACACACACACACACACACACACACACACACACACTAAGTGACCAGATTATTATGTGATTGGAGATAAGGGCAAAGGGTGGAGTGGGAGCGGGGTGGAGGGAAGATATGGGGGGTAGGGGGGAGAGAAAGAGGAACACTTATAATAATCTGAACAATAAAGATTTATTAATTTTTTTAAAAAAGTGTTCAGAGTGTTAAGCCAAGAATATTAGAGCTGGGAGAGAACTTGGAGAACTTCTATTCCCAGCCTTCCATTTAGCAGAGGAGGCCCGGAAAGGGTACCTGACTTGTTCAAGGTCAGATAGCTGGTTAATGGCTCAGGCGGAACCATAAATAAAACGTCCCGAGTTTTATGTTCTCTACTGCACAGCACAGGCAAATCTGGCTTGGAAGGTCTTTCTTTCGAGGTAGATTTCTCTCTGAAACTCATTCAGGTCATGCTAAGTTGAACGGAGGGTCCATCTCCTAAGCTCATAGAAGCGCAAATTCAATAATAGCTCACAATGATTCCAAAGTTTTGTTCTGGATTAAGTTAGTTTATTGCCATAAGATATAATGAAGATATTTTTTAATAGTTGGTAGAGCATCCCTGCTTATAGACCATTTCCCTTTCACAGAGACTCTGTGGTCTGCTCATATTCGCACACAGTGGCAAATGCATTTAACTTTGTTGAAGAAAGTTCAAGCTTGTTTCTCCATGATAAATGAGGAACGGATGTTTCTTGTGCCTGCATTCTTCTGCTCATTCTTCCATGAATACTTACATCACTAGAATGTTTGCAGGTGGAGAATGAGGATGTCATCCTATTGCTCAGCATTTCTCTGATCATCACTTAGTAATTTATACTCCCCAGAACCATTTATCTTTGGACATTGCAGTGGCTCCATGTCACCCTTCATGCACCATAATCTAGGGCAACTCGTCAGGTTGCACAAGATTCTCCATTTGCTCTCCATGGGCTTCTGTTCTCTTTATAGTATGTTATGTCTTTATGAACTTTTTAAAGCAAAACATTAGTTTTTAGCACCACTTTATGTATTTCAATGTATCCAAGTTTCTTTTGTGTGACAGATAAAAAATGTTAAAGACTTCTCTTAGGGATTGATGGAACATTCAGATAAAATCTTTGTTTAGCCAGGTACTAAATAAATAAAGAAGTGCTTCTCATAAATATTGATTTCCAATGAACATTTTATACTGAATTTTTAACATTTCACACATTGTTTCTGCTCAACCAATTTCAGGACTTCATGAAAAAGTTGAGTGGTCGGCTGGGTAATGGGATAACACAAGGGGAGCCTTTTTTCCAAGGCTGGCATGTGAATAAAGTACCTGCAATCATAAAAAGAAATAAAATAGAGAGCTTTAAAAATAGGAATTTTCACACTGGTCACATCAGCATGTACAAACCCATTGGTCTAGGGTTATTGGGTGTGGGAGTATCGATCATGAGACTCAGCCAGCATCTTTAACTCCCCAACCTCCCCCCTTTGTGACCCAGAAGATCTCTGATATGTGTGCCTTTCAGCTCATTGAGCACTTTACTTCTGCCAAGGAAGTGAACTTCATTAATAATGAACCAGGCATTGAAGCATTCATAAGGAAGCCAGGACTGCTCTCACCACAGTGTGAGCTGAGACCCTGCTTCTTGTTTTCTCAGCCAATATTCAGTGAGGAGTTGAAATGGAAGCCAAAGCTGTGGTAACCACTATGGCTAAGTTAAAGAGAGGAGAGCAGGATTCTTCGCAATGGCCTCGCTAAAAGTATAGGGCCAAGAGAATAGACAACAGGAACAAAATCTTTAGCCATTTCCTAGATGGCTTAAAGAATTGCTTCGTAATCCTGGGTACACATCAGAGTTACCTGGAGGGTTCTTTTGTTTGTTTCACTTGTTTTGTAATGTCTATTCCCAGACTCCACCTCAAGAAAAACTGAATTTCTATGTATGAGACCTGGGTATCAGTAGTTTTTAATATATGTATTTTTAATTCTGAGAGGGAAGGAGAGGGAG
This sequence comes from Lasiurus cinereus, assembly GCA_011751065.1. NCBI lineage: Eukaryota > Metazoa > Chordata > Mammalia > Chiroptera > Vespertilionidae > Lasiurus > Lasiurus cinereus. The sequence continues at coordinate 7,233,965 of JAAGEH010000304.1, forward strand.
AGAGAGAAAAACATCAATGATAAGAGAGAACCATTGATCAGCTGCCTCCTGCCTGCCCCCCACTGGAGATCAAGTCCACAACCCAGGCATGTGCCCTTAACTGGAATTTAACCTAGGACCCTTTACTCTGCAGGCTGACATTCTATCCACCGAGCCAAACTAGCCAGGGCTGCTATTAGTATTTTTTAATAGTTGCTATGATAATTCTAATGCACAGCAAACTTAAAATCACTAGTTTAAAACAAGGGTCACAAATTAAATGCCCACAGGTAACATATTAGGAGTAAGGGTAAGAGTAAGAATAGAAGAGACAGTGGCAAAATAAACAGTATGTTATCACCTAGAGGGCAGCTGATATTGAGCTCTGGCCAACTATTGTCATGGAAAATTATGGCACTATTTTTTGCCAGTACTTCTGATTTTTAAATGTGCAAAAGTAATTTTTTAAAAATTGGGTTATATAATATATGCCACAATACAGATAAACCTTGAAAATATTATGCTAAGTGAAAGAAATCATGTACAAAAGTTTGTATATTGGAAGAGACCATTGATATGCAATGTCCAGAAGAGGTAAATCCTATTTTGAGACAGGAAATAAATTTGTGGTTGTCAGGTTTTGTGGGAAGGGATAACAGGGTATGACTGCTTCATGGATACTAGGTTTCTTTGGGGATGATGAAAATGTTCTGCAATTAGATAGTGATTATGGTTGCACAGCATTGCAAAATATATTAAAAGCCACTAAATTGCATACTTTAAAATTATCAATTTCATGATATATGAATTTTACCTTTAAAAAAAGTGAAGAAAAAATTGTGTGTGTGGACCAATTCAGAGCAGGCCAAACAAAATCCTGTTATAGGAGCCAGAGTGGAACCTATATTGTAAAACCACATTGAGAAAAACACAGGAACCACAAATCGGGCTAAATTTTCTTGAAAGCCAATCTGAGGCTGTAGTGTATACCTCCACGTCCTTTTATGTCTCCTTGCAAACTGGTGGCAAAGCTGTGCTTGCCGCACCCTTTTCATCTTAAGTCAGACACAACCTGGTATTTTTCTTTGATAGGTGCTGATGCAGGGCTATACAGCTAAGTGCACTTGGCTTTGCCAGCCTATAAATAGAAGTAGGAACCCCTGAGGTGCAGAACAAGCTGGCTGATGAAACCAAAGCTTGCTACTACTGCTCTTTCCTACTGCTTTGTGACTAGGAGTAAGAGGGGTAAGTGAAACAACACACACACTACTAACTGTTTCTTCTTTATCCATTTTTCCCCCCAATGATTCAGTTGAATTCACAATCCATAATTTTTCATCTGCTTCAGCAGGGTTTGTTACTCTTACAGCCTGTTATAATCATTACAACTTCCCTGACATGCTGGCTGCAATAAAGACAATGAATAAGAAACAGAGAGTTTGATGTTTCACTAGTCTTTTCTGGCCTGGGAATATATTTCAGATGGCAATGATTCTTAGAGGTCCCCCAAATCCTGCCTCACCACCGATCAAAGTGAAATATATATATAAAAAGTAGAATTAGTTGGCCGTGTTGCAGTTTTGCATGAAGATTAGAAATGAATGGATTTTTAACTGCAGTTTAGATTCAGACTTCTTACCTGAATTCTTCTCTGTAGTTATTCCTAATATATTCAGCTAAAGTCTTGCTGTACTGCAGGAAGCTCTTGAGGATGTAAAACTGCTGGTACAGCAGAACTGCTTGGCTGGGACTTAACAGTTGAAATGAAGCTGAGAGCCCCTTCACCACCTGTTTCACAATACTGGCCACAAAAGTAACCTAGACAAGAAAATGCAGTTACACATAGGCAGCATGCCACCCACAGAGCACCAATTTCAGCTGAAGCTTCAATGAGAAATCTAGGCTGAAGACCACACCACTCTAATGCCAGTGCCCTTGCACTATTTCTCATTGAAATGATACTCAGAGCATAAGACTATAGACCAGTTGGAATTACCAATTGCCCCCCTGCAAGCAGAATCAGAACTGGTACTGACTGTCAAGGACATTTGGCTCCAAAGTGGAGAGAAAGCACTGGAAGTAGAAGTGTAAACAGAAGGGAAGCTTGGAAAGGTCTGTGGCCTCCTAAAGTAGGGATGATGGTTTCTATTTTACTGTTAAAAGTAAATGGCTGTGACTTTCAAAGAAGGTTCTACAAGGCAATGGTTCTTAAAATTTAGTATGCATAAAAATCACCTAGGCAACTCACTAAACATGCAAAATCCTGGGCTTCACCTCCAGATATTTACCATAAAGAATTCTGATGGCTTTGTTCCCTGGACCACACATTGAGAAACACTAAGTGAGAACACAAAGAAAACGGAGCTGGACACAAGCAAGTGATGTTGATATCACTGTTAGCTGGTGTTTTCATCAAACCCCACTTACGTTATCATTTCTTAGAGGGAAATTACAGTGGAAAAGTAGCAATAGTGTGATTTTATTGGGTTTCTGCTTCTCACACACAAAAAAAGCAAAGCTGTCATTCACAACAGAACAAAATGTTAAAAAAAAAAAATAACAGCTGAAACCGGTTTGGCTCAGTGGATAGAGCATTGGCCTGCAGACTGAAGGGTCCTGGATTTGATTCTGGTCAAGGGCATGTACCTTGGTTGTGGGCACATCCCCCGTCGGGGGTATGCAGGAAGCAACTGATCAATGTTTCTCTCTCATTGATGTTTCTAACACTCTATCCCTCTCCCTTCCTCTCTGTGAAAAATCAATAAAATATATTTTTTTTTTAAAATAAGAGCAGTGGATTCTACAGGTGGTGTTTTACTATTTTTTTGGAGGGGGGTGGGTTGCATTTTCAAACTGCCATCTATAAATGTAAGCTACTATAAAAAAAAAAAAAACAGAAAGAAATGATGGTGCCCTTTCAAACTCCAACCAGCAAGTCACTCTGCGCGCCCATTAGGTAGTATCAATACATGTGTCACCTTTTCTACTGATGGTGCTGCTGGCCCTTTCTAAGAGAGTTTTCCAGATCCATTTGCACATATTTACTAAATATTGTGTCAGGCAAACACAGATTGAGGTTAGAAAGTCTGGAGAAGTGGAACAAAGCAATGTCCCTTTGGGGATTAAATTTTTAACTTCTTCAGCAGCTTGCTTTAGCCAAGTGAGAGAATTAGCCAGAACTGACTGACTGTGCAGGTGTATTCAGTGATCCCTACAGTTTCCTTGCTTATAAATTTTTCTCAAATGACCTATTTCTGCCTGTACTCTTTAGAACTGGGTTAATGTGGAGGCTTTCAACAGTGTTTGTGGGGTTTTGTTTGTTTGTTTGTTTTGCTACTCTTCATCCTGACATGCTTTATGACATGGCCTCATACTCAACTCAATTCCTTTGGTGAACCAACCCTAGAGGTTGATAAAGAAACTTTCCTGTTGCTTAGAGTCCTTAGGACCCCAAATTTCCCAATTCAGTTCAGATGATAGAGTTTGCAGCCATAGGACAGAAAAAGTGTCTTGCATCTTGCACATATGAGCTTCTGTTGCTGTGAATGACTATAACTTTGGCACTCCTCAATGTGGGCCTGAGACTGGGTAGGGTCTGTGTGCTGCTAAAGGAGCCAGGGTGATGAGCTCAAGCTCTGTATAAGGCAATTGGCTGTACTACTGACAAATGTAGCCTCCTCTGGCTCGAGCCAGATTTTTGTCATAGGGATCTGGCAAAAGAATCTAGATTCCCTAGGACAGACTTAACATCACTCTAGAACAACAGCTCAAAGCAGGAGCCAACTGATGGTCAGTGGAGGCATGTTTGTATACAGAATGAGAACATATTAGCTCATGTCAAATTCTCCATTAGCAATGAAAATTTAGTTTGGACTATTACCTTTTGAGGAGATTTCCAATTAAATGTATGGTGATTGAATTTATACATGAATGACTAAAGGAAAAACTAAGTTTAAGGAGATGAGAAGAGATTAAGGAATAAAGCCTTCATTTGAATTAATTAAGCATATATATATTTTGTTTTAATCCTCACCCAAGGATATGGTTTTATTGATTTTTTTTTCAGAGAAAGAAAGAAAAGCATCAATGTGAGAGAGAAACATAGATTGGTTGCCTCCCATATGTGCCCAGCTAGGGACTGAACCCACAACCTAGGTATGTGCCCTAATGGGGAATCACACCCATCACCTTCTGGTGTTTGGGAAGACACTCCAATCAACTGAGCCACCTGGCTAGAGCCAGCAGACATTTTATTGAATGCCTATTATGTGCCTAGCTCAACTCCTACCTTCATAGCACTTGGAGTCTGCTGAGGAAGAATGACATATCCACCATGATAGCCTGGGTTATTCTGTGGTAACAAATCTCACAAAACATCAATGCTTTGCTTAAAACAACAAAGGCTTATTACTTGCTCATACTTTGCATCCCTACTGGGTGGTAGGGGGTTCTGCTCATTGTAGTTACTCAGGACCATCTGGAATGTTGCCAGTCACCATGCCAGAAGGAAAAAGAATGCAGGGAAGCATGCACTGGCTCCTAAACCTTCTGGCAAGAAGTGACACAGGCTATTTCTGTTCACATTTCATTGGCAAAAGCAGGAGCAGAGACCCACCTAACTTCAAGTAGGGTAGGAAGTACAATCCTGGAATCTTGTGTTTGGAAGCAGATGAGTAGAAGTTAACTAGGTGGGAAAGGGAGGGAAAAGCATTTCAGACAGAGGGGTAGTAAAGATCCTATGATGGAGGTGGTGATCTTAAGGTTGGGCAGTGAGTAAGAGATGCAAATAGCTGGGAGAGTGAGGGATTAGATGAGGCTGGAGGGCCATAACATGCACACCTTGTAAGACATAATGAGTTTACTCTTTATTCATTATGTCATTTTGAGAGCTTTAAAGCAAGAGATGACATAATAGATCTCTCTGACTGTAATCTGGTGGAAAGATAGGAACATACTATGTAAATGTGATTATAGTATCAAGGAGAAAGTAACACTATGGACTAGGCTGGTGGCTGCTGGGACAGAATGCCCAGATATTATAGTCATATTCACCAACTCCTACTTACTATTTTAAATAAATGTTCATTTTTTTTCACTTAATTATACAGCCAGTATTTTCATATTCTGTTTTATACATATATCTTAGGATTTTTTTCATCAAATAAAGATCCCATTTAACATGTTGTTTCAGTACCTTAAACATTCAGGTCCTAAGTATAAAAACAGTTTATTTTAATTAAGTAATAAAATCATCAGACATATATTTTGCTCCTGTTTTACAAACTTGATCACTTATAGAGAAAACATGTGTTTTATTAATGAAACACAAGAACATCTGTTTAATAGCCTTGGGTGGTTTTGTTTTTACTTCTAGATACTTACTATGGGGGGATGACTTTGTAGCAAGGACATCATCCAGCTAATAGCAAACTTGGTTGACCCCAATCCAAAATTTCCCTAAAAGATGCATGGAAATAAACCCAGTTATATTCATGGGTCCAAGTTGTGCCTAAAGGGACACTCATTCTCAAGTACATTTTATCCTTACTTAATCAAATCTTTTAAGTCAGCCAAAACCGGTTTGGCTCAGTGGATGAGCCTTAGCCTGCAGACTGAAAGGTCTCAGGTTCAATTCCGGTCAAGGGCATGTACCTTAGTTGCGGGCACATCCCCAGTAGGGGGTGTGCAGGAGGCGGCTGATCGATGTCTCTCTCATTGATGTTTCTAACTCTCTATCCCTCTTCCTTCCTCTCTGTAGAAAATCAATAAAATATATATATTTTTTAAAATCTTTTAAGTCAGTATTTAAGAAAATAAGCTATGTGAGTGCTTAAGAAAAAAAGTAATACTTTTAAGTTAGCCAATTTTGGAGACCATCTCTAATACAAGCATTTTACAGGTATATTATTAATCATGTGATATATAATCATATAATTTATACATAAATAGTTGTATGATATATAATAATCACAAAATATACTATGTATAATAAGTACATATATACATATATATATATATATTGTACCTGCTGAAAGACAAGAAGTATCTCATAAAAAAGTGCTGTAGCTGTATCTGTAAATTCCAGGATAAGCTTCTGTAACTAGAATTTTAAATAATAATTAATGCACTATCATTGACAGAACCAGAAAATGGTCATTTCTCCTAGTTCCTTTCAGGTACTTATAAATTTTTTTCTTAACTTAAAATACAATTAGTGTGGTCAATTTCCCTGTTTCATTTAGTTTAGTCATTCTCAAAAGAGTAGCTCTCGAAAAAACAACACAATTTTTAGTGGCTAAGAAAGTGGGTTAGGAAAAGAAGATAGAATAGCCCACAGAAAACTAACGCAAAAAAAAAAAAATGCACACTTCATTTGCAAAATCATTTAGATCAACAATCCCACTTCTTTTCAAATTAGTAGAAATATGCTCTCTGGAGTCAGATAAGAGACTCTCAGAAATTTAAGCTTATATGCAACTTGAACTATAATTCCTTCTGTAGTATGCGTAGATATAAGGCTTAGAGACATATATTTTTCTCTCAAGAACTCCAAACAATGTTGAGGCTGTCTTCTAGCCCATAGGCCACTTGGTGCAATGAGAACTATGTGGGCATGCTATAGGCCAACACATTTTTCCTGACAGTAGTCTTTATCAGGAAGAGCTATAGTTTGAAAACACGCCCTCTAATAGACCTTGGAACAAAAATGTATGTATGATCTGCTCATGGCCACAGTAATAGCACAGGTGCAAAAGACCAGCAAGTCCAAAAACAGGAAACTCAGACCTATCTATTCTTCTCACTAGATATTTTGGAAATACCATAGCCAAAGCAGATCAGTTAACCCCAAACCAAACTACTTATTTTCCCTTACTGTAATTCTTGTCTGACAACCAGGCCAGAATCTAAAAGTCATCTAATCTTCATACTTTATTTCTACATCAACCTATCAATTCAATTTCCCCCAAATGTCTGGGATCTAGTCTCTTCATAACTGTGATCCCTTTTATTTCTTCATTTATTTATTCAATAAATAAATATGCATCAGATTCTGTACTGGATATTGGGGTTACAATGGAGAGTTACAAAGACATGGTGCCTACTATACAGAATATACAACTTAGTGGGGAACATACATCAATCTAATAAATAAATAAATGTATAGTGGCAAACCAAGGTAAGGACTATTAAAAAAAGATACAGAAAGTTAGGAGAGTTCTATAAAGAAAGCCTAGTACCATTTGGGGGTCAAGGAAAGCTTCCTTGTGGCCCATATCATCCCTCACTTGGACTACTAACCTAATTTCTAACAGCTCATCCTATCTTTATCTTTAATCTCTAATCCACTCATTCACTCCACTGTTGAAAATGGTATTCTAGATGCTCCATATATAATCTATAGTAATATATTCATGTTATATTTGACTAACCCGTTTCTCCAACCAGACTGTAAACTAATGAGGATAGAGACTGTATCCATTTTGCTTCTTATTTGGACCCTGTTGTCTACTACACTGTTTAGCTAATTGATTCTCAAATATTTATTGAGTGGATGAGTGAATTTAAGAGTTTTCTAAAACATAATTCTGATTATATGTATAAGAACTATCAAATCATGCCCCATCTTTTCAAAAAATTCTGTGTTGACTTGCACAAAATAAATGAATAATAAGCTGATTTATTCTATCAGAATAAGTACTTTCTAGCAATTTTGCTTCTAATGTTTTAGTAAAACTTTAGAAGAATAAGTAACTCTTGTTGAATTTATACTACTTAGGTAAGGAAATGGCAAACTCAGGCAAGAGAGGTAACCTAAAATCTCTAAGGTAGTGGTTTTATACCCAATAGACCCCTTTCTACAGAATTACACATACATACATATTTTGTATAGAGACAAACAGATTTATCTAATGTCTATAGAATGCTAATTACTTTTTTAGTATACATACCAGATATGTACTAGTAAACTAAGGAAATTATTCATATAAAATGGATATATTAATGTTGACAAAATAGCTATCAAAGTTTTGAGATTAATGATAAAATAGTTATTCTTTGATTTAATTATATGTCTATATTCTTCAATGTCACAGTCCACATTAGAAGACGAAGCCAGGGACCTTATATGTTATATTTAATTTATCCCAAAATACTCATCTCACCTCAGCATCCAAAGTCATCTCTACTAAAATTGAATCAGCCACCAAATGGATATCAAACACAGGACAAGATTTTGGAATCTGAGGCTTGCTAATTAAAATTATCAAGAGATTAAATAGTGTTCCCCTGAAAAATAAATAAAAGGCAATTAATGAGTAAAGTCTGAAAAAAGAAACAGTGAAGTCAAGTTTGCAGACACTGTATAGAATTATATTTAATAATACAAAGCATTGCAGACCATTCTTCACTGAGCTTTTGCATCCTTGGACATGTAGACAAATATCTAGAGATAAGACATTTAAATGAAAATGTAATTTCTTGATCTTTTGGCTCAGAGTAAATTCACATAACTTGGAAAGCTCAGAAAATTTGGATTTAAGGGAAAGTTGTGTGATTTCAATTCTAGCCATATTTTCCAAAGTGTTTTTTATGGATTAACTAGAGGCTTGGTACATGAAATTTGTGCATGGGCCGGGGGGGGGGGGGCGGTAATAGAGACTGAATCCATTTTGCTTCTTATTTGGACACTGTTGTCTAGTACACTGTTTAGCTAATAGATTCTCAGCCTAGCCTGCACCTTCTCTAATCTGGGACCCCTCGGGGGATGTCTGACTACTAGCACTCAGACATCCCTGGACATCCTTCTCGCAGTCTGGGATCGCTGGCTACTAACTGCTCAGCTGCAGGCCTGCCTGATCACCCCTAACCATTCTGCCTGCTGGCCTTCTTGCCCCCAACTTCTCCCCCTTGCAAGCCTGCTCATTCCCAACTGCTCCCCTGCTGGCCTGATAGCCCCAACTGCCCCCTGCCAGCTTGCTTGCCCACACGTGGCCTCATCATCCCTAACCACTTCTGCCTCAGCCCTACCACCATGACTTTGTCCAGAAGGACATACAGAAGATCTCCAGTCTAATTAACATATTTCCCTTTTATTAGTGTAGATAATTTCCAGCAACATTATAGTAAATAGGTTGTGTTCAAAAGAGGAATGAGAAATACTTGATTTAACCAAGTTCACTGGATATCTTTACTACAGAACTTCTCAGAGACTTTAATATGCTAATGGGCATGCCCTGGACAAAGAAACAGTCTTAAAGCATTTTTTAAAAATATGTTTTTATTTACTTCAGAGAGAGGAAGGGAGAGACAGAGATAGACACATCTATCGTCTGCCTCTTGTATGCTCTCTATGGGGATCGAGCCCAAAACCCAGGCATATGCCCTGATTGGGAATCAAGCCAGAGACCTCGTTGGTGCATGGGATAATGTTCAACCAACTGAGCCATACTGGCAGGGCTGAAGCATTTCTTAAAATGATAACTCGATCACAAGTTTTTTTATTCTAAAATCCTTTTTTAGACAAAGCATTTCAGAGGGTTTACTATTCTACTAAAGACCACTAGCTATTAGTAAAACTTATATTAAGCCCTGACCAGGTTGCTCAGTTGGGTGGAGTGTCATCCTACACATCAAAAGGATGTGCAGGTTCAATTTCTGGTTGGGGGGAAGCCAAGATGGCGGCATAGGTAAACACCTACACTGCTGCCTCACACAACAATTTCAAAACTACAACTAAAAGACATCATCCAGAGCCACAGGAAAGCTGGCGAAGTGGAAATTCTACAACTAGAAGGAAAGAGAGGGACTCACGGAGACCCAGAGGAGCTACAAAAAGCTGAGGTACGGAGATGTGCACATGGAGAGAGCGGGTGCCGGAGAACCTGGCTGGCTTTCTCTGGCGGGAGGGAAACGGAAACTCTCAAAGGTGTTAAACTCCTTATCCTACGACCCTAAACCCCTGATCCAGCCGAAACTCATTTGGGGAGGAGTTTGGACTGTGAAGGGGGAGAAGTGCATGGAAATTTAGGGGAGTCGTAAAAGATCAGAGGTCTGGTGGCGCACACGGCACTGCGCCGTGTAGGACAGGCTGCTGATTGTGCTGCTGGCTTTCACAAGTGGGCAGGAGACAGACCCCCCCCCAACTGTGCCACTTCTGGCTTCACTAAACCCCAGTTTCGGGCGAAACCCTGGGGACCCAGACTCGTGTGGTCCGGTAGCACAGGGGAGCTGGAAAGGCAGCAGTCTAGAGGCACTGAGAGAGAGCGCAAGCGCGCACAGGGACTGCTCCAGCGATTACCCAGTCACGTGAGACTCAGGGGCCGTGGAGGGCGGGGCCGACTGGAAGGCAAGGCGGTCCCTTAAGCCCTGAGACTCCACCCATCCCAAGCTCAAGAGAGGCTTTTTCGGTTTTTCAAGTCTGGTATCATAAGGCTGAATCCAACACAGAAGTTCTCCCAGCATAGTGAAAATGCCGAGACAAGGGAAGGGATCACAAACAAAAGAAAAGGAGGAAAAAAAAAACGACTGGATATAGAGTTCAAAACCATGCTTATAAGGTTTTTCAAGAATATGCTAGAAAAGATGGATAAATTTATCAAGTCCCAAGAGGAGATGCAAAAGGACCAACTAGAGATGCAAAAGATCCAACTAAAGATGATAAAGGACCAAATAGAAATTAAACATACACTGTCTGAAATAAAAAATATTAGAGTCCTAACAGCAGACTAGAGGAAGGCAAGAATCAAGTCAAAAATGTGAAATATAAAGAATCAGAAAACACTCAACTGGAAAAGCAAGAAGAGAAAAGAATCCAAAAATGTGAAGATAATGTAAGGAACCTCTGGGACAGCTTCAAGCATACCAACATCAGAATTGTGAGGGTTCCAGAAGAGAGAGAGCAAGATACTGAAAACCTATTTAAAGAAATAATGACTGAAAACTTCCCACATCTAGTAAAAGAAATAGACTTACAAGTCCAGGAAGCACACAGAACCCCATATAAAAGGAATCCAAAGAGGACTACACCAAGACACATCATCATTAAAATACCAAGAGCAAAAGACAGAGAGAGAATATTAAAAGCAGCAAGAGAAAAACAGTTCATTACCTACAAGGGAGCACCCATACAACTGTCAGCTGATTTCTCAACAGAAACGATGCAGGCCAGACGGGAGTGGCAAGAAATATTCAACGTGATGAATAGCAAGAACCTACAACCAAGAATAATCTATCCAGCAAAACTATCATTCAGAATTGCAGGGCAGATAAAGAGCTTCACAGAGAAGAAAAAGCTAAAGGAGTTCATCAACTCCAAACCATATTATATGAAATGCTGAAAGGTACTCTTTTAGAAGAGGAAGAAGAAAAAGGTAAAAAATAAAAAATTATGAACAACAAATACATATCTATCAACAAGTGAATCTAAAAATTAAGTGAATTAAAAATTTGATCAACACAATAAACTGGTGAATATAATAGAATCAGGAGCACAGAAAGGGAGTGGACTGATAATTCTCAGGGGGAAAGGGGGGAGAGGGTTACAGGGAGGGACTGACAAAAATCATACACCTATGGACTCATCAATTGGGGGGAAAGGTAAGGGTAGAGGGAGGGGTGGGAGCTGGGTGGAGGGGAGCTATGGAGGGGAAAAAAGAGAGACATAATAATCTGAATAATAAAGATTTAATTTAAAAAAAATTTTCTGGTTGAAACACATTCAGGAGGCAACCAGTCAATGTTTCTCACATCGATGTTTCCTTCTCTGTCTCTCTCCCTCTCTCTCTCTCTAAAATAAATAAATATCCTCTGGTGAAGATTAAAAATTATAATAATAATTGAACATTAGGTCTTCTGCTTTCAAATTCTGTGTACTGTCCACTAATATACAGTAATAAATATATTTAACTAGGACCCCAGTGCACAAATTCGTGCACCTTTAAAGGAACTGTGGACCACGATGCTGCAGTAGGTACAGGGGCGGGTCTCAGCCCATCTTCCACAACCTCACTTGGCCACTCCCACTGTGGCCTCCTGTCTCCTGTCTGCCAGCAGCCCCGCTCCCACTACTGTCACTCCCAGGTGCTGATGGCACTGACCCTGCTTGCATCCGCTGATGGTGCGGAGTGATTGGGGCCAGTGCCAGCAGCAGGTGCTATTGGGGCCAGTGAAAGTGCGGGGTGTGGGGGATGGAGGGGGACAGTGAAGAAGCCCTCAGGGGCTATCAGGGCCTACAGCCGCCACTCACACCTGCTGATGGTGCTGAGTGATCAGGACCAGTGCTGGGCACCAGTTACAAGTGCAGGCAGGTCTGGCATTGGCAGTGGGTACAAGTGGGGTCTGCGCCGGCAGGACGTGTGAGTGCCAGGTGGGACTGCCACAGGCAGGTAACAAAGAATTTTTAGTAACCACCAGAGGCTCAGCCTGATGACAGTGACCTCGCCCCGCCTTGGTCTGTTGCCCCCACTTACCTGTTCCACCATCCCACCATGTCCAATGCCCACGATGTTTTGCACATGCCCCCTGGTGGTCAGTACTCATCATAGCAACCAATTGTCTGGTTGTTTGGCTATTCTGGTTGTTTCACCAATCAGTCTATTTGCATATTGGCCTTTTATTATATAGGATGTTATTACATGTTTGAATAGTAAACCATGTGATTCGAAAAGAAAAAGAAAAAAATTATAAGTCAAACTGAGGATCCTGAGGTGCTGGGTTAATAGCACCATCTTCATATGTGTAGTACAACCCATGTGTGCTTGAACAGGAGCTGAAAGCAGATGACTAGACATAGAGTTGACTAACTGATGACAAGATCAGAGTAGCTTTGACAGGTAGGAGTAATAAAAACATTTCAAATAGGATTGTACAAAAATTCCCTATCACCATAAGCTTTCCTTTTATAATGGATTAAAGAAAACTATAAACAATCTCTGTTTAGTAATAGTTGAGGCTTCTTGCACTTTTTACAATCATTGGAATCATTTCTATGATTAGAAGTTCATGATTAACAACAGTTCTAATAAAAATTTAATTCCCCCCCTTTTCCCAACTTAAAAAAAAAAAAACACAAAAAAACACAAATCTAGTTCTCATATCTGCAAAAAAAGAAACATGTCAGTTGGCACACTTCTCAAAAAAAGCAGGATATGTCCTATAGGATATTTGCTCATGTTTTATTCATCTATTTAAAAATGGCCAATCTTCATGCAGCGTGGCCTCCTCATCAGGCCCATCAACTCCAGGGCCAGGGGGGCCACCAGCAGCTGCAAATTAGTTTCCAAGTAAAAAAAAAATCTAGCCTAGGAAGACAGCCATGGTGTTGCCCCCCACTCCTGCCTGGCATTTTGGTGAGGCCAAGGAGGAGGCCATCAAGAAAGAATGTCAGCCTAAGGGGAAAGAGGCAAGAGTGGGCAAGGCCAGGACCTGCAACAACCAGACAAGGCCACAAAGAACCTTCCTGGTGCCAGTGGGCCCCAAAGGAAATCAAAGGTTAAAGGCAAAAAAGGGGAGAAACCAAGATGGCGGCATAGGTGAACATCTAAACAATTATACAACAATTTCAAAATTACAACTAAAAGACAGAACGGACATCATCCAGAACCACAGGAAAGCTGGCTGAGTGAAAATTCTACAACTACAAGTAAAGAGAGGGACTCACAAAGACTCAGAGGAACTGTAAAAAGCTGAGGTATGGAGACACGCTCCTGGAGAGGACTGGCTGGTTTCCTCTAGCGGGAGATGGAAAATCCCGACTGCACTAAACCCCACTTCTGACTGCACTGAACCCCAGTTCCAGGCAAGACTCACATGGGGGAGTCTGAACTGTTGTGAAAAGGAAGGAGTGTAGGGAAATTTAGGGGAGCCATGAAAGACAGAGGTCTGGGGGCTCATGAAAATGCATGTGAAAGCGCACACACAGAGCACTGACTGCTGATTGTGCCGCTGGCTTTTTCTAGCAGGAGGAAAACAGAACCTCCCAACAGCACTAAAATCCAGGTCCAACTGCACTGAACCCCAGTTTTGGGTGAGACCCTGGGGACCCAGACTCATATGGGTCCCTAAAGTGCACGGAAACTCAGGGAAACCGGAAAGGCAGAGGTCTGGAGGCAAACGCACATGTGCACAGAGAGAGCTGCAGAGATTACCCAGAGGCACTGAGACCTAGGGCTTACCATGTAGGGTAGGGCTGATAGGAAGCCAAGGCTGTCTGCTTAGCCCTGAGGATCTACCACATCCAAGCCCAGCACAGAGGCTATTGCAATCTTGCAAATCTAAGATTGAGTCCAGCACAGAAGTTCTCTGGTCGCAGACACAGCTGATCCTCACAACCAAAGTGGCTTGGAGGTTAATTCCCCCCAGTGATACCAACAGCAATCAAGAATTAATTACAAGACTGTACACACAGTCCACAAAGGGGTGCACCAAGAGTGTCCACCTCAGGTAACTGGGAGGCAGAGCTACTGGACCACATGAAACACTTACCATATAAAGCTACTCTACCAACTCAGGGAAGCAGCAAAATATGCAGAGACAAAAGAACAGATCACAAACCAAAGAAATGGAGGAAAACAAACGACTGGATATAGAGTTCAAAACCACGGTTATAAGGTTTTTTTTAAGAATTTCCTAGAAAAAAATGGATAAATTTAGTGAGACCCAAGAGGAGATGAAAAAGGACCAACTAGAGGTGAAAAAGGACCAACTAGAGAGGAAAAAGGACCAACTAGAAATTAAACATACAATGACTGAAATAAAAAATATTATATTGAAGCCTAACAGCGGACTAGAGGAATGCAAGAATCAAGTCAAAGATTTGAAATACCAAGAAGCAAAAAACACTCCACTGGAAAAGCAAAAAGAAAAAAGAAAAAAAATGTGAAGATAGTATAAGGAGCCTCTGGGACAACTTCAAGTGTACCAACATCAGAATGATGGGAGTGCCAGAAGGAGAGAGAGAGCAAGATACTGAAAACCTATTTGAAGAAATAATGACTGAAAACTTCCCCCACCTGGTGAAAGAAATAGACTTACAAGTCCAGGAAACACACACAACCCCAAACAAAAGGAATCCAAAGAGGACCACACCAAGACACATCATAATTAAAATACCAAGAGCAAAAGACAAAGAGAGAATATTAAAAGCAGCAAGAGAAAAACAGTTCATTACCTACAAGGGATCACCCATATGACTGTCAGCTGACTTCTCAACAGAAACTATGCAGGCCAGACGAAAGTGGCAAGAAATATTCAAAGTGATGAATAGCAAGAACCTACAACAAGATTACTTTACCCAGCAGAGCTATCATTCAGAATTGAAGGTCAGATAAAGAGCTTCACAGACAAGAAAAAGCTAAAGGAGTTCATCAACTCCAACCCAGTATTATATGAAATGCTTATAGGTATTCTTTAAGAAGAGGAAGAAGAAGAAAACGGTAAAGGTAAAAATTATGAACAACAAATATATATCTATCAACAAGTGAATCTAAAAATCAAGTGAATTGAAAATCTGATCAGAATAAACTGGTGGAATATAATAGAATTAGGGGGTGCAGGGAGAGACTGGACAAAAATCATACACCTATGGATGAGAACAATGCGGGGGGAGGTAAGGGCAGAGGGTAGGGTGGGAGCCAGGTGGAGGGGAGCTATGGGGGGAAAAAGAGGTACAATTGTAACAATTTGAACAATAAAGATTTATTTTTTAAAAAATAATAAAGGCAAAAAAGGACAGCCCAGCAGACGCTAAGGCCTACAGGAAAGCCAAAGCTAGGATTTAAGTTCAAAACCTACAGTCACCAAGGGTGAAAATGGTGCGACTTCCCCAGCAAAAAAAGAAGATAGGGAGCAAGGTCCTTAAAGAGGCCACTGCCAGGTTGCCAGAAAAGGGTCGAGAACCAAGGCTGCTGCTGCTGCTACTAAAGACAATGACTCCAAGATGGTACCTGCACCACTGATCAGGAAGACAGCGGTCCCCAAGGGCCCAAGAAGGCCTGGCATGTCCACCAAGACCCATCATCAAAAGAAACCAGTGTGAAGGCAGAAGCCAAGAGCTAGAGGTGGGGTGGAGAGCCACTAAGACTCAGAGTTTTTATTCTCCCCAAATATCACTTCATTAACTTTACTGTAATCTATTTATCAATAAAGACTTTCCTCCTCAAAAATAAATAAATACCCAATCTTAGTTTTAGAAGACCCTTCCAAAACTAGCAAAACACTCCATTACTCCACTTAGAAGTTTTTCCTGATATTAAGTTTGAACTGATAATCCATTCACTGTTATATTTAATTATAGTCCTTTATTTTCAGCCACAGCTTCTCTTCAAAGTATCTCAGGCTAATGCTCAGATTCTGGTTCACTTGCTGTGATAATATAAGACTTCAATCAAACAATACTGAAACATGAAAGGATTGTGGTACATTTCAAGAAGAATACAAGGAAGGGGGGTTGACCTAATAAAATCTCCACTTATGAAAAAAATAGAGGAAAATTCTGAAATGATTCAATGCTTTTTTTATTTGCTCAAATGGAACTTAACTTGTAATCTTCCCTTCCTGCCAACTCAATTTAAAATCTACTAGGCCAGCCGGAACCAGTTTGGCTCAGTGGATAGAGCATCGGCCTGCAGACTGAAGGGTCCCAGGTTCGATTCCGGTCAAGGGCATGTACCTTGGTTGCAGGCACATCTCCAGTGGGGAGCATGCAGGAGGCGGCTGATCGATGTCTCTCTCTCATCGATGTTTCTAGCTTTCTATCCCTCTCCCTCTCTGTAAAAATTCAATAAAATACATTAAAAAATATAAAAAATAAATAAAATAAAATAAAATCTACTAGTCCAATAACAGATTGAAGAAGTTTTCATCTAAGTGGTATTTTCATCCTGAAAATAAAGACTTACAGGAATGAAAAAAATGGTGCCAGCAATTTGATACTTTCACCCGTTTAAATTATTATTATTTCCAATGTAAGAATTTTGAATGTTTTATATTTTAAAATACAGACTAGGCAAATTCAGCCTGGCTAGTGTGGCTCAGCGATTGAGTGTCAACCCAGGAATCAAGAGGTCTTCTGTTTGATTCCCAGTCGGGGCACATGCAAGAGGTAGCCGATTTATGATATTTCTCTCTCATAGATGTTTCTATCTATCCCTCTCTCTCTCTAAACATCAATTAAAAAAAACATTTAAAAAAGAGAAAGGCAAATTCATAGCCTCAGATTTCAGTGTATAAAAGGCTTCCAAAATTTCTGCCTTCTTGTATGTACACTCTATATAACTCTTCCCCCTTAAATTTGGGCAGGACTTGTAAATATGTTAGAGTAACACAATTATGATTATAATTTGTTATATGAAAAAGGTGAATGGATTTTGCCTATTTCATTAAGGTTCCTAATAAGTTGACTTGAGTTAATCAAAGGAAGATTACCCTGGATAGACCTGATCTGATCAGGTGAACCTTTTAAAAGAGAGCTTAGCACTTTCCTGGGCTCAGAGATATTCTCCTGCCAAGAAGCAAGCCATCATGAGGATGCAGAGAAAAAGGAACCCTCCTTCACTGTTGATCAGAATGCAGACTGGCACAGCCACTATGAAGAACAGTATGGAGTTTCTTCAAAAAACTAAAAATGGAACTCCCATTTGACCCAATAATCTTACTTCTAGGAATTTATCCCAAGAAAATAGAAACACCAATCAGAAAGGATATATGCATCCCTATGTTCATAGCAGCACAATTTACCATAGCTAAGATTTGGAAACAGCCTAAGTGCCCATCAGCAGACGAGTGATTTAGAAAACTGTGGTACATCTACCCAATGGAATACTATTCTGCTATACAAAAGAAGGAATTCTTACCATTTGTAACAGTATGGATAGAACTGAAGAGCATTATGCTAAGCAAAATAAGCCAGTCAGAGAAAGATAAATATCACATGATCTCACTCATTAGTGGAATATAATGAACAACATAAACTGATGCACAAAAATAGAACCAGAGACATAGAAGCATTGAACAGACTGTCCAACCTATGGGGAAAGCCGGGGGTGGGGGTGGTGAGAGGGTAAGAGATCAACTAAAGGACTTGTATGCATGCATATGAGCATAACCAATGGACACAGACAGTAGTGGGGTGAGAGCATATGATGAGGGGTGAGGATGGCCAGGGAGAGGTCAGTGGGGAAAAGGAGACTTATCTAATGCTTTAAACAATAAAATTTAAAAAAAAAAAAAAAAAAGGAAAGAAAAGAAAAAGGTGTAAAATAGAGAAGCAAGCCATCATGAGTTTATAGCTATAAGGAAATGTATTCTGCCAAGGACCACTCACATGATCTTGGAAGAGGACCCCAAGTAAATATGAGATTACAACCTCTACTGACACCTTGATTGCAGCCTGGTGAGACTCTGAGCAGAGGATCCAACTAAACTATGCCAAGATTTCCTGATCCACAAAAACTGTGGGATAAAACAATTTACATTGTTTAAGCCACTGAGTTTGTTACAGAGCAATAGAAGACTAATACAGTTATATTAGATACTAGAGGCCTGCTGCACAAAATTTGTGCACAGGGGAGTGTGTCCCTCAGCTCAACCTGTATGCTCTGCAATCTGGACTCTTCCAGGGATGTCTGACTGCCTGTTTAGGCCCAATCCTACTGGGCTTGGGCCTAAACGGACAGTCAGACATCCCTCTCACAATCCAGGACTGCTGGCTCCCAACTGCTCCCCTGCCTGCCTTCCTGATTGTCCCTAACTGCTTCTGCCTGCCAGCCGGATCACCCCCTAACCACTCCCCTGCCAGCCTGATTGCCCCTAACTGCCCTTCCCTGCAGGCCTGGTCACCCCCAACTGCCCTTCCCTGCAGGCCCAGTTGCCCCCAGCTTCCCTCTTCTGCCAGCCTGGTCACCCCTAATTACGTTCCCCTGCTGGCCTCATCACCCACAACTGCCCTCCCTTGCAGGCTTGGTCCCTGCCAACTGCCCTCTCCTGCTGGCCATCTTGTGGTGGCCATCTTGTGTTCACATGGAGGCATCCATCTTTGACCACATGGGAGCAGCCATCTTGTGTGTTGGAATGACCATCAATTTACATATTACTCTTTTATTAGATAGGATAGAGGCCTGGTACACAGGTGGGGACTGGCTGGTTTGCCCTGAAGGGTGTCCTGGATCAGGGTGGGGGTTCTGTTAGGGTGTGGGTGGCCTGGACAAGAGGCCTGTGGTGGTTTGCAGGCCAGCCACATCCCCTGGTGACCCAAAAGGAGGCCCTGGTATCTAGGATTTATTTATCTTCTATAATTGAAACTTTGTAGCCTTGAGCGGAGGTCAGGGCCAGCCAAGAAGCTTGTCTTCCTCCATCTCCAGGGGCAACCTAAGTCTCCTGTTCTCTCCAGCTCCATGGTCACCGCCATTTTTGCTGGGATTTATTTATCTTCTGTAATTGAAACTTTGTAGCCTTGAACAGAAGCCAGGGCTGGCCAGAGCAAGCGGGAAGCTTGGCTTTCTCCATTGTTGGGGAAACCCAAGCTTCCTGCTTGCTCCATGGCTGCAACCATCTTTGTTGTGTTAATTTGCATACACGCTCCTGATTGGCTGGTGGATGTGGCTTGTGAGTGTAGCAGAGGTATGGTCAATTTGCATGTTTTTCTTTTATTACTGTAGATTTACTCTGCTAGCAATGCAATGGGTAACATGACTTGACCCTATGTAGATTAATATTGGCTGAAAAGTTAGTATTACAGCCATACTCTAGTATAGCAATATGTATCAAAGAACATGAAAATTATTAGTCATATAAGGAAAGAAACTTGATATAGCTAATGTGCTCAAACCAAGTTAAGAAAGGGCTAATGTGCTCAAACCAAGTTAAGACAGAACAATTAAAATACAACACTTTATAGTATAAGTTAGTAAGAGTGATTTTTTTTTTCAACTTGAATAGAGAAAGATAGGGACCAAAAGGTGCACAAAAAGAGTAACATTATTTAGCAATCATTTCAGTGTAGGAGAAAACAGAAATACAGTGGTATCTCGAGATACGAGTTTCATTCGTTCCGTAACCTTGAGGCGTGGGAAACTATGAGATGCTCAAGTCGCAGTAAACTGGTAGGTCGTGTGCAGCCGGCCGATCAAAGCAATTACTCCTATCTCAAATGTTGCTCATATTTCAAAGCAAAAATTGCTCGCTCGACGGCTCGTATCTCAAAAATCTCGTATGTTAGGGCACTCGTATCTCGAGGTACCACTGTATTAGAAATGGTCTTGAATCCCCATCTTAGAGATAGGGAAAATGGTGGTACTACCAGCTGCATAAAGAAGTATGCAGAGAAAAGAACAAGAGTATATTTTTCTAGGAAAGTCGGGGTCAACAAACTAGCATGTAGGCCAAAAGTTTTTGTAAATAAAGTGTTATTAGAACATAGCTATGGCCATTCATTTATGTATTGTCTATGGATGCTTTTGTACAACAGTGACAGAGTTAAGTAATTGCAACAGAGATTATATGGCCTGAAAAGCCAAAAATGCTTCCTATAAAAAGTTCAAGCAGATAATATGCAAAACATTCAAACACATATCTTATTGGCAAAGAATATCATTGTCCCACTATTAGACAGTCTTGTTTCTTCCTTTTAATTACATATGTCCCCAATACATCCAGAGTTTACTTAGGCACATAACCACACAACTACAGATACATTTTCCAGCCTCTCTTGAAGCTAGTTATGAGCACATGCCTGAAATTCTCACGAGTAGAACATTATAGTGTCTCACATTTGGGCTCCAGTTTGTAGTGAACCCCTTTCATACCTCGCATGGTTCAGGGTTCAGGTTCAGGGTTCAGGCTCTGGAGGAGGCCGCACGCAAATGAAAGAGACGGAAAGATATTAATTTGGAAATACTGGGGGAGAGGCCTTCCAAAAGTATTTCCAACTCAAGGGGAAGGACTCCCACTTTGCTCCAGCCTAGCGATCCCTGTTATTAAGACTATGGGATCCACCCATCGCTTTAGGCAGGCAATTTCAGTAATAGCCAATCAGCAAGGATTTACATAAGATTAAAAGGTGGAGGTTGCTTTAGCTATCATTGTCTCAACTAGACAGTGGGTAGCTGGTTCTGACCTTTCAGAGATTCAAGGTTGGCCAGCCTTCCGGATTCCTTGTCCACACCTCTCTGCTAGTGAAGGCAATGGGCAGCTTCCAGCAGAACATGAGTAGAAGTCTTATATGCCTTGCTTTAAAAAGAAATTTGCTAGCCCTCTACTTCTCTCACTGCTTCCCATAAGGTGTAATGAAATCAAGGAGAAAGGCCAGCTTTAACCATACAGACAAAGATAGCCTGATAGAAGATGGCAGAGTAACAAAACGGAAGGGAACCATGATCTCTGGCTGATTCTGTGTAGAGGAAAGGTTGACTGTCTAGTCTGGACTGTTATGTGAGGAAGGTGTAAATTTCTGTTTTCTTTGGGCCACATATTTCAGAGTATCTGTATTATAGCAGCTTATGCCCAGTGCATGAAATTCATGCATGGGGGGCAGGCTGTACCCTCTCCAATCTGGGACCCCTTGGGGGATTTCTGACTGCCGGTTTAGGCCCGATCACAATCCTGGACTGCTGGCTCCTAATTGCTCACCTGCCTGCTTGCCTGCCTGCCTGGTCTCCCCTAACTGCCCCCTGCTGCTGGCCAGGTCGCCCCCACTGCCCCCTCCTTGCCAGTCTGGTCACCCCTTACTGCCCCCCCTGCTGACCTGGTCACCCTTTATTGCCCCCCCTGCCAGCCTGGTCACCTTTTACTGCCCCCCCTTTCAGCCTGGTGACCCCTATAGCCCCCCCCCCAACAGCTTGGTTGCTCCCTGCCAGGCTGGTTGCCCTCAACTGCCTCCCCACTGACCTAGTTGCCCCACACTGCCTCTCCACCAGCTTAATCACCCCAAACTGACCCACTCTTTGTCAATCTGGTCTCCCCCAACTGCACACCCCCAGCTAGCCTGGTTGCCCCTAACTGCCCTCCTCTCCCCCCCCCCCTCACCAGCCTGGTTGCCTCTTATTGGCCCCCTTGCTGGCCTGGTCAACCCTAACTAACCCCCCCTGCTGACCTGGTGCCCCTAACTGCCCCCTATGCCAGTCTGGTCACCCCTCACAGCCCCCCACTGGCCTGGTCACCCCACACATCCTGCTGTTCAGTCATTTGGTTGTCCCCACTAACCCCCCTGCCAGCCTGGTCACCCCACGCAGTCTGCTTGTTCAGTAATTTAGTTGTCCCTCATTAACCCCCCTGCTGGCCTGGTCGCCCCACACAGCCTGCTGTTCAGTTGTTTGTTCATCCCTCTCTAACCCCCCTGCCAGCCTGGTCATAGGCAGCCATCTTGTGAGGGTGTGAGGATCAATTTGCATATCACCTCTTTATTATATAGGATGGTAATAAATCTTCCAACGTCATTCACTCCAATGTCACATAATTATATATTAAATGAAGCTACCATAACTTCTGCTTTTGCAGTGTAATTTTTCTGCTGTGTGGATGGATATAAGGATACTCTGGAAAATTCTAGTAGAGAACCCCCTGGCTTTTAATGTACTATGGGTCATTGCTCTTTTTCAAGCCCATCAGACAATGACAAAAGATAAAATTATGCTAAGAAAATCCTTGTGCCCATAATAATATAGAGAGACAGAGAGAACTCAATATGTGCCAATAATCTGTTCATAGAACTAAGTGGAGAGACAAAAGAGTTTAATATACTTACAAGGGGATGAAAAGAGAAGTTAGAGAGCTATGAGTTTTGGAAGAATTCAACAGAATAGTTAATGAGTTGCAACTATTAGGTCCTAATATTTTCTAAGAAACCTTACTTCTTAGTTGCCAATGTGTTCAGACGTGATAGCTCAGTTTCTGTTTCTCTAAACATCAGTCCCAGAGTCTGTATCATTTCAATGCATGCTCTAGAAAACATAGAGGGGGAAAAAACATGGAAATGGCATGATTTCAATACAAATTCAAAATTCCACAAGGTCAGTAATCCTCAACAGAATTGCACTGAGGTACCTATGTGGAAAAAAGTATAGTACAAGAAGGAAATTCTGTATATCAAATTGCCAACATTAGTTGAGTGCCTACTCTGTGATTGCTACATAGTAAGCACTCAAAAATATTTGTTGAATGCATGAATAGTGGATGTCAGGATTAAAAGTCATTTTTATATTTTTGTGCATTTTCCAAAGTTTTTATAATAATTATGCACTACTTTAAAAAACTAATTTAACTTTTTCAAATAGGTAATATTTGGCTCAAAATTTCAAAGGTAAAAAATATATATATAATAAAAAGTGTCTTTACACCCCAGCTGGTTTGGCTCAGTGGAGATAGCATAGGCCTGCGGACCCAAGGGTTCTAGGTTCGATTCTGGTCAAGGACACATGCCTGGGTTGCAGGCTCGGTCCAATGTGCAAGAGGCAGCCAATCAATGAGTCCCTCTCATCACTGATGTTTCTATCTCTCTCTTCTTCTCCCTTCCTCTCTGAAATAAATAAAAATATATTTTTTTAAAAGTGTCTTTTCTCCAGAACACTCAATTTTTCCCTTTCAGGGCAGCCAGTATTCCTAGTTTTTTGTGTAGTATTTCTTTAAAAATTAGAACAAAATGAATGCTATTTTATAAATTCTATGTGAAGCAAAACTTGCAGCACCATTAATCATTAAAACAGTATATATATTGTCTAGTGCCTTCCATTTTAACACTTAGGGAAAAATAATATATGTGATTATCCAGTTAGTACTTACACCAACTCATCAGCTCTTCGGCTTTTATTTAGAAGTGAATTCTTATCCCTAGACTCTGGTAAATACTCTTGAAGTTTGTTCACTAGGAAATAGAAAAGGTCACTGGTCTGTGAAAGCAAGTAGGAAAGATGGTGAAGTTAAGGTATCTATTGGTCAAATGCTCGATGCTTACATAATAATAAAAAGAAGAAATTATTTCTTCTTTGACCAGGAAGTGATTTAAAATATCTTTCGTTAATACTAGCATAACTTGCGTTGAAAACATACTTTTACTTATAATCAGAAGACCATTGTCCTGATGAACAGAGCAAGAGCTGAAGTCTAAAGAGTGATGTTGGGAGGTGTCTTCTAGACTTGGTTGACCATTGGTATTGAAAAGTATCCAGAAGTAAGTGATAATCTCAGGCAAGTCATTCAGTTACCTTGGAATACTATATTAACTGGAGGCTACTACAATTCCTGCCTTTCCAAAGTAATGTGGCCTTTGTGAATATATAATGAAATCAAGGCTAGATAAGCTCTCATTTAAAAATGTTTACTGTTACATAAACAAATGTGGAGCACACGTGTAGCCTATGAAGATGGTGCAGAATGACATTAATACTTCTGTTAATGCAGTGGAAATGCATGTTGCCATTCCTGCCAAAATAAACACTGAAGTGTGGTGGGGGAACCTATTTTTCTGTGTTCCTATACAGTCTCATGAGATAACTCAAGCATGAAAATAAGCACTGGCCCATGGAATCAGGCAAGTTGGTACTAATGAGAAATATAATTGTTTCTTTTTCCTCTTCCTCTATTGTTCAATTTTTCCCCAGAACTTTTTTTTAAACTAGTGACAACTCAGATTCTTTACTTAGACAAGGATATATGTGCCCTTGTTTAGGTGATATCGCATGGGAAGAGACTGAAGAGAGGGAATAGAGAGGGAGGAGCAAGATGGTCACGAGGCCCATCAGAAGTGCTTGGGCTTACACAGAGCCCTGATAGATTAGCATGGTGTGGTAGTTTTACACACAGACTCTAGGACCAGATTCTTGAGTTCAAATTCCAGCTCTGCCACTGATGAGCTGTATGACATTTGGCAACTTTCGGATATACTCTGTGACTCCGTTTCTTCATCCCTACCATAGGCTTAATAATATCCCCTCAGGGAGTTGATATGAGGATTAAATAAGATAGTATTTATAAAGCCTGTATAGTAGCCAGCACATCATAAGTGCTTAATAAATATCTGTTGTTATTATCTCCCACTTGCTCACTCGTTCAGGAATTTTCACTCAGAAAATATCTCCCACCTACCTGTAACAACATGAAAGAATCTCAAAAATATTATGCCAAAGGAGCCAGACACAAAATAGCACCTAGGGTACAGTTCCATGTAAGTGGCATCCTAGGACAGACAAAACTGATCTATAGTGACAGAAAACACAATAGTTGCCTGAGGCCAGGGGTTGGGAAGAAATGACTGCCAAAGGGCACAAGGTAACCTTTTGGGGTGATAAAATGTTCTAAATCCTGAGTGGGATGGTCAGCTGGGACAGTTGGTCACCCTACAGTGGGCAAACCAGAATAGTTGGTCATTCTACATGTGAAGCATTTAGGATCTAAGGAATGGCCACCACTGTCCTGTATGGTTGGGGAGGCTGTGCCCATCACAACTGCGAAATGAAATGGTGGCAGTTATGTCTGAGGCCACTATGGAGAAGAAGCCTCCTTCGCACCAGCACCAGCACTAAGCAGGACTTCTCATACCTTCTCAGTACCTTTCACCTGAAGCTTCAGGTGAAAATGAAACTTTAGGAAGTCTTACAGGGTAAGTCCGTAAACTTGCTGAATGAGATCTAGGTTGTTTTGACTCAAAACACTCAAAAGTAATTTCTTAAAGTATATTTTTATTGGAGGGAAACCTTCATGTAAAACTCTTCAAATTTACTTTCTCGTCTCACTTTCTCTACTCTTATATCTCATAATCCAGAAGCTTCCCCTCCTGGCTACTCTTTTCTTTGATTCTGTAAACCCAACTTATACAAGCTACTATCTTTTTGCTACCACTCTTCCCAACCACCCCACCCCAACACACACATACATTAGTTACATCACATTTCCCATGTTAAGGCACAATTACATTAAATTCTGTCAACATTGTAAAATATAGCATCAAAACACAAGGTGACATTTTTTTGCACAGCATTTTACTTGATCCTTGAATATGCTGCATTTGATAAACAGGTGAAAAATGTTTTAAAAGTTAAAAATAAAACACCTACTTTCCAGAAAAGCCTTTTCAGAATGTAGTTTTTCTGGGCTGCTACTTTAAGTTCTGTAATTAAACAAACTATCTTCCTCAAAGTATTGTCTTTAAGAAAAAGTTCAGATTTAAGTTGACTGAAGTGCTTGATTTTCTCCTCAGATCTACAAAAACACAAGAAAACTCTACATGTAAAAAATGGCAGGAGTCAGCAGTTGAGGAATACCAGTTAATTGAAAGATATGTAAAACTTAGTTACTAATGGAATTTCAATATAGTTATTTTTTCCTGTTTGGAGTATTTCATTTTTATTTTTCAATTACAGGTGACATTCAATGTTATTTTATACTAGAGGCCCACGGCACAAAATTTGTGCAAGGGGCTTGGCCCTTGCAGCCCCAACTTCGTCCGGAAGGATGTCTGGTCTAATTAGCATATTACACTTTTATTATTATAGATTAGTTTCAAGTATACAGCACAGTGATTAGACATTTATATAACTTATGAAGTGATCCCTCTGATAAGTCTAGTACTCACCTGGCACAACACATAGTTGTTACAATATTATTGACTATTATTTTCCCCATGCCATATATTATATCCCTGTGACTATTTTTTAACTACCATGTTGAATTACTTAATCCCTTCAACTTTTTCACACAGCCCCTGACCACCCTCCCATCAGGCCACCATCAGTTTGTTCTCTGTATCTATGAGTCTACTTCAGTTTATTTTGTTCTTTCAATTTATTTTTTATTTTTTAATAATTAAATCTTTATTATTCAGATCATTACATTTGTTTCTCTTTTTTCCCCTCCATAGCTCCCCTCCACCGAGCTCCCACCCTTCCCTCTACCCTTACCTCCCTCCCATTGACCTCATCCATAGGTGTATAATTTTTGTCCAGACTCTCCCTGCACACCCCTCACCCCTTTCCCCCTGAGAATTATCAGTCCACCCCCTTTCTGTGCTCCTGATTCTATTATATTCACCAGTTTATTCTGTTGATCAAATTTTTAATTCACTTAATTTTTAGATTCACTTGTTGATAGATATGTATTTGTTGTTCATAATTTTTTGTCTTTTACCTTTTTCTTCTTCCTCTTCTAAAAGAATACCTTTCAGCATTTCATATAATACTGGTTTGGAGTTGATGAACCCCTTTAGCTTTTTCTTATCTGTGAAGCTCTTTATCTGCCCTGCAATTCTGAATGATAGCTTTGCTGGATAGATTATTCTTGGTTGTAGGTTCTTGCTATTCATCACGTTGAATATTTCTTGCCACTCCCATCTGGCCTGCATCGTTTCTGTTGAGAAATCAGCTGACAGTCATATGGGTGCTCCCTTGTAGGTAATGAACTGTTTTTCTCTTGCTGCTTTTAATATTCTCTCTCTGTCTTTTGCTCTTGGTATTTTAATTATGATGTGTCTTGGTGTGGTCCTCTTTGGATTCCTTTTATATGGGGTTCTGTGTGCTTCCTGGACTTGTAAGTAAGTCTATTTCTTTTACCAGATGTGGGAAGTTTTCAGTCATTATTTCTTTAAATAGGTTTTCAGTATCTTGCTCTCTCTCTTCTTCTGGCACCCCCACAACTCTGATGTTGGTACGCTTGAAGCTATCCCAGAGGCTTCTTACATCATCTTCACATTTTTGGATTTTTTTCTCTTCTTGCTTTTCCAGTTGAGTGTTTTCTGATTCTCTATATTTCAAATTTTTTACTTGATTCTTGCCTTTCTCTAGTCTGCTGTTAGGACTCTGTATATTTTTTATTTCAGTCAATGTATGTTTAATTTCTAGTTGGTCCTTTTTCATCTCTAGTTGGACCTTTTCCATCTCTAGTTGGTCCTTTTCCATCTCTAGTTGGTTCTTTTTCATCTCCTCTTGGGTCTCGCTAACTTTATCCAACTTTTCTAGGATATTCTTGAAAAACCTTATAAGCGTGGTTTTGAACTCTATATCCAGTCGTTTATTTTCCTCCATTTCTTTTGTTTGTGATCCCTTCCCTTGTCTCCACATTTTCACTATGCTGGGATAACTTCTGTGTTGGATTCAGCCTTATGATACAAAACTGCAGAAGCCTCCCTGTTGAGCTTGGGATGGGTGGAGTCTCAGGGCTTAAAAGACCATCTTGCTTTCCAGTCGGCCCCGCCCTCCACGGCCCCTGAGTCTCACGTAACTGGGTAATCCCTGGAGCGGTTCCTGTGCACGCACACGTTCTCTCGAAGTGCCTCTAGGTTGCTGCCCCTCAGACTCTGCTGCGCTCTGGGACCATATGAGTCTGGGTCCCCAGGGTTTCGCCCAAAACTGGGGTTTAATGGAGTTAGAAGTGGCACAGTTGGGAGGGTCTGTCTCCTGCCCACTTGTGAAAGCCAGCAGCACAATCAGCAGTCTGTCCTCTGTGCGCAGTGCTGTGCGCGCCACCAGGCTTCTGATCTTTTGCGACTCCCTTAAATTTCCATGCACTTGTCCCTTGTCATGGTCCAAACTCCCCCCGTATGAGTTTTGGCTGGATCTGGGGTTGTGTCATGGGATAAGGGGTTCAATGCCTTTGAGAGTCTCCATCTCCCTCCCACCAGAGAAAGCCAGCCAGGTTCTCCAGTACCCACTCTCTCCACGCACACGTCTCTGTACCTCAGCTTTTTGTAGCTCCTCTGGGTCTCTGTGAGCCCCTCTCTTTCATTCTAGTTATAGAATTTCCACTCAGCCAGCTTTCCTGTGGTTCTGGATGATGTCCGTTCTGTCTTTTAGTTGTAGTTTTGAAATTGTTGGGTGAGGCAGCAGTGTAGGTGTTTACCTATGCCGCCATCTTGGATTCTCCTGTTCTTTCAATTTTATGTATTAGTGATATGATAGAATATTTGTGTTTCTCTGCCTGACTTGTTTCATTTAGCATAATACCCTCGTGGTCCCTCACAGTTTCCCACATGGAATGCTTTTCATGCACTAGTTCATTCAGTCCCAGTAAGGGGCTAAGTTGGGAATTACTATTGCATTTATAGCATGTCAGAAAGGCTAAGTAACCTGTTCAAGCTCACACAACTAGTGATTCAGAAAAGCAGCATGCAAAGTAATGATAGAATAGGTGTTTCTTGTTCTATGTAAGTTGGTAGAAACTTCTTAGAATTTCTGACTTGAATTCAAAGTATTTTTACCACTTATGCCACAAACCTTGATACCAGCTATTTACATAGAATCTTTATTCTTGCCCACTACCTCCCACTCTTTTTTTTTTAATCTAAGATGTTCTCCCCTACCCAAATCACACACCTCCCTTATTAAGAGAAAAATTCAGCCTTAGCCAGTTTGGCTCATTGGATAGAGCATTGGACTGTGAACTTAAGTGTCTAGGATTCGATTCCGGTCAAGGGCACATGCCTGGGTTGTGGGCTTGGTCCCCAGTAGGGGAATGCAGGAGGCAGCCAATCAATGATTCTCTCTCATCATTGATGTTTCTATCTCTTCCTCTCCCTTCCTCTCTCTAAAATCAATATATATATGTATAAGTATAAGTATATGTATATGTATATGTATATGTATATGTATATGTATGTGTGTATATACATATATATAAAAAGAAAATTTCAGACTTCCAGCCCTAGCTGGTTTGGCTCAATGGGTAAAGCATCATCCTCCAGACCAAAGGGTCCCAGGTTCAATTCCAGTCAAGAGCACGTACCTTAGTTCCAGGCTCCTCCCCAGATTAGTGGTCAGGGCTTGTGCAGGAGGCAACCAACCAATGTTTCTACTCTCTTTCCCCTTCTCTTCCACTCTTTCTAAAATAATCAATAGAAAAATATTCTTGGGTGAGGATTAACAAAAAAAAAGTTTTTTTCAGACTTATTAAAAAACAGTTTATTTTCTAGTGGAGACACAGGAAGATAAATAATCATTAAAAATTCAGTGAGAGCCGAGACCGGTTTGGCTCAGTAGATAGAGCGTCGGCCTGCAGACTGAAAGGTCCCAGGTTCGATTCCGGTCAAGGGCACATCCCTAGTAGAGGGCATGCAGAGGCAGCTGATTGATGTCTCTCTCTCATTGATGTTTCTAACTCTCTATCCCTCTCCCTTCCTCTCTGTAAAAAATCAATAAAAAAATATTTTAAAAAATAATAAAAATTCAGTGATAGCCATGATAGAGGCAGAAGAATCATAATAATAAAAGGCTAATATGCAAATGGTCATCACACCATGACACCATAAGGACTGAACAGCAGGAGGCTGTGTGTGAGGTGGGGAGGAGGACATGGGGACTTGCAGCATCGGTGGATGGGGACTTAGTGCTGGCCTGGGACGTAAAGCTGCCTCCCAGCCCAGTGCTTGCCGGGGACATGAGGCTGCCTCCCCACCCAGCACTGGGCCAGGGGACATGAATATTAAAATATTTCCTCTAATTAATTCCCTTTTAATGTGCACTAATTTCATGCACAGGGCCACTAGTATGGTTATAAACATCGAGGCAGTTCAGAAAATTTAATTGGAATCCTAGATCTGCCCCTACTCATCTAGGTAATAACCTTCGACAAGTTACCTGGTCTGTCTGTGCCTCAGCTTCCTCATCTATAAAATGAGAGTAATGATAGAATCTATCCTGTTATGCTGTTTTGATACTTTACCACATGGGCTTAGCATACTATGTTTGATAAATAGTATCTAAATAAAGTAGGAATGAGTTCTGAGATTCTATTTTCCTATATATCCACTTCTAATTACTGCTACATTGCATTTAAAGAATAACTGTAAAATCCCTCTATCCTCTGAGAACTCCAAAAACAGCAGAAGTGTATTTTTCACAAACAAATGACCTTAGAAAAGCAAAATCTCAGAAAAAATACAGTATCAGCAGAATTATCTTGAAGTTCGTTTTCTAATCCTTTCCAGTAGGAGTCAGCAATTTGCAAAGATCCTTGGAAAAAAAACCATTTTTATCCTTTAGCACCTATGATAATAGATTGTTATACTAAACTAAGTCTGAAGTTTAGTATAATAGTTATACTAAACTATTTTTTTCCCAAAAGATCAGAACAGATTTCATAAGAAAAAGTACAGTAATCTCTTTATACTAAAAATAAATGCAAAGGATAGATACAGAGACAGTAAAGCTTCAAACAGACTGTGAAATTACAGCAGGAAGATTAAAGTTAGGTGAGGTAGATAAGAGATCAATCAAAGGCCTTGTATCCATGCATATAATCATAACCAATGAACATAGACACTGGGGGGTTGGGGTATGCCTGGGAGGGAGGGGGGGCAATGGGGAGATATGTATAAAAAATTAATTAAAAAAATCAATGCATGTATAAATTAAGATCTTATATACTTTATAATTTCAAATTAGATGCAGAAATCTATATTTCTACAGAGAAGTTATATATAGTTACAATTTCTTTAAACATTTAGAGAACTTTTGCTTTTACATAGATGACAACTTCCTTTGACTAATTTAAATAAGAAAAAGTCAGTACCAGAAGACTCCATTATTCAGTTGAGAATTAAAGGGAAATTATATTCATGTTAACAAATATTCTATATTTTCATCAGCTAGAAAACATAAATTTATCCAAATAATGTGGCAAAAAAAGAATTACTGATCTAATGATAAGCTCTATTTTGTCTATATGTTTCATTTTTCTAGACATTTAATAAAAATAAAACTTTACAGCCCTAGCAAGTTTGTGTAGTTAGACCTGCAGACTGAAGAGTCGAGGGTTCAATTCTTGTCAAGGGCAGGTACCTAGGTTGCAGGCTGGATTCCCAGCCCTGGCTGGGGCACATGCTGGAGGCAACCAATCGGTATGTCTCTTTCACATCAATGTTTCACTCTCTTCCTCTCCCTTTCACCTTCTCTAAAAATCAATGGGAAAAATATCCTTGGCTGAGGATTAACAAAAACATCCTGGTTTAAGTGATCTGGGGCTAATAACATCACACCCCTTGTTAAGAAACAAAAGAGAAAGGTTAGGTTCCAGAAGGAAGATGCTGAGTTCTGTTTTGAATATGCTGACTTTAAGGAACCTACAAGAAGTGATGTCCAGTGAGTAACAGTGTTTGCAGGGCTAAAATTCAGGACAGGGGTTGAGTAGAGGCTCAATATAAGGTCAGCAACATAGAGTTAGGAGAGGCATAGCAGAGAGAACACACCTCCATGGAACTCCATCATATCACCACTCCTTACCTGTATGGTTTTTGATCTCCAATAGCAAGACTGAGCTCACTAACATATAGGGGATCTTTTAAAAGAGTAGCTTTCTGAAAGAGAAAAAAAGTAGGAATAGTTAGAAATTTTGTTTACTGAAAATCAATTCCCCCTGCTTTCAGTCAATATCATAGATCTATTCTTTAATGCCTTCTACAGTACATGATTTGTTTATATAATTCATTCCAGTGTTTGATAATACCACAGGGAATATTTTCCTTCTATATAAAATTTTGAAGTTTTAAATATAATTTTAGTTTGCTTATTATAAAATAAAATCACCTATCAAAATTAAACAGTACAGAAATGTATAAAGAGACAAAAGTTCCTAGACTCTCCCTACTTCTATCCTGCTATTCAAAGTACCTTGCTATTATCAGTTTGGTTTATATCCTTTCGGCATATAAAAGCATACTAGCCCTAGCTGGTTTGGCTCAGTGGCTATAGTGTCAGCCTGCCAACTGAAGGGTTCCAGGTCCAGGGCACTTGCCTGGGTTGTGAGTTCAATCCCCAGTATAGGGTGTGCAGGAGGCAGCTGATCAATGATTCTCTCTCATTGTTGATGTTTCTATCTCTCTCTCCCTCTCCCTTCCTTTCTGAAATAAACAATAATAATCATAATCATAATCATAATCATAATAACAACAACAATAACAATAATAACAAAAGCATACTAATTACAATGTGTACATATAAATATTAGATGATATATTTTTATAACACATATTGAATATTAGCTAAATTATAGCACATATATTGATCTGGGGCTGTTTTTTCCAATTAATACATGTAATTATTTTTAGTGAAAGTTACAAATATAATGGGACACCAAAGGAGGCTCAACTCTTTGGAAA
Organism: Lasiurus cinereus; assembly: GCA_011751065.1. Classification (NCBI taxonomy): domain Eukaryota; kingdom Metazoa; phylum Chordata; class Mammalia; order Chiroptera; family Vespertilionidae; genus Lasiurus; species Lasiurus cinereus. Next base: position 7,267,011 of record JAAGEH010000304.1, read on the forward strand.
CACTTAAAATCCAAATGAGTGTTAATTTCTAATTGGATTATTTAGATTAATTTTAACCAAAAATATAGAGAGTTAAAATCTTCAATTCCTTTTTCCAGGATCATTTCCCTGCTTCAACATGGAAGATCATTCTAGATCTCAAGGCACAGGAGATCAGTTAGCTAAGATAAATCTGACTGGATTTTTTTAATTTCCTAAAACTTATGAAGATATCACTAAGACTAAACCAAAGGAAACCTGCCTAATGAGAATATTCAACAATGTCACAAAAAGGCACAACTTTTAAATGTTTATATTGTCTTAATATTCTATTCTTAAAAGTGAATGCTAACGTGACTCATCATTTATGTATGAAATATTTACTTATTCATTTTCCATCTTTCAAAGGATAGAACATTATTTTTAATATTATATTATATTATAGTACTCACCAAGTAATAAACCTCCATCCAGAGGTTTTATTTCAGTAATCACAGAAAGAAAAAATCACTATCTGATTTCAAATCCTAGCTCTAGACCAGTTGTGCAAACTTGCATATATCAGTACCTTAATTTCCTTATCTATAAAATGAGAATAAAAGACCTACATCATAAGGTTGCTGTGCAGATTGAATGAGTTAATATACAGAAAGCATCAGGCATGTGTACTGACATGGCCTCAAACGACCACCATACTCAACAAGCAACTCAAAGCTATGTGGCAGGCAGAAACCAGTTTGGCTCAGTAAATAGAGCATCGGCCTGAAAGATCCCAGATTCAATTCCAGTCAAGGGCATGTACCTTGGTTGTGAGCACATCCCCAGTAGGGGGTGTGCAGGAGGCAGCTGATTGATGTTTCTCTTCCATAGATGTTCCTAATTCTCTATCCCTCTCCCTTCCTCTCTGTAAAAAATCAATAAAATATATTAAAAAAAAAAAAAAGCTATGTGGCAGGCCTTCCAGCCTGGGCAGCAATCCATAGGGCTGCTTCCCAGAAGAGCAATCAGCCCAATAAACAGCAGAGATATGGTGACTACAGCCAGTCAGGGGACACTCCAGGCTTTGGCCAGAGCACCTATGGTTCTCATATAAGGACAAACCTAGAACAGCTAAGGCACTCGGTCAGCTCCCTAGGGATATGGCCTTAGGTGGCTATAGCAGTGGCCAGAGTGCTCATCTTATGGGCACTAGCCTGGCTATGGAAACAGCCGGCTCCTAGCAGCACTTTGGGAAGTTACAGCAGCATTTCTCAGAGCAGCAACTCCGGACAGCCTCAGAGTGGGACAATGGTCAGCAGTCAGGCTATGGTGGACAACAGCCTAGCTATGGTGCACAACAAAGCTCCCATAATCCTCCTCAGGGCTCTAGGCAGCAGAACCAGTACAAGAGTAGCAGTGGAGGTGGCAGAGGGGGTGGGTAGTAGAGGTAACTGTCGCCAAGATCAACCCCTTATGAGTGGTGACAGTAGTGGCAGTGGTTATCGAAATCAGGACCAGAGTAGTGGTGGTGGCAGTGCTACAGGAGAGGCCAGCAGGACTGTGGGGGACAAGGTCACAGCAGTAGCAGCGGTTACAACTGCAGCAAGGTGGCTATGACCCAGAGGTCATGGAGGCGGCCATGGAGGCAGGAGTGGCGTGGGTGGAAATGACCCGTGGTGTCTTCAATAAATTTGGTGGACCTCAGGACCGAGGATCACATCATGATTCTGAACGGAATAATTCAGACAACAATTGCTTCTTTGTGCAAGGCATGGGCAAGATTACAAATAAGAAAACAGAACAGCCATGACTAATCTGTACCCAGACAGGGAAACGGGCAAGCTGGAGGGAAAGGCAGTGGTATGACCCACTTTCTGCTAAGCCAGCTGTCGACTGGTTTGATGGTAAAGAATTCTCTGGGCCGAGACCGGTTTGGCTCAGTGGATGGAGCGTCGGCCTGCAGACTGAAGGGCCCCAGATTTGATTCCGGTCAAGGGGATGTATCTTGGTTGCGGGCACATCCCCAGTAGGGGTGTGCAGGAAGCGGCTGATTGATGTGTTTCTCTCTCATCGATGTTTCTGGCTCTCTATCTCTCTCCTTTCCTCTCTGTAAAAAATCAATAAAATATATTTTAAAAAAGAAAAAAAAGAAAAAGAATTCTCTGGGAATCCCTGTCAAGGTCTCATTTGCTACTCAGTGAGCAGATTTCAGTCGGGGTGGTGGCAGTGGTCATAGAAGGTGAGGAGGACCCATGGGCCATAGAAACTCTGGGTAATCACGGGAGCGGTCCTTGTGCAGTCTGTGGTAGAGGTGGTGGGGAAGGACTCCCCAATGGAGGTGGTGGCAGTAAAGGACAGCAGCGGGCTGGAGCCTGGAAGTGTCCTAATCCTACATGTGAGAATCTGAACTCCTCTTGGAATGCAATCGTGTAAGGCCCCTAAACTAGACGGCCCAGGACAGGAACCAGGATGCTCTCTGATGGAGGTAGCTATGGAGATGGTCGCCATGGTGGCAGAGGAGGCTGTGATTAGGGCAATTATCTAGGCCGAAGAAGGAACCATGGGGGCTCTGAGGTGGCCAGGGTGGTGGAGACCAAGCTTACTTCAAGCAGATTGGCCTTGGCAAGATGGACTCCAGGGGTGACCACAGACAGAATTGTAGAAATGCCATATTAGCCTGTCTCCTGAGGTTCTGGAACAGGTTTTCTCCTATACCTAGCGTGATTCTCATTACTTCATAACCTTCCAACTCCTGACCACACATGGGATTTTTGTGACAGACTATGTAATTATAACCATATCTCTGGTTCCCTTTAAACACCATTGTTTTAAAGGGAGGAAAGGAGGGAAGGAGGGAGAGAGGGAGGGAGGGAGGAAGGGAGGGAGGGAAAAATCAGAACAGTTCCTACTGGATAGTAAAAATACATGTTATTGTTACTGTTTTTATTATCAGAAGATTATAAATTGGTCTATCTGACTTGTCCCAACCATGCCTCTGCTGCAGAATTAAAAAATCATATTTAAAAGTAAGAGCTAGAGAATCCAAGATGGCAGCATAGGTAAACACCTACACTGCTGCCTCGCACAACAATTTCAAAACTACAAATAAAAGACAGAACGGACATCATCCAGAACCACAGGGAAGCTGGCTGAGTATAAGTTCTACAGCTAGAAGGAAAGAGAGGGGCTCACAGAAACCCAGAGCAGCTGCAAAAAGCTGAGGTACGGAGACGCGCGCATGGAGAGAGCGGGTGCCAGAGTACCTGGCTGGCTTTCTCTGGCGGGAGGGAAACGGAGACTCCCAATGGCATTGAACCCCTTATCTTACGACACTAAACCCCAGATCCAGCTGAAACTCATACGGGGTGAGTTTGGACTGTGAAAAGGGAGAGGTGCACGAAAATTTAGGGGAGTGGCAAAAGATCAGAGGTCTGATCTGCCCACAGCACTGTGCGGAGGACAGATTGCTGATTGTGCCGCTGGCTTTCGAGAGTGGGCAGGAGACAGACCCTCCCAACTGTGCCACTTCTGACTCCACTAAGCCCCTGTTTCGGGCGAAACCCTGGAGACCTAGACTCGTGTGGTCCTGGTGCACAGGGGAGCTGGAAAGGCAGCGGTCTAGAGGCACTGCGGGCTGCACAAGGACCGCTCCAGTGATTACCGAGTCACGTGAGACTCAGGGGCTGTGGAGGGCGGACTGAATGGAAGGCAAGGCGGTCCCTTAAGCCCTGAGACTCCACCCCTCCCAAGCTCAACAGAGGCTTCTTTGGTTTTGCAAGTCTGGTATCATAAGGCTGAATTCAACACAGAAGTTTCCCCGGCATAGTGAAAATGCTGAGACAAGGGAAGGGATCACAAACAAAAGAAATGGAGCAAAATAAATGACTGGATATAGAGTTCAAAACCACGCTTATAAGGTTTTTCAAGAATATCCTAGAAAAGTTGGATAAAGTTAGCGAGACCCAAGAGGAGATGAAAAAGAACCAACTAGAGATGGAAAAGATCCAACTAGAGATGGAAAAGGACCAACTAGAGATGGAAAAGGTCCAACTAGAGATGAAAAAGGACCAACTAGAAATTAAACATACACTGACTGAAATAAAAAAATATAGAGTCCTAACAGCAGACTAGAGAAAGGCAAGAATCAAGTAAAAAATTTGAAATATAGAGAATCAGAAAACACTCAACTGGAAAAGCAAGAAGAGAAAAAAATCTAAAAATGTGAAGATAATGTAAGGAGCCTCTGGGACAGCTTCAAGCATACCAACATCAGAATTGTGGGGGTGCCAGAAGAAGAGAGAGAGCAAGATACTGAAAACCTATTTAAAGAAATAATGACTGAAAACTTCCCACATCTGGTAAAAGAAATAGACTTACAAGTCCAGGAAGCACACAGAACCCCAAATAAAAGGAATCCAAAGAGGACCACACCAAGACACATCATAATTAAAATACGAAAAGCAAAAGACAGAGAGAGAATATTAAAAGCAGCAAGAGAAAAACAGTTCATTACCTACAAGGGAGCACCCATACGACTGTCAGCTGATTTCTCAACAGAAACGATGCAGGGCAGACGGGAGTGGCAAGAAATATTCAACGTGATGAATAGCAAGAACCTACAACCAAGAATAATCTATCCAGCAAAGCTATCATTCAGAATTGAAAGTCAGATAAAGAGCTTCACAGAGAAGAAAAAGCTAAAGGAGTTCATCAACTCCAAACCAGTATTATATGAAATGCTGAAAGGTACTCTTTTAGAAGAGGAAGAAGAAAAAGGTAAAAGACAAGAAATTATGAACAACAAATACATATCTATCACTTAAAAATTAAGTGAATTAAAAATGTGATCAACAGAATAAACTGGTGAATATAATAGAATCAGGAGCACAGAAAGGGAGTGGACTGATAATTCTCAGGGAGAAAGGGTTGAGGGGTGTACAGGGAGAGACTGGACAAAAATCATACACCTATGGATGAGATCAATGGGAGGGAGGTAAGGGCAGAGGGAAGGGTGGGAGCTGGGTGGAGGGGTGCTATGGAAGGGAAAAAAGAGAAACAAATGTAATAATCTGAATAATAAAGATTTAATTTAAAAAAATAAATAAATAAAAGTAAGAGCTAGTCAATTCAGGGAAGTCTCTTTTTTTAAGCCAATTAAGTTTTGGTTTTTCTTTTAGAATGGATGAGGCCTTCTTTTAATAAACATGGATTTTCCCCTTTATGATTCATTTACATTCTTAATTTGGAAAAACGCTGTTTAAAAATTTAGAGAGAAAATTTAAATATTTAACATTTAATTTAAATATTGAACATTCTGTGCTACGAAGGGGAGAAAATAGTTTTCTTGAAATTTTTCACAATTTATAGCCATTTATAAAACTCCCTGCTTCCTAGCTTCTTTGGAGTGAAAACAGCCTTTCATATTTCTTAATATTCTTATGTTAAAAGATCAATAATAAAAATTACATATCACTAAAAAGAATCATGTTACTATTGTATTGAATTTCTCACTTTTAAATTGAGCCTGGTATAATAAAAAGATCCCTAAATGGGAGTCTGACTCTGCCCCTAAACTTACTGTATAATCTTGAGTAGTCACGCAGGGTTGCGCTTCCATTCCTTCATTTAAAAAGGACACAGACTAGGTGGTTTCCATAAAATTATCCCATCATATAACAATGATTCCCATCAACCTACTTTCAATAGCACAGCTAAGAAACACAGAAACATATTGGCAAAGTTGACCTTTATCTGAGCTCTGTGTTCTCTGAAAGCAGGAGTGGTTGAGAAATCACCCCAGCTAAGTACAAAAGACCACCTTGCTTACCCATATCCCGAGATAAGACCTGCCTCCTTCCCCATGATTCTCATGAGACTCACTGATGACTCGCTTATTTATCCGCCTCTATAAAACCCGGGTCTCTCTCCTTTTCTTTAGGACAGACGCTTCTCACTAATGAGCGTTTTCCCTATTGCAATCGCTGAATAAATTCACTTCTTTAATTGTCCAGGGCATTTTGTCTTTCACAATATTATTAAATTCCAAGGTTAAATTTCCAAAATGGGAAGGTAGAAGAGGGTATAAAAAACAATACTCAAGTCAAAGTTAACCTAGGAGGACACTTACTATAATATAATTGTTCCATGAACTTTTTAAGTGCAGAAATATTGATGATGTTGTGGAAATAATGTACAAATGAAGTTCCGACACTTTTTTTTCTAGGTTTGGGTCACTTTGTAAAAGGGAGGTGGGGGAGGAATTTCCTAAGTAAAGCTCATTTCCGTTCCCATTGCGCTTGAAAGGGATTTCTCTTAGAGAGTCTCTGTGATCTGGAAGTCCCGTGGGTCCTTTTGTGTTTGTGGTGCAATATGGCATGCTGACAGCCTGGCCAGTGGCTGCTGTGGACTGACAGCTCCTCCTGGAGGGCTTCGGTAGAGGCCGACCGGCACTTTGACCTTGAAGGGACGGCTTCCTGAGGTCTGAAGGAGGACAGAGAGTTGAGTCCTTGGACAGTGTGCTGCTCTCTTGGTGGTACCTGTCAGGTAGAATTTAGAATTAAACATGATATTCAGAATTGAATAGTAAGGAACAAGGAGACAACCAATGTCCCAACTAAAGCAGCTTAAGACTCTGAAATGGATGTTTTTACATAAAAGGAATGCTTAAGAGAAGGGGGTGACTTAATCTCACTTGCTTACACACTGACCCAGAGGAGATATGGCACTATTCTGCAGTATACTTTTCTGCTTTCAGAAATAAAATTCTACCCAATGTCTTTTAAAGAAATACTTTCTATATCTAAAGAATTGTGCCTGTCCTTCATGAAGTCCAATATTTCCATTGAGAGGATTTTTTGTTCTACTTCTAAAACCTGGTTTTTCTTTCACTCTGCATTTCTAATGGATCTTATAAAGAACAAACAATTCATGTGGAGATATAAAGAGAGATTTTTAATGGTGTTTTGGTTCATCTCTTGATAATGCTCTTCTGATATTAACAATAGCATCCCCAATACCTCAATACTTTTTTCAGACTCAATCCTTTACCTTCCCTGTTCTCTCCAGCTCACCGCGAACCCATTTCTACTCTGCTGCCCAAGGAAGCAAGTAGTAGAGGCTTAGAAGTTGCAGAGTATGCTGAGATCTAAGTTTCCATCCTGGTTGTGCCACTCAGTGGGTCTGTGAGTTTGGTTGACCTAAGCCTCAAGTCCCTCATTTTAAAACAGGAACAAATAACAGTACCAATCTCACAGAGTTTCTATGAGAATGAAATAAAATATACATGCTGCCAAATTCATGGTTTGGCTCAGTGGATAGAGTGTCAGCCTGTGGACTGAAAGGTCCCAGGTTCGATTCCAGTCAGGGGCATGTACCTTGGTTGCAGGCACATCCTCAGTAGGGAGCATGCAGGAGGCAGCTGATGGATATTTCTCTCTCATTGATGTTTCTAACTCTCTATCTCTCTCCCTTTCTCTCTGTAAAAAATCAGTAAAATATTTAAAAAAAAGAAAATATACATGCTATGTGTCAGTAACACTATAAACAGTAAGTGCTAGCTATTAATATTATCCTATATTGCCTTAAATTGCTGGTTTATCATTTTATATTAAAATGTCTTTGTCTCCCTTACAAAATTGTAACTGCAATGTAAGTGGAAAGTCATTTAGTTTTTATTCCTAAATTAATTTTAAGCAGGTATAAAAATCATCATTATCTGTATAGTGCTATGAACTGTGCTGAGTTCCAACCACCTGCTCCCTCCCCCATTGACTTTGATGTGGGCAGGTGCGTACACAGAGGAACACACACACACACACACACACACACACACACACACACACACTGGTCACTCAAATTCCATCCCCTTCAACAGCCATAATTATCTTACAATGCCCTTTCTTTATAATGTTCTATTATGTAACCATGTTGTCAAACTGTCTAAGTACATAAGATGCTCACTCTAAGATTTTCAGTTAAAGGAATATATGTCTAGCCCTGAAATGGATGACACATACTCCAGTCCTCTTTAAAGTGACAGCTTTTCTTTTTATTCTTGCAGATAATATTTTCTAAAATTTTCTCCATGGAAATTGAAGAGAGTTAATTAACCAGTGCCTACATTATGTTAGATAATGTTATGAAAATATGTTACAATGTTCATGGCAGGCACAACATATGTTTCATGTGAAAATTCAGCAACATGATTTCATGTAGTTATTGAAAGTCTCACTTAAATCAGCTGTTATTTACTCAGGTGTATGAAAAAAATCTATTGTTTGGGGGATTTAAAAGGGGTTCCTAAAAAGTATTATTGTTTTGGCAGCATAAATGAAAATGCCATCGTCATTACTGCTTCACTAGTTAAATAAGCCAACTCATAAAACAAAACTGTATTCTTCATTTGAAATTCAATAATGCCCTTCATTACTAGCCTGATTAAAAAGCAGTTCATTACTAAGTAAGAGTTCTAGAACCTTGAATTTGCACTTGTCAACCTCATATTTATAAAACTAAGTTGCTAAAAGTCAAGTGTTTTTCTAATGAGCTGATTATGTATCTCCAGGGAGAAAACAGTCACAAAGGAAAAAAGAGAGAGAGAGAGAGAAATGGGAAAGAGAATTCTAAAATCAAAAGTATGCACAAATCATTTCTTTCCTTTTTCCCTCTGCATCAAAGACGGATAAATTCTTTGAGGCTGAAAATGTCAGGTTAAAAGTCACAGTCCAAAAAGCAACAGGCAGAATTGAACAGCTTCAGAAAAACCTGGCAGATGCAAATTCAGCTAAGAATAAAACGTACATATAGGCTACCATATTGATTCTTTCAAGAAAAATGGTAAATTAGAAAAAAAGATTATTTGATTTAAGAAACTTTAAAAGGATAAGAAAGTAGTTTAGTTAGTATGAAAATGGAGAGTTTAGTTTCATGGAGAGCTAAAAACCTGTCAAGTTGAAATAGATAATTAGATTAATGTGTTAAAATATAGGAAAAAAATGTTGATGGATTAGAGATACGTTATGGGTGGAGAACTCAGAAGTCTCAATAATCCAGAAGTAAACTGACTACCTGGCCCAGGAATTCCCAAACCTTGGTAGCTAGCTCACAGGAGCATCTAGAGAACTTCCCACAGATTACTGAATCCCCTCTCTCAGTATTAGTGCCTAGGGTGGAGTTCAGGAGTCTGAACTCTCCATGGGTCCTAAAGAGATTCTGATGCAATGCCAGGCTTGGAAAAAACATGAATTTTTGCTGTCATTCCATGTGGGTTTTATTCCCACACTCCAAAGGCTTTGGGCTGTGTCCTCACATAGCCTAACCAGCAGGCTGCTGAGAGCACAAACTGATCTCAAAGTAACAACACGTTGGGAAACAGCCAGTGTCCCAGATTCTGGCTTATTCAAGCAAGTTCATGCTCCATAGCCAATCTAACCTCACACAGCAGGAGTGCTTGGAGAAATGAGCTCTCCTACTGAATTGACTCCCTAATCTTGTTTTGGATACTCAACTTTGTTAAGAAAGTTTTCTAAAAGTGTTTTGGTTTTATCTTTTTTGTAAAAGGCAGACTAGTAGGCATACATGACTCTGATAACTGGGATCCTTCTGAGCTTCAGGGTTATCTTCATTATCATTGTCTGGAACTGGAGCTGGTATGTTGAATTGGAACAGCAGGCATCCAAAGTCAGAGGCCAAAGGGAGGGGGCGGTCATGCCCCTCACTCCCTAAGATCTCCAATAGCCACCACCCCCTCTCCAAACAAGCCACTACGATAAATTTATATGCACACTACATAAAAACAGTGCATATGTGCTACCAAAGGAAAAAGAGCTTCAAGCCACTCCAAATAAGCATATATTCTAAGTACATGAGTCACCTGACTCCCCTCTTTTATGGAATCTCTTCTATTGAAATTCTGGAACCATCACTGGCTCTAGGAAGGATCTGAAACTGGTCCAAATCCTTTTCCATATATATTGATGTAAGCTTAAAATTCTACTAGTTTTCTTCTATTTCAGGCCAAGATGGAATAACAAGGATTAAACATACTTCCCACTTGAAACAACCAAAAACTAGGAAAATACATGAAGAAAGAAAAAAAAAACAGCTTCTAAGACACTGACAACAGAAGAGGGTGAGCTCTGAGTATCGGGAAACAAGGTGAGAACTAGCTGTTGCCCCAACATACTAACTTGAAAAAGTTTCCAGGCAAGGAGCGATAGCTAACAATGGTGGTCATGATTTCACTGGTATATGCATAAGAAACAGTGTGTCAAATTGTGTAGTTTAAATATTACAGTTTATTGTCTGTCAAAGCCCTGATCAAGTAGCTCAGTTGGTTAGAGTATCCTCCTGATATGCCAAGGTTGTGGGTTCGATTCCCAGTCAGGGCACATACAAGAAGTAATCAATTAAATGCATGAATGAGTGAAACAACAAATTGATCTCTCTCTCGCTCCCCCCTCTCTCAAAAATCAATCAATAGTGACCAGTTTGGCTCAGGGGATAGAACATCGGCCTGTGGATTGAAGGGTTCCGGTCAAGGACATGTACCTTGGTTGCGGGCACATCCCCGGTAGGGGGTGTGCAGGAGGCAACTGACCAATGTTACTCTCTTATTGATGTTCTAATTTTCTATCCTTCTCCCTTCCTCTCCGTAAAAAAATCAATAAAATATATATTTTTAAAAATCAATCAATAAAAAAATGTAATCTGTTAAAACAAAATTCTACTAATAGAGCTTTCCTTGAGCTTCTGGCTTTGATGCCAACCAATTAAAATGGAAATCCCAGGGAACGGGGAACGAGTTTAAATATGTATTATTAAGTTATCACATTGTGGTGTCAAAACCCAAGTACAGAATTGTATCGAGACAGCAAGGACATGTTCTAGGGAAGGCTAGAAAGAGGAATTCATGGAGAAGGGAGCAAGAGCACAGGGTAGGAAATGCAAACAAACTTTGCAAGTGTGTTGTCAGCTAGAAGAAACGACAGGGGTGGTTTTGCTGGAAAATGTGGCGCTGTGTTTTAGTTGCCACAGTGATGGGGAGTACTACTGACATTTAGTGGGCAAGAGCCAGAGAAGCCAAGTCCTACACTGTGTGGGACTGCTCTGCACAGCAAGGAAGAGTCCCGCTCAAAATGCCAATAGCACCCCACTGAGAAACCCTCGTGGAAGGAGTGTTGTTACACTAACTGTTGGTCCCTTCAACAATACCAGCATTGCAAAGAGGTCTTGGGGTGGCTTGCAATGCGAAAGAGAACACTTACTCATCCACCTTTCTTAGCCAGTAAGTTTTTCTGATGTTTCAGCTTCCAATGTAATCAAAACCTCCAAAGCCTGGAGAACCCTGACATGAATATACAGAGACCATTTTTAAAGCTAACTCCTTAAACCCTAAAAACCTGCAAGAAAATTACAGTTACTAAAATCAACTTTCTCATCCAGAACAGTTGGTTGTAAAGTTAAAATGGTGTAAAGAAAATTGGTGATGGATTCCCAATAGAAAAAAAGAATCTTCCTAAACCAAAAGTCAATTTTTGGTGAGAAAGGAAGTTATACTAATGAAATCCAGATTTAGAAGAGACCTTGTAGATCATCTTGATAAAACAGCAAGAGGTGAGGGTGAGGGACAGAGCAGTGGACGCAGGCCAGTTCTCGGCAGCCTCGGTTACTGCACAGTGTGGTGTACCACAGACTTGTGAATACTCCCCACCCGGAGTTCACTTTTCCTTTGCAGCATTTTGCTATGTTTTCCTATCCTGTCTTTCAAGGCTTCAACCCCCATTAATTTTCCACATGTATCTCTCGACTCACAGCTGTTAGAATGCTATGCTCCCCTCCTCCTTCTAATGTCTAGATACTGTGTAACAGACTCACACTTTGAGTTATGAAGCTTAGGAAGTTCCTTTCTAAATTTATACCCGGACCTCTTTCCCACTGTGCAGACTGAAATTTCAAAGCCAGATGAACTTCTCCTCCAGATGAGGCCCTCGCGCTTAACCTGTGCAAACCATTCCTGGGCTTGACCCCTCCAGACATCCTTATTTCTCTGAAAGTCGTCTTACTGTCATCCCAGCTTGAAACCACAGTGGCTTATCTCTCCCTCTCTCTTATGTTCCTTAAGTCAACTGACAGTCTTATGGATTTTACTTCCCCCATCTCTCATCCATCCCTTTTTCTTTATTCCCACAATCACTAGCCCAATTCAGATTCTTATTGCTTCCCACCAACCTTTGGTCTCTCCCTGCTTCAGTCCATTTTCAGCACCACTGTCAGGTTATTTTCTGTAAGGGTAATTTTTATCATGTTCTCTGGCTCAAAGCTTTCAATAGTTTTCTCATGTCCTATGAAACGACATTACAAATTATCCCCTGGATTTGTAAAACCCTCCAAAATATGGGCCCAATTTTACCTCCTGACTTTATACTTAGTAATCATGGTGTATTTTTAAATCACACAAGGCTGCTTACCTTTCGTAATACATATCCCATTTTCCCCTGCCTCGATCTTAGCTTTGCTGTTCTCTTCAACTGCAGTAACTCCATCTCCATTTGCAATATCCTTCACCAACTGTCATCTGGCATCTTGATTCTTCCCAGAACTGAACATAATCCTTCCCCTCTTTAAATCTCTTTGACAATTTGCTCACTCATTGATGACAGGTAGTATATATTCATTGTATTATCATTCTTTATGCAAATATCATGTATCTGGGTTACAATCAGCTTCTCAAAGACAGGAACTATGCTTTACTCTATATTCACCACACAGAACCAGTGCTCAATAAATGTTTTTTTAACCTAATTATAATCAATTATTTATTTTTTGGCATTTATATAATCTGTTGAAATGAGAAAAATTATACTTTACTATTTAACTAACCAGATTTGAATTGACCTTCTTCGTTATTATATATATGAGATAAAAAGAACTCCAAAGCCATTAGTAAAGGAAAAGCCTTTTTAAAAAATTGAAATGGGAAATAAGTTTTGGTTATCAAGTTAAAAACATATTCCAAACAACAATCTCACCCGACAGAGGATTCATCCAGACTTTTGGGCTCTTTGCCTCTCCATAAGACAGGGCCATTATTATCTTCCTTGACTAAAAGGAAAGAAAAGTTATTTGGTAGTTAATTACATAATTTGATTGAGTTTATAAAGAAGATGTTGTCACTGATTCTGTGAGTGCTCATAAATTCTCACAAAAACAAGTACAAAATTATAAGCCGGGCTCCGTAATGAAACAAAAAGAGCTTTGGCTTTGACATTAAAGCTTGTGTGCTCAAATTCAGCACACCTTACAAGTTACTTTATTCCTCTGGCCTCAACATCTTCTGCAAAAATGATGATGATAATTCTGTAAACGAAAATGGGATAATATGATGCCTGGCAGAGTAGGTATGCAATAAACATTAGCTGAATTTAAAGTAAAACTTAAAGAACCAATCATAACTTACAACAAGAAAACTGTCATGTCCTCTCCATTATGTGAGTATATTTTATTTATTTGGAAGAATATATAATAGTATCTAATACATATCTAATAAGTAACCTCTAATAATAATAATATATAATAACTAGAGACTTGTACATGGATTCATGCATCGGAAGGAGGCCTCGGCCTGATCTGCAGGGATCGGGCTGAAACTGGAAGTCCAACATCCCCCAAGGGGTCTCAGATTGTAAGAGGGCACAGGCCAGGCTGAGGGACTCACCACTGGGCCATTTTCGGCCCTCTTCCAAAGGCCAGGCCAGGTGACCCCACCAGTGCAAGAATCCATGTGCCAGGCCTCTAGTATGCATATAAGATCTTTGGTTAATCTCTTCCCACTCTCCTGTCACCCCCCTTCCCTCTGAGATTCATCATTCTGTTCCATGTTTTCATGCTTGTGCATTGGGTGTCTGCCCCCTGGTGGTCAATGCATATCATAAGTACTGGTCGAATGGTCATTTAGGCTTTTATATGTATAGACTAGGAGCCAAGTGCATGAATTCATGCACTTCGAAAGGAACTGTGGGCTGTGAGACTGTGGTGGACAGAGGGGCAGGTCTCAGCCCAACCTCCATGTCCCCACCTGGCCCCTACCGCCATGGTCCCAGTCCCCTGTCTGCCAGCAGCCCCGTTCCCACCACTGCTGCTCCCACGCATTAACAGTGCAGGCCTCACTCACACCCGCTGACAGTGCAGAGTGTTTGGGGCCAGCACCAGCAGCAGGTGAGAGCAGCACTAGCGCTATAAGCATGTGTAAGTGGCAGCTGCTGCCCCGATTGCCCCTCAGGAGCAGGAGGAGGTGGAGAAGCCCTCAGGGGAGATCAGAGCCAGCAGCCAGCACTCACACCTTCTGACAGCATGAAGTGATCAGGACCGGCACCAGGTGCTGGCAGCAGGTGCAAGCAGTGGCTCCAGCACCGGCAATGAGTGCAAGCAGGGCCGGCGCTGGCAGCAGGTGTGAATGCTGGGTGGGACCACAGTGCATGGGAGCAAAGAATTTTCAGTAACCAGAGGCTCACCCCAATGACAGCAAACTGGCACCCCACCTTGATCTGGCACTCACGCTCACCTGCTCCACCATCCCACCTCGGCCAACGCCCGCCATGTTCTGTGCTCTGCTGCCTGCTGCCAACACCTGCCATATTCTGTGCACCCCCTCTGGTGGTCAGCGAATGTCATAATGATCGGTTGTTTGGTTGTTCTGCCATTTGGTCTATTTGCATATTAGGGTTTTATATAGATAGAGATAGAGAGATAGAGAGATAGATAGATAGAGATAGAGATTATTGACTACTAGAAGCCCGTGAATTGGTGGGGTCCTGGGTTGTGCACTGGTGGGGTCCCTCGGCCTGGTCTGCAGGATTCAGGCCAAAACCAGATCTCTGATATCCCCCGAGGGGTCCTGGATTGCGAGAGAGCAATTCTCAAGTGACATACCCTGGAATCGGGCTCCTTCCTCTTTGGTTCTGGGTGCATCACTGAGAACTGCAGCTGCCAGTCAATGCAGTTCAGCAGCTCCTGCATTGAGCATCTGCCCCCTGGTGGTCATTGAGCATCATAGCTACCGATTGGATGGTCAAGCAGTCAGATGGTCACTTAGGCTTTTATAATATATAAATAATAGTATCTCATAATATCTGACAAGAACTAAATTTACATTTCCATAAGCTCCTGCAAGAGGTCAGCATTAACCACACCTTTTGACCTCCCACAGAAACTCAGTGTCCCCTGTCTGACCACCTCCCCATCCTTGTGGAAGAGGAGGCTGAGTCAAGGATGCACAAGCCATCCATACATCAAGGAGGGAAAGAGGGAAATTCTTGCTCCCACACAGAATTCCTTTCAGGGATTTCCCTGGCTCTTTTACATGTTTCCTTTCTTGGCTTGCTTGCTTCCCTTTCCTCTTCCCTCCCTTTTTTCCAGTTTATTTTTCTTTTGAGATTAAACTTACATCAAATGAAACGCAAAATTTTAAGTGTCTTTCACTAAGTTTGACCCATTTCCTTTGAACTGCTCTGCGTAATTCTTGTCTTTCACACCTGTGGGTCTGAGAGAAGCTCAAGGCACCTCCATGCCTGAGAGAAAGAACCCTTTCTCAGTGGAGGACCAAGGATGATGCTGGATAGCATCTGTAGGAAGATGGAGGGTGTGGGACACTAAGGTTTGCTCTGGTCTAAGCCTAAGAGGTCAGCACAGCCCCCTTGACGTCCAGCATAGCTCATCTGAATTGAAAACCACCTGGGAATATGAGGCAGTGGGTTTAATAATAAAAAGAGTTCTTCAGGAACCTGCAGCTACAGGAGATGACTTTGGAGAGAATCAGGGAATAGTGGTCATCTGTCATTTTGTCTTCCCAGGACCTTGCTTTTTTGAGGAACTGTCCTCTTCCCATAGTTACCACAGATGCCAGTCCCGACTGCTACAGCTCCTCCCATAAAACTACTGTTGATTAAGCTTCAGTGCCTCTCACTTGCATGAGTTCCTTCCAAGGTCTCCGGAGAGACACTAACCATGTGTTCAAATGGTTGTACAAAATGTGCAGAGGAAACACATTTTAATCATCATCATTTAAGACCACAGGCACTTCCCACTTCAGTTTCTCTTCAGTCTCACTTCCCCTTGTGGGGAGTGGCCACAGGTACTTTATATTTGTGACTTCCTCTGCCCAGGTTTCTGTGGAATGCTGCAGTCATTGTGCATGGTGTTTTAACTTCTTTTCTTTTTTTTTAAATATATTTTATTGATTTTTTACAGAGAGAAAGGAAGAGAGATAGAAAGTCAGAAACATCAATGAGAGAGAGACATCGATCAGCCGCCTCCTGCATGCCCCACAGTGGAGATGTGCCCGCAATCAAGGTACATGCCCCCAACCAGAATCGAACCTGGGACCTTTCAGTCCGCAAGCCGACGCTCTATCCACTGAGCCAAACCGGTCTCGGCTTAACTCTTTCTTAAAGAGGGATCTGCAAATTGTATGAGTTTTAATCCCTACAAAACCCAGATCCACCCTTGCCCTAGCTATAATGGAATTATCTAAGGATGCACTTCTAATCCAAACTGGCCGATCAACGTTTCCCCCTAAACTCATGACTTTTGGACCTGAGATGCAGAGCAAGGAGTGTTTTAAGCTGACTGGACCCTAAAAGAAGGTGTTCCCCACAGGCTACTAAGTCCCCTGGTTCCTAGTCTTCCATTATTTGGCTCTTCTGTTCCCCTTTTATTCCCTAAGCCAGTCGTCTGCAAACTCATTAGTCAACAGAGCAACAAACCGCAGCTTGAGAGCCTCAATTCAAAATCCTTCTGATGAAGTCCCTTTGGCATTAAGATAGCAGAGTCCATTTTTTTCTGCTTGCAAACTAAGAACCTTTACAATACATAACCGTTTAAGACCCCAATTGTCAGAGACACTTCTAATAGCAGGCATTTCACAAATACAGGTACTAAATGTGACAAACCTTATGCCTCTGAAGTTGGAGCCTACCTCTTGCTTCAGGACCACAAAATACAGTGTCTAGGAGGAGAGCCACAGGGGTCCCAGCTACACAGCAATACCTACCAGGGAACAAGCTGCCTAGAAGAGAACTAGCAACACAGAGCACATCCCTGATGGTATACTGGGAAGCCTCAGAAACTAATAAGGCTTCTCCATTAGGAAGCAGTACTACCTAAACAACAACTGGGACCTAGCTTTAAGTTGTCTTAAACCTGATCTCATCCAAGTTCACTAACCAAACTTGAACTTGCTCTTTTTTCTATGAGGTCATTAAAAGGTTGCAACCCATCAAAACCAGTTTGGCTCAGTGGATAGAGCATCGGCCTACGGACTCAAGGGTCCCCGGTTCAATTCTGGTTAAGGGCATGTACCTTGGTTGCAGGCACATCCCCAGTGGGGGCGTGCAGGAGGCAGCTGATCAATGTTTCTCTCTCATCGGTGTTTCTAACTCTCTATCCCTCTCCCTTCCTCTCTGTAAAAAATCAATAAAATATATTAAATAATAATAATAATAATTTAAAAAACATCTGTGGTATTGATGTTCCTGCCTCTCTCTATGATAGCTTTAAATTTTTTAAATATAATTTTATTTATTTCAGAGAGGAAGGGAGAGAGAGAGAAATAGAAACCAATGATGAGAGAGAATCATTGATCGGCTGCCTCCTGCACGCCCCCTACTGGGGGTTGAGCGCACAACCTGGGCATGTGCCCTTGAATAGAATCGAATCCAGGACCCTTCAGTCCGCAGGCCGACGCTCTATCCACTGAGCCAGACCAGCTAAGGCTAGCTTTAAATTTTCATTTGTAACAGTGATGTGGAGAATCTCAGGTTCATCTGTGCACTCCACTGAAAAATGAAGCATGGCCCAAAGTCTGTCTCTATGGTTGATGGAATGCCTGGTCTCCTGGAAGCCAGTGACTAGACGTTGGCAGATAGAAGGCAACAGTGATAAGAGAACCCAGCTACAGGTGATAGATAATAGAGTTATCAGCCAAGGTATTCTCTGGTGTGCACACAGAAGTTGACACACTTCTTAGTATCTTACATCTGAAGTCCTTCAGCCATTTAGCACAGTGTACATCTGATGGCATGTTCAGAAGTGCTGGATGGCTGAGAGACAGTTTAAGAAGAGACACTGCAAAAAGAATGCATCTGCTTTCTTAACTGCAGGAAGTTCAATTCTATTTTTCAAACGCTATCTCTGTGCCAAGCTTATGTAAAAATCTCACACTAAACCCGAGAGACTTATCAGTGCTCTGTTGTTTTAGTTTTATCCCACATCAGTGGTTTTAGAAAATAGCTGTTTTAGATTTAAAATAAAAATTACACACACACACACACACACACACACACACACAGTACAATTCAAATTGTTAACTGTGGCCTTATAAGCACACGTGTATACGATTGAGAAAAGCCTCTTTTTCTCAGAATCTCCAAAACATTGGGCCTAATTAGGAATCCCACTAAAAGTGTGATCGGGAAACTGAGGATTTTTATGATAAATTATTTGTAATTTTGAATTTCCTCTGTTACGATAACCCAGCTATCTGGAGCACCTTTGCCACATGGCAAAAATATTCCCCAGGCTTCCACCCAAGAGGTTTGGAGTCCATCCTAATCATGGTCTTTATCTGGAGGAGATAAATATGCCCAGTAGTTTATGTGCGGTGCTTCTCTAGGCAGGACGTCGCCATGAACACTGAAGACTTTAGTGCTGACTATTGTCAAACAGATGGGCAGACAGGTTGGAGCCTCTCTCTTGCTTCAGGACCACATATTTCAGCGTGTCGAGGAGAGCCACAGGTCCTCTGTGTACGGCAGTGCCCACCCAGGGAACAGGCGTCGTGGAGAGCAGGAACACAGAGCGCTCCTACTCCAAAGGGGGAACAGTTTTTATCCTCTGCTGTGTGCTGTGTGACTCCTTGTGACAGTGGCAGTTTCGTGTTTTCAGAAGTCATTGTGTAAAAGTGTCAGATGGTGCCTTTTGAGATGAAATAGTTGGGGAGAGGTGTAATTCTATAAGTAACTGTGTGCATGAACATCAGATAAGTGTGATTTTTTTTTAATTCTTCACTTCTTTTAACATAATTTGCAAAGTTACTAGGAATTTAAAGTTCATAGAATTTCTACCTGCAATTAGCTACTTTAATGTGTGTTTTTGTCTTATAAATGTTGGGAGGATTGAAAAAGCCCAGAATCATGATGCTGTGGACAAGGATAAATATTCATTTAAGGCAACCAACACCAGTTAGATATCCTAGTTAGTGTGACAAGAGACCTGGTGAGTACCCAGAGACTTAATAAGTCTGATAATTATAACAACTTCTGCACACAGTTGCCATGCCCTAGAGTGTCAGCATGGAGAAGTGCTCGTCCAAGAGAGTGTAAAACACGGGATAGTTTTCTCACACTTCGTACCTATTCAGTACTCGAAGAGGTTCTGAGTCTGACTTGGAGTGAAGTCTGATGAACAGGGAATGGGCTGGCATGGGATGGTCTGGCTCCTCTGGATAGATGCCAGAAATGGAAGGGCTATCCAGGAGCCACTTTGGACTTCATTCTTCCCTCTCACTCTATGCTACAGACGAGATCTTAATTGCTTTCCTGTTCAGCCCACATTATTTCATGTAATACAACAACCCTGTGAATATAATAACAAAGAAAGAAAACTGAGGCTCACAACGGTTAAGTGACTTGAGAAGGTCACACAGCCAGGAAAGGTGAGAGCTAAGATTCAAGTCTAGGCTTAACTGAATCCAAAGTCTGTGTTCTTTTTCTCTGCTTTTCACCAGCTACCAATTATGGGGATCAATACTCTAAAGGGTTCCTTTATATCCATGTATATTTCATATATAAATATATATTTATATATATATATATACCATGAAAGTAAGCAGGGTAATGCTGTACTATATTTCTATTTTATTTTTATCCATTCATCTTTCAATTTTTAAAACTAATCCACAAGAAACATTTAGGTAAAGCCCAAAATGTGAAACATAAAAGCAAGGCAGCTTGGGTTGAGCCTGGTGAGCATAGGGAGTCCTAACTCCTTATCCTCCCCTTCCCACCACACAGTACTATGGAGTTTCTAGATCTCCTTGGGTACTACAGGAAAACCACCTGCATCAGTGGCAGAACTCCCTAAACACAAAATCTAAAGGTGATTTTTCATCGTTTTATGAAGGTATGTATCACCATTCTTCGGTGAACAGATTCCCAACAAATGTTTATGAATGAAGAGTGAATGCTGGTATTAACCATAATAAGCCATAATTATCAGGGCAGAACCTTGGCCTCCCTTGCTGGTGAGAGGGAGCACAGAGATAACCATCAGGACTTCTCCCTAAGCCAGGGACACAATCTTCCTGTTACCCCTGCACTTCTTCACTCGGTTTTCTGTTAAAATCTATCCTATTTAATAAAGAGGGAATATGCTAACTGACCATCACGCCCCCACAAAGATAGTGGCGCCCACAGCCAATAATGAGGGAATATGCTAATTGACTGCCATACCCTCAAAGATGGAGGCACCCACAGCCACAAGATGGCGGCACCCAGTCTCCTCAGTGATGCCAGGGTGGCAGGCATGTGGCACGGCCAGGCTCGCCCTCAGGCAGGTCCAGCAGGTCCAGCCGCTCTGTGCACCTTCCTCTGGAGTCCTCCAGTCCCCTCAGCCCCCCAGCCTCACAGGGCCGACCCGAGGCGCAGGCAAGCCTTGGATGTCAGCTTCCCAGCCGGGCTGAGGGACAACCAAACGACTGAACAGCAGGCTGCTTGGGGCAACCAGGCTGGCAGGGGGTTAGTGAGGGACGACCAAATGCCTGAACAGCAGGCTGTGCGGATGACCAGGCCGGCAGGGGGGGGCACTGCTGTGAGGGGGGCTATTGGGAGTGACCAGGATGGCAGGGGGGCAGTTGGGGGTGACCAAGTTAATGGGGGGGGGCATTTAGGAGCAACCAGGCTGGCAGGGAAGGGGCAGTTTGGGGCAACCTGCCTGGCAGCAGGGGGCAGTCAGGGGTGACCAGGCCAGTACACAGAGGCAGTGAGTGGCAATAGGTTGTCATACAGAGGCAGTGAGGGGTGATTAGGCCGATGGAGGCACCAGTTAGTAACAACCAGGCAGGCAGGCAAGTGAGCAATTAGGAGCCAGCAGTCCAGGATTGTGAGGGGGATGTCTAAACCAGCAGTCAGACATCCCCCAAAGAGTCCAGATTGAAAAGGGTGCAGGCTGAGCTGAGGGGACACCCCAATGCACAAATTTCATGCACCGGGCCTCTAGTCATGTTAATAAGATTATTAAAATCAAATAGGAGCTGACCACATGGAATCCAGATCTAACTTATTCTGTTTTTTAAAACATCAGTATTTCTCTCATTTTGTTTCTTCTTTTCTTTCCCATGTTTCCCTCCCTCCCTCATTCCTCTCCATTTCTTTACTTTCTTTTCTTCCTTTCAACATATCTTATTCATGGCACACTACACCCTGGCACTATGTTGTTGTAATGGATTGGTCACCTTATTCTCAATGTAAAGAACATTATCTTCTCAACACCTCTAATCGTCAGGGAACTGCAAATCAAAATTATAATGAAATGTCATTTCACCCCTGTTAAGATGACCTTGTGTTATAAGAAAGTGAAAAGATAAATGTTGGTAAGGAAGTGCACTAGTGGTGGGAATGTACAGCCATTCTGGAAACTGGTACAGAAGTCCCTCAAAAAATTAAAATAAAACTACCATATGATTCAGCAATCCTACTTCTGGGTATATATGCAAAAGAAATAAAATCATTATCTCAAAGACATATCTGCACTCCAAGTTCATAGCAGCAGCTTTTATAGTAGCCAAGACATGGAAACAATCTAAGTATTCAGCAACAGTTGAATGGATAAAGAAGATACACAACACACACACACACACACACACACACACACACACTGCAATATTATTCAGTCTTTAAAAAGAAGGAATACTGTCATTTGTGACAACATAAATGAACCTGAAAGCCATCATGCTAAGTGAAATAAACCACAGACAAATACTGTATTATCTCACATGGAATCTTAAAAAGGCAAATTTATAGTAACAGAGAATAGAATGGTGGTTTGGGGGTGGGGGAAATGGTAGATGTTGGTCAAAGGGGATAAACTTTCAGTTATAAGCTAGAAGCCCAGTGCACAAATTCATGCACCACTTGGGTCCCTCAGTATGGCTGCAGGATTGGGCCGAAACCAGCTCTACGACATTCCTGAGGGGTTCTAGATTGCAAGAGGCACATGCCAAGGCAACAGACTCCCACCGGTGCACAATCAGGGCCAGGGAGAGATGCAGGAGTTTGGCTAGCTGAGAGGAACCCCAGGAGGGCTCCAGGGCTCAGTCCCAATCTACCAGACACCAGCAGCAAGCTAACCTACTAGTTGGAGCATCTGCCACCCAGTGGTCAGTGAACATCATAGCAACTGGTTGACCAGTTGATTGTCTGCCCCCTGGTGGTCAGTGCATGTCATAATGAGTGGTTGAGTGGCCTTAGTATATCATTAGCATATTATGCTTTGGTTGAATGGATGACCAGATGACTGGACCGTTAGCATATTAGGCTTTTATTATATCGAGTAAGTTCTGGAGACCAAAATGTCCAGCATGGTAACTGTAGTTAATAATAATGTACTGTGTACTTGAAATTTGCAAAGAAAGTAGATCTCAAGAGTTCTCAGTATACACACACACACACACACACACAAAACTATGTGAGGTGATGGATATCTTAATTAGCCTGATTGTGGTATCATTTTACAATGTATATGTATATCAAAATATCACACTGTATACCTTGAATATACAAAACGTTTGTCAATCATACTTCAATAAAGTTGGGGAGAAAAAAAGAAATTATTATCTTTTTTGCCTCAAAAAGAAATGTATCTTTTTTTGTGTTACTTTAAGAAGTATATTACATACCTTTTTTGTTGTTAGCATTGGCATGGTGAAATGGTAATAAGAATTTCCTGACATCTTTTGACTTTTCACATTCTTTTTTCAAAACAGTTGAATAGATGATCCTTATGTGTTGGTTGATTTCTCTATCTTGTGGACTCAAAAATTCTGGGTAATCATCAATCTGAAAAAAAAAAAAAATGAGTTGACTGAAAACAAATACAACTGCTTATGTTTTCTGGGATAAGAAATCCCCAAAGCTTAGGATAAGTTTAAACTACATTCTTTATTTCTATTTTTCCCGTGGCAAATCTTTCTTCTTATTGTTGTTAGGTTTCACAATTCTCCTCTATTTGTTTTAGTCCTCACTAAAAATGTGCTCAGCAACAGAACCCAGATACTTTTTACACACTATAGGATTGCTAAGTAAATAGTAACAATGCTTTTGTTTGTTAAAATATATTGCCCCACTTCCCTTTTGAAAAAAAAATTTTTTTATAAAGGTCTCAAAAATTTTTAATTGGCTTAAACTAGAATTTTTCTGGGTAGGAAATAATATCAATTTTTAGGAACAGGCTTATAAAGATTCTGTGAACACAGGCATCCAGGTTTGAATTATTGGAAGTTTCCTACTCATAAAAAGCTTTCTCTTCTTTCCAAAGTGCTCTATTTTCTTTCTTTTTTTTTTTTTTTTTACAGAGAGGAAGGGAGAGGGATAGAGAGTTAGAAACATCAATGAGAGAGAAACATTGACCAGCTGCCTCCTGCACGTCCCCCAATGGGGATGTGCCCACAACCAAGATACATGCCCTTGACTGGAATCAAACCTGGGACCCTTCAGACCGCAGGCCAATACTCTATCCATTGAGCCAAAACAGTCAGGGCTATTTTTTATTCTTGATTAAAAAGGGAAAAGGTTGGAGTAAATACTTTCCCCAAGGAGCCCCTGAAAGAAAATTAAAAAGATTTGTTTCTTAACTTATAGGAAGAGAAGTATTTAAAGCAGTTAGTTAGAGGTAATATGCAAATTAACCCGCACACCTTCACAAGATGGCTGCCTATGACCAAGTCGGCAGGGGGGTTATTGAGGGATGACCAAACAACTGAACAAGCAGGCTGTGTGGGGTGACCAGGCCAGCAGGGGATTAGTGATGGATGACCAAATGACTGAACAGCAAGCTGCATGGGGGGACCAGGCTGGCAGAGGGGAGCAGTTGAGGGCAGCCAGACTGGCAGGGGGCAGTAAGGGGTGACTAGGCTGGTGGGGGGAGGTAGTTAGGAGCAACCAGGCAGGCAGGGAGGGGGCAGTTAAGGGCAACCAGGCAGACAGGCAGGTGAGTGATTAGGACCCAGCAGTCCAGGATTGTGAGAGGGATGTCTGACTGTCGGTTTAGGCCCAATCACAAATCAGCAGTTGAAGATCCCCCTAGGGATCCCAGACTGGAGAGGGTGCAGGCTGGGCTGAGGGGAATCCCCCCACCCCCATGCATGAATTTCAGGCACTGGGCCTCTCTAGTTTACTATTATAAATTGCATGGGAAGAACTGTCCAACCAGAAGAGATGCTCAGCCGAAACCGGTTTGGCTCAGTGGATAGAGCGTTGGCCTGTGGACTGAAAGGTCCCAGGTTCGATTCTGGTCAAGGGCACATACATTGGTTGCGGGCACATCCCCAGTAGGGGGCGTGCAGGAGGCGGCTGATCAATGTCTCTCTCTCTCTCTCATCGATGTTTCTAACTCTCTATCCCTCTCCCTTCCTCTCTGTTAAAAAATCAATAAAATATATTCTTTAAAAAAAAGAAGAAGAGATGCTCAGCTTTCCTTAGGTTAGATTTGCATAGATAAAATAGTATAAACATTCTAGAAATTATGTGTTTTATGGGAAGTCTCTGGAGATTTGTCAGTGTCCTTCCTTTCTACGATATGTTGTTACTTATCAGTCTTGGTGGTGCTTGGCCTGATCATATTAGTCAATAGCAGATTGTTGTCAGTCTTAATTTCAGATATCATGCAAAATATTGACTTGGTGACAGCCTTGTTTTCAATTTGAATTTACCATCTTCTAGGCCAGTAAATTTTTAGTGGGGGAATTATGTCAGTCTTACCTATGTAGTTTGTAAAAAATACAAATATCTAGGCCTATTTCAGATTACTGAACCTCTTGTTATTCTTGGCTTATAATTGGCATATTCTTGGTACATTTTTATATATATATATAAAAAATGTGTATATATATATATATATATATATATATATATATATATATATACACACACACACATACATACACATCAGGGTGGGACAAAAGTTGTTTTATAGTTGTGAGTATGCAAACACAGTTTATTCTTGTATTATTATTATACAAGTTTATACCTTGTATTCATGCACTCGGCGGGAGGGGGGGGGTTCCCTCAGCCTGGCCTGTACCCTCTCGCAGCCCAGGAGCCCTCAGGGGATATCCAACAGTTGGACATCCTTAGCATTGCTGCAGAGGTGGGAGAGGCTCCCACCACTGCCACTGCACTTGCCACCTGTGAACCCAGCTTCTGGCTGAGGAGCGCTCCCCCCTGTGGGAATGTACTGACCACCAGGGGCAGCTCCTGCATTGACCATCTGCCTCCTGGTGGTCAGTATGCATCATAGCAACTTGTCATTCCACCAATGGGCCAAAACTGGCTCTCCGACATCCCCCGAGGAGTCCCAGATTGCGAGAGGGTGCAGGCCAGGCCGAGGGACCCACTGGTGCACGATCATGGCTGGGGAGGGACACGGGAGGTTGGCCAACCGGGGATGGACCATGGGAGGGGTCCAGGGTACGTCCGGCCAGTCTCAATCCCGATTGGCCAGACCCCAGCAACAAGCTAACATACGGTTGGAACATCTGTCCCTGGTCGTCAGTGCACGTCATAGCACTGTGGGATCGGGCCTAAAACAGCAGTTGGATATCCCCCGAGGGGACCTTGATTGGAGAGAGTATAGGCCAGGCTGAGGGACACCACGCCCCATGCACAAATTCCATGAACTGGGTCTCTAGTCTTATATAATAACTAGAGGCCTGGTACATGAATTCGTGCATGGGGGGGAGGGGTGGGGAGGAGGTACTGTGGAAGGTTGGCTGACTGGGGAAGAGACCATGGCAGGAGGTGGGCCAGTAGGGGAGCAAGGGGTGGAGGGCCACAGGAGTTTGGCCGCTGGTCATGAGGAGAGAACTGACCCCCTTGGGTCCCCCTGGGAAAGGGGCTGCATCCATCGCCTCCCACCCCAATTACCCATCCCAGTCCGGGCCCAAGAGCCTCAGTGGGGTCAGGAAAGGAGATGACAGTCGCCAGACCAGGTGCAGAAGGAATGGATGCGGGACACTGATGCCACCATCGATGCGACATCCCACCACTACGTGGTTCCCTGCCTCCCCACCTCCTTCCCTCGTCACTGTCACGCACTGCCACTGAGGTGGGCAGGCAGCCCCCAGGGAAGGGAGAGGACAGGAGCAAGACAAACTCTTGTGTTGAGGGCTGACTTTAAAGGGATCGCTGCAAGAGAGCTGCTCTGTTACATACGAAACCACGATGCAGAAGCAGGATTCTATGAATGGTTTAGTACTAGGGGTCAATGAGGGCCAGATGGCCAAGGGAGGTTGGCTGTGGGAGTGCACTGACCACCAGGGGGCAGCTCCTGTGTTGAGCATCTGCCCCCGGTCATCAGTGCACATCATAATGACTGGTCAACCGGTCGTTAGGGCATATCAGTCGCTTAGGCTTTTATATATACAGTGGTACCTTGAGATACGAGTTTAATTCGTTCCGTAACCTTGAGGCATGGGAAACTATGAGACGCTCGAGTTGCGGTAAACTGGTGGGTCGTGTGCAGCCGGCCGATCCACGCAATTACTCCTATCTCAAATGTTGCTCATATTTCAAAGCAAAAATCACTCACTCAACGGCTCGTATCTCAAAAATCTTGTATGTTAGGGCACTTGTATCTCGAGGTACCAATGTATATAGATACTCACGACAAATCTATGAGGTAGTTAGCTATAATTTACCCCATTTTGCCATGAGGAAACTGAGGTTCAAAGAGTTGACTTCACAATACCAGTAAATGGTGGAAATAGAATGAGTAGACAAGGCAGTTTTTCCAAAGCCAATTTTACAAAAAACAGCTAAGGTTTAAGAATGCAACCCTACTAGTAGTTAGAGGTGGGGATTTTGTCTAGGAGCAATAGGGAAGTCTTTCTTCTGAAAACACAAGGGTGGAACCCAAAACAGTAATCAAGCCGCTGGATTCATTAGGTCAGAGTTTCAGTCAAATTATGCTAATTTCTTTATGTGGACAGAACTAGAGCCAGATCTCTTTTTAGCTGCTGTAATCATTGAATTTGGTTAGCTTTGCCATTCAAGACACATCTTTCTTAAATACACTACGGTAGCATTCAGATAAAGAACTCACATAAATTTTTCTGTACTCATTGACATGGAAATGCTCATGCTATGCTGTAGAATAAAAACAACAGATTACAAAATAGTGCATGGAGTATAGATCACAGTTTGGAATGTTGCATAGAACAGTTTGGAATGTTGTACAACAAATTTTTGCATAGAGCACAGTTTGAAATACTGTATAACAAATGTGTGTGTGTGTGTGTGTGTGTGTGGTTAATTGTGGTGATCTGTAGATGATGAGATTTGCTAAAAGGTAAACTGAGACACATTAAAAATTGTGAGTTTGTTTAAGCAAAAATCTATCCGAATTGAGCAGCATCCAATGTAGCAGACAGAAAAAAGAGCTCTGAGGATCTCTACAAAATGAAAGACTTTTATAGGCCATAAGAGTGGGAACAAGGACATTATAGGAGGCAAAAAACATAGGTAAGTTATTGCAAGTTTACTTCCTTTTAGGGCAGTGGTTCTCAACCTTTCTAATGCCACAACCCTTTAATACAGTTCCTCATGTTGTGGTGACCCCCAACCATAAAATTATTTTTGTTGCTACTTCATAACTGTAATTTTGCAACTGTTATGAATCGTATCTGTGTTTTCCAATGGTCTTAGGCGACCCCTGTGAAAGTGTTGTTCGACCCCCAAAGGGGTCGCCACCCACAGGTTGAGAACTGCTGTTTTAGAGGATGGCAGGAGCCTATCAGGCAGATTATCTAAGTGCTGATCAGTTTATAATAGAGTGAAACGCTTGGTCTCTCTTTCACTACATCTTGGTCAGCTTCTCACCGTTAGAGCAGTGGTTCTCAACCTTCCTAAGATCTCGACCCTTGCATATAGTTCCTCATGTGGTGGTGACCCCCAACCATGAAATTTTGCTACTGTTATGCATCGTGATGTAAATATTTGCATTTTCTGATGGTTTTAGGTGACCCCTGTGAAAGGGTCATTCGACCCCCAAAGGGGTTGCAACCCACAGGTTGAGAACTGCTGCGTTAGAGGAATTCTGCTTGCAGCTTGAGTTTTACAATAACATCTCCCATTCCCCTCTCCTTTGACATAAAAGAAGCCTAAACTCTGTACTTTGATAAGATGGATTCGAGACACCACTAAGACTCCCATCTTCTTAGTTGGTGGCTTCTCAATCAATAAGACTTTCCTTTCTTCAACACTGACGTTTAGAGTTTTGGCCTTTTGAAGCATCAGGCACACGGACTTAGGACCAGTAACAAGGTGATTCCTGACTGACTGACTTAAGATTCCATTTCTGGGAGAACTGAAACTGTAATTAAATCTTAGTTTGGCAATGTGGAGTTTTTGAAGCCTGCTATCTTATCTATTAACATCATCTAAGTATTTGGCTTTTGTTTTTAATTCTGAGAATTGTCTACATTCTATGATAAAGACAGGTGTTTGGCTGATTTTTTTAAACAGGATTTTCTTTTATTATAAAATACAGTGGTACCTCGAGATATGAGTTTAATTCGTTCCATAACCTTGAGGCGTGGGAAACTATGAGACGCTCGGGTCGAGGTAAACTGGTGGGTCGTGTGCAGCCGGCCAATCCATGCAATTACTCCTATCTCAAATGTTGCTCGTATTTCAAAGCAAAAATCACTTGCTTGACAGCTCGTATCTCAAAAATCTCGTATGTTAGGGCACTCATATCTCGAGGTACCACTGTACATTATTGGGATACTGGGAAATACTGAAGTAAGATTTGAGGATTACCTAGTAGAGATATATCAGTATTACTTTCCTGATTTTTCCCCTAATCTTCATCATAGGATATATTTATTGATTTTTAGAGAGAAAGGAAGAAAGAGAGAGAGAAAGAGAAATATGGATATAAGAGAGAAACTGAATGGTTGCCTCCCATCTGGGAATTAAATCTGCAACCTAGATATGTGCCCTGACCAGGAATAAAAACTGAAACCTTTTGGTTTATAGGACAACTCTCCAACCAATTGAGCCACACTGACCAGCGCATTTCTTGATTTTTAAAAATAATTAGTTACTTTTCAATTACAGTTGACATACAATATTATTGTATTTTCCAGCATATAAGATAACTTATTAACCCAGGATAATCTTCTCAAAAGTCGGGGATTGTCTTATATGCTAGGTGTCATCTTATAGGGTGGGTATATCCCAAACTCTGTATTTTAACTGGAAAAGTTGGGGGTTGTCTTATATACCCAGTCATCTTACACGCCGGAAAATACAGTATACTAATTGTAGGTGCACAACCCAGTGATTAGATGTTTAGATCACTTACTAAGTGATCCCCAATAAATTTAGTACCCAACTGGCACCATACATAGTTTTTACAATATTATGACTACACTACAGGCCCAGTGCACAAGATTCATGCACTCAGAGGGAGCAGGGATTCCCCAGCCCAGCCTGTACCCCCTTGCAGTCTGGGAACCCTTGGGGGATATCCAACTGGCAAGCAGTCCATCCTTAGGACAGCCGAGGAGGCGGGAGAGACACCCGCCACAGCTGCTACACTCACTACACTCACCAGCCATGAGCCCGGCTTCTGGGTGAGTGGCATTCTTCCTATGGGAGTGCACTGACCACCAGGAGGCAGTGCATTGACAATCTGCTCCTTGGTGGTCAGTGCACACCATAGCGACTGGTCATTCTATTCGATTTGCATATTAGCCTTTTATTATATAGGATTCACTATGCTGTACTTTACACCCCCATGACTATTTTGTAACCACCAATTTGCTCTTCTTAATACCTTCACCTTTTTCACCCAGTCCCTCAAACCTCTTTCTCTCTGGCAACCCTCCATCTGTTCTCTGTCTCTATGAGTTTGTTTCTGTTTGTTTTCTAATTTATATTGTCCTTATATTCTACATATAAGTGAAATCATATGGCATTTGTCTTTCTCTGACTTATTTCACTCAGCACAATACCCTCTATGGCCATCCATGTTATTGCAAATGATAAGATTTTGTGTTTTTTTTTTTTCTTTTGGCCAAGTAATATTCCATTGCATGTATCTACCACATCTTCTTTATTTATATTTTTTCTTTATTGTTCAGATTATTACAATTGTTCCTCTATTTTCCACCCATTGTCCTCATCCATAGGTGTATGATTTTTGTTAAGTCTCTCCCTGAACTCCCCGTCACCTCTTTCCCCCTGAGAATTATCAGTCCACTCCCTTTCTATGCCCCTGATTCTATTATATTCACCAGTTTATTCTGTTCATCAGATTTTCAATTCACTTAATTTTTAGGTTCACTTGTTGATAGATATGTGTTTGTTGTTCACAATTTTTACCTTTACCATTTTCTCCTTCCTCCTCTTCTTAAAGAATACCTTTCAACATTTCATAGAATACTGGTTTGGTGTTAATGAATTCCTTCAGTTTTTTCTTATCTGTGAAGCTCTTTATCTGCCCATCAATTCTGAATGATAGCTTTGCTGGGTAGAGTAATCTTGGTTGTAGGTTCTTGCTATTCATTTATTGCCACTCCCATCTGGCCTGCATAGTTTCTGTTGACAAATCAGCTGATAATCGTATGGGTGCTCCCTTGTAGGTAACTAATTGTTTTTCTATTGCTTCTTTGAATGTTCTCTCTTTGTCTTTTACTCTTGGTATTTTAATTATGATGTGTCTTGGTGTGGTCCTCTTCGGATTCCTTTTGTTTGGGGTTCTATGCACTTCCTGGACTTGTAAGTCTATTTTTTTCACCAGGTGGGGGAAGTTTTCAGTCATTATTTCTTCAAATAGATTTTCAGTATCTTGCTCTTTCTCTCCTTCTGGCACCCCCATCATTCTGATGTTGGTACACTTGAAGTTGTCCCAGAGGCTCCTTATACTGTCTTCACATTTTTTTATTCTTTTTTCTTTTTGCTTTTTCAGTGGAGTGTTTTTTGCTTCTTTGTATTTCAAATCTTTGACTTGATTTTTGCAATCCTCTAGTCTGCTGTTCAGTTTCTGTATAATATTTTTTTTATTTCAGTCAGTGTATATTTAATTTCTAGTTGGTTCTTTTTCATCTTCTCTTGGGTCTCACTAAATTTATCCATTTTTTCTAGGAAATCCTTAAAAAAACCTTATAACCGTGATTTTGAACTCTATATCCAGTTGTTTGTTTTCCTCCATTTCTTTTGTGATCTGTTCTTTAGTCTCCACATATTTTGCTGCTTCCCTGAGTTGGTAGAGTAGCTTTGTGTGCTAGGTGTCCTATGTGGCCCAGTAGCTCTGCCTCCCCAGTTACCTGAGCTGGACACTCTTTTGCACCCCTTTGTGAACTGTGTGCACAGTCTTGTTCTAGTTAATTCTTGATTGTTGTTGGTATCACTGGGGTGGATTGACCTCCAAGCCAATTGGTTGTGAGGATTAGCTGTGTATGCACATTCGGGCTTGCCTCCAGACCTCTGCCTTTCCAGAACTCTGCCTTTCAGTTCCCCTGAGTTTCTGTGCGCTCTAGGGAACCGTATGAGTCTGGGTCGCCAGGGTCTCACCTGAAACTGGGGTTCAGTGCAGTTGGACCAGGATTTCAGTGCTGTTGTGAGGTTCTGTTTTATTCCTGCTAGAGGAAGCCAGCGGCACAATCAGCAGTCAGCACTCGTTGTGTGCACTTTTGCATGCACTTTTGTGAGCTCCAAGACTTCTGTCTTTCACGGCTCCCCTAAGTTTCCATGCACTCCTTTCTTTTCACAACAGTCCAGACTCCCCCTATGAGTCTCACCTGGAGCTGGGGTTCAGTGCAGTTGGGATTTTCTGTCTCCCTCCCGCTAGAGGAAGCCAGCCAGACCCTCCTCCGCCCATTCTCTCCACAAGCATGTCTCCATACCTCAGCTTTTTACAGCTCCTCTGAGTCTTTGTGAGTCCCTCTCTTTACTTCTTGTTGTAGAATTTTCACTCAGCCAGCTTTCCTGTGGTTCTGGATGGTGTCTATCTTTTAGTTGTAGCTTTGAAATTGTTGTGCGAGGCAACAGCTTAGGTGTTCACCTAGGCTGCAATCTTGGTTTCTGACATCTTCTTTATTTATTTGACTATTGATGAGCACTTAGGTTGCTTCCCTATCTTGCCTATTTTAAGTAATGCTGCAGTGAATATATGGGTGCATATGTCTTTTCAAATTAGTGTTTGGGGTTTCTTCAGGTAAATACCAAGAAGTGGAGCTACTGGGTCCTTCTTTATTTTTAATATGCATTTTATTGATTTTTTTACAGAAGAAGGGAGAGAGAGAGAGAGTTAGAAATATCAATCAGAGAGAAACATCAATCAGCTGCCTCCTGCACACCCTTGACATGAATCAAACCTGGGACCTTTCAGTCTGCAAGCCGATGCTCTATCCATTGAGCCAAAGTGGTTTCGACTGGGTCCTTCTTTGTCTCTTGTTATATAGCCTTTGTTTTAAAGTCTGTTTTGTCTAGTGTAAGAATTGCTACCCCGTGCCGAGACCGGTTTGGCTCAGTGGATAAAGCGTCAGCCTGCGGACTGAAAGGTCACGGGTTCGATTCCAGTTAGGGGCATGTGCCTTGCTTGCGGGTGCAACTCCAGTTGGGGGGGTGCAGGAGGCAGCTGATCGATGTCTCTCTCTCATCGATGTTTCTGGCTTTCTATTCCTCTCCCTTCCTCTCTGTAAAAAGTCAATTAAATATATTGGGGAAAAAAAATCTATTTAAAAAAAAAAAAAGAATTGCTACCCCAGCTTTTTGTTTCCATTTTCATGAAATATTTTTTCTCATCCCTTTACTTTCAATCTGTGTATGCTTTTCATCTGAAGTGGGTTAGCATATATATGGATAGCTCTTGTTTTATTTATTTATTTATTGTTTGTTTGTTTGTTTGTTGATGATGTGTAAACAACAAAATGGTATTTCTCACAGTTCTGGAGGCAGTCGGTCCAAGATCAGAGTGCTGGCACATTTGGTGTCTAATGAGGTTGTTTGGATGATATTTTTTAAAATATTTCAATCCTGGCTTAACAGGTTTGGCTCAGTGGATAGAGCATCGGCCTGTGGAGTGAAGGGTCCCAGGTTCAATTCCGGTCAAGGGCATGTACTTTGGTTGCTGGCACATCCCTAATAGGGAGTGTGCAAGAGGCAGCTAAATCGATGTTTCTAACTCTCTATCCCTCTCCTTTCCACTCTGTAAAAAACAATCAAAATATATATTTTTTAAAATATTTCATCCCTGGATGGTATGACTCAGTTGGGCATCGTCCCAGGCACTGAAAGTTTGCTGGTTCAATTCCTAGTCAGGGTACATGTCTGTGTTGCAGGCTCGATTGCCAGTAGTGAGTGTGCGGGAGGCAGCCGATCGATATTTTGCTCTCACATCAATGTTTTTCTCTCTGTCCCTCCCTCTTCTTTCCTCTCTAAAAATTAATAGAATAAAATTAATAGAAATAATAACAAAAAATAAAAGATATTTCAACTGGTGGTCCTGGAATCTCATAATCATAAACACAAATATATACATTCTTCTCTGAAAATTTATCACCAAAGACTTAAACGGAGAGAGGAGGGCATTAAGAACAACATCTAAAATGATTTTGAGGACAGTATGTTCACAGCAGTGTTTTAAAAAGGTAGTTCTATGCACATTATCAAGCCTCCATCACTGTAAGGAAGGTGGTAGGTGTTTACATAATGCCTATCACACAGCCAAGGGGACTTAATCTGCTTCTGAAAAACAGGGGATCTCCTTTTTTATACATTCTCATGAATTGGCCACCTACAGAGTCTCTATCAAAGGCTTGTCATCAAAAAGGAACCATGAAAGAGAACTTCAGACTAAGAAAGCCTAAAAAATAAATTTAACATAAATTAATGTACAAAGATCAGGATTAAAATCACTTGGAAATCAGATTTCTGAGTTGCAAGGTACTAAAGTGTCCTGAAGGACAGCCATCAGATAGAGAGCAATCTAATTAACTAACTAAATTATTCTAATTAAATTCTTACAGGCCAGTTCATTGTTTTCTTTCCTAATTATTAGGTACACTATGACCAAACTAGTTGATCAGTCAACATCTTGACAGAATTTGGAATGCTGGGGAAACACTGTGAACCAGCAGCCAGGGCATCTGATTTGCAGTCTGGCCTCCACTATTAACTAGCAGCGTGACTGGTCAAGTTACTTCATCTCTTTTCGCTTTGGTTTCCTAATGTGTAATCTGTTACAGTCTCTTTCAGCTTGAAATATATGTATATTTAAATACAAAACTATACTATAATTTAAAAATATGAAAGCCCAACTCTGCTAATGACTGAGTTTCAGGAAATGTATTTACATAATCAAGAAGAACCAGATGGACTTTTTTTCAAAGATACAGCATCTGCAGAGTCCTGTTTTTTAGGGGAAGATGGTATATTTATGTAAATATGTAATTTACCTATCATTTTGTTAAGAATATTCCTTATAAAGAATTCAATATCTATATCCCAAAGAATCTATACTTTCTAAAAAGTACTGTACTGGCAGACCTACAAGGAATAATGGAGTTCGTCTAAAATAAAAGGACACTCTAGGGATTTGCAGCCACATGAAGAAAAAAGAATACTGCTAAAGATAACTACAGATAAAAATAAAAGACAGTTAAATGTATTTTTTGTTTGTAACTCTTTTCTCCTAATTTAAAGACAACTGCATGCCCTGGCCAATGTCACTCAGTTGGTTGGGCATCGTCCCATGCACCGGAAGGTTGCTGGTTAATTCTCACTCAGGGCGTGTGCCCAGTTGGTTAGATTCCTGGTAGGGGACGCACAGGAGGCAGCTGATTGATGTTTCGCTCTCACATAAAAGTTTCTCTCTGTGTGTCCCTCTCCCTTCCTCTCTATCTAAAAATTAATTTTAAATATTTAAATAAATAAATGACAACTGCATTAAGTAGTAATTATAAATCTGTGGCAATGGGCACATAATGTATTAACTGTCATTTGTAAGATAAAAAGACCCTTCTTGATAAAGGGTCAATCCATCAAGAAGTTATAACAATTTTAAACATATGTACCTAAGAACAGAATCCAAAATTGCATGAAAAAACTGAAGGTAGAAATAAACTCAACAATAATAGTTGGAGCTTTGCCTTAGCTGGTTTGGCTCAGTGATTAGAGTGTTGGCCCTAGGGGTCTCGGGTTAATTCCCAGTCAAAAACATGTACCTCAGTTCCCCAGCCCCAGTAGGGGTGGGTACAGGAAGAAACCAATTGATGTGTCTCTCTCACATTGATGTTTCCCTCTATCTGTCTATCTCCTCCTCCCTTCTACTCTCTCTACAAATCAATAGAAAAAATCTCCTCCGTGAGGATTTAAAAAAAATAGTTGGAATTTCTTTACTCCACATAAAGATTAAAGCAGACATTCATGAAATAATGAATAGAAAAAATAGTAAAGAAAATCAAAAGTTGGTTCTTTGAAAAGATCAGCATGATTAACAGTCCTTTAACAAGACTGACCAAAAAAAGGAGACAAGACTCAAATCACTAAAATCAGGACTGAAGAAAGGGACATTACTACTAACCTTACAGATATAAAAAGGAGTGAACAGTTAATTATTGACAAATTAGATTGCCTAGATAAAAATGGGCAAATTCTTAAAAAGACATAAACTACCTCAAGAGAAATAGAATATACAGGGGTAGGCAAAAGGTTTCAGTTGTATGAGAAACACCATTTATTCTTGTATTATTATCTACTAGAGACTCAGTGCATGAAATTGTAGGCCTGGCCAGCGATAAGGGACAATCTGCAGAGCAACTGGCAGAGTGATTGGGGGGCTTCCACTGGTACCCGCCTTGGCTGGCCTGGGGCCCGTGGGCTGGAGCAACTTCTGTGTTGATTGTCTGACCCTGGTGGTCAGTTCATGTTATAGCAACTGGTCGTTCTGCCATTGGTTGATTTGCATATTAGGCTTTTATTATATAGGATTGTATTATTTATTTGTATCTTAACTATCAGCATACTTTTGCCCACCACTGTATAAATAGACCTATAACAATAATATGAAGAGCTCTAAGAAACTGAATTAGTACCCCTCCCCCCCAAAAAAAAAACTTCCCACAAAGAAAGGTAAAGGATAGCTTCATTAATGAATTATATGAAATATTTAAAGTAATACAAAAAAACTCTTCCAGAAAGTCAGAAAGTAGAGGAGGAGAAAACACTTCCCATATGATCCTGATACCAAAACCATACAAAGACATCACAAGGAAAAAACTACAGACCAGTGTTTCTTGTGAACACAGATGTGATATTCCTCAACAAAATGCTTACAAACCAAATCCAGGAACATATTTTTAAAAAGATGAAAAGGCACTGGAATTTGAGAATTATAGGTATAACAAACAACCTCAGCACAAGCATTTACTCATTCAGTTACCTGCCTTGCTCCAGAGAATTCTAAACAAAGTATTAATGAGGGCATTTAATGATGTCAGTTTTTTCCTATTTAGAAAGTAAGGTTTTGAAAGATTATTAGAATTGCTCTGATACCATCATTTACCACATGGCCTTTCCATAGTCAGTAGATAAGTTGGATTTTGTGTTTGTTTTTTTAATTTACAAAGTTTGTATTTTCTCTATTAAGAAGTGATGCCAAACAAGGGAAAACTGGATTATGATAAGATCTGATTAAAATATGTATTCTCATCCTTCTGCTATAACATAAGTCAGTCATGGGAATGTAATATCAGCATGGTGACTATAACCTATATATATAAAAGCCCAAGTGACCATTCAACCATTCACTATGATGCATACTGACCACCAAGGGGCAGACGTTCAACACACAGACATGGAAACATGGAACAGACTGACTAATCTCAGAGGAAAGTGGGGAGGGGAGAGAACAGGAAGAGATTAAGCAACAATCTTATATGCATACTAGAGGCCCGGTGCATGGACTCGTGTACCTGTGGGGTCCTTTGGCCCGGCCTGTGGGGAATGAGCTGAAACTGGCCTGGGGCACAGATTTGTGCACTGGTGGGTCCCTTCACTTGGCCTGCGGGGATCAGGCTGGCCGAAACTGGCCCCATGCACTGGTGCGGTCTCTCAGACTGGCCTGAAGGGATTTGGGCCAAAACCATCAGTCTGACATCTCCCGAGAGGTCCCAGATTTCAAGAGGATGTAGGCCAGGCCAAGGGACCCTACCAGTGCACAAATCTGTGCACCAGGCCTCTTGTCAATAATAACATATTACAAATTTGAAAGTTACTAAGGAAGTAAATCTTTAAAGTTCTCAACAAAAAACACTTATAACTTTGTATTGGGACAGATGATAACTAGATGTATTGTGGTGATCATTTTACAATATATACATATGTTGAATAATTGTGTTATATACCTGAAACTAATATAGTGTTGTATGTCAATGATACTTTAATTTTTAAAAATGTATTATCAAGTTAAACAGCACAGGAAGAAGCAATCAGCAAATGCAGAAGAAATACAGTTTATAAAAATGTTGGGCCATCTCATTAATAAATCATAAAAAGAAGGCAGGGGAGAGGGGTGAGAGTTTCGGTGTAAAAAGGGATCTCAAAAACACAACAATCCACAGATTTGTCTGACTATCACAAAAAGAGAGGCAAAGGCCGAAACCAGTTTGGCTCAGTGGATAGAGCGTCAGCCTTCGGACTAAAAGGTTCCCAGGTTCGATTCTGGTCAAGGGCATATACCTTGGTTGTGGGCACATCCCCAGTAGGGGTGTTTAGGAGGTAGTTGATCGATGTTTCTCTCTCATTGATGTTTCTATCTCTTTCCCTTCCTCTCTCTCTAAAAAAAATCAGCCGAAACCAGTGTGGCTCAGTGGATAGAGTGTCGGCCTGGGGACTGAAAGGTCCCAGGTTCGATTCCAGTCAAGGGCATGTATCTTGGTGGCGGGCACATTCCCAGTAGGGGGTGTGCAGGAGGCGGCTGATGGATGTCTCTCTCTCTCTCATTAATGTTTCTGCTTTCTATCCCTTTCCCTTCCTCTCTGTAAAAAAAAAAAAAAATCAATAAAATATATTTTTTTAAATATATAAATAAATAAATAAATCAAAAAGAGAGGCAAAGAATGGTATGACCATTGATGGGATATATGAGTATTCTTGACAAAAAAACTGAACCTACCATTCCAGTTTAAGGAAATATAGAAAATAGAGGAACATGTTAAAGGACTCCACAGAGACATGTAGAGAGCGCCTGGGAAGGCACATGAGCATTTCTTTAATTATTGTCAGCTGAATCCAGTGGCGTTGGCAGAACCACCTTCCGCTCAGGTGCCAGGGGATGGGTTTCATTATCTAAATCCAACCAAGCACCAGGAACAAACATGATTATCCGGGCCCATCCAAAAGTGACGATTATAAAGAACCCACAAGAATGCACATAATCTCCTTTGTCTTGGGCTTTAGTAAAGCCTCCTGTTTTTTGCTATATAAAATAAACTCGCTATACTGGCTCTGGGTCACTGTCTCTCCCTCAGAGGACAGCTGTCCCACCCAGACCCAGCTTTTTCCGTCTATCTCTGTGTGTGTCTCTTTCTTTCATTTTCTCAATCCCCAGCAGCCCCTACTCAGGAACCAGACCACTCTCTAGCCATGCTGGATGTGGAAAAGAGAAATATCTACAGAAATGCAATTGGGTAGATCCAGAATGTGGGAAATTCTCCAAACGAAGTGGCAATGACTTCTCCAGCAAATAAGTGACAGAAAAAATGAAGAGGAAGGAAGAATTATCATGGATTAAGAGGGATTTAAGAGACAAATAAACACAATGTGTGGACATTATTTGGATCCTAATTCAAATACAAACATTATAAAAAGATTTTTTTGAGCAAGTGAGGAAACCTGAACATTTACTGAATATTTAATGTTACTGAGGAATTATTGTTAATTTTTTAGGTGCTATATGGGCATTATGATTAATTTTTTAAAAATGTTCCTGTTTCTAAGAGATATACAATATAATTATCTGCTTGTAACTGTTTTCCTTCTTTCCCATTTGCTTGTCTTCTTCTCTAAATTATGAGATATTCACCTGACTGGTATGGCTCAGCCATTGAGCATCAACCTAAGAACCAAGAGGTTGCTGTTTCAATATCCAGTTAGGGCACATACCCAGATTATGGGCTCAATCTCTGGTAGGAGCCATGCAGGAGGCAGCTGATCAATAATGTTCTTCTCTCATCGATGTTTCTATCTCCCTCTCCCTTCCTCTCTATCTAAAAATCAACAAAAATCCCTAACTGGGTTGGCTCAGTGGATAGTGCGTCAGTTTGGGGACTGAAAGGTCCCAGGTTCGATTCCGGTCAAGGGCATGTACCTTGGTTGCAGGCACATCCTCAGTAGGAGGTGTACAGAAGGCAGCTGATTGATGTTTTTCTAAACTCATCAATATTTCTGACTCTCTGTCCCTCTCTTTAAAAAACCAATAAAATATATATTTTTAAATTAAAAATAAAAATCAATTAAAAATCAAATTATGAGATACTCAAAAGCAGGTACCATTTTTTAAATTCATATCTGTATTTATAGTCTCTGGTAATTCGAAACATCGGTAATATCTAATATCTGCTCAATAGAACTGAACAGTACAGAAAGAAGAAAAACATAAATCAGAGGAAAAGTAAAAAGGGAAAAACTGAAGGCATACCTCAAATGTACTGGCTTCAGTTTGGAGATAATTTTACTTAATGGGACATTAGGTAGCAGATATAAGGCCTATAAAGAGCTAAACTGGGATATCTTTCAACTTCCGTGGTTCTTTCAAGTCCTAACTTCCTCTCTTGCCATCAAGCTCTAATTTTACAGTCTGCAACAAAGAGAGGAAAGCAAGTAATAATTAACTCACATTGCAATTTAATAAATTATCTGTTCCAAGAGTATTCCAGAGAGAATCTAAATAAGGACCAATGGCAAACCCAAAGGATTCTATCTACTGATAAAGTGGTCAATGAATATATGCAGAAATTTTGAATGGATTTCAAAATATACTGAAGTAGAAGCTACTTTTACATTTAGCATTTGGCAAATCCTTCCACTGTCGTCATTAAAAAAAACAAACTTATTTCAGTGTTAACCAGGTGAGTGTGTTTTTTCCCATTGTGCTCTATCTGAGCTATTACATGCCAATCCCCAAGGAAGTCTGAGTAGATGAGCTATTTTTATAATCTATGACTATTGCTGGCATGAATGATCCACCCACATATTCCAAAAGGAACTAGCAGTTTAAAAATTGGGCACTTTTTCATCACAATACTGGAGACTCACTAGACAATTTCAGTGTTAGGCTTGAAAAACCATTGCCTCAGGGCCAAGAGCCACAGCTAAGAAAGACTACAGGAAAAAAGCTTTTAAGGCTTGGTCCTGTGAAAAGGATGCTACTCCTACTTGGGTCTTTTCAGCCAAACCTGTCCCTTTGAACCTCACCAGCAACAGCAATTTAACAGTCTCAGCTTTGAAGACAATGACCTTGAATACAGAGAGATGGTGTTTGAGAATGAAAACAGTGTTAATAGCCCTGGCTGGTGTGGCTTAGTTGGTTGGAGCTTAGCTTTTTCCCATGTACTGAAAGGTCCTGGGTTTGATTCCTGGTCAGGTGTATACAGGAGGCAAATGATTGTTGTTTCTCTCTTACATTGATGTTTTTCTCTCCCCCTCTCTCTTCTCTCTCTAAAAAATCAATTTAAAGAAAGTTGTTAAAACTTTTTAAATTTTTTTTAAGTTAAAAAAATAAAAATTTAAAATAAAATGTGTTTATAGCTTCATCTCCTCCTTCCTACAGCTGGAAGGCCAACAGTTGCTATGTGCATAGTGGTTTTAGAATGCTGGCCCTGAGGTCAAAAGACCTAAGTTTACATTCCGGCTCAGGTGTTTGCTGAATACATAGCCTTGGGCAAGGATTTACCCTTTATCTGCCACAGTTTTCTTATCTTAAAAGAAAAAAAAAGATAATATTACCTTCCTTTTAGAATAAGATTAAATGAAATACTAATCCAT
Organism: Lasiurus cinereus; assembly: GCA_011751065.1. Taxonomy (NCBI): domain Eukaryota; kingdom Metazoa; phylum Chordata; class Mammalia; order Chiroptera; family Vespertilionidae; genus Lasiurus; species Lasiurus cinereus. The sequence goes on from JAAGEH010000304.1 coordinate 7,308,290, forward strand.
TTAGAGTGTTTAGCACTGCGGAGTGAGGAGGACGGAAGCAGGCTGGAAGAGTTTACAGGATGTGGGTTACCGGGAGAGAAGATTTTTATGCAACACTTTCAACAATAAAGATTTTCAAAAAAAGAATTCTCTTGCCGAAACCAGTTTGGCTCCGCAGAGCGTCTGCCTGCGGACTCAAAGGTCCCAGGTTTGATTCCGGTCAAGGGCAGGTACATTGGTTGCAGGCACATTCCCAGTAGGGGGTGTGCAGGAGGCGGCTGATCGATGTCTCTCTCTCCTCAATGTTTCTAACTCTCTATCCCTCTCCCTTTCTCTCTGTGAAAAATCAATAAAATATATTTTTTAAAAAAAAGAATTCTCTAATGACCTAAAAAAATGAAGTGTTTGGCACAAGGCTGGAACATGGTGCATACCCAAAAGATATCTGTTATAATTAATGATCTTTGGTTGTTCATAAGAACCTCAGTAATGCAATATTGAGCCAGATCATGGTCCACTCAGTCCAGTATTTGTCTCTGAGGGTGGAAGCAAGGGACATTTGGGGAAAGAAGAGAATGCTCTTTTTTTGTTATTACCTCAACTGATTAAAGGTTTATCTGAAAATATTCCTAACATCTTTGACTAAAAATATGTCATCATGCATGCATCTATATCATTTTGTTGTTGTTAATCCTTACCCAAGAATATTTTGCCATTGATATTTAGAGAGAGTGGAAGGGAAGGGGAGAGACAGAAAGAAACATCGATGTGACAGAGACATATCAATTGGTTACTTCCCTGACCAGGGCCAGAGCCTGCAACCCAGATACATGCCCTGACCATAATCAAACTCAGAACCTTTCAGTCCAAGGTCTGATGCTCTGTCCATTGAGCTAAACCAGCTAGGGCTCTATATCATTTTTATCTATATTTATATTTGCAACTGGAACTGACTTTCTTTTTTTAAAAATATATATATTTTATTGACTTTTTTTAACAGAGAGGAAGGGAGAGGGATAGAGAGCTAGAAACATCCATGAGAGAGAAACATCGATCAGCTGCCTCCTGCACGCGCGCCGCCCCGCCCCCGACTTGGGATGTGCCCACAACCAAGGTACATGCCCTTGACTGGAATCGAACCTAGGACCCTTCAGTCCACAGGCTGACGCTCTATCCACTGAGCCAAACTAACTTCAGCTGGAACTGACTTTCTTATATTAAAATACTACATTCAAAAAGCAAGAGGATAACCCTTATATCTTGTTTTTTAATATTTTGTTAACAAGTCCGTATTTACCTTATCCTTTAGTGTTGTTGTTGTTGTTTTTAATTGATTTCAAAGAGGAAAGGACAGAGAGAGAGAGATATCAATGATGAGAATCATTGATCAGCTGCCTCCTACACACCCTGGATCGAGCCCACAATCTGGGCATGTGCCCTGACTGGGAATGGAATCCAGGACCCTTCAACCCACAGGCCAATGTTCTATCCACTGAGCAAACCAGCTAGGGCTTTAGTAGCCTTGGTTTCAGAGTTTTGATTCAGATTTCCCCTATCAGCTTTAATTTCAGAGAATAAAAGAGCCCTAGTTTTCAGCAGTTGGTTATCTAGGTTCTAATTTATTCAGTTCAATTCATCATGGATATTTTTTAGTTCCTACTGCGAAATGCAAAATTGAACATAAAAAATGTAAAATGTAAGAACTCTAAGCTCTGTTTTCAAAGAGCTTAGAGTTTTCTAATAATAATGAAAACTATGTACCGAGGCAGTTGTAGCCTTGAGATTAAGAACACTGACTCTGGAGCTGGACTGCTAGGGTTCAAATTCTGATTCTGCTTTTTTTTTTTTAATGACCTTGGGCAAACTGCTTAAATTCTCTGTACTTTGGGTTCCTTATCTGTTACACAGCTAACAACATTTTGTAGGATTGTTAAAAGGATAAAGAAGTTCCAAATTAAGCACTTAGAATAGCAGGTGGTAGATAGTAAGTACTCAATAAAATGGTAACAATTTGAAGTAGGAATTAGAGCTGTTCACCAATATTCTTGTTCTCTCTTCCAGATGGTGGAATGCACCCATAATAGGATCATATTTGCCTGCTCCCTTTTAAGTGACTCTGGCTAATGAAATGTGAGAAGAAGTGACATGTGTTACCTCGGAGTTGAAGCTTAAACCCAGGATATAATTTGCCAAGTTAATCCTCCCCTAGTGATTAAGCAGCTTGTGCTGAGATACACCCTGTGATACTAAGACGCGTGACTAAGTATCACACATCTTGTGACTAAGATGCATACAGCCCCTTGCTAATCCACCATAGACAAGTAGCTTGAGTAAGACAATGTTGTGTAAAAGCACCGAGACTATGGGGTTGTTTGTTTGTGTATCTTAACCTAGACTATTGACCAATATACTATCATTCCATCCACCGGGGATATAAAAGTGAATCAAACTGACAAAAGACCTGCCCTCTTGGGGTTTCTCAATACAATATCCAAACTACTCTATGCAAGCACACTATTAAGAAAAAGCCAAAATGACTGGTAAGAGTTTACTACTACTTTCTGCCTCCCACAGTGAGAGCTTAGACATGTTACAAATGAGTCAAAATTGAGACAGAAAGCTAAAGAAGGACCCAGAAAATGGTCTCATCTCATGTAACTCTTATTACCTCTCAAAATGCATGACACAGATAAACAACATGAGGATCACATCACAAACACAACCAGAGTGTGATGGAGCTGAACCTGAGCATCAGGAGACCTGTGTGGATTTAGTGGCTTTGCCACTAAACTGTGTCACTCTGCCCAGTGGGATAAGTTGTCCTTCTTTGTGGGGTCCCTCAATAGTTGGAAATAATGAAATACCACCTCCCTTTCCGGGAGGCAAACTGTATGGTATACATGAGCATCCACTCACTCATGTACTAATTCTTGCAAGTGACAAGTAATTATTGGCCATCGACTGTGTCAGAGAATACAGTTCACAGTGACACCGGGGCGAACAAGACAGACAAGGTCCTGCTCTCATGCAGCCTACAGGTATTATGGGAGATAAATAATAGATCATCGAAAAGGTTAATCTCATAATGCTGACAGTGATAAGTGTTTTCAAACAAACAGTCAGTGTGACGGGAGGATGGTACTTTAGATGGGGTAGTCCTGACAGGCACCCCGGTGGAGGAGATGCTGACTTTGCAAACACAATAGACAAGGAGGAATCAATCCTCTGAGGACCTGGGAGGAGTGTGCCAGGTAGGATGGCAAGTACAAAGGCACCACACGACATTGCAGAAGAGCATAAAGAGCTTGTAGAAGTGGTAAGAGGTCAGAAAGTGAAACCAATGATTTCACTTCTCAGAGGCTCCTGTAGGCAATCAGGAGTTTGCAAGCTCCTGGAGTCTCTGAATCAAACTGACAAAAGACCTGCCCTCTTGGGGTTTCTCAATACAATATCCAAACCATACAGAAAAGTGACATAATTCAATTCATAATGTATGCTAAGAATGCTGTTTGGAGAGGAATCAATCTGGAGGCAATTTCAATAGTCTAAATAAGGGATTGGACAACTGGCACCAGAAAAAGGTTTAAGAAAGGTCATAATTGGATATATTTTGGAAGACAAGTGACAAGGTTCAGAACATGTGACCCCCAAAATATGGCACCTTGGCACACTGAATATTTTAAGCTGAAGGAATCTGAGAAAAAGGCAGATGCAGGAAAGTCTCTCTGACCTTCCCACTAGCATGGGAGAGGTGCCTCCCTCTACCCCAAGGAAAGAAACACCTCTCTATGAGGTAGGGATGCCTGGAGGAAGCCAAACAACAGGCCTTGCTGAACTTCCCCCAGTGTATCACCCTTAGCTCATACACCTTTTTGTCCTATCACATTTTTCCATAACTCTCCATTTCTCATCAAACCAAGTATTAAAAATGTATATAGGCTTACACCTGGCTGGTGTGGCTCAGTAGTTGAACAATGACCTATGAACCAGGAGGTTATGATTTGATTCCCTGTCAGGGCACATGCCCGGGTGGCAGGCTTGGTCCCCAGGGTGGGATGTGCAGGAGGCAGCTGATAAAGGATTCTCTCTCATCATAGATGCTTCTATCTCTCTCTTCCTCCCTTCCTCTCTGAAATCAATAAAAATATACATATTTTTAAATATACAGGTTTAAGTGTTTCTTTAGGTCTTCATTTCCTTATAAAGGCTCCCATGTCATATAATATTTATATTAAATACATTTGTACACTTTTCTCCTGTTAATCTTTCTTTATTAGTTTAGGGACCCAGCCAGGAACCCTAAGAGGGTTGAGGAAAACTTTCTCCTTCTTTACACAAAACAAAAAGATATACTAGTATGGAAGTTCCTTTCACAAGTAAGACTAGAACTAACATAGATATACTAGTATGGAAGTTCCTTTCACAAGTAAGACTAGAACTAACTAATATGATCCAGCAATTCTTCTTCTGCTTATTTACCCCAAAAATATGAAAACACTTATTTGTAAAGATATATGTACCTCCGTGTTCATTCCAGCTTTATGTACAATAGCCAAGACATGGAAACAACCTAAGAGTCCATCAGTGGATGAATGGATAAAGAAAATGTGTTATATAGACAATGCAATACTACTCAGCCATAAAAAAAAAAAAAAAAGATTAAATACTGCCATTTGTAATAATAGGGATGGGTCTTGAGGATAATATGCTAAATGAAATTCTAGACAGCCAAGGACAAAAAAACAATGATTTCACTCATATGTAGAATATGAAATTTTAAAGTAACAAATGAACTAACAAAATAAATAAAAACAAACTTCAATACAGACATCAGAATGGTGGTTACTAAAATGATAGGAAGGTGGGAGGAGGGTGAATTGGGTAAAGGAATATATTGTAAAAAAGGAAACCAGACTTAGGTTTGTGAGCACACAGTGGCGTATTCAGATAGCGAATTATAATATTGTATGCCTAAAATTTAAATAATGTTATTAACCAATGTTACCTCAATATGTGTTTGTTTTGTTTTTTTTTAAAAAGAGGGTATACTGATATGTTAGATGTGGGAGTAAGAGAAAGACAGAATTAAAGATGATGGAAGATGTTATTTCCTAAAATAGGGAAAGCTGAAGGATGAACATGTTTTGGGGTAAAGATGGGGAATTCTATTTTTGAATGTATTAAATTTGTCAAACCTACTGGATAGATTTTCAAAAATAGTAAATGAGAGCATGTATTTTAAAACACCTAATCTTACCTAATAATAGACAAACATGTAAATTGCCCATATTTCCGCTACACCCAAAGCCAATCAGAGTGAGTATGCAAATTAACCCAACAAATATGGTAGGTTAATTTGCATATGCAGGCTTGGAGTGGCCAGGAGGGGCAGGATGCCTGCTATGAGAAGAGGAGGGGGCAGAGGGAGCTACAGGAGCGGTGCTCTGGACAGAAGCAAGGACTTGCCACGGGCGGCTGGGAGTGAAGCCAAGGGGAGGGAGGCCTATTCTTGCATGAATATCGTGCAATAGGCCTCTAGTCTATAATAAATGCTCCAAAACAGTTATTTTCTTTCCAAATTTTCTAAATCTCCTAAACCTAAGTGTCCTAATTTGGAAAGAGGATACTACTAGTAATATGGACATTACAGGTTCATGGTGAGCCTTGATTGATTTAATATATGTGAATAAAGATTATTATAACTAACCTGTATGTAATTCTTATCATGTGCCAAGTACTTTTGTAAGTGCTACATTTGTTAATTTACTCCTCCCAACAGCTCTATGAGTAAGGTGTTGTTATCTCCATTTCACCGATGAGGAAGTGAGGGATGGAGTAGAGGTTAAAAAACTGAACCAAGTAAATCTACACTGATAGAACGCAAAAGCTGAATAAAATGCATTATAAAATGCCCAGATGTATACTGCAGACAATAAATTCAGAAAGAGAAGAGACAATGTCAATTATATCAATAAAGATCGGGGAAAAAAGAGAAGAGACAGATTACATTGAATATTGAGCAAATATTTATTGAGCATCTCATCTGTGCCAGGTGGTGATCTAGGAACCACAGACACAGCAATGAACAAAACAGACCCAAAACCTGCCATGCTGGCTCAGCCAAGGAAACGCGATTAGCCTAGAAAATGTGTAGGATCTTTCCATAGCCAGTTTGCTCAGTGGATAGAGCATTGGCCCTGGATTGTGAAGGGCCCCAGGTTCAATTCCATTCCAGGGCGAGTACCTCAGTTGCAGGCTCAATCCCAGCCCAGTCAGAGGATGTTCGGGAGGCAACCAATCAATGTGCTTCTCTCACATCTATGGTTCTCCCAGTGTGTCTCTCCCCCTCCCTTCCACTCTCTCTAAAAAATCAATAGGAAAATATCTTCTGGTGAGAATTAACCAAAAAAACAAAATGTGTAGGATCTGAATACAGAAAGGGGGAAAGCAGGGATCAATTGACAAATTACAGCGGTCCCTTCAGCATAGCCTATAACTTGTCCAAGCTAAGAATGGGTTTTACATTTTTAAAAGGAGGAAGAAGAGGAAGAGAAGAAAAAGGAAGTGCAGAAGGAGGGTTGTGAATATGGTGATCTGAACTACTTTGAAAGAGCAGGACATAAAATAAACACTGCAGGCAAACAAGACAGACTGTAAAAGGTGCATTCGTTGCCTCTTCGAGAGGCCACGGGAGCCTGAGGTGGCTGAGAGCAGATACTACGTAAGGGGGCAGTGGTGAAAGGACAAGAAGAGAGGCAACACGTAGAGGCAAGGTCTGAAGAGTTGGTTCTTTTTTCCCTCTGTAGCTCTTAGGAGGGAACCCTTAGGAAATTCACAGATTGTTCCAGATATTTGGTTCTCACACTTTAATGATATCTGTGTAATCTTAGAAGCACTTAAAGAATAGTGTTTTGATATATATAACAAGAGCAGAATTCTAGGGAATAATTTTAAAAGTAACTTTTAAGAAAAATGTCAGCCTTTTATAAAAGTTCTGCAACCTTAGAAACTTTTTGTGTGTGTGTGTGAGATGAACCATAGTATAGGCCTACTGAAATCTCCAAGTGCAATTTAAGCTGGTCTTTGATGCAAAGGAAATATCACTTGTACCATATCCAAGTTTGGGTAGCATGGATAGGAGGACAACTACATGAGATATAACTGAGAAATCAAAAAAATTCTATACACTGTGGTATTAACTAAGGACCTAGTGTTCGTGGGAGAATGACAGTCAACTACATCTGTGGTTATAAACTGATACCAGGTAAAACAATTCTGTAACATCTATTTGTACATATCCTATAGTACAGCCACTGAACTATAATTAATAACACTAGAACTATTTTATTAAAACTCAGAAAAAGAGATTTTTAAGGAATTTGTGTTTAGCATGATTACATTTATTTCTTATTTTATTTTAAATAATTGTCCATTTTAAAACACTGTATTAGGGAAAACTACTGTATTAATTTCCAGTTACTACTGTAATATGTTACCACAATCTTGGTGGTATTAAACCACACAAATTTATTCTCTTATAGTTCTGGAATACAGAAGTCTGAAATGGGTCTCACTGGGCTAAAACCGGCGTGTCAGAAGGCCCGCATTTCTTCTGGAGGTGCAAACCCAATTGCTAGCCTTTTCCTTGGCCTGTGACCCCTTTCCACATTCAAAACTAGTAAGTCGCCGAAACCGGTTTGGCTCAGTGAATAGAGCGTCTGTCTGCAGACTAAAAGATTCCAGGTTCGATTCCGGTCAAGGGCATGTACCTTGGTTTCGGGCACATCCCCAGTAGGGGGCGTGCAAGAGGCAGCTGAGCGATGTCTCTCATCGATGTTTCTAACTCTATCCCTCTCCCTTCCTCTCTGTAAAAATTCAATGAAATATATTTTAAAAAACTAGTAAGTCTTTCTCATGCTATATCACTCTGCCACTGACTCCTTTTCTGCCTCATTTTTCCACTTTTTTTTAGTTTTTTTTTAAATATATTTTATTGATTTTTTTTTACAGAGAAGAAGGGAGAAGATAGAGAGTTAGAAACATCAATGAGAGACATCGATCAGCTGCTTCCTGCATGCCCCCTACTGGGGACATGCCCGCAACCAAGGTACATGCCCTTGACCGTAATCGAACCTGGGACCTTTCAGTCCGCAGGCTGACGCTCTATCCACTGAGCAAAACCAATTTCGGCTCATTTTCCCACTTTTAAGGACTCTGTGATTACCTTGGAACCACTCAGACAATCCAAAATAATCTCCCTATATTAAAGTTAGCTAATTAGTAAACAACCTCAACTCCATTTGCAACCTTAGTTCCTTTTGCCATATTATGATGTAATGTAACATATCCACAGGTTTCAGGGATATCACTTGGGAGCCATTAATCTGCCTACCCCAACTTTAACCAAAGTTAAACTCTATTGTGCCAGACTGACATTCAATCAACTGTGCTCAAATCTTGTATTTGTTCAGCATCTTTACAGACATTACACATTCTTCTCTATGCTTGAAATTTTGTACCTAAATATGACCAAATAAATTGGTAAACCTTTTTGTAGGATTCTTCCCAACTTTTACTTTAAAAAAACAAACGAATTAATTTGCACTGTGATTCTATCCCACAGAGGTCTTTTAAGTAGAGAAAAAAAGAAGAATGTTTTCATTAGTTTTATTCTCTTCTTACAGACTATTCCAAACAAGCTATGATCTTCTTGGCAAAACAGCCCCATCAAGAGCCTCACCAGCCTCTCCCTTGGGAACATAAAGACTCAGACAAGGGGAAGGGTAGGCTAGACACCTATCCCCAGTGGAAAAAGGAAGAACACATCTGGAAAGCAGCTCTGACAAAGGGAGCCACGGCGGGGAGAACAGTAATTGGAGAAGAGAGACTGCTTTCAGCCTGTTGCTGGTTTATAAGGTAAATCTACTCCTGGAGTAAAAGGGATACAGTAGCAGCACAATAAAAACTGGGACAGGGCGTGCCTCTGTTAGATTGTATCTCCTGCAAGGCTCCACTGTGATGACAGTTCCACCAAGGACGTGTTTCCATTATGACCTGAGCCCAGTGTGGATCAAGTGTTCTGCCTGAGAGTGCCCAGCATCCTGAGCACATCTATCTCTTTAATGCAATCACTCATTAAAGCTGAACACCTAACATGCTCTAAAAGCTGGAGATTTTTTTAAAAGAAGTAAACAAGGCATAATAGCACTTATCACATGGCATTTATCTGCATTGGTGTTGGCTTTCTGTCTGTAGGAAAGAACCCTACTTCATCTTTGCGTCCTCATTGTGTAGCACCGTGCCTGGCACAAGCTGGGTGCATAATGAATAATAAAAAGTCCCTTTAAACTGTACTTTTGATACCAGGCTAGATGCTCAAATCTGTAGCCCTATTGGGGGTGGAAGCGGGGTTTGACGGGCAACAAACACATCTTTATACGGAATGCATGTGGCAATCCAGTTTCCCCATGTGGCTGCTGGTCCTGGCGTAAGTTAAGGAGTTTGGGAGTCCAGGGAGGGAAGGGGAAGGTCTCCCTTCTCCGCTTCCTTCCAGCGTGCAGGGGGGGATAGTAGCGGGAGGAGGGGGGACAAGAAAGGGATTCTCAGGAACCCGACTGCCCTCCCGCGCTCCTTCCTCACCAGGTCAATGGCCACGACGTCCCGCAGCGCCACGACTTGTCGGATGGACTTGGGCGGGTTCTCGGTCAGGTAGATGAGCCGGTCGCTGAGGACCAAGTACTTCAAGGTGTGCTTCTCCGAATCGGACACCACAATGCACGGCTCATAGGCGCGGATGGCATCGTAGACCTCGGGCGCCAGATGCCTACGCAGGAACGCGTCCAGGCGGCTGTTGGTCCGCGCGGGGAAGCCGGACCCCGCGGGGCTGGCCATGCGGGGCGCCCGCGGCCGGGCCGAGTGCCGGGGACAGCGCGCGCCTCTGCCCAGACCCGCCTCCGCGCCGCCCGCCCCGCGGGGGAACCCGCGCGCATCACAAAGCGGCCCGCCTCCCGGTTGCCACGTGCCCGGTGCCCCTCGCCCCTCGGGCGCAGGGAGCGGGGGATCGAGGGGCGGGGCAACTTTGGAACTGGATTCCTGAGGCTGGTTCCCTGGAGCCCTCCGGCCGGCCGGCCCCGCACGCCCCTCTAATCCTCGTCCGAACCTCGGACTCGGACAATAGTGGGCGGGGTGAAACGCAGGTCCTTCCACTTGGCGGAGGACTTGGAGGCTGCGTGGGCCCCCCGCCCGGCCTCCCCACACCCCGGGCCACCCAGCATTGTGGACCTTGCCAGTCCTGACAAATTGTATGGAAGCAGCAGGTTTAATCTGGTTTTCTGTTAGATACTTGAACGAGATGGAAGTTACCAATTTCTTTTTTTATCTAAGCAAAAACAATTCTAATCCCTATTAAGACCCATGACAAAGATTTAGCATTTGATTATAACATTGCTAGCAATAGCTCTCTAATCTTAATGAGTATAAACGTATGTTTTCTCTCTCCAGGTGCCTAAAAGCTCTCGGAGAAAAGAGAATCCTATCATAAATTGATTGGGAACAGTGAACATCTTTATACGGAATGCATGTGGCAATACCTAATGGATATACTTGTGATCTCCATGCCCAGGACAAGGCTGTGGGGACAGTCAGAGCTCAATCTGTATAGCATGAATGAATGTGTGAAGCCTGCATCTCAAAAAAAAATTGAAACTTATAGGTTTAGGAATGCTGATTGCACAGCCTTGAGGCTGCAGGGTAGTCAAAGTACTGCTTAGATTTAACAGAACAGGAATACATTATAAATTAGGTTAGAGAGCCAGAACCGGTTTGGCTCAGTGGCTAGAGCGTAGGCCTGCGGACTGAAAGGAAGAATTGTAGGATTATTGGGAGCAAGGTACATGCCCTTGACCGGGCTCGATTCTGATCAAGGGCATGTACCTTGGTTTCAGGCACATCCCCAGTGGGGGCGTGCAGGAAGCAGCTAATCTATGTTTCTCTCTCGTCGATGTTTCTAGCTCTCTATCCCTTTCCCTTCCTCTCTGTAAAAAATCAATAAAATATATTTTTGAAAAATAAATTAGGTTAGAGAGATGAGAAGCAGAAACTTGCTCCCAATAATCCTACAATTCCTCCAGCTACTCGAAACCCAGAATCAAATTATATCTTCTTTATTGCAAACTCTCCTTTTCCTCCTATACTGTATGCTGTAAGCAATTTCAAATTCTTTATGGAAGAGAGCATATATACATTACAATGTACACTCAGCTATTGTACACTAAATCGCTACTAAAGGGAACTAAGGAGAAATACTTGGGGGTGGCTAAGCAAGTCTGGGGAACTCAATTGCAGCAAATAGGAACAGTATTTCTTTTATTGGAGATACTGTATTTGGTGAGTAAATAGAGCAGTGCCACCTGCTGACAAAATCCTGAAGGACCTAGCAGTTACAGTTTTCTCAGAATTGATCATACATCTGACTCTTCAGAAAAGAATAGCTGGATGAAAAGTGAGCTCCCAGAGCATGGCTTCTCCCTCTCAAATCAGGACTATTCCCTATCTGAACCACTGGAGACAGAGTTTGTAACCTCAGACCAACAGAAGGCAAAGGCCCTTCACCTTTGCCGAACAGCCACACCTCCCAAGAGCTGTGGACAGGGAAATGGCCGTCAGAGGTGGAATATGAGGCCCAAGTTTTGGGAAACAGCCTCACTCTAAGCTGTTATTGGATGTCTCTCGGGCTTCCTACTCCAAACCCAGGACCAAGAGAAACAGAATGTCTGGACATTCTAGGAAAAGCAGCATCCCTGATCTATCTGCCAACAAGCCCATCAAAAAGGAGCATTTGGTGACAAGGGTACCAGGTTTAACAAAAGCTAAGATGAAGCACCAGAAGAAGGGAATCTATCAGAGGGGTTGATGGGTAATGACCTAAGTTAAACTTTTAACTTTGTGGCACAGAGAAAGCAGGGTCATGGTTTCTAGGCACTCGATATTCTGCACTGTTGCCAAAGTAACAGCAAAGTTCAGATTCTAGGGAGGGGATTTAATATAGGAGAAAGATCACTGGATTTGGAGTCAGGAGAACTGGATTAGAGTGCTAACCCGGTTGCTCACCATCTGAGATTTTGGGAAAGTCATTTAAAACATTGAGCCTCAGTTTTATCATCCTTAAACTGAAACTACTAATATTTGCCCTGCCAACCAAAGAGTTGGTATGAGGAGCAAAGGCAACGAATGTGAATTCTAAAAGCACTATACACATGGATCCATAATCCCTTATCTTTTGGTAAACTTTATGTGAATAGTTAACATAAATACACCTGAGATGGACACTTACTTCTTTTTTAAAAAATAAATCTTTATTGTTCAGTTTATTACAGATGTTCCTCTTCCCCCATAGCTCCCCTCCACCTGATTCCCCACCCCCATTCCTTACTCTTATCCCCTGCCATTGTCCTCATCCAGAGGTGTAAGATTTTTGTCCAATCTCTTCCCAAATCCCTTTATACCCTCTTTCCCCTGAGAATTATCAGTCCATTCTTTTTCTATGCCCCTAATTCTATTATACTCACCAGTTTATTCTGTTCATTGGATTTTTTATTCACTTGATTTTTAGATTCACTTGTTGATAGGTATGGATTTGTTATCACTTTGTTGTTGATAATTTTTATCTTTACATTTTTCTTCTTCCTCTTCTTAAAATTACCCTTCAGCATCTCATATAATCCTGGTTTGGTGGTGATGAACTCCTTTAGCTTTTTCTTGTCTGTGAAGTTCTTTATCTGACCTTTAATTCTGAATGATAGCTTTGCTGGATAGAATAAACTTGATTGTAGGTTCTTGCTATTCATCACTTTGAATATTTCCTGCCATTCCCTTCTAGTCTGCATAATTTCTGTTGAGAAATCAGTTGACAGTCGTATGGGTACTCCCTTGTAGGTAACTTTTTTTCTCTTGCTGCTTTCAAAATTCTCCCTTTGTCTTTTGCCCTTGGCATTTTAATTATGATGTGTCTTGGTGTGGTCCTCTTTGGATTCCTTTTGTTTGGGGTTCTGTGCACTTCCTGGACTTGTAAGTACATTTCTTTCACCAAGTGGGGGAAGTTTTCTGTCATTATTTCTTCAAATAGGTTTTCAGTATCTTGCTCTCTCTCTTCTTCTGCCATTCCCATAATTCTGATGTTGGTACACTTGAAGTTGTCCCAGAGGCTCCTTATACTATCTTCACATTTTTGGACTCTTTTTTCTTTTTGTTTTTCTGGTTGGGTGTTTCTTGCTTCCTCATATTTCAAATCTTTGGTTTGATTCTTGGGGTCCTCTACTCTGTTGCTGGATTTCTGTATATTATTTTTTATTTCAAACATTGCATGCTTAATTTCTAACTGGTCCTTTTCCATTTTTTTTTTTTTTGGCATTCTCATTAAGATCCTTGGAGGTCTCACTAAATTTCTCATCAGTTTGTAGAAGATTTTTGAGTATCCTTATAAATGTGGTTTTGAACTCTATGTCCAGTAGTTTGCTTTCCTCCATTTCTTTCATTTGTGACATGTTTCTTTGTCTCTGCATTTTGGCTGCTTCTCTGTCTTGATGGAGTGGCTTTGTGTGCTAGTTGTCCTTTATGGCCCTGTAGTTTCACCTCCCCAATCACTTGAGGTGGACACTCTTGGTGCACCCCTTTGTGGACTGGGTACACAGTCTTGTTGTAGTTAAGCCTTGATTGCTATTGGTACCCTGGGAGGAATTGACCTCCAGATCAATTGATTGTGAGGATTAGCTATGTTTATTAATGGGAGAACTGCTGTGCTGGAGACACCCCTATGGGGCAGGACTTGCTTCAGTGGGGCTTTGGTGCTCACCAAGTCTGCCTCTTGAGTGTGTCACTTATGTATGTGAGGAGTTGAAATCTGTTGTCGTCTCACACTGACCTCTAGGTAAACTGATTCCTAGATCTCCAAGGAGGGTGAAAGTCAGCTACTGTCTAAGGCCACCCAGCAGGAGCTACAGGGAGATGTGCAGATTTCTCCTCTTTGCTTGGAGTTTGGAAGTTTTGGAGTTGCAATTTGTTAGGTTAAACTGGGAGAGACCAGGCCATTCATATGCAAAAGCTGCTGTGCATAGCTGGGTGGGTTTATAAATTGGGCAGGGTGGGGTCTTAGGGAATCATTAGGCTACGGCATGGCAAACAGCAATGGCTGCCAGTCAGCCCTCTCTGCCATGTTCTGTTCCATGTCCTGCATCTTGCCTCAGTGCAGTAAACAATGATTTCTATGCACAGCTCTGCGAGAAGGCCACCCTCTCATTCCGATCCGATGGCTGACAGTCCACTTTCTCCCAGTATGAGTCTGGGTCCCCAGAATCTCGCCAGAAACTAGAGTTCAGAGCAGTTGAGAACTTGTAACTCCCTCCCAACTGAAAAACAAAACAAAACAGCACACACCAGCCCAATTCATGTGTGTCTTCATACCTCTGTTTTTCTGAGCCTCTGCACGTCCTATCAGGTCTCAATATACTTTTTTTTCTTTCCTTCTAGTTGTAGAACTTCCACTCAGCCAGCTTTCCCATGGTTCTGGGGGATAGTTATTTTGTCTTTTAGTTGTAGTTTTGGTGTGGTTGTGAGAGGCAGCATGTATAGGTATATACCTTATGCCACCATCTTGGTTCCTCTGACACTTACTTCTGATCTTCTAAGTCTGTTCAAGAAGCATTTGGTACATATCCTATATAATAAAAGGCTAATATGCAAATTGACCAAACAGTGGAACAACGAGTTGCTATGATGCACACTGACTACCAGGGGGGCAGACGCTCAATGTAGGAACTGCCCCCTGGTGGTCAGTGTGCTCCTACAGGGGGAGTGCGACTCAGGCAGAAGCCCTGAGCTGGGCTCACAGCTGGCAAGTGTAGTAATGGTGGCAGGAGCCTCTCCTGCCTCTGTAGCAGAGCTAAGGATGTCTGACTGCTGGCACACTCCCCTGAGGACATCCCCTGAGGGTTCCCAGACTGCTAGAGGGCACAGGCAAGGCTGAGGGACCCAAGCCATATGCACATTGGGGGTGACTAGGTCAGCAGGGGAGGGCCATTAGGAGCAACCAGGCAGGCAGGCAGAGGAAGTTAGGGTTGATCAGGCAGGCAGGGGGGCAGTAGGGGCATTAGGTAGGCAGGCAGGTAAGTGGTTAGGAGCTAGTGGTCCTGGATTGTGAGAGGAATGTCCCTGTGGGCTTGGGCCTAAACAGCAGTTGGACATCCCCCAAGGGGTCCCAGATTGGAGAGGGTGCAGGCCAGGCTAAAGGTTCCCCCGTGCACAAATTTTATGCACTGGGCCTCTAGTCCTGTATAATCAAGCACCCAATAGATGTTCTTGATAAAACTATCAAAATAAATGGAACATTACTTACATAATCCCCAAAGGCATTTTCCCTAACCAGGAGAACTTTCACCAGAAAAACAGAATAGCCTTAGATCAATGCAATTCCTTTGAAAGGACAGTGGTTATGAGTAGAGTCAGGTGACCTGGGTTCAAATTCCAGTTCTCACATTCAATAGCTAAATGACCTTGAACAAATAATTTTAATCGCTCAGTGCCTCAGTTTTCCCCTCTGTAAAATGAAGTAATGGTACCAATCCCATAGGGTTATTATGAGAATTAACAATGTTTCTAAAGTACTTAGAAAAGATACCTGAGTACAGAGTATAATTGAGTACAAACACTATGTGAGTATTTTAAAAATAAATTGAACAAGTACCTGGTATATGATTTCCTGGCACATATAGTTATTTGGTTCCCCATATACAAAATAATATCAAATTTTTTGTTGCATGTTAGCCTAACTTTTTAAAGTTTAAATTAAGTCTCAGGACAAAAATCTACATGCACACACATACAAACAAAAGAATGTTATTTGTACTTTTTTTTTAAATTTGCGTTTTTGGTAGAGAAGTGACCAGTCGGCCAAAGGTCATAAGAACTCTATATAAAGATTTCAAACTAGAAATAACCTTCAATGGATCTATGAATTCCAAGTGTCCCATCTCTCAACTTGAAACTAAAGACAGACAGTATGCATAGAACCATACTTGAAATCTGTAGTAGGTAAATAAAACCTGAATCTCTTGATGTTTCTACTTAGTATTAATGTATACTGGCCATTTCAGTATCTACAATTAGCAATCAACTAATATATGAAGGAGAGATGTCATTATAATGAAGTTGAAGAAACCATGTTAATGCTTTGGATTTTAAAAAGCTGTTTCTTTTATTAAATGACTAGAGGCCTGATGCATGAAATTTGTGCAAGGGGCTTGGTCCTTGCAGCCCTGGCTTCATCCAGAAGGTCGTCCAGAAGGTCGTTCTGCTGTTCAGTCTAATTAGCATATTAGCTCTTTATTATATAGGATTATAGAGGACTAGGCCCAGTGCATGGATCTGTGCACATTGAAAGAAAATTAATTAGAAGAAATATTTTAATATTGTTATTTGCCGTTTCTCTGTAATAGAAGTGTCAGAGATGAAAGAAAATTCAGACACATTCTGGGATGATGTCACTTTCTTTCAGCCTCAAAATTCCACAAAACCAGCCAAATTTACAATTTACCATGACAGACCAAAACACAGACATGTGATTGGCACCAGCAAGAGCTTTATCTATATTGCACATGCCTGAGTCAATGTTTATTTTTAAATTGCCATTTCACGTTAGATGTGCCAGCCGATTGGTTGGTCAGACTGTCGGATGGATGGATAGTCGGTCACTTGGTTATATATATAGTATATATATATGTGTGTGTATACACACACACACACACACACACACACATATACATACATACATACATACACACACACTATAATGCTCTGTCCTGCCTCAGGCTTCCTGCCTCACACCTACTTCCTCTAAGAGAAACTAATGAACGGGATAGAATCAATGACGATAGCTTACCTCACCTACTTTTCAACTTCTTTCTCTGACAAGAAACCCATAATGAGTGAGCTTTTGGTGGCAATGGCATTAGGTTTAACAAACATTGAAGTGAAGCCTAAGAGGAAAATTTCACACAGGACTTAGTAGTTATCAGCTAAAAATTATTTTTGGTTCAATTTAATACATTTCACAACTATTTACCCAGACATTATTATCCATAAACAAAACCAGGAAAAGACTTATTTTCAATCTTCAAGAATTGACTAATAGGTGAGTAAGATAACCACACAAATCTAATACAAAACAAGAACATAATAAAATGCTAGTACATATTAATAATATAAGAGTGGTTTAGAAAACAAGCAGGTGCACTCCCTCCAGGGATCATGCCTGAGCCATTCCCTTCCCCTGCGCCCACACGCATAATCCCTGGCCTCTAAGGGATTCCATGATATTTTTGCTATGGTCAATAAATTCTTGCTTGCTTTTCTAAACAAAAAACAGCCCGGCTGGCATGACTTAGTGGTTGAGCATCAACCATGAACCAGGCGATCATGGTTCAATTCCCAGTAAAGGCCCGGGTTGTGGGCTCCATTCCCAGGGGGGTGGGGGTGGGGGGTGCAGGAGGCAACTGATCAATGATTCTCTCTCATCATTGATATTTCTATCTCTCTCCCTTTCTCTCTGAAATCAATAAAAAATATATTTTTTTAAAGCATTCAGGCAGAGCCAGTCTCCAGGCCAGTGCAGAGGACCTTCTTTCTTCTGTGCTGCCTCCCTTGTGCTTGAGCATAAGCTTAATAAAATCTGTCTGGACATTTCTCTGAGATTTCCCCTCAATTTTCATCTTGGGGAGCCCAAGAACCCTAATGCCGGTTTAACAATAGTCTGGTAATAACAAGTTGATAATAAAAAATATGAGAACCAGTGGTAGAAAAATGGGAGGTCATCTTCATAGAACTGAATGTTGAAGCAATAAAACTAGATAATTACTGAGTAAGTGCAAAAAACAGAAAACCAGAGGGCAGCTGCAGAAGAGGGGGAAATTTCCCTTCTCCCCTCTTCGTTTTTCTAGGTAGACTAAGAATTCCATTGACATGAGGCATGAACAGAAGAAAATCAAACAGACCTTTAATAATATGTATACCTCTTGTATACACAGGAATGACCCAGTAAAACTGAGTAACTCACCAAAATGTTGGAAGTTATTACCTTAAATATCCTCAGCTAAAGGCAACCGATGTTGGAGGGCAGGAGATTCAGATAGGGGAGGTTTTCCCCCCCAGGAAAAGCACAAAAAAGGTAAGGTTATACAGATTTAAATATTGCCTTTTCCATTAATAAGAGTCACTAGAGATTGAGACATCCCCCTTCCTGGTACACCCTTTGAAATGGAGATTTCTCTGAGTATATATGTATGCATCCTTTACAAAGGGTAACTTCTGCTTGGTTTTCAGAGCTTTCCCAGGGTATGCTGTTTCTTAAAAAGAACCAATTTAAAATAATCCTTATGACAAAGAGACACACATTGGGGTAACAAAATCTGCTCCCCTGCACAGTGATAAGGAAGACATGTTAAGAGAATAAAAGTAGAAGTGCAGTAAAGAAAACAAATAGCAGTCAAAAAAAAAAAACAAAAGGAGTGTGAGGATAACAGGATCTGAAGCCAAAGAGGAGAGAATTTCAAGGAGGAACGTGGACCCCCAAGAAGAATATTTATTTGATGTGAACCCTGAGGAAGAATTTAACTGCTGAGATGGACTCCCCATAGCCAATCTAGTGGCCATTTGCTAACAGGGGCTTCTCACATACTCTGTATTCTGGGAAAGTGTCAGATTGAGCTCTAGGCTTCTTGCTCATTTACACAAATTGAATCAACATTTATGAGGAAGTTCCTGGCCTGTCTTTCAACCGATGGACTAAGATCTGCTCCCTCAATAAGAACTGCTCTATAATGACTGGGCAGGAAACACGTCACTGACTAATCAGGACTCTGAAACTTGGGCCAATCAGAAATGTACAACTTTGGGTATCTCATTTATATAATATGGACCTAATTGGGAACCTGGCTAGGAACTTTCTCTATGAAAAGCAATCTCCCCCTTGTGATGCATTCCTGATCAAGGGCATATGTGAGGTGACCTGGTCCCCAGTAAGGGGCCTATGAATGTTGCATTCTCACTTGTCTCTCTTCCTCTCACTTCCTCTCTCTAAAAATCAATAAATTACTCTCTCTCTCTCTTTTTTTTTAAAGACAAAATCCCCTTTCAACAGAACACAATTTAGGGCTGCAGCTCCTTTTGCTCAAATGCTTTTTATTCTTTATTACAGTCTAAAATTAATTTTGGTTTACATCTAGAATCAAGAGTTTAGAGTTCTAGCCTACCATGTAGTAGCTATGTGACTTAGGACAAACTACTTAACATAGATCCACCTTGGTTTCCTTATCTATAAATTAAAATGATGATGTTGATGATGATACCAGTTCCATCCCTACAAAATTAAGAGGAAGAAATCAGAAAAGGTATCTGAAGGCATATTGTAAACCATAATGAAATCCTATCTAATAAAAGAGTAATATGCAAATTGATGGTCACTCTAACACACAAGATGGCTGCCCCCATGTGGTCAAAGATGGCTGCTCTCATGTGGACACAACTTGGCCACCACAAAATGGCCAGCAGGGGAGGACAGTTGGCAGGGACCAGGCCTACAAGGGAGGGCAATTGGGAACAATCAAGCCTGCAGGGGAGGGTAGTTAGGAGTGACCAGGTTGGCAAAGGAGGGAAGTTGGGGGCGACTGGGCCTGCAGGGAAGGGCAGTTGAGGAGTGGGGAGACCCAGGCCTGCAGGGGAGGGCAGTTGGGGGAATCAGACCTGCAGGGGAGGGCAATTAGGGGGGAACACCAGGCCTGAAGGGGAGGGAAGTTAGGGGTGACCAGGCCTGCAGGAGAGGGCAGTTAGGGGCAATTAGGCTGGCAGGGGAGTGGTTAGGGGTGATCAGGCTGGCAGGCAGGTGAGCAGTTAGGAGCAAGCAGTCCTGGATTGTGAGAGGGATATCCGACTGCCCAGACATCCCTCAAGTGAAGAGGGTGTAAGCTGGGCTAAGGGATACCTCCCCCCCCCCCCCGTGCATGAATTTCGTGCACCAGGTCTCTAGTTTATATATAAAAGGATAATATGCAAAGTGTCCCATTAGAGTTCATCTGGGAGATCGGGAGTAAGATCGCTTGCTACGACATCTGTTGACCACCAGGGGGCGGCACAGAATGAAGGAAAGCCCTGGCCAGCCTGCAGCCAGCAGCCAAAAGAGGAGAAGGAAAGCCCTAATCAGCCTTGATTATCACGGCCAGGCCTAGGGTCCCTACCCGTGCATGAGTTTCAAGTCTATCAAAATAATTTTAAGTACTCTGGCAACTCAGAGAAAGAAAGACACAGAACAAGAACAAAGTTTTATTGTTGTTGTTTTCTTTTTTTTTACAAAAAAAAAAATGTTTTTATTGATTTCAGAGAGAGTAGGAGAGAGGAAAAGATAGAAACATCAATAGCCTGCCTTCTGTATATCCCTACTGAGGATTGAGTTTGCTACCTAGGCATGTGCTCCGACCGGGAATCAAACTGTGACCTCCTGGTTTGTGGGTTGATATTCAATCACTGAGCTTAGCCACACTTGCTAGGTGAACACAGTTTTGTTTTGTTTTAATATATTTTATTGATTTTCTACAGAGAGGAAGGGAGAGGGATAGAGAGTTAGAAACATCAATCAGCTGCCTCCTGCATATCCCCCACTGGGAATATGCCCGCAACTAAGGTACATGCCCTTGACCAAAATCAAACCTGGGACCCTTCAGTCCACAGGCCGACGTTCTATCTACTGAGCAAACCAGTTTCAGCGTGAACACAGTTTTATTGTTAGAGGAAGAAGAACTGATTTAGTACTATAATTCTACAGTGTCATTATTGTCATTGGACCTTCATATGAGAGACAGAGGTTAGGAGCACAGATTCTAGAGTTTGAATCTGTTGACTGAAAAATAATATTGAGTAGGTGTTTTGTCACTAAAAAGTATTTATTGGGGTGGGAGGGTAGAAAAGGTTGCACCCCAGTGCATGCAGACATAGCAAGCCACATGCATACTCTGACCTGTTTGTCAAGGGGAAGTTAGAACCATAGAACGTTATTATAAACAGAGTTCTTCCTGTATGGTTCTAACTATGCTATAGAGTGTGAGAACTTCCACAAGCCCCAGTTTTTTCCATAGATCCTTCCCACTGAATATGTTTGCTTAAATTTGCAGTTCAGTCTTTATCAAATCCCAGCTCTGCTACCTAACTTTTATGCACTTCAATTTCTTCATCTATAAAATGGAGATAATGATAGTACCTACCTTTTAGAGTTGTTATGAAGATTAATGTCTGAACACTTAGAACTGTTTCTGGCACTTAATGCTCAAAACTTTTGACAATTCACACGTATATAAAAATATGCTTTAAGTTAAAATAATGACAGTGTTATTTGTCAACATTTTAATACCTGGCATTTTATATTAGTCTGAGATTAGAAACTGCCCTTCATGGACCAGGTAACCAGAATATGGAATGGTCAAATTCAATCTACCTTTCAGGTTCTCTTCAGGTGGATTTCAAATGCTTCCTTATTTGTTCTGTAATCATGTGAGTTTATTAAATTGAAAGACATTTTTATAACCCTAGATTCAATGTTACTAGATAAATTGTAGGTAAGCTGTTGGTGTGTCAGGACATTTAATATGTGAAGTATGTTAAATATGAATTTACAAGTGAAAAGGGCAAATAAAATAATATTTGACAGGATAAGGCAGTGCAATATATTGACCGTATTCAAGACTTTAGAGTCACTCAGTATTGGGCCTCCATAGTCCATAGTTGGTTGACCTACATAGCTATCATAAGAATCTATGCCAGAATTCACTTCTTGAATTATAACTACAGACTCTGAGGATACATTGAAATAGGGACAGGAATCCTAGCCTGACATCCTGAGAAAGACAATTATAAACTGATGCAAAAGCTATTCAAGATACTTTATATATCAAATGTCTGGTGCCGTGTCACTAAAATGTAGCTGTTCAATTGCTACATTAATTTTATTCTATTTTTTTCCCATTCCCCCTTCCCGTTTTGTTTGTTCTTTACTGTAGTCCCAATGACTGCAACCTAGTCTATATTCAGCAAGTATTGAATAGTCAACAATGAAACCTAAATATCAAGCATTTATCGTGTGCCACATTTATTGTGTGAGGTTGTATTAACTCAGTCCTCACAACAACCCCGAGGTCAGTCCTCGAATCATCCTCATTTTACAGATTACTAAACTGGGGTACAGGTTATGTAACGTGCCTGAAACTAAGGTCCACAACTAGTGAAGAGGGCGCTAGGATTCACACCTGTGCAGCTTGAGCCTATATTGCCTCCATGCATTATTAATAAATCGGTGAAGAATAAGCTAAGTAACAGTACCATAGAAGGCACCTAGGAGTAGGACTTCCTAAGAATGCTCTTTTTCATGAATGACAAATACTGTGTTTAAAGTGAAATTTAAAATGTTCACTGCTCATCGGAGTAACATGTGGGACGACATAAGAGCAATTAAAGACTCACACGTGCCCTAGCTGGTTTGGCTCAGTGGGTAGAGCCTCGGCCTGCAGACAGAAAGACTCACACGTGGTTTGCACCACGTCCTCCAAATCTCGATAATCTGATCATCTGTCTACCAACTATCTGAAGAAGTCGCCTCTATCTCGGTCGGGCTGAGCAAACCCCACTCGTGGTTTGAACGGGAGCAGAAGGAACCGGAGTCCGCACCCCGGGTAGGTTTCAGGCCGTGCGCCTCATCCCGGCGTGCACCACCGGCTCAGGCGGCCACGCCTCCAGGCCAGCGCCCAGGAGCGCGTGTGCGCCTCGCCGCCCGGAAGCGCCGCGTGCACGCTGCATGCTGGGAGTTGTAGGCTCCCGGTCCCGGCCCGCGGGCTGCGGTCCGCCTTCCTTGAGGCTGCTGTCTCCGGCCCGCGCGGCACGGACGCGGGGAACGCGCTTCGCGCTGACTCAGCGGGGGCGGCGGCGTTGGCCAGGCCCTCGCACTCTTTCCCTTCCTGGGCCACCGGCCCCGCCCGCCTGCTTTTGCTAGCCAGCCGGCCCGGCGCCACGCTAGAGAAGGCAACAGCGGACGCGGAGCGGCGAGAGGCGCTTGGCCCCGGCCCTCCCCGTCTCCGGCGTTAGCGCCGCGGCCGTGGCGGAGGACGGCGGCGAAGACTTGGGCCGCTCCCTGCGCTGCCTGCGTGCGGCCCCCCTCCGCCTCGCTCACCGGCCCTCGGGAGTACCGGCGGGGCAGCGGGATGGAGTGATAGGGAAGGTGACTGGGGCTGCGGCGGGGCGGAGGCGCTGGCACTCGGGGCGGCGGAGCCGGGACCCCGCTCGGTCCGCGCGGGGCTGCGTGGAAGTTGGCCGGGAGGACTGGCCCGGGGAGCCCCAGCCGGGGCGGGGGGCGGGCCGGGCCCCCCGGGGCGGCGCGCCCGGAGGCTGGCGGACTGGGTGGGGGTGGCACTCGCTGTGGCAGCCACGGAGCGCGTCCCGAGTGCGTGGCTGCGGGTTGCCGGGTGTTTCATCACCCGAATTGCCACGAGGCTTCCTTAGGGGAAAATCCGGGGCAAAGATGGGGGGGGGGGGGGACGGGGGGGGGGGGGGGGGAGAGACAAGGCCAAGGAGGTCGGAATCGCTAGTGGCCCCCTATTTAATAAAAGTGACCAAGCCCATTCGTAATAGTTGCAGCGTGCCTCACCTACAGAGGACTTAAAACTTGATGGCCTCTCCCCACCCCTCCAGGACAAAAAAGAAAAGTGTCATTTTCGTGTAATCATTTGCCAGCAGGGACACGGCCATTTCTTCCCGTCCCTTCCTCACAATTCTGCAGGAGCGATATTTCCTGTAACCAGAAGGGTTTGAAAAAAAAAAAAAAAGGAGTACTTTTTGAAGTGCTAATTAGTTTTTTACCGGGGGTGGAAGTTACGTTCTATTAAAGCGACGTGTCAGCGTGGTGTCAAAGCCAGAAAGCATTCCGTGTGTTGGCATTTGAACAGCCTTCAGTGGGCGTGGGGAAATTTTTTTCACAGTTGTTTGGTTCTTGGTTTAATGGCTACCCAGGAAAAGTCAGGGCTTATTATTTTAACTATGTTGCTTACCTTTCTCCAGAACTTTTGGTAGATGCGTAATTGAAGTGCTTATCGTATTGTAACAAATGTTTAAACGTGCAGGACTGTGCCATGTTGGAACATGTGTTCGTGCACAACACCTTATGGGGGGAATGGTCACCTTTTCGCACAGGTGATGACTTTTCCGGTGTTTGCGCACAATAGATAGTTTATCATGTTTCCTTGCATATTATTATTATCCCAGTGTCATCTCTATGAAGTGTTCTTTCTGTACTGACAACTGTAACAAGTTTAAGTTTCCCTTAGGTAGTTTTATTTGCCATGTTTTATCTTAGGACCCCTTGCTTCTTCCCTTGATAAATTCAAAGTGACTTGACCTAGCTTGAGCAGTTTTCCCTAAAGCTATGCCAAATTCAAGGAATCTTTTGTAGACTTCTGAAGTTGTGATTTCTAGAAACTCAGTTTATCTTTGATATCTGTGTATGCATTTTTTCAAGGGGAATTCTCAAATCTTATCATTTTTGGTGGGAGGGGTGGCAGTGAAAGGTGGATGGAGGGGAACCACTGCCTCTGTGTTTTCCCATCTGTTCAAAATGCCAGCTTACTAGTATGATATGGTAAATCTAGATTTTTTCAAGCAGTTCCCATACCCCATGTGCCTAGCTCTGAGTTGTAAATAGCCTGTTGAAGTCTTCACAACTCTTATGAGGAGGTGCAGTTTTTCCTGTTTTGTAGAAAGGGCTCTCTCGGGTTTGCTAGCTGTTCACTTGGCCCCAGTTTGAAAATGACAAGATTGGAATACAAATACAAGTTTTTCCAAACACAAAAGACATTTCCGTCCTTGCTCCTTAAGGCTAATGAGAAAGCTGGTAATGGAGCAGTGACTATCAGCACTTAGGAGGGGCAGTTAATCCAGTTTGGGAGAGTTAGACAATAGGGATCAAACACGCCTTGAAAGACGTGACTTCTAAGCTGAATTCTGAAAGACAGGTAGAGGTTAACAAGTAACAAGAAAAGAACAGCATGTGCAAAGATGAAAGGCAGAATATCACTGGCCTTTGGGGTTAGGGTGCCAATTGGTGAGGAGTCATTCACAAGTGTTTGGATCTTGATCCTGAGGGCAGTAGGGAACTGCACTGCCTTGCTGTCAGTATGATAGTAACCTTAAGAGAGGGGCCCAGGCTTTCTTCTTCAAGTCTCTCAGCACATATTTGTCATTGGATTCCAGCAGGCAGGCCCTGGAGAAAACAGAATAGTAGGGGGCCTTCTAACCTGGATCTGATCCTGGCCTCACCCTTCCTTAGAGGCTGCTATTCTCTTGCCCTCTTTAGGCTCAGATCTTCTTTTGTTATGATAATTAAACTAAACCCAAAAAGCCTTTTATTGGGAGTAACAAGGCCTGGTCTATCTATCTCATAGGTCTTGAGAGAATAAATGTGATTTTCATGTTATTTAAAGTTTCTTGTTTCCTCAAATATTCTATCAAAAACCAAGTTGTCTTTTGGGGCTTATCATATTCTTATTTGAGAATATTAAGACACTTTTATGAAAAAGTCATTACTTTCTGGAGACTTAAAAATATTCTTAATGATAATATTAAGTTATTTGTCAATTTTTATAGCAATTAAAAAAAACACTTTTTGGAAATACATTTCTAAAACTGACTGGGAAGAGCAGTGATCTGTAAAAGGCAGATCGGCCATTGTTCAAAAGCTAAATTGCCAGGTTTTCACTCTTTTTACATTTGACTTCTCTTGAAGTACTTGTAGACACTCCAATAAGGGTATTGAACTCTGAGGTCACTACTTAGCCAGGCACACTATTTTCTTAAGCTTGTGATATTGATAAAGGGAAGTAGGCAAATTATTAAAATTAGCACAATCTAGATTTGTCACTTCTTTCATATAGTTGCACATTTGCATTTTTAAGTATGTACTGAAGATAGTACATAACATTTCATAAATTAGATGCTTCTATTTCAAGTAGAAAAGAATTTTTTCTATACTTATTGATGATCTTGAAGAAAATTTGAGAACCTTAATGGCGTACTTTCGGTTTTGAGAAATTATACATTTGTGGAATATTTAGCGGGCTTATTTTTCTGAGACTCTAGGCTCTTTTAGTTGTAATTTGGATAATTTCAAAAGAAGCTTTTAAAACACTTAAGTGTCTGCATAATGTTACTTGTTTTAATATTCTGGATAAGCATCTATTTTTATCAAGTATTGTTTTCTTTCCACTTTTTTTCGTATGTGTCCAGATGTTTGTGGATTCTTCTGTGGGATTAGAGGGCACGTCTGTTGTATTCAGGAAACTCCAAGTATAGCAGCAGGGATGGATGAACAGGCTCTTTTAGGGCTAAATCCAAATGCTGATTCAGACTTCAGACAAAGGGTAAGTTAAGTTTGCTTAATTTTTTAATACCATGTTTGCATTTGAGGACTTCAATACAAAATACATCTGATGATTTAATTTGGGTAGAAACAAATAGAGATAATATAATTTAAGGTATCTGAATATATTCTGAATACAGAGACACTGAGGGTTGTTATTTATTTTCTGTTAAGTTGGCTCAACAGGTATTAAAATCTCTTGAGATTCAAGGTAGGTGTTGATGTCACATTGCTAATCATTGATAATTATTTTACAATTGTAACACAAAGGATTGGTTAAGGGACTTTCCATAGTAGCAGAAATGCATATTTTATTTTCCTAGTGCATGGCTCAGTCTACATAAGTTGTTTAACATTTGCATTAGTGATATTTAACATCCTTGTTATTTAGTCTAGGCAGACATGTAAATGAGCAGTTATGATATGCCATGTCCTAGCTTAAAGTGATCACATGACAAGGAATCCAATATTAAATAATGCTCAGATATTTGGGTTAACATTAACAATTAAACATAATGTAGTCTACACCTATAATTATGACTATAGTTAGATGATAAAAGAAGCATCTAAAGAACAAGCCTATAATTAAATATTTAAAGATGTGGGCAGTTTGAAGTCTAGGATAATTGGAAGGAGAGGCATTTTCTTTCTTCATTCTACTTCTCATAGGAAAGGATATCCTATTTAATAAAGAGAGAATATGCTAATTGACTGCCATGCCCTCACAAAATGAAGGAGCCCAAGCCAATAAGAAGGGAATATGCTAATTGACTGTCACACCTTCAAAGCTGGCAGCACCCACAGCCTCAGGATGGCATAGCAGCACCCAGTCCCCACAGGTGCGCAGCACGGCCGGGCCTGTCCCCAATGCTCCGTATGCCTGCCTCTGGAGTCCCCAGATCCTCTCAGCCCCTCAGCTGCCTAGAGTCAGCCCAAGGTGCAGGTAAACCTCAGATGGTGGCTGCCCATCTGTCCAGGGCCAGCCTGAGGTGCAGGCAAGCCTCAGATGGCAGTTACCTAACTGCCCAGGGCCAGCCCAAGGCGTAGGCAAGCCTCAGACAGTGGCTGCTCAGCCGATGCCTGAGGTGCAGGCAAGCCTTGGATGGCAGCCGCCCAGGGCCAGCTGAGACTTGCACTGCTGGCAGTGGCAGCAACAGAGGTTTGAAGGGGCATTGCCTTCCCCTGATCACCAGATCGCGTCCCACCCCTGAGGACCCCCGGATTGTGAGAGGCGGCAGGCCGGGCTGAGGGACCCCTCCTCCAGTGCATGAATTTTCATGGACTGGGCCTCTAGTCTTTTATAATTTTAAATGAGGTTAATCATCTCACTAAATGTTAGCACTTTTAGTTGTGCTTTTAAGCAGAAATTTTTTTTAATATGAATTTTTTTTTTTTTTAATCAGAGAGGAAGAGAGAAGAGAGAGAGACATTAATGAAACAAACAATGGGCTGCCTCCTGCACACCCACCTAGTGGGGATTGAGCCTGCAACCGAGGCATGTACCCTGACCAGCAATTAAACAGACCTCTCCGTACAGGAAGCAACACTCAACCAACTGAGCCACTCTGGCCAGGGCTAAGCAGAAATTTTCTTAAGCAGTAAAAAAATTTCAACTACTTTCTAACCTAGAGCCTGAAATGCCTCTGCTGTTAAGTGACCAGCCCTACAGCTAGAGAGAAATAACAGGAATTGAGATTTAAATAGCTCGCTAATTACAAGATATCCAACTGGTTAGGACATCAAAAGTGTCTATGTCTTGTTTATGTAGATAAATATTTGTCTTCTTTGGAGTGTAAGCTGCCCATCTTTAAACCCTTAGTCACATAGTTGAATCATCCTGGATCTTTACCTGATTTAGGCTTGATATTGCATGGTTATTGTAATAAAAGCCTTAAGTGTTTAGTTATTAGCCTTCTGTGTTATTCTTTTAGATTCCTTTTTGAATTTTTTTTGTGTTTTTTATTAAATTCCACTATTTGACAGATTTTTTTAAAAGTGTCATGATTGCCCAGTTGGTATGGCTCAGTGGTTGAGCTCTTCCCATGATCCAAGAGGTCACGGTTTGATTCCCTGTCAGGGCACATACCTGGCTTGTGGGCTCCATCCCCAGTGGGAGGTGTGCAGGAGGCAGCAAATCAGTGATTCATTGTTGGTATTTTTCTTTCTGTCCTTCTCCCTTACTCTCACCGATGTTTTTTAAAAAACATTTTTTTTTAAAATGCCATGATTTTCTTTTCAGAAAAGTAAAACCAAGAAATTGTTAGTGTTTTTAATATACAGAAGTTACGCTTTTCATTGATAAAAATGGGTTCTGTCAATCATAGTCATATGTGGTCTAGGCTTCATTTGATATCACATTCAGCCAGCCTGAGGAACAGGATGGAAAAGGAGTCCTAAGGAAAAATGTGTTCTGATAGTCCTGATGTTAGAGTTCAGTAGTGGGGGTCTAATTCAGCTTGGTGGTAAGGAAATGACTGCCAACGCACATTCTTAGTTCTAGTTCTCTGTTTTCTACATGGGCAATAAAATGAACTGATTTATCTCTGTTGGCACATAGAAATAATAGGCCCTCAAAAAGAAGGTATGAGATAGAATATGACAAAAGCTTTGACTTGTTATTGCCATAAAAATTATTTTTAATGCTATTAACAGGGATTTAGAGTACAAAGACTAGTTTAAAACTGAAAATAAAATACCTTTCTTTGGCTTAAAATTTGCTATTATTTCAAGAGTGGTATGTCAGTAACAATTCTAGCATCTGAATTTCCCACCCTCCTTTTTTTGATAAGTGGTAATGCAACTTACATGATTAACTTCCACCTTACCACCTGCCCTGGCCTTTGAGATATTTGTAAAGGAAACTCTAGATTTTATGAAATATTGTTAGATGACAACTGAGCTAGATTCTTTTGCAGCTGCTTGGATTCCTGTATTCTTAGTTCCTAAAGATATTATTTATACTTTAGGTAGTACTTGTTGATCTTCATCTACGCACCTTCATTACCTTGGTTCTCTTTCAGAGGGAGCAGCCGTTGAGACCACAAATGAAAATGCATTTCCTCATTCATGCAGTTACATAATACAGGAGACTATCACCTAAAAAAGCAGGGGTTTTTTGCATTTATTTTTTTTTAAACCTCTAATCCAAAGGAAAAAATAATTTTACATCTTGACCCAGTATATATGTAGATACATAAATGTATGTAAATAAATACATATAAACATTTATAATTAAAACAAGTTACACAAAATAATAGTTTTAAATGAGGTAATAATCTCAACTAAATGTTAGTACTTTTAGTTGACTGTCATGCCCTCAAAGCTGGGGGCAACCATAGCTACAAGATGGCATGGTGGCACCCAGTCTCCGCAGGCGCGCAGCACGGCCGGGCCGGCCCAAGCGAATCCAATGTTCTGTATGCCTGCCTCTGGAGTCCCCCAGTTCCCTCAGCCGCCCAGGGCCGGCCCAAGGCACAGGCAAGCCTCTGATGGTTCAGATATTTTTATTGTTTCATTCTCTAAATTCTATATAAGACTGATAAAATTATTTTTAACACTAATGGGGCACAAACATTTTTTAAAAATATTGACTAGTCAAGATGATGTATTATATAATTATATACTTGAAACTGATAAAGTTTTATTATCCGGTGTCACCCCAATAAATTTAATAAAAATATTGACTAATCAAAATGAGGTTTTGCTAAAGCTTAATATTCCTTCTAATGAATTTCAAGGATTGTATCAGTATGTAATTACTTTAAAATCATCTAGCACTGGCCCTGGCCAATGTGGCCCAGTTAGTTGGGCATCGTCCTATGCACCAAAAGATTGCCAGCTAGCCAAACCCAGTTTGGCTCAGTGGATAGAGCGTCGGCCTGCAGACTCAAAGGTCCCAGGTTCGATTCTCGTCAAGGACATGTACCGTGGTTGCAGGCACATCTCCAGTAGGGGGTGTGCAGGAGGAGGCTGATTGATGTTTCTCTCTCATCGATGTTTCTAACTCTATCCCTCTCCCTTCCTCCTTTCTGTAAAAAAATCAATACAAATATATTAAAAAAAAAAAAAAAGATTGCCAACTAGATTCCCAGGCAGGGCACGTGACTGGTTTGTAAGCTTTACCACCGGGGATCATGCAGGAGGCAGCAGATGCATGTTGCACTCTCATGGCCATATTTCTCTCTCTCCCTGTCCCTTTCTCTCTAAAAAATTCAATAAACTATACTTTAATACGTTAAGTGCCCAGTCAGTCACCAGTGAATGACACTGTACTTTCCATCCAGAAGACAAAAGAGACTGGGTGCTTAACATGTTAAAAAAATCATCTAGCAATGTTCCTAGTATATGTGTAAATTTTTGGCTGTTTGAGATAATTTTCGTAAGTTGCTGAGATTACTATTTGTCCATTGTCATATGTGAAACCTGCATCTGTCATTGATTCCATTTACAGCATGGAAGAGTGGCAGAAGTCACTCCCCATTTTCCCAACAGTGGGGTAGAGAGCACATGGACTTAGTGCTATATTCATTCTAGAATACACTTGCTCTTAGAACAAGGGCCTGAATGCATGAATACAGAGGGGTGAGAAATGACTTAGCTATTTCCTAAAGCTTTGACCTTTTCAATTATTTGAGTACTTTCTCAAAATTCATAGCGTGCAGATGTACTCTGATTTTAATCTTATATTTTAGGGAACTTACATGATATAGTTGAATTGAAATAGTCTCTTTAATTAAACCAAATGGTATACAGTATGTTTTATCTTTTATAATTACCTCTTTAATAGCATATTTGCTATGAAATAGGAAAACACCCTTTATATATTATTTTTACTTGACTTTGATGAGTATTTATATATTTTCTCTCTGAGCCTCCTAATAATCCAGTGAGGTCTGAAGGACTTTTTTATGTTGTTTCCTTTGCTGTGAGGAAACAGGTTCAACATTTTAACTGATGGATTTGTTTTCTATTTAATCTTTTCTCTATAATCATTAAGTGGCACATATTCAGAAGGCCCAATGCAAAGTTTCAGCTACTTTCCTTCACTAACTTATTATTTGTTTGTGATTCACAGAATATTTGTTTAGTGTTGACAGGACATTGAGATTGACATTACAAAATCATTTTTGCTTTTCGTCTTACAGGCCCTAGCTTATTTTGAGCAGTTAAAGATCTCCCCAGATGCCTGGCAGGTGTGTGCAGAAGCTCTAGCCCAGAGAACATACAGGTAATTAAAACAAAATTTGCATGACTCTTATAATTTAAATTTTTGTGAACTTGACTCAAATTTACCTGTGTTTAGAGAATGTTTTCATAAAAACATTTTATGACCTGTGTTTTAGGAAATCATTTAATGTAGAAATGAGAAAAATAGTAAACTAATAATTTGGCTCTTCCAGGATTGACTTTTCAGTAGAACTATCCTTTGCCTCATGCTGTGCACCTGACAGAATTAATACATTAAAACTTCCTTATTTTCTTTTTTTTAAAATATATTTTAGAGAGGAAGGAAGAGGAAGAGAGATATAGAAACATCAGTGATGGGAGAGAATCATTGATTGGCTGCCTCCTGCACACCCCCCTATTGGGGATAGAGCCTCCCACCTAGGCATGTGCCCTTGGCCAAAATCGAACCTGGGACACGTCAGTTCCTAGACCTTGCTCTATCCACTGAGCCAATGGCTAGGGTAAAACTTCCTTATTTTCTTACAATATGAGGGATAGTTGGTTTTCTAAAGAGTTGGTAAGGGAGGCAATCAAATTAAAATCTTAATTTTTTTATTTTAATTTAAAGTATATAAGCATTCAATTACCAATCTTTATTTAAAATACAGAACTCTTCACGAATTTTTGTGTCATCATTATGCAGGGACCTTGCTAATCTCTGTATTGTTGTAATTTTTTATTTTTATTTTTAAAATATATTTTTATTGATGTTTAGAGAGAGGAAGGGAGAGGGATAGAGAGATAGAAACATCAATAAGAGAGGAAGTTATTGCCGAAACCAGTTTGGCTCAGTGGGTAGAGCGTCGGCCTGCGGACTGAAAGGTCCTGAGTTTGATTCTGGTCAAGGTCATGTATCTTGGTTGCCGGCACATCCCCAGTAGGGGGTGTGCAGTAGGTGGCTGATCGATGTCTCTCTCTCATCGATGTTTCTAACTTTCTGTCCCTCTCCCTTCCTCTCTAAAAAAATCAATAAAATATATTAAAAAAACAAAACTAAACAAAGAGAGCAAGTTATCAATTGGCTGCCTCCTATATGGCCCCCACTGGGGATCACACTTGAAACCTGGGCATATGCCTTTACTAGGAATCAAACCAGTGACCTCTGGTTCTTGAGTTAATATGCAACTGCTGAGCCACACGAGATGGGCTGTATTGTTTGAATTTTAGTACAAGTGCTGCTGAATCGAGCACTCACTTACCAATCTTGATGTTGGACCAAGATCTTTTCTTTGTGTATATGTTACCAGCAGTCACTTTATCATTCTTACATTGATTAGACCCATAATCCATCCTCTGCATCAGTGGTCGGCAAACTGCGGCCCTTAAGCCACATGCGGTTCTTTGGCCCCTTGAGTGTGGTTCTCCCACAAAATACCACAGCCTAGGTGAGTCTATATTGAAGAAATGGCATTAGAAGAAGTATAAGTTTAAAAAATTTGGCTCTCAAAAGAAATTTCAATCGTTGTACTGTTGATATTTGACTCTGTTGACTAATGAGTTTGCCGACCACTGCCCTACATTGAGGAATAATGAATGCAGGTTACTAAACTTTTTAGTTATTTGTCCCCCTCTCTCCAAGTCTTGTGGTTATCTAACCCACATTACATGTATATAAGGATTTCCCCCTGCAAATGTGACTTCTTATGAACTCTTTTGAAAGCTTTCAACTTTACCAAAATAAGAATTCTCATCATGCTCATTAGTTTATGTAATAGTTCCTTAAATTACTTAATTACAAAAGAGGTGCAGCTGGCATAGTGAGACTTGGGGGAGAGGGGGAACAACTGACCCTCTATAAGCAAACAACTTGATTCTGTGAGTAGAAGTTCCTGGAGGCTAGTGATGACTCCTAGCGGAGTTCTCCGCATGCTGTGGGTATTAATTACTACATTTTTACAGACAAAACCAAGTGTTCCAGTTTATTAAAAAAGTTGGTTTTGAGAACATATGTATGTCTTAGAGTAAATAAGAACCACTCTTAATTAAAAGCTTCTTATAGTTTACTTTTTGAATGGGAAATTTAAGTCTTGTATACTTAGTTTAAGGCTTCAATGTCATCCATGATAAGGGTAAAAACCCTAAGGTCTTAGAAGAGGTGCTAAATAAACCTAACTTTCAAAAACTCTGAAAAGATTGTTTCAGCCTGACCAGGTGGCTAAGTTGGTGGGGCATCGTCCCGCACACCAAAAGGTGCCAGTTTGATCCCTGGTTGGGACGATAATGGGAGGCAATCAAGTGATGTTTCCCTCCCTCCCTCATCTCTCTCAAAGTCAATGAAAACATATTCTCAAGTAAGGATTTTTTTTAAAAAAAGATTGTTTTATTTATGTGGTTAATTCATGTTGTCTAAATGAAGATAACATCTCCATTCTTGTAGTGACCAGTTAGCTTTATATATGAAAAATTTGTCCTATGACTAATCCTGGCTCAAATAACTATCTTAGATGAATAGATTGTTCTTCACTAAAGGGATTTTATCAGAGTTTGTAGCTAGCTCACTGCAACTCTGGCTCACCCCTAGAGAGACAAGTGAAAGTCAATAATTGGTGGATACTGATTTTTGTTCTCCTTTTGTAAGAGCAATATATTTGTACCTTGTTTTTCTGTATGATGTTTGAGGCTAGACTGCCAGTCAGGTGATACCAGTTGGTTTGGATTTGGCTGCAATAGAACTGTCTAGGGTTGAATTTTAAGTATGACTTTGATAAACAACTCTAATTTAACTCAGTCTCTGGCTGTTCTACCATTTGTCATTTTAACACCTAGCCTTTAGGAGTTGTTCCAGGAACCCTAACATCTAGAATTTAGGAGGTGTGTCTTCTATTTGCAAAGTACTATTCTTAAGGTGTATCTTAATTTGGTTGTCTGACTTGCCAGATTTGGTGGAAATGTTAAATATTGTATAATATTTAAAATTCTCTTAGCATTTTAAACAAGTAAATAAGAATGTAATAAATGAGATCAATAAGTAGAAAGCAAGCCAAAGATCTATTTTGAGAAACTTTTAAACTATTTTATTCATTAATATTTTATCTTTTTGTTTTTCCCAATTCATATTCTGCTTATTTTCTTTTTTTCCTAGTGATGATCACATCAAGTTTTTCTGCTTTCAAGTTTTAGAACATCAAGTTAAATATAAGTAAGTCTTTTTATCACTGCTTGACTGAAGTTTGTGGGGAGAGGCCATTTTTTAAAATTAGTTTTTCCCTTTTTAGGAAACCATAATACAGGTTATAATTTAACAGTGTATGTGACATCCAGTTTATAGCTGTATTTTGATTTGTCCCAAAGAGTTTTAATAATACTGAATTTGTCGGTTACATATAAATAGCCAACATTTTATAGGAAAACCAAAATAGATTTCTAGTTTCTCTGAAAATATCAGAAGATGTAGCAACACCGAGCCTATTTTTACATGGCAGCTCTCTGTTAGAGTTGAGTGGCAGCATGGGCACTTGTATTCAGAACTTCTGCTTTAATTAAGTGAAAACAATGAATCATAGCTCAGAGGACCCTTCTTTTGTCTATTGATTTATTCTGTAAACCACAAGATCTCAAGATGGACTTACTTCCATTTGAAAAAATTGTGTAGCTGCCATTTTTTCTATGTGAACCTAACCACAAATTAAAACTGATATCAGAATTGATACTCCATCTGCCACTCCTACACCTATCATTTTTCCTTAAAGCAAGTGATGAGAGAGAGGCATTATCAATTTATTTTAGAGAAGTTCAGATAATTAAGTGCTGTACAAATTTTCCTTTTCAGATATATAAGAGGTCCTTATTTTTTAAAACCACAGGCACCAAATATAGCCATTATTATTTTTCTTCTCTATTTTGAACAGATATTCAGAACTAACTACTGTTCAACAGCAACTAATTAGGGAGACGCTCATATCTTGGCTTCAAGCTCAGGTAAAATTGTAATTTCATTTAGTACCTTAAGTTGTCAGATATTTAAATTTTAATTTTTGCAAGCATTTGCAAGCATATGTCAAAAATGTGGATCATTTACCTTCCATTTCATCTTGTAGCTTTCTTAGAAAATACTGGTTTTGAAGATTACGGGTAGATGAAAGCTTAGCAATAATTTTAAATTGTATCAACTGAAAGTACCATGCTTTCCATGACACATCGTGGAAACTTTGGTTTAAAAAAAAAAATTATATATATATAAAATTTTTTTTTTACTACTTGACAAAACCGGCTTTTCTATTCACTCTTAAAGGTGAGCCCCCTCCTAAGGGGAAGTAAAGTACAGCATAGGGAATATAGTCAGTAATCCTCCTATATAAGAAAGAGGTAATATTCAAATTCATCCTCATGCCCTCATAAGATGGCTGCCTATGACTAGGCCAGCAAGGGGGTTAGTGAGGGATGACCAAATGACTGAACAAGCAGGTTGTGTGGGGCAACCAGGATGGCAGGGGGTGGCAATTGGGGGCGACAAAGTCGGCAGCGGGGGGCAGTTGGGATGACCAGGCTGGTGGTGGGGTGGGGGCAATTAGGGGCAACCAGGCCAGCAGGGTTAGTGCAGTTGGGAGTGACCAGGCTGGCAGGGAGGGCAGTGAGGGGCAACTAGGCCAGTGGGGGTGGGGGACCCAGTTAGGGGCAACAAGGCAAGCAGGCAGGTAAGCAATTAGGAGCCAGCAGTCCAGGATTATGAGAGGGATATCCGACAGCCGGTTTAGGCCCAATCCCTGGGATAAGGCCTAAACCAGCATTCAAATAACCCCCAAGGGGTCCCGGATTAGAGAGAGTGCAGGCTGGGCTGAGGAGACCTCACCCCCCGCCCTATCCCTCTTCGTGCACAAATTTTGTGCACCAGGCCTCTAGTATTGTAATAACTATGTATGGTGCCAGTTGGGTACTAGACTAATCAAGGGGGATCCACTTTGGAAATTACATAAGTGTCTAACTATGCCATACATCTGAAATTAAATAAAACTGAATGTCAATTGTAATTGAAGCTTTCTTTTTAATGATAAAAAAATGAAAGAAAAAAACACACACATAAAAATGAGTCCTCTTGGACAACCTCTTCACAAAGACCCCATTTCAAAATGGCCAATCAAGTTCTTAATTCATAGTACTGTATGTTCTTATTTGCTAATTTTGATTGATGTACATATAAAGCAGTTGCATAGTTAGAAATTTTATTTTCTAATAAAGAGCAAGCAGCTAGAAGAAAAACAATTGAATTTTCTTTTTCAGAAAATTAATAGGAACTGGTAAAACTCTACACCTGAAACTTTTCTCTAAAAGTGTGAGAATAGAAAAAAATAAAGTGTGAGAATAAGAAATAACCATTAGCACCTTTGTTCATTTGATTATTCCCCATCTGCTCAGTTGCTTAAATACTTTGGTCATTTTTAGGCGTATTTGTTGCACAACTAATCTAGATCATGTTGAAGTTTGATGTGTTTTTTGCCTATTAATGATAAATAGGAAAACCAAGTGTTTGAAACTTTTCAATTTACATTTAATTTCACGGACTGTTTCTCTGATTGTCAGATGCTGAATCCTCAACCAGAGAAGACCTTTATACGAAATAAAGCAGCCCAAGTCTTCGCCTTGCTTTTTGTTACAGAATATCTCACTAAATGGCCCAAGTTTTTCTTTGACATTCTCTCAGTAGTGGACCTAAATCCAAGGGGAGTAGATCTGTACCTCCGAATCCTCATGGCTATCGATTCTGAGTTGGTGGATCGTGATGTAGTGCATACATCAGAGGCAAGTAACTTCCCATTAATTTTTAGGGTTTTTTTTTCTTTTATTTATTGATTTGAGAGAGAGAGCAACATCAGTTTATTATTCCACTTATTTATGCATTCTTTGGTTGCCTTTTATATGTGTCCTGACCAGTGATTGAATCTACAACTTTGGCATATTGGGACATACTTGAACCAACTCAGCTACTAATTTTTAGTTTTTAATATATATTTTATAGGAGATAATGGGCACATAATAAAAGGAGCATAGTCTTATTTTTGAGATAAAATTTTTTAAGAATAATTATAGATTTACTCAGCATTTTGAATTTTGTTTTACAAAAGAACTTAAATTTGTTTCCCCCATGTAGGTTGAAATTAGAATATTTAGATTTTTTTTTAACTAGGTGAGTACTTTCTCCTGTGAATTTGTGGAATGTGATCTATATTTACTACTGCTATGTAGTCGCTGACTGAGGAAGAAGCATTGCTTATGAATCAATGCTGGGTTCTTCTGTATTCTCGGTCACATAGCCTTTTATAGTTCGTGACCTGATATAATCTTTTTTTTCCAACTGATTAATTTTAGAGAGAAGGAGAGGAAGAAACATTGATTTGTTGTTTCATTTATTTGTGCATTCATTGGTTCATTCTTTGTATGTGCCCTCACTGGGGATCAAACCCACAACCTTGGGTGTATTGCGACGACACTGTAACCAACTGAGCTACTGTCCAGGGCTTTGTCTCTTATAAAGAACACAACAGAAATAGCTTAATTCAAGTGTTTATAATAACTTTAAATTCATTGTATGTCAAACATTTATAAAGGTTATTTTCATGTATTTAATTTATTGCCATTCTCTTTAACTTAAACATCATGTTTGTATTATATTGAACAATACTTAATTACTTAAGATTTGTAAGTAATGCTTATTTATAGTTTATGTTTAATAGATCAAGTTTGGCACTGAGGAATAGAATAGAAAGAGGAAATAGAGAGAATCACCGAGTATGATTTTAGAGCTGATAAATAAGAAATGTGTTGAAAGTCTGAAAGTTTAGGGGTGAGGTAATTACTGTGTGCAAGTATTCAGATGTCAAACATTA
Organism: Lasiurus cinereus; assembly: GCA_011751065.1. Taxonomy (NCBI): domain Eukaryota; kingdom Metazoa; phylum Chordata; class Mammalia; order Chiroptera; family Vespertilionidae; genus Lasiurus; species Lasiurus cinereus. The sequence goes on from JAAGEH010000304.1 coordinate 7,346,807, forward strand.
TTTTGCGAGGTACTTTGCATTGATTGCATATAAGGTGTTTTGTTTTGTTTTTAGGAGGCTCGTAGAAATACTCTAATAAAGGATACCATGAGGGAACAGTGCATTCCAAACTTGGTGGAATCATGGTACCAAATCTTGCAAAATTATCAGTATACTAATTCGGAAGTGACATGTCAGTGCCTTGAAGTAGTTGGGGCTTATGTATCTTGGATAGACTTATCGCTTATAGCCAATGATAGGTAAGTATAAGTTTATTTTTAAAGTATTAGCTTGAAAAATACATCAGTTTGAAAACTTAATAATTTTATTCCATTACCAGGTTTATAAATATGCTGCTAGGTCATATGTCAATAGAAGTTCTACGGGAAGAAGCATGTGACTGTTTATTTGAAATTGTAAATAAAGGAATGGATCCGGTTGATAAAATGAAACTAGTAGAATCTTTGTGTCAAGTATTACAGTCTGCTGGGTTTTTCATCGTTGACCAGGTCAGTAAATTTCTATATATAATTTTTTTAAATTGTTAGTACGAACTTTCTGTAGGATAAATACTAATATAGGATAGGTAGTAATTTAAATATACTTTCTTTTTCTTTTTTTCTTTATGTTGGAAACTCCCCTTGAGATTATAATAATGAAACACTGCATCTTGAAAGCCATCATATTTCTGTAGCATTTGTTTTAGGCAATGGATTATACCAGTTCTTAAACTTGAAAATCTGGGATGGTACCTTTGATTGTTCATTTCTAACAAAGTCCTGAGTGATGCTGATACCAGTGGTCCACAAACCATACTTGTAGCAAGAGACTATTTACATGGCAGTACATTTTGACCAAAATTAGACTTGGTTATAATAGTTACTTTTCATCATACTTTTGAATGGTTACTTATTTGAGTTGTTAGAATTTAATTCCAGCAGCTTTGAGTGTGGTAAATTAGTAATTTAGATACATAATTGGAAAATTTTAATTTTACCTATGATAGTGATAAAAAAATTACTAAGAAATCTTTGTATTACTTATATGTCATTAGCATAGCTCTAGTGTTTTCCTTGCTGACAAACAGTATTGTTTTCTTATACTGCTAATAATTGTTTTATTTAGTCCCTGGTAAAAGACCTAAATAATAAAGTTAAAAATATATTCTTATAGGAGAACATTATAAGGATAATTTATGAAAAAAAATTTGAGTTCTGGCTCTAACTGATAAGACCTTAGGTAGGTAATTATAATAGCAGTATCTCTTTGCAGCAATAGTTGAGGCTCAAATTAAATAGTATCAGAAAGGACTGTTGTAAATTGTTATATATACTTTAACTTTATTAAAGCATATTTAGTGAATTCAGTAGAGAGAAGATTCTAAAACCATATGTCCCTATTTTTAAGCTTTTATAAAGCCAGCAATGTTTACAGTACTTATAATCGTTAAAAACAGTTGTATTAGCCTTGGTTGATGTGACTCAGTTGGTTGAGTGTCGTCCCATGCACTAAAAGGTTGCCAGTTCAATTCCCGGTCAGAGCACATGCCCAGGTTGTAGGTATTTTTTATTTTTTGAATATATTTTTATTGATTTTAGAGAGGAAGGGAGAGGGAGAAAGAGAGAGAGATAGAAACATCAGTGATGAGAGAGAATCATTGATTGGCTGCCTCCTGCATGATCAGGGATCTAGCCACTACCTGGGCATATGCCCTGACCGGGAATCAAAACTTTGACCTCCCGGTTCATAGGTCAAGGCTCAATCACTGAGCCACATAGGCCAGGCCGTCCGTATTTTTTTTTAAGTTGCTTTAAAGACTACTAGTGTATAATAATGGTAGAAGAATTCAAATCCTAAAAATTTCCCAGTCAAAAGTTAGAATTGTTAAATGTCTAATGTTAGTTTAAAATTGAATCATATACTTGACACTTGATTCATTCTAAAGCTTAGGGTTTTTCCTCTTACTCTTAGGTGTGTGATTTTAAATTGAGGACTGCCTTGATTCCTTTCAGGAAGAAGATGTCGACTTCCTTGCCAGATTTTCTAAACTGGTAAATGGAATGGGACAGTCATTGATAGTTAGCTGGACTAAATTAATTAAGAATGGGGATATCAAGAATGCTCAGGAGGCACTACAAGCTATTGAAACAAAAGTGGCGTTGATGTTGCAGCTACTAATTCATGAGGATGATGATATCTCATCTAACATTATTGGATTTTGTTATGATTATCTTCATATTTTGAAACAAGTGAGTCTTTATTTTAACTTTTTGTCCAGTAGAGAATATAAAAGAGTAACAAAGAATTGGAAAACAACAGGAAAATGAAAGTAGCCCTAATTTTAACACGTAATGACATTCACTATTAAATATTAGTATATTTCCTTTTTCTTTTCTTTTTTAAACCTTTTAGCCAGAAAACAAATTTCCAAATTCTAAAATTCGTAAGACTAATAACAGCTTCAGAATTAGTGATAAGTTTAGGTTATTTTTTTTATTTTTGGATTGTATTTATTTCTAAATACAGTAAATATGTTGTTAAACATAGTTTATTATATTGATTAAATATAAATAATTTTTATACAATTAAAATTTCCCCCAGAGAATTACTTTCAACAAAGACTTAAAATGTAGAGGGCATTAGTCTCTATATTATAGCATGTAGCCTTTTTAAGAATTAGTAACTTCTCATTATAACCATTAGATGAGAGAACTATTCTTATTTTATTTATATTGGATTAGTTTAGTCAAGTCAAGCTTAAAATAATTTTTTTTCTACACTGAGTTTAGCTTCTGTTTGTATAAATATAACACGTCTTTATGCATACTTGAAGACAATTTTGCCAGTGGGGAAAGGTATGAAGAAAGTTCAGGTCACTATTGGTAATCCTATTGTGTATCTCATAATGAATTCTTAAGCCTTGTTTGCCTTGTTAAAAACAAGGCAAGATCATACTTTACTATCCTATAACCTGCTGCTTTGCTGAAAACATTATAAGTATCTTTAAAAATCAAATTAATTTATATATCTTTGCCTGCATGTCAAGTTATTTACTAGAAATGGAATTGCTAGATCTTAGGTACATTTTATTTTTTAAAATATATTTTATTGATTTCTTACAGAGAGGAAGGGAAAGGGACAGAGAGTTAGAAAGGGACAGAGAGTTGATTACAGTGATGGTAATCAACACACTCGATGAGAGAGAGACATTGATCAGCTGCCTCCCACACGCCCCCCCACCGGCGATGTGCCCGCAACCAAGGTACATGCCCTTGACCAGAATCGAACCCGGGATCCTTCAGTCCGCAGGCAGACGCTCTATCCACTGAGCCAAACCGGTTTCGGCCTTAGGTACATTTTAAATATAGGATGGAACAAAAGTAGGTTTACAGTTGTGAGTATGCAGAACACAGAATTTATTCTTATGTTATTATTTATTATTAATTATTGTATTATTTCCCATACGAACAACTGTAAATGTACTTTTGCCCCACCCTGTACAGAAAGGAGCTACCAAACTCCCCTCCAGAAAAGTTGTGTGCATGTTTTTAAAAATGTTAATCTATTAGAAAAATATTCTGGTGAGTAAGTATAACTTTAGGAAACCTAATAAATTATTGCTTACTTTTTAACAGCTTTCAGTGCTTTCGGATCAGCAAAAAGCTAATGTAGAGGTAATTTACTTCTTTGCTTCTTTTAAACTGCCTTTAAATATAGCTTAACTTCTAACTTTATGAAATTAAAAGGAGACTGACAAAAGGTATTTTATTCTTAATTATAGGCAATCATGTTGGCTGTTATGAAAAAATTGACTTATGATGAGGAATATAACTTTGAAAATGAGGTAAGAATTTTGCATTGAGGAGCACAGTTTTAATTTCATTGTTTACTTACATCACATTAATATTTCAAGTTTTGATTATTTTAGAGTCCTTGAAAACAAGCTGTATTTTAAAAATTAGCCTGATTACATTAATCTCAACTTTAGGTAGAATTATGGAAGCCTCATAATCTTTCACATTTGATACTTTTTAAAAACAATCTTTTTAAAAAATATTTCATATCATTGAGCTTTATAAAATATTGACAATATTTTTGGTGATCTTATCTTACTTTATATTTAACAGGAGTGATAAATTGAGGCCCAGTTACTGGATCTCAGATTATAAATGTATATGGGAGAGTGGGAATGAGGTATTTAATGGCCTGGACTTGTTCTGGTTAGAAGTCTTATCTAGGATTGCTAGAGGGTCAGCTTCCCATCAAACACAAGGTCATCAGGTGCTTTCTAGTAATTCAGTTATGACATAATACTGTTTAGTTGTATGCTAGTGTCCTATTCCTTTCTTTGAGCATTCAAAAACTTTGGACTAAAAAAGGATAATGTTGATGGTAATCAACACACTGTGTACTTAAAAGTACCAGGCTCATTACAGGTAATAGCTTCTATCATACAATATTATAGTTTTTACAGTGGACAGAGAGATACAAGGAGTATAAGTAAGGTGCTGAAGTTTTCACAAAACCCAGTGTGAACCTCTTTTGACTCTAGATTCTTATCTATAATTTTCTTCCTGTATTACTATTTCTGGTTCTGATTTTCAAGATCTAGGGCTATATTCAGAAACACTTATTTGTGAGCAGGAAGGGAAAGGTCTAAGGCTAGTAAGTTTTTCTGTATACATGAATATTGATGAAATAAATGAAAGTATTAATTTATAAGTGCAGAAAACTAGTGACAGTTCACCATTTACATGAGTTTTATGGTCTTTTATGTTTTTAAAATGAGAATTTTAAAATCTATCATAGGGTGAAGATGAAGCCATGTTTGTAGAATATAGGAAACAGCTGAAGTTGTTGTTGGACAGGCTTGCTCAAGTTTCACCAGAATTACTGCTGGCTTCTGTTCGTAGAGTTTTTAGTTCTACATTGCAGTAAGTTTGTTATTGTTTTGGTAACAGGTCATCTTTCCTTTTCTTCGTGGTGGTGATTTACAATAAGTGATGCACTACTTTATTAATCTATGTGACTTATTAATACTTTATGTGTACCTGTGAAACAATGCACTTACATCTTGATTTTTCTTGATTCTTGAGGGGAAACACTACAGTTTAGAACATAAATAATAAAATGGATAGCATCAGTTATTTCTACTTTTTGGTATACATTATATTGCCTGGCAAAGTTAACAATATCTGCCCTATCTGGTTTGGCTCAGTGGATAAGGCGTCAGCTTGTGGACTGAAGGGTCCCAGGTTCAATTCCAGTCAAGGGCACATATTCGGTTTATGGGCCAGATCCCCAGTGGGGGTCATGCAGGAGACAGCCTATTAATGGCTCTCTCATCATTGACATTTCTATCTCCCTCTCCTTCCTCTCTGAAATCAATAAAAATATATTTTTAAAAATTAACAATATCTATGACTACTTAACAATTTAAAAGGCTTTTGTTGGTGTCCTTATATCCTTTTGCATCACTAATTTTGTATAGAAAGTGTATGTTCAGATCTCAGTAACGTATTATGTCTTGTTAGGAATTGGCAGACTACACGATTTATGGAAGTTGAAGTAGCAATAAGATTGCTGTATATGTTGGCAGAAGCTCTTCCAGTATCTCATGGTGCTCACTTCTCGGGTGATGTTTCGAAAGCCAGTGCTTTGCAGGATATGATGCGAACTGTAAGTATACTGAAAATAATTTATTTGAATATAATTTTCTGTTTTCACTATAAACTAATGGGAGTTTCTTGTTAGAGTTTAGTATCTGTTAATAGGGGGCATTTTCATGTTACAATAAATAAGAATAGATTTCTTAACTTTTTCTTGCTCCAGTTGGTAACATCAGGAGTTAGTTCCTATCAGCATACATCTGTGACATTGGAGTTCTTCGAAACTGTTGTTAGATATGAAAAGTTTTTCACAGTTGAACCTCAACACATTCCATGTGTACTAGTAAGTAAACATTTTATTTACTCTCAATTTTTGTTATTTTCCCATGTATTTCATTCAGCTAATGAGCAGATAGTATTCTATTTTTCTTTTATAACTTTTTCCACAGCCAGAGGTTCTCAAAAACTCTTTTTGTTTGTTTTCAGAAACTCTTGAATGCACTGACACTAATTCCTCTTCCATTAAAAAAATTTCTGTCTATTCAGTTACCTAAAACAAGTCCTCAAGGACCTATTCGTGTGTTGAATAAGGTTTCTTGTTATATATATTATCTGGTTCCTGCCTTCTAGAAGCTAAGAAAAAATGTTTAATATTTATAAAGATGTTTCACAACAGTAGCAACAGGAGTTTTAAATGAGTGCAGCAAGAATAAAAGTGTTTCTGTTTCTTTAGATGGCTTTCTTAGATCACAGAGGGCTGCGGCATTCCAGTGCAAAAGTGCGGAGCAGAACTGCTTACCTGTTTTCTAGATTTGTCAAGTCTCTCAAGTAAGTATAAAATTTCAGCTGTTATGTTTTATTCTTATATTTAGGATTATTAAATAGAACATATAAATTATCTTCTAAGAACCTGTGGTAGATTTGGTTCTTTCTGTTCTAAGGCTTTTTTAAAGTATTCCTTTTTTTGTATCATGATCTTAGGATTTCTTTTCATTCTCATTAATTTACTTCATTCATTAAAAAGTGATTTGTTTGCATACTTGTGTATGTGATACTAATCACTTACAACATTATGTAAATACTTAACCAACAGTTTTATTGCTATGGGTCAGTAGTTTATGGCTTCTTAGAAATTCTAAAAAATATATCCCTTGGAAATACATATTTAAATATATTTTATTGATTTTTCATAGAGAGGAAGGGAAAGGGATAGAAAGCCAGAAACATCAATGAGAGAGAGACATCGATCAGCTGCCTCCTGCACACCTCACACTGAGGATGTGCCCGCAACCAATGTACATGCCCTTGACCGGAATCGAACCTGGGACCCCTCAGTCCCCAGGTCGACGTTCTATTCACTGAGCCAAACCGGCCTCGGCTGGAAATACATATTTAAACTAACCTGTTTTATATTCTTTATTAGTACCAGTTTTTGGCATGAAAACTATTCATTCTTAGGCTTATAAGGTTGTAATTTAAAAAAAAATCATCATTAGTTTTAATCACACGTGACTAGCTTAGAACCGATTTTTTTTTTTTTTTTTTTAGTTCTGCCTTAAAGGAGGGGGGGTTTTGGTATTTTTAGAAACTTTTCAAGCACTATTACTTATGTTATTGTGATTTTCCTTTTTGCCTTTATTCAGTAAACAAATGAATCCTTTTATTGAGGATATTCTGAATAGAATACAAGATTTATTAGAGCTTTCTCCACCTGTAAGTATCTATTCTTCCAAATTACAGATTTTGAGGCCACGTATAACTTTAGCACTAATACTTTCGTGGGCTTTTTAAAAATGAGGGTGGTGTATGCAAGGATTAGTTCTGTTCACTAACACAGTTGAGATAGCTATAATGATAAAAAAGTCTAATGTGCTAATTAGACAAGATGTCCTTCTGGACAAAGCTGGGGCTGCAGCTACGGGTTTGAGGAAAGGATCCAGGCAGCTGCCTGTGGCTGCGAAGGTCTACTCTTGCACATATTTCATGCATCGGGGCTCTAGTAGTAAATAAAGCAGTAATAGCAGTAGAAAAGAAGCAAGAATTGACTGACAAATTTGGCAATGTGAGAAGTAATCTGCTTTCTCTGTACTGTTAAATGTTGATGAAGTGTTTTATGGAGAAAGAAAAACTCAGTTTATAAATTATTTAGTACTATGATCATATTGGGCCTTCTCAGTGACTGCTACTAATAGACTGAAGCTTTTCTGTGTTTAATTTTTCAAGCTTAGGATAAAAAAAATGTTGATGTTGGTTTTTCTGAATATTTTGGTGTCCATTTCACTAGAAAGATTTAAGTGGGGTACTTTGTAAGTACATCTTGATGGATACTAGTACATGTTTTTGTTTAAAACAAATACTGACATTGATTCATTTTTTTTCCACTTTGATAAAAAATATTACTAGAGCTGCCATTTAAAAAGTGTTGAACAAAAATAATACTTTTGTTCTTTTAAGTAAATACCAGCACTTAGGGTACATAGCTTATGTAATTTCATTGCATGAAAGGTTAGTAGTGAATTATATGGTTAAATTATCTTTGCCTACATACTAGAAAAGCTGATATATTAAGTACTTCACCCAGTTATTGCCAATTTTTCTTGGCAGTTCACGGTGACCCAATTTTTAGGTACCTTATCTTTCTGTAGCACTTTATCTTTGTATTCTCAACTCCTAGAGCATTGATTAGTCTTAGTGGTACTTAAAAAGTGCTGTAGTTATTTCTAAGTTGGGAATTTATTATTTTTGTTAAGAAATGAGAAATTCTTTTATAATAAAACTATGACATAATTTATCTAATTTTAGACAAGGTTTTATATATTTCTTAAAGGGAACTTGAGTATTGGACCTAGAAGGGCCTCTGATATTTCCCCACACTCCTCTTGGCCTCCCCTACTGCATAAAAAAATAACAAAATTCAACAAAAGTGACCCATATAGGATGCTTGCTTATACCTGAATGAGATCTGGTTTTTATTTGCACACTTATTTTCAAACACTTTAAAATAACAACTGTTGTGAATGTGCATATGTATTTATTGTGTAGTTTTTATTGTTACTCAATTCTTAAAACACTCTTTAAAATATTAACTTTGTATGGCCTTTGTACTAACGTTTTAAGTCCCTTTGTACATCTCAGTTTTAGCCACCTAACAATCTTACAAATAAGAATTTTATAAGAGAAAACAAGGTAGAAGGCTAATAATTATGACTATTTGCAAAATCTCTCAATTTCTTTACCTCTACTTCAGTTTTCTTCCTGTTACATCGTCTTGGGAGAAAATTTGTTTTTATAAAGCACTCAACCTACTTTTTAATAATGAGTTGATGTCAGATTATATCTCCTTGCTTTTGCTTAAATGAATGGACCTAAATATGGAAAAACTCAGTGAGACTAAATTTCATTTTAGGAGAATGGTTACCAGTCTTTGTTGAGCAGCGATGATCAACTGTTTATTTATGAGACAGCTGGGGTGCTGATTGTTAATAGTGAATACCCCGCAGAACGGAAGCAAGCGTTAATGAGGAATTTGTTGACTCCACTAATGGAAAAGTTTAAAATTTTGTTAGAAAAATTGATGCTGGCACAAGATGAAGAAAGGCAGGCATCTCTAGCAGACTGTCTCAACCATGCTGTTGGATTTGCCAGGTGAGTTAAAATTATTAAATGCCTCTGCAGAGACAGGACCATTTATTTGTCTGCATCTTTTAGAATTGGGCACATATCCAAGATTCCATAACTGGATTGTCTAGTGAATTATCTAAGTTTTCTTTTCTAAATCTAGTGAATTAGAAGACTTAGCTGAAGAAGTGAATAGATTACGTAACATTCTGCATATCTGTCTTGACAACTGAGTTCTTAACTTTGACTTCTTTGGTATACATTGGTTGTCTATTTATAAGGGGATTAGCTAAAGTGTTTATATATCAACTAGACACCCATTGCACGAAGAGGCCTTCCTTCTCCTGGCTGCCGGCACTGGTTTTCCTCAGGCACCCGGGACCCAGGCCTTCTCTCTGGCCCAAGTCTTCAGTTTTCACTGCAGCCGGAGCGCCACTCCTGTAGCTCCCTCAGCCCCCGCCCTCCCCCTCATAGCAGGCGTCCCACCTGGCTTTCCTGCACCTGCATGCGTGCTGCCTAGAGGCCTGGAGCGGCTGGGGGGTGAGGGCGGGGGGTTTGGCAGCCACCATCTTTGTTGGATTAATTTTCATACTCATTCCTGGGCATCACGAAATGACAGTCAGTTTGCATGTTTCTCTTTTATTACTGTAGATTACTAATTGGGTGTTCAGTTTTGGTAACTTAAAGAGAAAGTCCTGAGACCTTTTTACTCGTTGTGTTGTGTCCTGAAGACCACCCAAGCTGTTATTTCTTTCTCTCTACCCATAACTTTTATTGGCAAACAATAACAGCATATAAGCTTTAGTGATTGCTTATTATAAGCTATATAAAGAAGTTGCTCTATGGAATATTTCACTGCAAAAGTTAATATTAGAGAGTTGTAGAAATAGCTTGATTCTAAGAATGTTTTCTAAATTTAAATGGGTAGTTTGCAGATTATGTAATAGGACAGCCTGGTCATAGTAAAAAATTTCCCTCTCTTTTCTGCACATTTCATCAGTAGGATTTTAATAAAACATTTTGAAGGATTATGATTAGAAGGATTATAGTAACTACATTTCATTCGTTTAGAATTGTCTACCAGTTTTGTTAGTTTTGTAATTTGTTGTGCCTTGTTTTTTATTACTTCATAAAACATTTGAAGAATAAAATGAAAAATATTGCCTTATTTTACTTATCTAGTCGGACCAGCAAAGCTTTCAGTAACAAACAGACTGTGAAACAATGTGGCTGTTCCGAAGTTTATCTGGACTGTTTACAGACATTCTTGCCAGCTCTGAGTTGTCCCTTACAAAAGGATATTCTCAGAAGTGGAGTTCGCACTTTCCTTCATCGCATGATAATTTGCCTAGAGGAAGAAGTTCTTCCGTTCATCCCATCTGCCTCAGAACACATGCTGAAAGATTGTGAAGCAAAAGACCTCCAGGAGTTCATTCCTCTTATTAACCAGATTACAGCCAAATTTAAGGTACTACAAACCTCAGAGCATCTCCTGCCTTAAAGATATTCATTCCCCTGGCTTAAAGATAAGATATATTTATCTTTAGATATATTTATATACAGTGTTCCCCAAAAGTGTATACACACACTTTGAATAATTATAAAGGCAGTGCTTATTAAAATACATTTTATTTTCAAAATTGAGCTATCAGCTGTTAAAGTCTGTATATTTTTTGGGGAAACCCTGCATTTTTGACATTTGCCTCCTTGGTTTGTTTTTGTAAATATCAGTTACTTGTGGGCATGGATTGTGTATTTTTGTCACCCCTAATAATCTGGCATACTCCCCGACATACAGGACATGCTTAATAGATGTCTTAATAAAAACATACTTACATTATCTGTTTTGTGTAGCAGAAGAAAACAGTTACTCTCCTGTTTTAGAAAATCAAATAAAAACAGCATTGAGTACTACATGTCTAAAAAGATAAGTAAAAAGCATTGTAATTTGGCTGTCCACACAGGAATTTAAAAGTAATTTAGTGTAGTAAAGTTGGTTTTATATACAAGGAGATTTAAGCCAAAATATAAGCTAGCTAATAAGAATGGCTAACACATAGTGCTCTCTATGTTCAATATGTGTCTTAAGCATTTTCCTGCACATTAATTCATTTGATCCAAGGAAGTATTGTATTTTATAAATTTAGAAACAGACACAGAGAAGTTAAGAATTACACAGTGGCTTATAAAGCTAGAGTGCCCAAACATATAACTCCATTTATAATTTAGCAATAGAATTAATTTCGTGAAATTTAAATTGAAAATATTCCATGGCAGTATTTGGTGATGAAATATTTCTGGATCCCTACTATTTCTCTTATTATTTCTCAGTTATCAAGAGAAACTATTCCTTAGCTCAGATACTCATGTTTCATAATTCAGGAACACAGGTCAGTGACAAACTTCCATGGAATTCAACCCAAAGAAATTCTTTACATACATAGCAAGATCACTTTGCACTCTGAAAGATACCAGCCTTCCTCATCTCCTCAAAATCTTGCATGGAATCATAACTTCTGTCGAAATCTGCATATGCCTCCTTTCTTGGTTCAGCCACACCAAATATACAGGAAGCTGCCACCCCCAGGGATATAATGATGGCTCCAACAATATGAAATCTTGGCTATGCATCTGAGGTTTTAAGAAAGCACTGGAAGACACGGTAGCTATAGTCTCCAACACCAATGTTCTTCCTGAGGGAGAACTGAATCTGGCTCCCTACTATTTTTAACATGGATCTTAAACTGTAGGAAATTGGTTGAACTTAGTAATGTATATGCTATCAGCTGTTAAAGGGTATATATTTTTGGGGGGAAACCCTGCATTTTGACATTTGCCCCTTTGGTTTGTTTTTGTAAATATGAGTTACTTGTGGGCATGGATTTTGTTTTAACTTTGATATTTGCTAAGTGAATTGTGTAAATATTCTAAATAGAAATTCTTAAGAAAGACTTTAAAACACGGTTTTTCCAAGTTACATTTATTCTTTAAATTGAGGTATAATTGACATACAATATTATATTAGTTTTAGGTAGTATACAACATAAAGAGCCAGTATTTGTATATAGCAAAAGCCTAGTTAACAGCCATCACTAAACATTGTTTCAGAATATTTTTTCTTGTGATGAGAACTTTTAAGATTTAGCAAACTTTTCAAATATGCAATACAGGATTATTATTAAGCTTCATAATAATTTTCTTATTCATTTCTGAAGTAGTATTAATATTTCTTATGTTCAGATACAGGTATCTCCATTTTTACAACAAATGTTCATGCCTCTACTTCATGCGATTTTTGAAGTGTTGCTTCGACCAGCAGAAGAAAATGACCAGTCTGCTGCTTTAGAGAAGCAAATGTTGCGGAGGAGTTACTTTGCTTTCCTGCAAACAGTCACAGGCAGTGGAATGAGCGAAGTCATAGCAAATCAAGGTGGGGATATGTGTGATGCATAAATTGTCTGCTGACATCTTTGTCAGTTATGCATCTACGTGAGCAAGAGCTAGTTACAGTAGACACTAAACTTTTGGAGTGTTGTTGCATATGACCCCTGGAATGTCTGCTCATTATTTCAAGTTGAGGGCCTTAAAACTAATTGGCATTCAGTTCCCTTTTTCCTAAAGTAGTATTTCAAGTTGAGGGCCTTAAAACTAATTGGCATTCAGTTCCCTTTTTCCTAAAGTAGTATTCTTTAATTGGTTCTTTGGTATTATAAACAATATGGTGATTACTGCTAGAATTGACTTGACAATTGAGTCTTACTGATCAATTTGCCATTTTCAAATTAAAATTAAATGGAACTGTATAGATCAGTGTAGATAATTTTGCAATATAGGAAATCCAATGGGTAAGATGATAAGAGAATATTGATTTTTCAACATTTTATGCTTAAAATTAAGGAGTACAGTTAATAAAAATCGAGAGATCTTATCAACTCTGTAAATGCATTTGTCTGGTTATTACATATGGAATGAGAGCTTCAGGTTGCCTTTCCAGTTCTTAAAGTCAAGATTTTCTTTTCCTTTTCAGGTGCAGAGAATGTAGAACGAATTCTGGTTACTGTGATTCAAGGAGCAGTCGAATATCCAGATCCAATTGCTCAGAAAACATGCTTTATCATCCTCTCCAAGTTGGTGGAACTCTGGGGTAAGATGATTTTTTTTTTAAGCTTTATTCCCTAGCCTGTTTCCTAAGACTCTCAGAAATGAAATGGAATCCTAGCCCTCACAATAGACAGGAGCAGGGAGTTGATTTTCCCCAATGATAAATTATAATTGACTTTCTTTTTATACAAGATGAAAATTTGAATTGTCTTGACAGGTGGTAAAGATGGACCGGTGGGATTTGCTGATTTTGTTTATAAGCACATTGTCCCTGCGTGTTTCCTAGCACCTTTAAAACAAACCTTTGACCTGGCAGATGCACAAACAGTATTGGTAAGCATCCAGGAATCTTTGTTTACCTTTTGTGGATCTTAAGTGTTTTAACTCAAAATTGCTTCTTCAATGCCAGGTTGATTTTATTAGGTTTCATTGCTTTTTTCTGCTTCTTCTAATTTAGTAAATTCAAATTAAGATTCACTTTTAAGAGATTGGTGATACCTCTGAAACTTTTGTGGATTCTTACTAAATCCCAGTGCTAAAATTGACTATATAAAACCCAGTTCCATAACTTTAATAACCAAGACTCTTTCTAGGACCGTGAAAGGGCACATACTATCAATAGTCTTTAAAGTTTTATTCGTTTCCTTCTACTGCTTTCATTGTAAAACTGGTGCTTGGTGTTTTTTTCTCACTATTAAGAGTAACTTTCTCTTCCTTGAACGATGGTTTCCCCAGATCTTATCTTTAGTATACTTAGTGTCAAGCAGTTGCCCTCAGCCAAGTAAAAGCTACTTTTCATATTATAAATCACTACATTGAGACAGCATTTTTGTGTTTTTATATTTTCTGTTCAACTTACTTATTCTATCCTTCCCTGCATTCATTCTTTCTTTAAAGGGTAATGAGTAGTGATCAGGGAAGTAAAAAGAGAAGTTGGATCAGTAATCAAGAATTAATTATATTAAATTATTAAACTTGTTTATACAGGCTTTATCTGAGTGTGCAGTGACACTGAAAACAATTCATCTCAAGCGGGTAAGCTTTGGACCCCATGCTTGTTCATTTTCATCTTACATGTATATTTGTTATGATTTTAATTGTGTTTGACTTTTTTTTTTTGAAAGCTGTATCTTTTTTTTTCTAGTGATTTTAATGATTTTCAGCGAGAGGACGGGAGAGGGAAAGAGAGATAGAAACATCAATGATGAGAGAATCATTAATCGGCTGCCTCCTGCACATGCCCTCAGTTCAGGCAGAACTGAAATTAATGAACTTTTATAAAAGAAAGAACCAGTGTTGTTCAATGGTTGAGTGTTGATCCATAAACCAGGATATCACAGTTCAGTTCTGGTCAAGGCACATGCTGGGGTTGCAGGCTTGATTCCCCCTTTGTGGGCTATGCAAGAGGCAGCCAATTAATGTTATGCATTCAAATCAGTGTTTCTCCCTTTACCTTTCTCAATAAACTAAGATAAATAAAATCCTATCTAATAAAAGGGTAATATGCAAATTAACCATCACTCTGCCCAGACCCCTCAGCCTCAGTCTTGGGAGGGGGCGGGGTTGCTGCTGAGAGCGGGTAGCATGAGCAGCCTGGCCGAATGCTTGCTTGGTCACTGCCATGACACTCCAGCTGCGGGGGGCCTCTGGAGTACTGCAGGCATGGAGAGGAGATGGCGGCCTGCTCGCAGCCTCTGTGGCCAGTCACCGGCCCTGAGAGGCAAGGTCAGATCCGCCCACAGCCTCTGAGGCCAATCGCAGGCCCAGAATAAAACGTTGACACAAAGTCCTTCCAGTATAATTGGGGTATTAGAGGCCCACAGAATGATCATTTCCTTTTCTATGAAACACATACTCAGACCACTATTTACAATGAAATAAGTTCCATATATTTTGACATTTTATAGCCCTGGAAAATTACATGTAATGATAAGCAAAGTGAGAAGATGAAAAGAATTTTTAGGCTTTTAAAGATGTAACAAATTTCTGTCTAGAAGACACTAATTCAAAAAGTGATGATTTCATTGTGCTATAGGACATTAGCCAGATTGTATCTAATTTAGCAAGTTTACTTCAGGTTTTCATCTTTGGCAATCTCATTTGAATTAGCATCATCTTCCTGCCAGTCCCTTCACTGAGTTAAACAGAACTTTTGCATCTGCTATTATGTATTTGAATAAGAATTACGTATTTAACAAAATTTTGTTTTGACACAATAAAACAAAAGATCATTTGATTCTCTCCTGGAACATAGAAAAGCACAAACTTGAATCATTGGTGTGGCTTAGGCTAATTTTCCAAATATCTTATCTAATAAAAGAGTGATATGCAAATTGACCATCATTCCAACACACAAGATGGCTACCCCCATGTGGACACAAGATGGCCAGCCGGGAGAGCAGTTGGGGGGGACTAGGCCTGTAAGGGAGGGCAGTTAGGGGCAAACAGGCTGACAGGGGAGCAGTTAGGCATCAATCAGGCTGGCAGGGGAGTGGTTAGGGGGTGATCAGGCTGGCAGGTAGAAATGGTTAGGGGCAATCAGGAAGGCAGGCAGGTGAGCAGTTGGGAGCCAGCA
Organism: Lasiurus cinereus; assembly: GCA_011751065.1. NCBI lineage: Eukaryota > Metazoa > Chordata > Mammalia > Chiroptera > Vespertilionidae > Lasiurus > Lasiurus cinereus. Next base: position 7,362,689 of record JAAGEH010000304.1, read on the forward strand.
GTCCGGGATTGTGAGAGGGCAGGCCCTTGCCAGCAGTCCCACCTCTGTACGTGAGCTGCAGAGGAAACACCTTTTCTGACTGCTCGTTGGCTAAGCTCCTGGTACACCACTTGTAGTGTTCTGGGTAACTTGTCTAAGAAGGTGATCTAGGATTTTTCCACCTCACTCCTGGAGGAAAAAACTAAGGTCCATTGCTAGAGCTCTAAGAAATGTCATATCCTGCCATAGCTGGTTTGGCTCAGTGGATAGAGCCTTGACCTGCTGACTGCACGGTCCAGGTTCAATTCTGGTCAAGGGCATGTACCTGGGTTGCAGGCTTCTCCCTGGCCAGGGCCCAGGTCAGGGCTCATGCAGGAGGCAACCAATTGCACTATCCCTTTCACAATGATGTTTTTCTCTGTCTTTCCCTCTCTCTTCCACATTCTCTAAAAATCAATGGAAAAATATCCTCAGCTGAGGATAAACAAACAAACAAAAAAAGAAATGTCATATCCTATGAGACATCTTGAAAATGCCTAAAAAAAGTTGTCATGGTAAAGGGACAGGAGTCTGTTGATGAAAACACTTTGGGGGCTGCGGTGGCCAGCAGTGGCAACAGTAGCTAGGTGATGGGGTTGGCACCTTCCCTGATCAACCAGATTGCCTCCTGCAGAGAGCAGGCCTAAGCCATCAGTAGGACATCTCCTGAGGGCTCCCAACTATGAAAGAGGGCTCCCTCCCCCACCCCAGTGCATGAATTTCGTGCATCAGGCCTCTAGTAATAAAATAATAAAATAAAATAAACTTTTTATTTTAAAAAAATTCTTATTTGTAGATCTTAGAATCAGGGGAGACCCATGCATAAGACATCGCATGGTAGATTTGGTAGAAAATAGTGTTAACATGTTTAACTAAAGTATGAAGGCAGAAGAAAAAGAAAAAAGCTGAAATGGGACTAGTTATGCTCTATGTGTGAAAGGTTGGGTTATAATTTAGGATAGCTAAGTCAGAAAATAATGTTCAGAGAACAGTTTGGAATATGATCTGAGCCAGTTAGGACTAAATACTGATTTTGGAGTTCTAAGTGTGTAAGAGTCAAGATGAAGTGAGACTTTCTAAGACAGGACAGAAAGAACCTTGGCTAAAGCAAGAGTTATGGGAAAGTAGAAGTAGAACCAAAGTTGTGAAAGCTAAGGGAAGAGAGTCAGATGGGTTGAACATTGAATGCTAGAGAATCAGGATGAGGAATGACAAAAACCCAGTAAATATGGTATTTACAGTTCAGAAGTATTTATCTTGTCCTTAGAAGCTCTCATTTAAACACACAGAATTGAATCAAATGGAATATTATATTGGAAAATGTTTTGCTTTGTTTTATTTATTTTTTCATTTATTCACTTGATTGACTTCCTCTTAAGGTAGAAGTTTACTTTTCTTAATTTAAAAGGTAAAACAAGTATGCTCTATTTTTAAGTGATAACAGTGGGGTTGTATGAGATGATGAGCAGTGCATGAAAAGTTAAGTTTAGGGAGTATAGACTAAAGAAAAGGGTGAGAAGGAAAGTTGAAGGGATCTGAGAAACTTTCACAGTGAAACGTTACCTCCTCTCAATTAGCAACTGCCTTCCTTTGAAGACTAAATTGTGATGTAGGTACATTGGATTAGAGGGCCAGTGAATCAAGGTAGAAGAAGAAACAGAGAAATCCCTTGATTCGGGAGCAGTAATACTAAACAAGAAATGAGGTGTTAATGCAGGGAGAAGTGAATTGAGGAGAGATGGATTGATTTAATTTTGATAACTGTTACTTTCATTTGGACCAGGTTGAAGTCATCTGCATATTAAAGCCTTTAGTCAGATTCACATTTAAAAGTGAAATTAGCTTTTTTTACTATTGGGTTTATTACATTTGCTTTGAGGCCTCTCAGAAACACATTGCTATAGGATAACTACTTTCAAATTGTATCCTAAGTTTCTTTATAGTGTCTAAGAAGCGGGGAGGGGGCGTGAGGGGTGGGGGGAAGTCAGGGTCTAGTTTGTGGAAATTTTCTCTCTTCCCTTCATCAAACTTAACCCTAACATGCCCCAGAAAACTGTTACAGTTTTTAACACCTAGAAGTACTAGAAGATAGCAGTATAGAGCAATGGTTTTAGAAGTCAGGTAACCTGCTTTTTAGTACAGTTTTAATCAGACTAGGCAAATAATCCTATATTTCTGGGTCTTGATTGCCTCATCTGGCTACTAAATTCCTTTTCCCTATTTTGTGAGCAGAAAAAGGAAGTTGTGTTTTTATTTATATTACCTCCTAGCCTATCATTTTGATCTTTCTTGCTTTATTTTAGTTTCTAAAGATAGTCATTACTGTGGTACTGCCCTATAGTCCACCCAGTGGTGGGTTGAACAGGAGCACTTCTTGTTGCTGACTCCTTTCAGTGCATAGAAGACATTATGACTTCCAGAATTTAAAAGAATATTTGTTTTATTTTTAGCATTACATAACACTTAGTGTTTTGTAGTAAATACTAAGTATTCTTCAAAAGCTTTACATTTCTAAACTCATCCAACCCTCCCAATAACTCCATTTTTATAGATGGGGAACTGAGGCTCAGAGATGTTAGGTACCTTGCCCAAGTTACCAGAAATTTGCCATAGCCAGTCTTCAAAACAAAGCAGACTCTGCTTTCAGAGTCTGTTCTTAATCACAGTACTATATTGTGTTTAAAGTATACGTATTTCTTTTAAAGCATTACTAATGTCAAGGAAGGAAATAATTTAGTTATAATCACCTTTTCATTTTCAGGGTCCGGAATGTGTTCAGTATCTTCAACAAGAATACCTACCTTCCTTGCAAGTAGCTCCAGAGATAATTCAAGTAAGAGCTGCCTTAGCAGATTTTTCTCTTAATTTAATTAAAGAAATATGACTATAATTCAAACTAAATTTTGATCCAAGAAAGCCAAACTGCATTCAAGTTGACGTTTTATTGTGTATAGGATAGCAAGAGTCCAAACTTGGGAGAAGGAGAGGGCTCTGAAATTGAATAGGAAAAATTGTATTTTTATTCTCACTAAAAATTCTCACTATAGAAATTTGATCTGTCATTGTGTAGGTGACAAATCACAGTAGTATTCACATTGCTGTGACTCCATCACCAATAAGTAATCACAGATACTTTCTGTATCACTAGTTTCAAAGATCTCAAAATATTATTTACACTCATTAATAGTTTGAAATTAGGAGTTAAGATATGCCGCTAGACCTTATTACTGAATCTGTTTTATTCTACCACATGCCAAAAAAATTTTTATAACCATAATTCATTATTATGTAATAATATATTGTAATCCCATGTGTTAAAAATCATTCTAAGAGGAGTCCAAAGGGGACCATGGCCCACAAATCTGTTCTGAAGGTTTATGCCAGATAGTTCATTTTATATGTACTTACTTTGTAAATCTGAAACTATATTTTGAGGTAAGGGGCTGGAAAGCTATCTCACTTTTGCACTATTACAGAATAATTTTTAATGGCACTTATTTTCTTGGCATGTAGTTATCCAAGCTGCTTGTGCTATAGCACATAGATCTGATAAGGTGTCAAAGTTTTGACTAAAACTAGTTAGAATCTCTTGTGTAGAATTGTTTCTTCATCAACAGTGATTTATAATGCTATTTTTATAAGAGGCATTGAAAAAATTGAATGAAAGATCAGATAGATCTCACATAAGAGGAATCACCCAACTCATTTTTAATGAATTTATGGTCTCTATAATACATCATCTTTAACTTTATAGATATTAATGAATTTTCTCAGTTATTACCTGTAAGCTAATATTTTATTAAAAGAATAAATTACTAGTTACTTGTGTTCTTAATACTCATGAAAATAGAAATATGTCATTTGATTTTGAGTCACTAATATTCTCCAAATTGCTGACTGAAACAAAATTATATTTCTGTCTAATAATTTGGTTATGAAGTATAAGGATTTGGTCTGGCTTTGCTCAGTTACTAAGTAGGTATGAGTGGCCATATCAGTGTAGTTTTTATCATTTAGGTAGGAGAGCATTTATTCTCAAAAGTGAAAGCAGCCTGTCTGACAAGTATTAGATTTGAGAATACTATATAAACATGTTTGGTGAGGAACTGTTCAGGTTAATTTTGATAAGTTACAAATATAGATTTGAAGCAGTACAAATGTCCATTCATAGGTAAATGGGTAACAGAGTGTGGTATGTATACATAATGGATTATTATTCAGCCTTAAAAAGGAGAAATGCTATATCATATGCTACAACTTGGACAAACCTTTCAGGTTATGCTAAATGAAATAAGCCAGTCACAGAAAGACAAGCACTACAAAATTCTAATTATATTGAAGTATCTAAAGTAGTTGTACTCTTAAAACAGAAAGTAGAATGGTGGTGGCCAGGGATGGGATGTGTGGGGAGCTGCATTATGCATATAGTTAACACTGCTGTACTGTACACACAAAAATGCTTAAGATTGTCAGTTTTATGTTTTCAATCACAATTTTAAAACAGTGCTATGAATTTATATTATTATGAATCTAATACAAATAGATTGATTCTCTTCTTTCCTCCCTTCCTGGCTCCCCAGGAGTTTTGTCAAGCTCTTCAGCAGCCTGATGCTAAAGTTTTTAAAAACTACTTAAAGGTAGGTATTTGAAAAACTTACATATCTTCATATAATTAGGAAATGTTTCAGAATATATATTACTAGTGGCCCAGTGCACAAATTCATGCACATTAAAAGGAAATTAATTGGAAGAAATATTTTAATACTGCTATTCGCCCTTACTCTGTAATAGAAGTGTCAGAGATGAAAGAAAATTAATAAAATGTATATGAAAATAATATATAAATTGATTAATAAACAATAACATGATATAACAACAACAAAGACATGATATAAAAAGAACAAAAACATGATATAAAAATTACATTGATAAAACAATGACTAATAAATTGATTAAACTTATTCTAACATTGAGGTCAGTGTCAGATTTGGCCAGTAAGGCTCTATTAATCACTGAATTTTAAAAAACCCTCCAAATTGGGAAGAAGTACCAGATGTTTATTTGGTATTATGTAATATAATTAAATTCTTGAGACAGCACTATCTTGCTTTCATCTAAGTAGTCTTTTAGTACTTCCTGACCGCTTTTTATGTAACAGGTACTATGCCAACTGCTGCAAATACCAATATGAGTAATTTTCCCTGTCCATAAGGAGCTCCTGGGCTAGAGGAGGAACTGTTCTTTATTTTTTATTTATTACCTTCAAATCTGAGGACAAAGCACTATGCTAAATGTTTTGGTAGCAGGTAATTTAATGAATGGCTACCTGTTTTTTTTTGCCCAAGGCATTCAAGAGAATTTATAAGTTAAGGGGCTTTGCAGAGTTTAAGTATCCTACCCTTTGATTTTGGTTATAAACGCTTCCCTTGTCACTTTTTCCCCAGTAGTAGTAGTTTGTCAGCTTAAACTGACAAAAGGATTTGTGAGAAGAATGTTGAGAATTACTGTTTAGCATCACAAATCCCACTTCCATTTCCCCGTAAAAGCAAAGTGCCTGTGAAGATAACCTATTAAATAACCGATGAATCAAACTGCATTAAAGGATTCAAGAAATTATAACTACTAAAGGGGTCTCTCACAGCAGATATGTGTACATTGTAGCAGGTTTTTGTTCCGAACATATAATTTATTCCAAACAGCATTCATAAAATGTCTTTCTTCTAAATCCAACTTCTCTATATTGATAACTTTAAGTCATTGGGTAGCATTATTCATCTAGCTTGAAAAAATGAAGTTCCTTCTTTCATGCCTATTCCCTTCATACCTGATGGATCCTCAGATTCTTTGCAGATTCTTCCTCCTCACTCACTTGCTATCCCTGCCTTGCTATCTGGGATAGGCTTGTTATCTCACTGATCACCCTTCCCTGTTCTCCCCAAGCAGGTCTACTTGATAACACTGAACAGACCCCTGAAATTCATTCCCCTAATTCAGTGGTCAGCAAAATCATTAGTCAATAGAGCCAAATATCAATCATACAACGATAGAAATTTCTTTGGAGAGCCAAATTTTTTAAACTTAAACTTCTTCTAATGCCACTTCTTCAAATAGACTTGCCCAGGTCGTGTTTTTTTGTTTGTTTGTTTGTTTTATTTTAATTTAATAAATCTTTATTGTTCACATTATTAAATTTGTTCCTCTTTTTTTCCCCCATAGCTCCCCTCCACCCAGCTTCCACCCCTCCCTCTGCCTTTAACCTCCCCTCGCATTGTCCTCATCCATAGGTGTATGATTTTTGTCCAGTCTCCCTGCACCCCCCTCACCCCTTTCCTCCTGAGAATTGTCAGTCTACTTGCTTTCTATGTCCCTGATTCTATTATATTCACGTTTATTCTGTTCATCAGACTTTTAGATTCACTTGTTGATAGATATGTATTTGTTGTTCATAATTTTTATCTTTACCTTTTTCTTCTTCCTCTTCTTAAAGACTACCTTTTAGCATTTCATATAATACTGGTTTGGTGGTGATAAACTTCTTTAGCTTTTTCTTATCTGTGAAGCTCTTTATCTTCCCTTCAATAATGAATGATAGTTTTACTGGGTAGAGTATTCTTGGTTGTAGGTTCTTGCTATTCATCACTTTGAATATTTCTTGCCATTCCCGTCTGGCCTGCATAGTTTCTGTTGAGAAATCAGCTGATACTTGTATGGGTGCTCTCTTGTAGGTAATGAACTGTTTTTCTCTTGCTGCTTTTAATATCCTTTGTCTTTTGCTCTTGGTATTTTAATTATGATGTGTCTTGGTGTAGTCCTCTTTGGATTCCTTTTGTTTGGGGTTCTCTGGGCTTCTTGGACTTGTAAGTGTATTTCTTTCACCAGGTGTGGGAAGTTTTCAATCATTATTTCTTCAAATAGGTTTTCAGTATCTTGCTCTCTGTCTTCTTCTGGCACCCCCATAATTCTGATGTTGGTACACTTGAAGTTGTCCCAGAGGCTCCTTATACTACCTTCATATTTTTGTATTCTTTTTACTTTTCCAGAGGAATGTTTTTTTGCTTCTTTGTATTTCAAATCTTTGACTTGATTCTTGTGTTCTCTCCTCTAGTCTGCTGTTAGGTTTCTGTATAATATTTTATATTTCAGTCAGTGTATGTTTAATTTCTAGTTGATCCTTCTTCATCTCTAGTTGGTCCTTTTTCATCTCCTCTTGGGTCTTGCTAAAATTTTCCATCCTTTCTAGGAAATTCTTGAAAAACCTTATAACTGTGGTTTTAAACTCTATATCCAGTCATTTGTTTTCCTCCATTTCTTTCATTTGTGATCTGTTCCTTCATCTCCACATTTTTGCTGCTTTCCTGAGTTGGTAGAATAGCTTTGTGTGCTAGTTGTCCTATATGGCCCAGTAGCTCCGTCTCCCCAGTTACCTGAGGTGGACTCTCTTGGTGCACCTCTTTGTGGACTGTGTGTACAGCCTTGTGGTTAAGTCTTCATTGTTGTTGGTATCACTGGGGGGAATTGACCCCCAAGCCAATTGATTGTGAGGATCAGCTGTGTTTACGCCAGGAGAACTTCTGTGCTGGAGTCAGCCTTATGATACAAGACTTGCAGAATTGCAAAAGCCTCTCTGTTCAGCTTGGTTGGGGCTGAGTCTCAGGGCTGAGCAGAGAGCCTTGGCTTCCCATCAGCCCTGCCCTACGTGGCCCCTGGGTCTATGTCCCTCGGTAATTGCTGCAGCCCTCTCTGTGCACACATGTGTGCGCCTCCAGACCTTTGCCTTTCTGGCTCCCCTAAGTTTCCATGTGTTCCAGAGACCTGTATGAGTCTGGGTTCCCTGGGTCTCGTCCGAAATTGGGGCTTGGTGCAGTCAGAAGTGGATTTCAGCGCAGTTGGGAGGTCCTGTCTCCCTCCCGCTAGAGATAGCTAGGGACACAATCTGTGTGTGCACACTCGCGTTTGCGCACCTCTAGACCTCTGCCTTTTGGCGGCTCCCCTAAGTTTTCGTGCATTCCTCCCTTTTCATGGCAGTCCAGACAACCCCTGTATGAGTCTCACCCAGAACTAGGGTTCAGTGCAGTCAGGAGTTTCTGTCTCCCTCCCACTAGAGGAAACCAGCCAGGCACTCTGTCACCTGTCCTCTCCATGCCAGTGTCTCTGTACCTCAGCTTTTTGCAGCTCTTCTGAGTCTCCGTGAGCCCCTGTCTTTCCTTCTAGTTGTAGAATTTCCACTCAGCCAGCTTTCCTGTGGTTCTGGATAATGCCCGTTCTGTCTTTTAGTTGTAGTTTTGAAATTGTTGTGCAAGCCAGCAGTTTAGGTGTTTACCTATGCCACCATCTTGGTTTCTCTCCCCATGGTATTTTGTGGAAGAGCCATACTCAAGGGGCCAAAGAGCCGCATGTGGCTTGCAAGCCGCGGTTTGCCGACCACTGCCCTAATTCATAACTTTAAAAGCCTGCTATTAAGTAAAAATACATTCATGTTTCTTAGTTTGGCATTCAATATTTTATCATATGTATTTTTATTGATTTCAGAGAGGATGAGAGATAAATATCAATAATGAGAATCATTGATCGGCTGCTTCCTGCACAACCCTACTGGGGATCAGGCCTGCAACCCCGGGCAAGTGCCCTGAGCAGGAATCGAACCATGACCTCCTCGTTCATAGGTTGATGCTCAAACACTGAGCCACACCACCTAGGCTAAAAGTTTTTGTGTTTTTTTTTTATTGATTTTACAGGGGCAGGGGAGAGAGAAACATCAATTTGTTGTTCCATTTTATCTATGCATTCATTGGTTGATTCTTGTGTGTGCCCTGTTTGGGGTTTGAACCTGCAACTTGGGCCTATCAGGACAACACTAACCATCTGAGCTTCCTGTACTTTTTAATAATTAACTAAATAATAAATTCCTTATGGGATAACAACTGCTATCTGTAGCTTTGACTTGTTTCTTCCTCAAGATTTAATTTCTCAGCATTAATTTTGATAGTAGTGCCAGTCAGCAAAATGGATCAAAAGCATGTTTTCCTCTGATCACTTGACTCTCATAGCATTAGTATAATACTTTATTTCAACTTAATGTTGTCACCATAAGTTATCTAGACTTTATCAAATTGTCCAAAAGACAAAGTTCTTAACTTGTATTATGTGTGAATTTATGTGAAATGTTTTGAATACCTATTGAATTTTTAAATAAATTTTTATTGATTTGAGAAAGAGGGAAACATCGATGTGAGATAGAAATACCGATTTGTTGCCTCCCATAGACACCCTTACCAGGGATCGAGCCTGCATGCTGGGTATGTGATTTGACTGGGAATTAAACCAGCGACTGTTTAGTGCATGGATGACCCTCAGTCAACTGAGGCACATTGCCAGGGCAGTACCAACTGAATTTTACAAAAGAGTAACTAGCACTCAGCAACTTAGAGCCATTCTTTAAGTGAAAGGTGGTATTTTCAGACATCAATACTGACTGTACCAATATTTTATTTGCAGGTGTTCTTCCAGAGAGCAAGGCCCTAAGAACTGGATCTCCCTGTGCCTACTTCATGATCAGGATTTATGATTAGAAATTCCAGTTAATTTATAAAGAAACAGTTTTGTGTGCCATTCACACTGATCTTTTTTTAACTTGGCCCTGAGCTTATTGCAGTATATGTATTGGGATTTTTCTGTTAAATGTGTGTAATTTTCTCTAAATACGGCTATGTAACAACAAGATAAGTTGCTTGCATGCCAATTCAAATTGTTCTATATAAAAAAGCTGTTAAAAGATACAGCAGAGTTATTCTAGTACCATTGTATCTTTACTTGAAACTTTAAGTCCTTTAAAGACCATAGCAGGAAAACTGCACTTTTTAAAATTGTGGAATATAAAATGTTTGAAATTTTAAATTTTCTTTTATCTGTGCAGACTTAAAGTATGGGGGTGGGATACAACAGATCAAAACTAATTTTTTTGTGGATAGCCATTACATTTCTTTAAAATGTTTTGATGCCAATAAGTATTCTACAAAAAAGAATGGTTTCATAAATTAACTGATTTAAGAGTAGGTACCGGTGTTATACATTTTTTTATAAAAAAAAATAAAATAAATTTTACATAGTGAATCTACCAAGTCTTTTTTGGAATTATTATAAATACTTTAGCCTTATTTTCTCATTTTATCTTTCTGTGATTTCCCATTTAAAGGATTGCACATATGAGCTTACAGATGGTTTATTTTATTATATTCCTAAAAGGCTAAATGCAACTTAGTTTTGTTAAATAGAATCTTTTTTAAATGCCCTAGAAAAAGCCTGTGTGATTCTGTTGATAGATTTAAAAATCCAATTTTTTCTACCTCTTTTATTGGATTTACATAGGGCACAATATACCTATGTGTTTGATGCTTGTAACTACGGTAATTGCTGCCCACTTAGTTAATAGAAGAAGTACCTTCTCCTGTCTTCTCCTATTTTTATTCACGATTCCAAGAAGGCAAGAGAAAAAAACAATAGCAGCAGTATTGGAAAATTAAGAAAAGAGGGACAGCCCTGAGTAACAGAATTACTATAGTTAAGTTTAAATTCTAAAAGACTAAGTAAGATTTTAGGGGAGGGTTGGGTGTTTCTGTGGATTTTTTTTTTTTTAACCTTTGGCCAATATGGTCCCTATGGATTTCATGATGAGCTTCAGTGGTCTATAAATTCCCTAAAATTGTATTCTATATTGTGCACATAGACCTTTTTCTGGGGTTAATTCCAGAAGTGATTTTAAACATTTTTCTTATGTTATAGAATAAACATAGTGAACTAAGTTGTCTGAATTGTAAAACTAGATCAATAGAATGTATATTATACTTCAATAAGAATGTTTTTTAAAATAGATAATTAAAAGCTGAGTGCTTTGTTTATAAGTCCCCTTGTACTGTAGGAGAGAATATTGCACCTATTGCAATAATACTAATTGTTCATAATATGCTAATAAGTAGCATAGCATAGTGGTAGAGGGCATAGGCTTAGGATCCAGATAACAGTTAATATAAGTAGGTTTAAATGACAGTTCTGCCAATAACTGCTTTTTGAACCTTAAGCAAGTTCTCTCTCCATAGTTTCTCCATGGGCAAAATGGGAGGAATAATGGTAGCTACCTCATACCTAAGAACGGATTAAGTTAAACATGAAAAGAGCTTATTATAATACCTGCACACGAAGGTTTGATACAGCTATGATTACTGTACTATTCCACATATATAAAAATGACACCTGCTCCTTTCTCCCTGGTTTTTTAAAGCCCTTCAAAAGATTCACATGTGTTCAGAGCTAAGAGAAATAAGACTTGGAAATTAAGAGTGTAATAGAAATGAAACTTCATGTTATATAACCATATATAATTCCTATCTTCATGCCTTGAAGTTTCCCAGAGCACTTTACTTAGAAAGTGCCATAGTAATTAGAAAATGTTCAATAATTAATTACCTTATTTGTATTGCACTTCATTTCCAAAAGCAAGCACTCAAATAATTGTCACAAGGGTGAATCTCACCTGTTTACAGGTGAGATAACATCGAGGCAAAAAGCTTAGTGATTTGTGTGACTTGACTGGAACCACAAGGATTTTATGATGCCTGGTTTAATTCTGTCACTAACAGTTTTATTTAAATCGTAAAGTAGATGCTTATACTGGTTCAGAAGTGGCTTGACCTTTAAGAAAAACACTGGTATTTCAATGTGTATCGATTACTATGTGATAAATATGTGAATAAAAGGCTTGAACTTAGCTCATCACTTCTCCCATAAACTTCAAGCTGTGGGCTTTACTGTTGCAAGGAGCTTTGAAAGGTCCTTGGTATTAGACATGGGAGAACTGGTTGAAATTGTATGCAGTGAATAGATTTGTTTGTTAGAAATGACTCCACCGCTTAAACATTGTTTAAAAGTCTAATAAAGTAACTTCCTTTGTAACAATGCATCACAGTGGGCTTTTGTTACTGCAGTTGTGTATATAAAACAAAACACAAACTTGTTTGAAGTTCAGCATTTGACAGGGAGAGGGGAACCGCAGCCCCAGGTCTGTTCCATTCAAAAGCCTCTGGTGTAAACCACTCTGTCGCTGTTTCCCGTTTCTCGCTGGTTCTCTCTTGGGAAGCTCTGGGTCAGCAGTGCTGTCAGTCGGCAGAAGGGATAGCTAACTGCCTAAGATCTTGGCAGCACGAACATTGCTAGGCCTGATTTTAGTCCATAAAAAGCTCTCCAATACTGTCATTTTCCAAAATTCCGCTTAAAAGAGGGACTTAGAAAAGCTTATTTACATTAAGACTTTGACGAGTGAATTATTAAGAAGCGATCATCTAGCTCCACTGCAGCCAACGTGGTCTTCTTGAAAACAGATACAACCTATCCCTCCGGACTCCGATGTTCCCCAGAGAGAGCCCCTCGCGGGTCCAGCATTCTGCACACCTGCGATTCGATTGTTCCAATGAGGACTTCCGTTCTGTCTTCCCCACTATCGCTCCACGCCGCACCCTGCCCTCCGGGCCGGGCCGGGCTTCGCGATTATGGGAATCTGAGTCATGGTGCAGGGCTCCCTGGTTTCACCCTCAGGGTAAGCGGTGTCGCGCTGCAGACACCCTCGGCTTCGCCGCCCTTCGCTAGAGACGCTGGGAGAAGCCGCCGCCGCTTCAGCTGCCGAGGCTGAGGCCGGACTCCAGGGCGTGCGCACGCGCACACGCGCGCGCCGGCCCTGGGTCACGTGGCCCCCGGACAGGGTTGGCGGAGCCGGAAGTGTCCTGAGGAGCTGGGAGGCCGCCGGAGCCCGCTGGCGGTGGCGAGGAGGCTACTGGGCTCGGTGAGTAGGGGGGCTGTGGGCGGAGGTGCCGCAGCGTGGTGGGGAATGGGTCCTGGAGCCCGGCACGGGCCTCGCGGAGTGTTCCCGCCCTCCGTGGGGGACTGGGGTGCTGAGTCAGAGCGGGGGCGGGGCGGGCGACCCCAGTGGCCCCGCGCGGCCCGAGGCTGACCCTCCCGCACCCTGGCCGGGCGGACACCGCCCCCGGGGGCCTGGGGCATCCGAAGCCGGGCGGAATGGGCGACTCCCTCCATCTAGACTCCCGGCTCTGCGACCCGGGCCCTCCGGGTTCTGGCGACGTCGGGCACCGAAAAAGAGGAGGTGCCGGTGGCCGAGTCTGGGCCCCGGCGGCCCGGAGAGCGGACGCCGCCTCCCCTGCACTTAGACTGGCCGCTCCGGGCCCTGCCCCCCGGCGTTGGCGAGACGGGCCGTTTTTAAATGGACTGATTTATTTTTGTCAGACGATGAAAAAGATGTTCCGTTTAGGTCTTTGTGATGATAACGAGGGGCTGGCTCACGGGAAGCCAGCAGCTGAAGACGTTTTTAATATACATGCGCGTAGTTGATGGATAATGCGAGCTCCTACACGTTTCCTAGGGGGAAATGGCTGGCAGGTTTGTTTTCCCGTCCGCTTCCCAGGTATTTGTTCGGTTCAGTGGCCTCAGACCAAGTTCTACCCAGGAACTGTCAAAGGCCTAACCCAAGAACCACCTCTTCCACTTGAGAATGCTGAATAAGTACCTGTTTGGCATGCCTCACGTGGTAGGGGAGTTTGGAAATCCTGGAACTGCCCATTTCCTGGTTGTGATGGACAAATGCTGACTTTCGTTTCGGATAGTTAACATATCAGGAAGTGCAGGTGAGGCAAGGGTCAGCAGTAGCATACTTACTTGTTGAGTGCCTGCCTGTACTGTGTCAAAATTTTGGGAACATTTATACAGCAAGCACCTTGTGGGTGTGCTGAGTCACAAATTAGCATGCTGTTATGGTGGGGTTTGGGGAAGCTACTTTCAGAAGACATTTCCCCAGATCACTGTAAAACCACGGGTTTATATCTGAGTACAGAGAGCAGATATACGTGTTTTATATTACCCACTAGGTACAGATAGGTACCCAATGATACTGTTGGCCGTTTACACTTATCTCAAACAGCAGAGTTAATTAGGGAAGGTTTTTCGTTATTAAAAAATGTTTTTTTAAAAGACATTTGAGCCGAAACCGGTTTGGCTCAGTGGATAGAGCGTCGGCCTGCGGACTGAAAGGTCCCAGGTTCGATTCCGTCAAGGGCATGGACCTTGGTTGCAGGCACAACCCCAGTAGGGGGCGTGCAGGAGGCAGCTGATCGATGTCTCTCTCTCATCGATGTTTCTAGCTTTCTATCCCTCACCCTTTCTCTGTGAAAGATCAATAAAATGTATTAAAAAAATTTAAAAAAAGAAAAGACATTTGAGAAGTTTATCATATATTACCCCAGTAGATCACAAATATTTCGTATTTGTTAAAAGGAAATCTTATTTTTATTGCTTATTTCCAATAAACTGAATATAACATTCCTTATCTGAATTAGATGACTGGTAAAATTACATAAATATATCTTAGTATATCAAAGATTGCTGAAATTTAGACCCCTGGCCATTCTTTAAGATCCTAATTCTACTTGGAATATTGGCAGTCATTAATTCATCACTACCTAGTCTGTTCTAACTTACAACAATGGATATGTATTATATTTTAACTTGACAGGTGTGCAGGAAGGAGAGAGGGAGAGAAACATTGATTTGTTGTTTTACTTATTTATGCGTTCTTTGGTTAATTCTTGTATGATGGGGAACATGCAACCTTGACATATTGGGGTGATGTTCTAACCAACTGAGCTACCCAGCCAGTGTTCTACAAAGGAATATTAAGATCTGTTTTAATCTGACATTATAGCAGGTTTAAGTCCAAAATGGTTTGGTGAGAGTAGTGTTTATGCTTTTTAACATACCTTTTTATTCTAACATGGAGGTCAAATACTTTTAGTATTCTTACATGCTTTTTAGTATTAAAGGACAATGTTAAAAAGGGATGATGCTTTTTTCCAGTATTGGACAGGGTTGATACTTTTTTAAAAATATACTTTTTAGAGCAATTTTAGGTTCACAGCAAAACTGAGCAGAAAGAACAGATTTTCCATATACTTCCTATCCCCACACATACTTATTTCCTCTTGCTTATTTTTTAAGATTTAATAATATACATTTGGCATATCTATATTTATATACTTGCAGGTTGGGGAAACTATCCTTTAATTTCAGAAGAGTTAGTCATCTTTCAGCAGAAATCATTTTTGTACCTTTCCATTGTGATTGTCAGGCTCTGTGTAGATGAAATTTCAAGTTACGTAAATGTTATGCAGAGTCAGCAGTATTTTTCATTAGTGTTGCCCTGCCCTTAAAGGAAACAAAGTAATTTTTACTATATTGTTATATTTTACACTATTATGTTATTTTGAAACACTTTAAATATAATTCTTCATTAATTAATCTTTCAAAACATTTGAAGAAATGGCCAATATCACTCTAATTGACAAAGACAAAATTAGAAGGGAAATAGATTTTTTTTTTCCAGCCTTAGATAAGTAAATGAAATTGAATATATAAGATGTCATTGGCTAGTATTATTCAGAGCCCACACAACACTTTAGCTTTTATTATTGCTGGAAACAGATTTTTACTTTGGACTGTTTATACACCTCAATTTAGCTTAAATAAGGGATGATCTTACTTGAGACTAAAAGTAGTTAACATTTGTTTCTTAAATGTATTAGTCCCTTAAAACAAACATGCACATTTTTTTCTTTTCTTTTAGTATAACAAAGTGGATCACCTGACCAAGCCGAGATGCAGAGCACTTCTAATCATCTGTGGCTTTTATCTGATATTTTAGGCCAAGGAGCTACTGCAAATGTCTTTCGTGGAAGACATAAGGTTGGTACAGAAAAACTGTGAAGATTTTTATCATTTTACTAGCGGCCCGGTGCATGAAATTCAGTGCACAGGGGCGGGGGGAGGGGAGAAGGGGGTCCCTCAGCCCGGCCTGCACCCTCTCCAATCCGGGACCCCTCAGGGGATATCCAACTGCAGAATCCTCCAGTTTAGGCCCGAGGGCCTAAACCGGCAGTCGGACATGCCTCTCGTAATCCAGGACTGCTGGCTCCTGATCACTCACCTACCTGCCTGCCTAATCACCCCTAACTGCTCTGCCTGTCTACTTGATCACCCCTAACCCTTATGCCTGCTTGCCTGATCACCCCTAACCACTCCACCTGCCTGTCTGCCTGATGCCCCTAACTGATCCCCGGACTGATCACTCCTAACTGCCTCTTTCTGTCTGCCTTATTGTCTCTAACTGCTCCCCTGCAGGCCTGATCGCCCCTAACCCGCCTCTGCCTGCTGGCCTGATCTCCCCTAACTGCCCTCCACTGCCGGCCTGATCATTTCTAACTGCTCTCCCCTAACCGCTTCTGCCTTGGCCCCTGCCACCGTGGCTTTGTCCAGAATGACATCCGGAAGAGTCCAGTTTAATTAGCATATTACCCTTTTATTAGTATAGATATGTACTCTTCTGAAAAGCACACTTGCACTAAAATGTGAAATTTGGGTGTTTTTGTTATCCTAAAGAGTACCTGTTTTTGTGGTTTTATAAGATATAGCTTACATTTGATGCAGTGCTTTCTACTCAGTGATGGTAGAAGTTATATGTTGGGTAGTAGAGAAAAACAGGAAGGTGGCTGAAAAAAGTGACTAGGGAGGTATGTTGTGCCTTTTGAGTCTTTCCTCATTTAGCCTTCCTATAGTTGTGCATGATCTCACTAACAAGTTCAATGCAGCAGTGATATAGGGTGGGGATAATAGGGAAGGCAGATCTATAGTTTGGAGGGTAACCATGGATGGTTCCTATATGCTGTACTATAGCTTCATTCCCCCAGTAAAACAGCATCCTACAAGGTAGATCAGAGTAGAATGCAATTATAAAAAAGGAGCCCAGGTTTAAAAGGCTCTATCTTTGTATGAGGTAATTAGAACTTGTTAATGGGAGTGGGAATGAAATAACACCAGAGGCACTTCAATAACTAAAAAAAATTTGTGTCAGATTCTATATTAGACTAGGGTAAAATTAAAGATAATTAAAAGAACTTAAAATGAAGACATTTGCAATAATTAAAGTTTCTATTCTGGGAAAGGAACTTGAAAAATAATGGAATTAAAAATCCTTTTATAATTCAAATACATCATCAACTAATTTTTCAGTACTATGCATTTTTTTTGAGTAAATGATATTTAGAGCCTCTTTAAGTCTTATTTTTAGAAACAGGAGCCTTAAATATTTTAGTAAGGAAGAGTTTTTTCATATTTTCCTGTGCCCTTGAGATTACCTATCAGTTAGTTGCATCAGTGACAATGAGATAAGCATTCATATTGGAGGGGCTGTTTCCTCTCCTGGAGAGAGACTATGGCTAAAAAGAGCTTTAATGGCTCATAGAGAATGAATCAGAAACACCATTTGGACACTTTTAGTTTTTTCCCTTTTGATTCCAGACTTGTCCACAGGTTCTGGGTTCTCCATCAAGTTGATTGTGGTCTCTGGTTCCTTGATCAAATCCATTGTGCTCATCTGTGGATATTTCTGTCCAAGAAATTGTTTTTCTTTTGTATCCTGTGCCAGAAAGCTAAAACAAGTGACAGCACAGGATTTAGTGTTGAGAACACATCTGACTGTCTGTCCTTCTGTAACCTCAATTAACATCACTTGGTATGTGTCAGGCACTGCAGTGGACCTAGTGAATATAACTACAAATAATGTGCATTTTCTGTCTCCAAGAGTTTTGGGGTCAGTAGCAAAGTGGCATTGGAAGGGATGCAAATTTGAAACTGATGAAGTGATAGAAAATGATGGAGATTGGGTGATGCATATTAAAGTGCTTGGCTCTAGCATGGCCGGTGTTGCTCAGTGGTTGAGCACTGACTCATGAACCAGGAGATCACCTTTTTTTTTTTAAATTTCTTAATTTTTATTAATTTTTTATACATATCTCCCCATTGCCCCCCTCCCTCCCAGGCATACCTCGACCCCCCAGTGTCTGTGATCATTGGTTATGCTTATATGCATGCATACAAGTCCTTTGATTGATCACTTATCTACCTCACCTAACTTTAATCTTTCTGCTGTAATTTCACAGTCTGTTTGATGCTTTATGATTTTTGTCCCCCTGAGAATTATCAGTCTACTCCCTTTCTGTGCTCCTGATTCTATTATATTCACCAGTTTATTCTGTTGATCAGATTTTTAATTCACTTAATTTTTAGATTCACTTGTTGATAGATATGTATTTGTTGTTCATAATTTTTTGTCTTTTACCTTTTTCTTCTTCCTCTTCTAAAAGAGTACCTTTCAGCATTTCATATAATACTGGTTTGGAGTTGATGAACTCCTTTAGTTTTTTCTTATCTGTGAAGCTCTTTATCTGCCCTTCAATTCTGAATGATAGCTTTGCTGGATAGAGTATTCTTGGTTGTAGGTTCTTGCTGTTCATCACGTTGAATATTTCTTGCCACTCCCGTCTGGCCTGCATCGTTTCTGTTGAGAAATCAGCTGACAGTCGTATGGGTTCTGCCTTGTAGGTAATGAACTCTTTTTCTCTTGCTGCTTTTAATATTCTCTCTTTGTCTTTTGCTCTTGGTATTTTAATTATGATGTGTCTTGGTGTGGTCCTCTTTGGATTCCTTTTATTTGGGGTTCTGTGTGCTTCCTGGACTTGTAAGTCTATTTCTTTTACCAGATGTGGGAAGTTTTCAGTCATTATTTCTTTAAATAGGTTTTCAGTATCTTGCTCTCTCTCTTCTTCTGGCACCCCCACAATTCTGATGTTGGTACGCGCTTGAAGCTGTCCCAGAGTCTCCTTACATTATCTTCACATTTTTGGATTCTTTTCTCTTCTTGCTTTTCCAGTTGAATGTTATCTGCTTCTTTATATTTCAAATTTTTGACTTGCTCCTTGCCTTTCTCTAGTCTGCTGTTAGGACTCTGTATAATAGTTTTTATTTCAGTCAGTGTATGTTTAATTTCTAGTTGGTCTTTTTAAATCTTTAGTTGGACCTTTTCCATCTCCTCTTGGGACTTGATAAATTTATCCATCTTTTCTAGCATATTCTTGAAAAACCTTATAAGCGTGGTTTTGAACTCTATATCCAGTCGTTTTTTTTTCCCTCCATTTCTTTTGTTTGTACTCCCTTCCCTTGTCTCGGCATTTTCACTGTGCCGGGGAAACTTCTGTGTTTAATTCAGCTTTATGATACCAGATGTGCAAAGCTGCAGAAGCCTCTGTTGAGCTTGGGAGGGGTGGAGTCTCAGGGCTTAAGGGACCGCCTTGCCTTCCAGTCAGTCCCGCCCTCCACGGCCCCTGAGTCTCACGTGACTGGGTAATGGCTGGAGCGGTCCTTGTGCAGGAGCCCGCAGTGCCTCTAACCGCTGCCTT
Organism: Lasiurus cinereus; assembly: GCA_011751065.1. Taxonomy (NCBI): domain Eukaryota; kingdom Metazoa; phylum Chordata; class Mammalia; order Chiroptera; family Vespertilionidae; genus Lasiurus; species Lasiurus cinereus. Next base: position 7,382,050 of record JAAGEH010000304.1, read on the forward strand.
TCCGGCTCCCCTGTGCACCAGTACCACACGAGTCTAGGTCTCCAGGGTTTCGTCCGAAACGGGGGTTTAGTTAAGTTAGAAGTGGCACAGTTGGGATGGTCTGTCTCCCGCCCACTCGCGAAAGCCAGTGGCACAATCAGCAGTTTGTCCTTAACGCAGCGCCGTGTGCGACCAGACCTCCGATCCTTTGCAACTCCCCCAAATCTCCGTGCACTTCTCCCTTTTCACAGTCGAAACTCCCCCTGTATGAGTTTCGGCTGGATCTGGGGTTTAGTGTCGTAGGATAAGGGGTTCAATGCCTTTGAGAGTCTCCGTTTCCCTCCCGCCAGAGAAAGCCAGCCGGGTTCTCTGGCATCCGCTCTCTCTGCGCGCGTTTCCATACCTCAGCTTTTTGCAGCTCCTCTGGGTCTCCGTGAGCCCCTCTCTTTCCCTCTGGTTGTAGAACTTCCACTCAGCTAGCTTTCCGGTGGTTCTGGATGATGTCCGTTCTGTCTTTTAGTTGTAGTTTTGAAATTGTTGTGCGAGGCAGCAGTGTAGGTGTTTACCTATGCCGCCATCTTGGATTCTCTCCCAGGAGATCACCTTTTGATTCCAGTCAGGGGTCATCCTCGATCCCCAGGAGAGGGCTTACAGGAGGCAGCTGACATATTATTCTCTCTCAACGATGTTTCTCTCTCCCTGTCCCTTCCTCTCTAAAATCAGTAAAAACGTTAAAAATAATAAAATTAAAGTACTTGGCACTAATAGTATTTCTTATATTTCAGTCCTCTTTCTTTACTTAGATTACATATTCAGTAACCTTTATGTAAGTGCCTATACATAGTAGGTACTCTGTAAATGTTGAATGAAAGAATGAACAAACCAACGAATGAATAGATGAATGAATGAGGACAGATTAGACTAGGACAATCTGAAGCTCTTCAAAGGAAACAAAAATATACTTTATCCAGTATAGTTTGAAAGCCAAAAGTAAGGATTTGAGAGACATAAGAATTGACTTAAAAGATTGCTAAGACCCAGTTTAGTATTCAGTCTCTAATAATCTTGCCAGGGATGTGTTTTAAGAAACCATGTTTGTTCTCAGTGACATTAATTTCAGGGTTTAGGACTAGAACCAAAAAAATCCTGTCAACCCTTAATAAACGTTTAAGGATTTTAACAATATTAGCTAAACTTTTTTATGTTATTGCTTAGAATGATCAGGTCCCTAAATTTATTATTCTGTTATAATTACCTTCTTAATCTGTCTCTTTTTCATCAAGTTACCTTTAGCTACTGTGTGTGGATTGGTGTGTATTATACAACATATAATAACCATGATGAAGTTAAAGGGAAGAGAGCTGTAGGAAGGATGTGTTGATTTGCACATGTGTGTACAGCAAGTCCTTGAATAATGCGGTTTTTGTTATATTTAGGAGATGCTGTAGGAATTTAACTGTTATTTATATCAGTTTCCCTATGGTAAAATTGGTTTAATTATACATAATTTCCCTTTAAGTCACAGAACCTATCGATGATGTTAAATGAGAACTTACTGTATATGTATATAGGCACATAGATCTCTAAACATTAACATATGCTTTGACTTACAGATAGTGAATGATAAATGTGCAATTGAATAAAAGGAAAATTGTACACTCCCTTGCATAACACAGTAATCTCACAGGTAAAATGTAAAAAATACTGGCCTTGATCACAGTGCAACATTGTATTATTTTCCCTGCTCATGCCTCTGTTAGGATTCACCTAATCTTAGACTAAGTTTGAGACAAGTGTCCTCAAGAAAAATCTTTCTTGTTACAGATTTGGCAATGTCCTTATCCTGGCTCAACAAATGGAAAAACAGTGTAATTGACCAACATATAGTTCAGCTTTTAAATTTACATTTTGTGTAAATTTATCTGTGTATTTAGTGGGGAGTGAGGGAAGCTTCATCATATCACATCACATCACATCACATAGATGGTCTCCAAATAGTGATCCTGGAGAGTAAGATTGTGAAGAAGTTAAATGATTTTAAGAAAAAAAAATCATGAGATTCTGAGGTGAGGGGATGAGTGTTATGACTGTAAGTGAAGAAATGTGGAAACTGTAGAAAAGACTTCAAAGCAAGAACAGCACAAAGGACCTGACAGACAGAGCCATGAAATACCTTTAGGTAAGGGTGCTTGAACCCCAAGGTCAAAGAGGGAAGTTCAACCTTGGATTATGGGGAAAGTAATATTAAACTCAAAGAATCTGGACTGATCACCAAGGAGAGGCTTTTAGGTTAGAGTGAGTGGAATAGTTGGGAGGCTTTGGAAGAGAGTCTTTAAGTAAGATTAATATGAAGAACTTGAGAATGTAATGTTTACCTGAAATTCAACATTTGTATTTCTAAGATTCCCCCCAGCTATAGCTGTGCATGGTAACTCTTCTCTATATATAACAAGCCATAAGAGTGAGAGCAGGGTGCTGCATAGGCAGGAAAAGGAAATGTGTTTGATCCTCTAGAGATGATGTGTGAAGCAACAATCTTGCCTACTCATAGGTAAAGTTGCAGAAGTTATCTGAAGCAGCAGTGGTGCAATCCAGCGAGGATAGTCTACTTTAACCTTACTGTCCAACTCCTACTTCTGCACACTCATACACACACACATTATTGTAGCTAGGAAATATTTCTTAAAAGGTAATTGCATTACTTTGAGATTCTTACTAAAAATTTCATATATGGACTATAGTTTTCAATCTTTTCTTTCCTGGTTTAATTAGATTAAAATTATGCCCTGATCAAACTCTTGTTTCACTTTCTGATTCTTATCTAAAATGTACTTTCACATTTGGTACTATTAGAGCTCTTATTTTCTGATATGTAAATGCCTATCTTTGCCACATGTATCATAAGGGAAGCATTTACTATGAAATAAAATGGACTTTTCTACTTTCCAAAGCATACAATTTGAAAGAAATATTGAACAGTTGATTGACTTAGTGTAGCTTTTAAAAAAGTCAGGAGCCCTAGTATAAATTACCTATGTTTAAAAATATTCAGGTTTGCTATAGCTAGTTCTAATGGTACCTTTTTATCTTCTTTATAATATTATAAATAAGACCTTTCTCTCTTTTTTAGAAAACTGGTGACTTATATGCTATCAAAGTATTTAATAACATAAGCTTCCTTCGTCCAGTAGATGTTCAAATGAGAGAATTTGAAGTGTTAAAAAAACTCAATCACAAAAATATTGTCAAATTATTTGCTATTGAAGAAGAGGTAAGTATTCAAGTTTTAGTTAATCTTCTAATGTTTATTATAGTTATTATAATTTAGAAGAAATAGCCTAGCAATGTTTTATAAACATGTGTTGTTTTTTTTAAATGGTACAAATTAGAATTTATACAATTCAATATTCTATTCTCAAAGATTCTTGAATAGCCCAGCCGAAGTGGTTCAGTTGATTGAGCATTGTCCCATGTACCAAAAGATTGCTGGTTCGATTGCTGGTCAGGGCACATACCTACCTGAGTTGCAGGTTCAATCCCTAATTGGGGCATGAACAGAAGGCAACCGATTGATGTTTCTCTCTCTCTCCCTTCCTCAGGTGAATTAAGTTAAAATATTAATTTAAAAAATAAATATAAAAATTAAAAAAGGTTCTTGATTAGCTGTAACAATGGAAATTAAGTATCATAGAATCAGAAAAAGTAGTATAAAAAATAAAAGAGTATAGAATATTGTTACCATATTACTAAAAGAAAAAAAAAGAAACTAAGTTGACATAATTCTAAAGGGAGCAAAGAGAAAGTCCATTTATAAAAGATAGAATTGATTTTAGGAGAAAACAGTGAAAATAAAGATGTTATTAAGTTAATTATCTAGGAATAATGGAAATAGAAATCTATTTTAATCCCTGTAAACATGGCTAGTCAATAAATTACACCTTTTGAAAAACAATTTAGAGGTTTACACTCCTTATAATAGTCATTTTATTTTTTGTCATTACTTCTTAAAAAGTAATTAAAAATTAAATTATAGTTTTATGCACAGAGATGTTCATTGCTGCCCCGGTTATAATAAAAAAAGGTTCAATAGGTTAGAATGTATGCTGGATAGTTACTTGGAGTTAGCTACTCTCAAGGTTGAGAAATAACTTAACAGACTTCCAAATCTGTTCAAGACTTCTGACACCAGCTACTGAGAGTTTGGCAAACTGCACAGTCAGTGAGAACAATGCCCACAGGATTATGCTCATTCAGATACAAGCTTCATGTTCAGGCGCCCCCAGAACTACCTTCACTTCAGACCAGCTGGCTACAAATTCGGGGCTTCTTCCCATGGCTGTTCTTGGATTTGATAATTTGTTAGTGTTGAATGACACAGAACTCAGCAAAGCTCTGTACTTACAATTAGAGTTTTATTGTAGCAAAAGAATACAAATTAGAACTAGCCAAAGCAAGGGATCCACAGGGTGGAATATGGGAGGGCTTCAATGTGACTCTTCCTTGTCCTCAGGAACACATTAGGTTGACAGAATGCACAGAATATTGCCAAATTTGGAAGCTCACCTGAGCCTTTGGTATTTAAAATTTTAGTTGGAGCTCAATCACATTCTCTCTGCATGGCTGACCTTTACTTTCCAGGCCTTCCCAAAGGTCCAGACTAATACTCTAGTCTCTGTTTCCTCTGGAAGTTGAAAAGGATATGCATGACCTAAAACCCCCACTGTAAATCACATTGTTAGGTTGTCATATGGCCAAAGAGAAACAAAGACAGGACATTCCAGAGGATTAGTAAATAGCCAAGGACAAAGGCCATACCTCTTTTGGTTAATTCTTTACTACACAACAATTAAGCAATAATGAAGAAAAAAGATATTTACCAAAGCTTTAATCACCTGGGAACTTGCTTATGTGTATTGTTATGTTAGAAAATCAGGACTAAAATACAATATGATCTTGATATATACAGTATGATATATAAAAAGTGTTAGGTATCTATAATATGATTTGATGCATAGATAAAAGATATAGGAAATGCATAAAATATTAACATAATTATCTATGGGTTATAGAATTACGGATATTTTTCAATTTTTCAACAATCAACATAGTTTACTATTTATAAACAAATTTAAAAAAAAATTTATTTCTCTCTTGATACAGAGAATATTTTGATTGTTGCCAGTTAAGAAGTGGGGTTGGGGGAATGGCTGAAAAGGTGAAGGGATTAAGAAGTACAAATAGGTAGTTAACACAGTAGTCACGGGGATGTAAAGTACAGGATAGGGAATATAGTCAATAATCCTATATAATAAGAGAGGAATATGCTAATTATCCATTATGCCCTGAGACTTAACTAACTGGATAACGACCCGATCACAGATCTGCAGGATGGTGGGGCAGCTAACTATAAGCAGGCAGCCAAGAGCTACAAGAGGAGGCAAGGCAGCAAGCTATGAGAGGGGTAGGAGGGGAGCTACAGGAGAGAGAGGCATTGGGCTGAGAGCTACAGGAGGATAGCAGCGACCTACTGGTGCACGGATTTGTGCTCAGTTCTACTAGTATTGTAATAATTATGTATATGTCAGATGGGTACAAGATTTATCAGGATGATCACTTTGTAAGTTATATAAATGTCTAATTGAATTGTACACCTGAAACTAATATGATACTGTATGCAAACACTAATTGAAAAATAAAAAATTATTAAAAAATAAATTAAAATTTTTCTCTTATAAACTACTCAATAGTAGAGAAATTTATAATGTTTTATAAAAGTAGGGGCTATGTAGAAAAATTATAAAAGAAAGAAAGAACTTAAAAATTGAAAATAAATACTGGATTTTAAGCCTTTTTCACATTTTCAAGTTTCTGAAATAGCATATATCTTATAATCAATGTGTATATGAAATTAGATAATATTTATTTTTTTCTACACAGCTGTTGTTAAATTGATGTATCTTATAATCAATGTTACATTAAAATCACAGTTTAAAACAAATCAGCAGCTCAGATGAAAATTAGATTAGAGGTTTGCTACAAGACAGAATGATCAGCTATTCTACCACTTGTTTGTTTTTAAGACTAGAATTTCATTCTTTGAAGTAAAGGTTTTCTTTATGAGAAAACTTCAAATGTTTTAAGAGATTTGTTAAAAGAGCTAATGTCCTAAATGTACTATTATGTATAAAATTAAAGATAACTTTAAAAGAACCACTCTAACATCAGAGCAATGATTCTCTAATTCAGATTTAGCCACCTTTTACTGTGGCTTGATTGTCTTCAAAAACAAATTCAATTTTAATAGGAATTTATAAGATTTTAATTCTTATATGTGTACAGTCAACAAATATTTAACAAATTCTAGGTAAAGCAATTCAAAGTGCCTTCATTGTAGCAAATCCCACATTTAAAGAAAATCAGATTAAGTACTGTAATATAGTAAAAACAGTTTTTATATTGAGTTTCAATCAGTGATTTATTTTTTGCAGACAACAACAAGACATAAAGTACTTATTATGGAATTTTGTCCATGCGGGAGTTTATACACTGTTTTAGAAGAGCCATCTAATGCCTATGGATTACCAGAGTCTGAATTTTTAATTGTTTTGCGAGATGTGGGTATGTTTTTTTATTTATATGACTAGTGGCCCAGTGCACAAAATTCATGCACGGGGCTAGGAGGAGGATGTCCCTCAACCCAGCCTGCACCCTCTCCAATCTGGAACCCCTCGAAGGATGTCCGACTGCCCGTTTAGGCCCGATCCTGGTGGGATCGGGCCTAAACGGGCAGTCGGACATCCCTCTCACAAACCAGGACTGTTGGTTCCCAACTGCTCGCCTGCCTGCTTTCCTGATTGCCCCTAACTGCTTCTTCCTGCCAGCCTGATCATTTCCTAATCATTCCCCTGCCAACCTGATTGATGCCTAACTGCTCCCCTGCCAGCCTGTTTGCCCTTAACAGCCCTCCCCTTCAGGCCTGGTCACCTCCCAACTACTCTCCCCTGCAGGCCTGGACACCCCCCAACTGCGGCAAGATCTTTGACCACATGGGGACAGCCATCTTTTGTGTTGGAGTGATGGTTAATCTGCATATTACTCTTTTATTAGATAGGATAGAGGCTGGTGCATGGGTTGGGGCCAGCTGGTTTGCCCTGAAAAGTATCCCAGATCAGGGTGGGGGTTCCCTTGGGGCATGGGGCTGCCTGGGCAAGGGGCCTGTGGTGGTTTGCAGGTCATCCATGCCCCCTGGCGACCCAAGTGGAGGCCCCGGGATCTGGGATTTATTTACCTTCTACAATTGAAACTTTGTAGCCTGGAGCAGAGGCCAAGACAGGCCAGAGCTACAGAAATTCGGCTTTCTCCATTGCGGAGGGCAACCCTAGCCTCCTGCTCTCTCCAGCTTTGTGGCTACCACCATTTTTGTTGGAATTTATTTATGTTCTATAATTGAAACTTTGTAGCCTTGAGTGGAGGCCTGGGCCTGCCAGAATGTGTACAAAGGTTGGCTTCCTTCATCGCTGGGGAAACCCAAGCCTCCCACCTGCTCACTTCATGGCCGCAGCCATCTTGGTTGGGGTTAATTTGCATACTTGCTCCTGATTGGATGGTGGGTGTGGCTTGTGGGTGTAGCAGATTAATGGTTAATTTGCATATTACTCTTATTAGATAGGATTTATGTATATTTATATATATAATTTGATAACAAATTTTTTTGCATTAAAAACCATGGACTTTTATGCCATGCTTTCTTAGATCTGACACCAAAAGTATGGTTCAAAAATAAAAATAGATGAATAGGACTTTAACAATATAAAAAACTTTAGTGTTTCAAATGACAACATCAAATGAATTGAAAAGACAATCCATAGAATGAGAGCAAATATTTGCAAATCTTTTAACTGGTAAGGAATTTTTATCCTAACAACTCAACAATAAAAAAAGACAAATAATCCAATTTAAAACTGGGCAAAGGATTTGTTAGACATTTTTCCAAAGATGATATACAGAAAGTACATAAAAAGATGCTCAGAATCATTAGACATTAGGAAAATGAAAATCAAAATCCCCCCAAATTACCACTTCATATCCACTAAAATGGCTAAAATCAAAAAGACCACAAAACAGGTGGTGGTGAAGATGTGCAGAAATTGGGACCTTTATATACTGCTGGTGGGGTTGTAAAATGGCACAGCCACTTAGAAAAACAGTCCAGCAGTTTCTCAAAAGGTTGAACATGGAATTACTATATGACTTAACAATTACATTGCTAGGTATTTACCAAAAAGAATTAAAAACATATCCACATAAAAATTTGTTCATCTGTTCATCAGTATTCATAATAGCCAATAAATGGATACAGCCATTTGATAAATAGATAAACAAAATGTGGTATATCATACAATGTAATATTATCTATATATACATAAAAGCCTAAACAACCATTACAATAAAACTACTAGAACTATCGGTTGCTGTGATGCACACTGACCACAAGGGGGCAGATGCTCAATGCAGGAGCTGCCCCAGCCCCTAGGCCCCACTTGCCAATGGGGCCTGCTGGCCAACCTCCTGGTCCTTCCCCCCTTGGCTGTCAGACCTCGACTGGCCCGCTGCCTGCCCCCCATGTTGGTAGTTGGCCTCTTCCTGGTTCCTCCCCCTGGCCAGCAGGTCCCAATTGCCCAATTGGGGCTGGGCTCCAGGCTGGGACAGGAAACTGGGGGTGGGTGGTGGTGGACATAGGAGGAGAGGGGGAATTTGGCCCTGATCACTGGCCAGGCCTAGAAACCCTACCTGTGCACGAATTTCATGCACCGGGCCTCTAGTTTGTTTATAAAAGGAAATGCAGCCCTGCCCAATGTGGCTCATTTGTTTGAAGCATTGTCCCATACACTTAAAGGTTGTGTGTTTGATTCCTAGTCAGGGCATGTGTGGGAGGTAGCCATTTGTCTGTCTGTTTGACTCTCTTCCTTCCTCCCTCCCTCTCTTCCTCCATCCCCCTTCCTCTCTCTGAAATCATTTTAAAAAAGAAAGAAATGCAATAGTGGTACATGTTTTAATAAGATGCACCTTGAAAAGTTATGCACCTTGTAAAAGAAGCCAGACACAGTAGGCCACAATATTTATATGATTTTATTTATATGAACTAACCAGAATAGGCAAATCCATAGAAACAGAAAGCAGAGTAGTGGTTGCAGCGGTTTGCAGGGAGAGCATAGTTGAGGAGTGACTAATGGTTTTGGGATCTCTTTTTGGCATAATGAAAATTCTGAAATTAATGGTGATGGTTACACACACTGTGTTTGTGGCTATATTAAAAACCACTGAATTGTATGCTTTAAAAAGGATGAATTTTATGATATGTGAATTTCATCTCAATAAGGCTGTTATTAAAAAATATGACAACCAAAAGGAGTAATATCTTGGAAAGAAATGAATCAATATTTGAGTGGGAAAAGCCCATTGATTAAGAAAAAAAAAAGTATAAGGTTAGTGGGAATTTTTTTTTCTTTTAATTGATTTTAAAAGGAGGGAGAGTTGGAGAGGAACATTGATGGATTGCCTCCCACTCGAACCCTGACCAGGGATTGAATCCACAACCTCGATATGCTCCTTGAGCGGGAATTAAACCCCCCACCTTTTGGTGTACAAGACGATGCTCCAACCAACTGAGCCACACCAGCCAGGGCTAGTGAAAATTCTTGAACTTGACACTGAATGCAGTGTGGAGACAACCATTTAGATGAGGATAAAATAAGAGAGAAACAATTAATATATACTACAGCCTGTTTAATCAAATAGAAGTTATAGATGATTGATGCTTTCCTAAGTATACTTGTGACCCTGAGTTTTCATAATTAAATGATACCGCAAACTTATGTTCATGTTATATTTGGACATTATCTATCTGCTGTCAAATATTTCAAACTATCACTCAGTGACACTGCTTGTCAGCCAAAACAGCTTAATTTTAGCAATATAGCCATATTTATCCTTACCAAAAAAAGGAATATAGCCTTCTTAGAAAAGTGTATGAGAAATACATTTTTATGGCTACAAATGTGACACCTTGAGTCTCTTTCTAATACTTTTTTACTATTTTATGTAGTGAGTCCAATTTACTTTTTTGTGGAATTATTTCTCTAAGATAAAGATATGTGAAACAATAGAAAGATTGATCCTTTTGGGGGAATCTTTATTCTTTTTGTTTTAATTTATAGGGATAGCTGGCTAATAACTTTAAATAAGTTTCAGATAGAAATAAAATAAAATAAATTTTTTTAAATAAGTAAGTTTTGGCTATACAATTCTGTAGTACATCATTGTATTTTGCTGTGTGCTCACTACCCAGTCTAGTCTCCTTTCATCACCATATATTTGACCTTCTTGCCCTCTTCATCCTCCCCTTACCTTCCTTTCCCTTTGGAAACCACTCTTCTATTAACTGTGCCTATGAGTTTGTTTTATTTATTCACTGCTTTCTGTTTTATATCCCACATATGCATAAAATCATATGGTTCTTGTCCTTTTCCACCTGATTTATTTCATTTATCATGGTACTCTCAAGATCCATCCATGTTATCACAAATGGCAGTATTTCATCATTGTTTTATGGCTGAGTAATAATCCATTTCATATATTTATAACGGCTTTATTTAATCATCTATAGAAGGACACTTAGTTTGTTTCCATGTCTTAGCTATGTGCAATAATGTTGTAATAAACATAGAGGTACATATATATTTATGAAATAAATGTTTTCAAAATTTGGGGATAGATACTTAGAAGATGGATTGCTGGGTAATATGGTAGCTCTACTCTAAATTTTTTTGGACACTTTATACTGTTTTCATAGTGGCTATACTATTTTACATTCCCATGAGCAGTGTGGGAGGATTCTCTTTTCTCCACATCCTTTCCAATTCTTGTTATTTTTTGTCTTATTGATGATAGCCATTCTAAAGGTGTGAGGTGGCATCTCATTGTGGTTTTGATTTGCATTTCCCTTATAGGTAGTGCAGTTGAGCATCTTTCCATATATCTGTTAGCCAGTTATGTGTCTTTTTGGGAAAACTATCTGTTTAGGCCTCTGTCAATTCCTCACCCGAGGATATGTTTTTATTAATTTCAAAGAGAAAAGAAGGGAGGGAAGGAGAGAAACATTCATCAGTTGCCTCCTATATATTCCCAGACTGGGGATCAAACCCAAAACCTAGGCATGTGCCCTGCTCAGGAATCAAACCTGCAACCCTTTTGATGCTCTAACCAATTGAGCCACCCAGCCAGGGCCTTCTGCCCAGTTTTTAATCAGATTGTTTTTTGGTGGTAGAGTTGTGTGAGTTCTTTATATATTCTGGATTTTAGCCTCTTATTAGAGGTATTGTTTGCAAATATCTTCTCCCATTATGTTGGCTGCGTTTTTGTTTTGTTGATGGTTTCTTCTGCAGTGCAGGGAATCTTTATTCTAAAGTTTAGGCAGATTGCCCAGATATATAACCATAAGTAATTCAGGAAGTCATATGCTTAAGATCATTTTTTTCCATTTTTCTGATGGTACTAAAGGGAGACTGGACTCTTTCTTAAACTGATCTTTATCATTCTGAAGCCTTTTATGACTCAAACATGAGATACAAAATACTACTACCAACTATTTTTTGACTAAAATGACATGGGGCTGACTTATAGAAAAACTTACATTGAGTGAATATGAATGAATTATATTGATGAATTTGACATGTACAGATATACATATAGACAACTACATTATTATTATTATTACCTTTGTTTTATATTTATTGTTGAAGTGGGTGGAATGAATCATCTTCGAGAAAATGGCATAGTGCACCGTGATATCAAGCCAGGAAATATCATGCGTGTTATAGGGGAAGATGGACAATCTGTATACAAACTCACCGATTTTGGTGCAGCTAGAGAATTAGAAGATGATGAGCAGTTTGTTTCTTTGTATGGCACAGAAGAATATTTGGTAAGTCATGCATTACTAATAATGTTTTTTAAAGAAGCTGAATATATTGTAAATACAGGTAGTCAACTAATTAATATGCAATGTATTTTGTAACTTTTAGGACAAAGATTAAAATTTTCTAATCTGATGAATATGGTGTGTAATGAAATTAGAGATTGGTTTCTAAGGGTGCTGTCATTTTTCTGTCAAAAATTCTTATAAGTTTTATAAAACTCTTAAATTGTTTAATTTTACTAATGCTATGGATTTTTAGTAAAAGAAAAGCTATCTGTTCACTCCAGAAGCATGTATGTGGTAAAGGCTCCCTTTTTTTGGATCAGAATAGCTAATAAAGTACAAGCTTGTTATAATCATATTCCCTGTAGAACAAAATTCATTATAATTCTGAAGCAGAATAATCTATTCAGGGAAATTAGTTATTGAAAGACAGAAAAGACCATTATTAGGAACATATGCACAAAAAATAAAATGCCTTTGAAAATATCTAATTTGAAAGTGTAGAAAGCTAGAAAAGCTCTGTTTATATAGGTGTGTTTGTGTGGAGTTTGTAACCATTTAAACTTAACAAAATTGTCTTTTTTGTTCTTTTAAGAAAATATTAAAAGTAAGTACATTTAACACATAATCAAGAAATTTATAATGTGTAGCTATCACTAATTTTTCATGGCTCTGAGTTTTCTCTCAAAAGTCTTAGAATCTGTGACTTTTTTCCAGTTGGATTCTGCTGTTGTAATTTTGTAACAAGAATAAAGCCTGCGGTCCTAGCCATTTTGGCTCAGTGGATAGAGTCCCCAGTTCAATTCCTGTCAAAGGTACACCCCTGGGTTGCAGGCTCGATCCCCAGTGTGGGGTGTGCAGGAAGCAGCCAATCAATGATTCTCATCATTGATGTTTCTATCTCTTTCTCTTCTTTCCTCTCTGAAATCAATAAAAATATATTTTTAAAAATAAAAATTTTTATTAAAAAAATATTTTTATTGATTTCAGAGAGGAAGGGAAAGGGGGAGAGAGAGAAACCTCAATGATGAGAGAGAACTATTGATCGCCTTCCTCTTGCATGCCCCCTACTGACTGGAATCAAACCCAGGACCTTCAGTACACAGGCTGATGTGAGCTACACTGGCTAGGGATTAAATTCCTTTAAAAAAAAAAAGAAGAAGAAAGTCTAACCATGATAGCTCCACAGTGCAGATGGAAAAGTTAGCCTTTGATAAGAGCAGTTCCATTGTACCTGGAAATTAGATGTAGAGTATAGGCACAGATTCAGGTAGGTTGGTATTTGGTAAAAGGTATAAAGGAGAGTTGGTCCTCTGATTACTTCTATTTCCTCGTTGACGTATGCAATGAGGTGGTGATCGAAGTTTGAGGAGAGGAAGACTTGAAACAGTCTTTTCAGAGAGAAATTATTAGGAAAATATAGTAAAATTTCTAAGCATTATTGAATACCTATTTTTGTGTAATGTATTACCATATAACATAAGTTAGTTTTTTCTTTTTTTCTTTTTTTTAAGCATCCTGATATGTATGAGAGGGCAGTGCTAAGAAAAGATCATCAGAAGAAATATGGAGCAACAGTTGATCTTTGGAGCATCGGGGTAACTTTTTACCATGCAGCTACTGGGTCACTGCCATTTAGACCATTTGAGGGGCCACGCAGGAATAAGGAGGTGATGTAAGTGATTTCTCCATCTAAATGTAAAAATAATTTTTAAAATATATCTTTTTATTATGTCATCAAATATTAGAGGCATATGCTAATGAAAATTGATTTAGCCATCATTTCTGGACTTTACTAGTAAGCTATTTTCAGCCTTACAAAGTTTATAGGCATAATTTTTCTTTCTTGTTTTTTTTTTAAATTAAATCTTTATTATTCAGATTATTACATTTGTTTTTCTTTTTTCCCCTCCATAGCACCCCTCCACCCAGCTCCCACTCTTCCCTCCCTCCTGTTGACCTCATCCATAGGTGTATGATTTCTGTCCAGTCTTTCCCTGTACACCCCTCACCCCTTCCCCCCTGAGAATTATCAGTCACGGGTGGGTGTGGAGCAGCAAGTCCTCCGCGGCTCCGCCGTGAGTGACTCTTCAGTCTGCAGGCCGATGCTCTACCCACTGAGCACACCTCCTCCTGCTGCCACAGCAGCAGCACACTCACGTGGAGGGGGGGGGCGGGGGGCCGCGGGGTCGCAGGGGTTAAGGGAACCAGCACCAGCGCTCGCTCCTGCAGGTCCGGCCCAGCCGAGCCGTACCGGAAGCCCTGAGGGCAGGTGCCCTGGCGGCTCTAGAGCCAAGGACGCACCGCTCAGCCTCAGCCTCAGCATGAGGGTCTCAGCGTATAGGCATAATTTTTCATATTGTCTTTAAGTATCTTATATACAATAGACTATAATTGATATCTATTCCATCATTAAAAATATACTGCTGCCGAAACCAGTTTGGCTCAGTGGATAGAGCGTCGGCCTGCGGACTGGAAGGTCCCGGGTTTGATTCCTGTCAAGGGCATGTGCTTTGGTTGCGGGCACATCCCCATTCACGGTTGTGCAGGAGGCAGCTGATCGATGTCTCTCTCTCATCGATGTTTCTGACTCTATCTTCTTTCCTCTCTGTGAAAAATCAAAAAATATATATTTAAAAATAAAATAAAATAAAATATACTGCTTTTTGGACTTTATTTCAGTACATGGTTTATTTACTTCTTTTTATGCACTTATTTGGGTTTTTCCTTCATATAACTGAAAAAAATAGTAATCTGTGGAGTACTGGAATCATTACCAAATCTAAAAGAAATTCAATGCCTACCCTGAACTGATTTGAATCTTTTTCCATTTCAAAAATATTAATGTAACATTAATTTTTTTCTAGTGTTGCAGTTTCAGTCCAAAGATTGCATACATTTTATTAGTACACAAGAGGATCAATGCATGAAATTCGTATACAGGGTGTGTGTATTTCTCTCAGCCCAGCCAGCACCCTCTCCAATGTGGGATCCACCAGGATCAGGCCTAAATGGGCAGTTGGACAGCCCTCTCACAATTCAGGACTGCTGGCTCCAACTGCTCACCTGCCTGCCAGCCTGATCACCCCCTAACTACTCCCCTGCCAGCCTGATCAACGCCTAACTGCTCCCCTGCCAACCTGATTGCCCCTAATTGCCCTCCCCTGCAGGTCTGGTTCCCCCCAACTGCCCTCCCTTTCAGGCCTGGTCCCTCCCAACTGCCCTCCGCTACTGGCCATCTTGTGACCGCATGGGGTGGCCATCTTGTGTGTTAAAGTGATGGTCATTGTGCATATTACCTCTTTGTTATGTAGGATTATACATTTATGTACTGCCATTACTATTAGGAAATCATTACTGTGTATAAAATCACACTTGTAAACCAAATAGTGGGGGAAAGAAAGAGAGATTTCTAGATGTGAAATCTACCTACTATAAAATTTTTTCATACATTGGCTACACCTTTTTATTTTAAAATAAATTAGTAAGTGACCTTGCTTCATGAGAAACAGTCAAACCATTCACACATATATAACTGAGGTTATGAATACTTTAATTTAGCAAACGATTTGGGACAATAATTCACTGACAGCCTAATGTGCCAAACCATTCTTTAACTCTTAACATTTTTTTTTCATGTATATATTTTTTATTGATTTCAGAGAGGGAGAGAGAGAGATAGAAACATCAGTGATAGAAGAGAATCCTTGATCGGCCACCTTCTGCATGCCCCCTATGGGGGATCAAGCCACAACTTGAATTGTGACTTTCTGGTTTATAAGTCGTCGCTCAACCACTGCCACATTGCTGGGAAGACCACTAAATATTTGGTGCTGTCTTTTTTTTTCTTTTTAAATATATGTTTTTATTGATTTCAGAGAGAAAGGAAGAGGGAGAGAGTGATAGAAAGATCAGTGATGAGAATCATAGATTGGCTACAGCTGCCTCCTGCACACCCCCTACTGGGGATCAAGACTGCAATCAGGACATGTGCCCTTGACTGAAATCGAACCTAGGACCTTTTAGTCCACAGGTCGACGCTCTATCCATTGAGCCAAATCAGCTAGGAATGATGTTATCTTTTATAAGCAAATATGACTTCATAATTACAACTGTAAAAATACAGTTTTTACTTAATGTCATCTGAAAAATTTGAGGGAAAAGCATTTTTCTTTTGGTTGATTTAGGAAGTAAAACCAGTTCAGCTGATACAATGACTTTTGCTAAAACCTGGGTATCTAAATGTTTCCAGTAAAGACAACATGCATATTTGTAGGAAAAAGACATCTATTGCTCTCCTGATGACTTTGGTATAGCAGCATCTTGAGCCTGCATTATAGCAGTGCCCTTTTTAAATAAAATTCTTCATTAATGAAGGCTGAGAATCCATTTGCGTTTTATCATTAAACATAAATTGTGCCTAACAGTTAATCATGCTTTTATTGTCAGAGATAGGTTTTAAAGAAATATAAACATTTTTTGCTGCCCCAAAAATGGATTAAATAAAACTGGCACTCCCTAATAAAGAAAAAATAAAACTTACAAGTAATTGGGAATAGCTGATGATTTTGTCTGACTACCATGTGAACAGATATACTGTTAGAAGAATTTATTTCTTTATTTGTAAAGTATTTCAACTTTTTAGCAACACTCATGCTAATAAACGTTCAGAGGTACTTGAAGTAGTAATAATGACTCTGCTAGTGAATGATGCATCTATGTCACATTATAGTAGTATCGGTCCCTTTGTATCTCACTTACATGTTATAAATGTGTTTATTTATGGACCTTACCAAAATTCATTAAGATTTTTCAAGAATTTTTAAGCATTCCCTTTAGAATTCTACCATTCATTGTATTTCCTTCTCTTTTCTTGAATTAATCTCACATATCCCTACTTATTTGTCCACCGTCAGATCATTCTTATGTGAATGCAACTTACTTTTCACATTCATTTCCTTCTTTCCTGAAAAATCTCCTACGGCAGAAATCCTGACTGCATCTGCTGAGGAAGCAGCAAGCAATTCAAATTAGTTGTGCTGGCTCTACTTAAAAAAAAAAAAAAAGTTTTTTTATTGATTTGAGAGAGAGAGAAAAGGAGAAGGAGAGAAAGAGAAACATGGATCTGTTGCCTCCAGTATGCACCCTGACCTAAAATCAAACCTGCAACCTGGGACATCCGGCTCTTTCTTCAGTTCAACTTTATTTTTATCACCTTCATCAAGAATCAAATTAAATTTGACTTTTAGCCAGGCCAATGGGGCTTGATCTCTAGTGGGGGATGTGCAGGAGGCAACCAATGAATACTTCTCTCTCATCAGTATTTCTATCTATCCTTCCCCTTCCTCTCTCTAAAAGCAATAAAAATATATTTTTTAAAAAGACATAAAAAAAATTTCACTTTTAATTTTGTATACACACATATTCCTATCTGTGTTGCAAAGAATCTTTTGGGCCGAGACCGGTTTGGCTCAGTGGATAGAGCGTCGGCTTGCGGACTGAAAGGTCCCAGGTTCAATTCCGGTCAGGGGCATTTACCTTGCTTGCGGGCACATCCCCACTGTGGGGTGTGCAGGAGGCGGCTGATCGATGTTTCTGACTTTCTATCTCTCTCCCTTCCTCTCTGTAAAAAATCAATAAGATATATTTAAAAAAAAAAAAGAATCTTTTGGGTACTGTGCTATGTATATCTTTTTTTTTTTTTTT
>JAAGEH010000304.1:7399814-7436625 GCA_011751065.1 Lasiurus cinereus
AAATCAATAAGATATATTAAAAAAAAAAAAAGATTTTTTTGGGTACTTTGTATTTATATTTTTTTTTTTTTTTTTTAACAGAAGGCTGTTTGTTCTGCAGGAATTTCATAGTCCAGTTGATTGTGTTTTGGGCAAATATGGTGATCTAGTAACATTCTGTAATATAACTTTTGTGTTTGCTCGATTTTTTCAGATGCAAAAATTAATATTTTTATTGTGAACCTCAAAATATTGTTACATGGCATTCTGAGATCCCAAATGGAAATTAGTTATGGCATATATAAAATAATCATACAACCACTATTATACTTCAGTCAGTCAGATTTAAAGTATTTTGATTGTTTTATGGATCCTGTGAACTCAATCATAAAATTTTGTCTAGTGGCTCATTATAGGTGCACCTGAGGGAAATACTATTGCAAAGCCCATTGATAGGCTATAGCTATGCAATAATGAACTGCTTATTTCATTATGCTTTTATTCCTCCCTAGGTATAAAATCATTACTGGAAAGCCTTCTGGTGCAATATCTGGAGTACAGAAAGCGGAAAATGGACCAATTGACTGGAGTGGAGACATGCCTATTTCTTGTAGTCTTTCTCGGTGAGTATATCTCCTCTTTTGCAATTTGGTGTTTGAAATATTAATTAACTAAAATCACAAGTACTTGAGTGTATCTTGTCGTTTGTTTTATTAGATGTTATTAAAGCATATGCTTTGATTTGTAATTTTTGTCTTTGTGGTGATATAAAAATTAATTACTGGTATAATATATAAATAATTTTGCCAGACCTATGTGATTACATAGAACATACATTTTTTAGATTGCTTGGGAATTCTGTGCAATGTGGGAAACCAGGTTAGGAACCTTGGTGTCTTTTGTACTGATTTCCATATTGGCAGATCACAAATAGTGGTATATACATAAAAGTAACTAGAATTCTAAAAAAACAGGCACTCAGGAAGTTTAATATAGCCCCATTTTTAAAGAATATTCATATTACTCAAAAGGTGAGAAGTAATAATTTCAACTTCCATCATTTCAAATGTTCATTTGGGTTTAATTTAGCAGCAGAACTAAAAATATATATATTCTCAGATATGAATTCTGTTATCACAAAGAAAGATGCCCTGGCTGGTTTGTGTCAGTGGTAAGAGCATGGCCTGTGGACTAAAGTGTCCCAGGTTTGATTCTGCTCCATTCCAGCTCCAGTTGGGGCACATGCAGGAGGCAGCCAACCGATGTATCTTTCTCACATCAATGTTTCTCTCTGTGTGTCTCTCCTCCTCCCTTCTAATCTCTCTAAAAATGAATGGAAAAAATATCTTCAGGTAAGAATTAACAACAAAAAATGTAGAGAGTAAATTATTTTAGGTTTTACTCTGGAAATAAAGCCAAGACACTCATCAATATGTAGAATTTGTGATTAATTAATTAATGAATTAACTGCCATTTTTCCTGAGTGTGATAATTGTATATTCCACAAGTGAACGAACACACACATGATTTACTGATCTATTATAATTTGTGGGTTCTTTTTGTATGACTTTTAACATATAACCTGTATATGTATATTTATATAGCATAAACCAATAAAATATTACCTCTCATTTATGGTCCCTTCAATTCGCTCAGATCTGCTCTTTCCTGAGAGCCAAAGGAAAGCTACTCACATTCCCAGACTTACATTCTCACGGCTTTGATTTCTGTGAAACCTCATTTAAACCAACGGTTTCATTGCCAAAATCATTTTTTATTGATTTTTTACAGAGAGGAAGGGAGAGGGATAGAGAGAAAAACATCAACCAGCTGCCTCCTGCACGCCCCCCACTGGGGATGTGCCCGAAACCAAGGGACATGCCCTTGACCAGAATCAAACCTGGGACCCTTCAGTTCACAGGCCGACGCTCTATCCACTGAGCCAAACCAGTTTCAGCGCCAAAATAATTTTTGAAAACCGCTGTTTTCACAGCTTTATTTTTGCATTGTTTTTAAGTTTCCAAAATAAAATAATGTCATGCAACTAGAATTAACAAGAGAAATTCATTTTATTGGAGAGAAGAAATTTAATATTGTAATAATGACTTGTGTTAAATTTTGATTTATAAAATACTTATTTTGGTAATCTCAGGCAAAACATAAAATTAAAGTAGTCAAGAAATGAATACTTTCTATGTAATAATTGTATTGCTGAAACTCAGAATCAGTAATTTGACAATCTGCACTATGGATTGTATATTTTAGGAGGATAACAGGACTTATCTATCAAATCAGTCTTCATCAAGTTATACATTCTTTAATAAAAATTGCTTAGGTACCAGAAAGCATACGATCTTTTTTTTTTTTTGGTGTATCCTCATCTAAGGATATTTTCCATTGATTTTTTTTTTTAGAGAAAGTAAAAGGGAAGGGGAGAAGTAGAAGGGGACACATTAATTGATTGCCTCCCGCATGCACCCAGACTGCGCTAAATATCCAGCCTGCAACCAAGGTACATGCTTTTGACTGGAATCGAACCCACAACCCTTTGGTCCACGGGCTGACGCTCTATTCACTGAGTCAAACTGGCTAGGGCTTTTTTTTTTCTTTAAATATATTTTTATTGATATATTTAGAAGGAGAGGAATAGATAGAAATATTGATCGGCTGCCTCCTGCATGCCCTCTACTGAACCCCACCACCTGGATATATGCCCTGATGGAATTGAAACAGTGATCTCTTGGTTCCTGGGTCAAGGCTCAACCACTGAGCCACACCAGTCAGACAATCTTTTTTCTTTTTTTTTTTTTCTTTTTTTTTCCCTGATCTCTTCAGTGCTTAGATTATTTTTATTTTTTATTTATTTATATTTTTTATTAATTTTTATTAATTTTTTATACATATCTCCCCGTTGCTCCCCCTCCCTCCCAGGCATACCCCAACCTCCCAGTGTCTGTGATCATTGGTTATGCTTATATGCATGCATACAAGTCCTTTGATTGATCACTTATCTACCTCACCTAACTTTAATCTTTCTGCTGTAATTTCACAGTCTGTTTGATGCTTTATGATTTTTGTCCCCCTGAGAATTATCAGTCTATTCCCTTTCTGTGCTCCTGATTCTATTATATTCACCAGTTTATTCTGTTGGTCAAATTTTTAATTCACTTAATTTTTAGATTCACTTGTTGATAGATATGTATTTGTTGTTCATAATTTTTTGGCTTTTACCTTTTTCTTCTACCTCTTCTAAAAGAGTACCTTTCAGCATTTCATATAATACTGCTTTGGAGTTGATGAACTCCTTTAGCTTTTTCTTCTCTGTGAAGGTCTTTATCTGCCCTTCAATTCTGAATGATAGCTTTGCTGGATAGATTATTCTTGGTTGTAGGTTCTTGTTATTCATCACGTTGAATATTTCTTGCCACTCCCGTCTGGCCTGCATCGTTTCTGTTGAGAAATCAGCTGACAGTCGTATGGGTGCTCCCTTGTAGGTAATGAACTGTTTTTCTCTTGCTGCTTTTAATATTCTCTCTTTGTCTTTTGCTCTTGGTATTTTAATTATGATGTGTCTTGGTGTGGTCCTCTTTGGATTCCTTTTATTTGGGGTTCTGTGTGCTTCCTGGACTTGTAAGTCTATTTCTTTTACCAGATGTGGGAAGTTTTCAGTCATTATTTCTTTAAATAGGTTTTCAGTATCTTGCTCTCTCTCTTCTTCTGGCACCCCCACAATTCTGATGTTGGTACGCTTGAAGCTGTCCCAGAGGCTCCTTACATTATCTTCACATTTTTGGATTCTTTTTTCTTCTTGCTTTTCCAGTTGAATGTTTTCCGCTTCTTTATATTTCAAATTTTTGACTTGCTCCTTGCCTTTCTCTAGTCTGATGTTAGGACTCTGTATAATATTTTTTATTTCAGTCAATGTCTCTAGTATGTCCTTTTTCATCTCCTCTTGGGTCTCACTAAATTTATCCAACTTTTCTAGCATATTCTTGAAAAACCTTATAAGCGTGGTTTTTAACTCTATATCCAGTCGTTTTTTTCCTTCCATTTCTTTTGTTTGTAATCCCTTCCCTTGTCTCGGCATTTTCACTATGCTGGGAGAACTTCTGTGTTGGATTCAGCCTTATGATACCAGACTTGCAAAACTGAAGAAGCCTCTGTTGAGCTTGGGCTGGGTGGAGTCTCAGGGGTAAAGGGACCGACCGCCTTGCCTTCCAGTCGGCCCTGCCCTCCACAGCCCCTGAGTCTCACGTGACTGGGTAATCGCTGGAGCGGTCCTTGTGCCCGAACGCCTGCAGTACCTCCAGACTGCTGCCCCTCCGGCTCCCCTGCACACCAGCACCACAGGAGACTAGGTCCCCAGGGTTTCGCCCAAAACAGGGGCTTAGTGGAGTCAGAAGTGGCATAGTTGGGAGGGTCTGTCTCCCGCCCACTCGCGAAAGCCAGTGGCACAATCAGCAATCTGTCCTGTGCGCAGTGCCGTGCGCGCCACCAGGCCTTTGATCTTTTGCGACTCCCCTAAATTTCTGTGCACTTATCCCTTTTCACAGTCCAAACTCCCCCCATAAGAGTTTCGGCTGGATCTGGGGTTTAGTGTTGTAAGATAAGGGGTTCAATGCCCTTGAAAGTCTCCGTTTCCCTCCTGCCAGAGAAAACCAGCCACGTACTCCGGCACCCGCTCTCTCCACGCCTGCGTCTCCGTACCTCAGCTTTTTGCAGCTCCTCTGGGTCTCTCTGAGCCCCTCTCTTTCCCTCTAGTTGTAGAACTTCCACTCAGCCAGCTTTCCTGTGGTTCTGGATGATGTCCGTTCTGTCTTTTAGTTGTAGTTTTGAAATTGTGCGAGGCAGCAGTGTAGGTGTTTACCTATGCCGCCATCTTGGATTCTCCCCTTTTTTCTTTTAATAGTAAGGATATTAAGTATTACTAATTAGCAATGAAAATAACTACCAAAAATGTAATGACTGCAAAAATAGATAACCCTCCTGCCCAAGCTGATTTGCTCAGTGATTAGACCATCAGCCTGTGGACTGAAGAATTAGGGTTCAATTCCAATCAATGGCACGTTCCTCAGTTGCAGGCCCGATTACCCACACACAGCCTTCCCCACCTCCTGGGAGTACATACAGGAGACAACCAATGGATATGTCTCACATCAATGTTTTTTTCTCCCTCCCTACCACTCTTCCACTCTCTATAAAAATCAATGGAAAAAAATATTCTTAGGTAAGGATGAACTAAAATATAATAAAATAAGCATTCCTTTAAAAACAGAAAAAGATAACCATCCTCTTAGATTTAAGTCAAGATTGAATAGCAAGTGAGAAAAACCTAATTCAACTGGTTTAAGTGGAAAGAAAATAGATTGACTTTGTAATTAAAAGTTCACATGTGTATGTGACTCGAAGCTCAGTTAAATCCTCAGACTCAGGCTCTATTAAGACTTGGTCCCTTTGCCTAACTGGTTTGGCTCAGTGGATAGAATATCAGTCTGTGGGCTGAAGGGTCCCAGGTTTGATTCCAGTCAGGGGCATGTACCTTGGTTGTGGGCACATCCCCAGTGGGGGGTGTGCAGGAGGCAGCTGATAGCTGTTTCTCTCTCATCAATGTTTCTCTCTATCCCTCTCTCTTCCTCTCTGTGAAAAATCAATAAAAAGCTGAGACCGGTTTGGCTCAGTGGATAGAGCGTCGGCTTGCAGACTGAAAGGTCCCAGGTTTGATTCCGGTTGGGGGCATGTGCCTTGCTTGCGGGCACATCTCCACTGTGGGGTGTGCAGGAGGCGGCTGATCAATGTCTCTCTCTCATCGATGTTTCTGACTTTCTATCTCTCTACCTTCCTCTCTGTAAAAAAACAATAAAATATATTTTTTTAAAAATCAATAAAAATATTTAAATATATATATATTTTTAAACTTCAAGTCGCTCAGTTCTGCTTTTATCTGCTTTCTTCTTCCTTTCAGTAAGCTCTTTCCTGAGAGCCACAGGAAGGCTACTCACATTCCCAGACTCACATTCTCACAGCTTTGAAAACTCAGTGGGGAAAAAAGATTTTATTTACCGGTAGTTTTAGCAAAGACTTTTGGCATTGATTCACATTTAACTAACTTATATGCTACCATCTGACCACTTCCAACTAATCATAACCAGACCTGGCTTTTTTTTTTTTTAAATTGATTTCAAAGAGGAAGGGAGAGGGAGAAATAGAAACATTTATGATGAGAGAGAATCATTGATTGGCTGCCTCCTGCATGCTCCCTACTGGGGATGGAGCCTGCAACCTGGACATGTGCTCTTGACTGGAATCAAACCTGGGACCATTCAGCCCACAGGCTGATGCTCTGTCCACTTAGCCAATGGCCAAACCTGGCTTTTATACCCATCTATGCACAGGGATTAGAGTTAGAGAATAGAGAGGGTGTAGATTCTCTTACAAAAGGAGGGAATATACATATGTTAGGTAAAAATTTTAAATGTTTACTACATATTTTGAAAATGGTTCACAGACAAGGCCTGTTACATAGTCAAGAATATATTTTTAGGACTATTGGAAATTCCATAATTGAAAATCTGTTTGAGCATCCTATCTAATAAAAGTAATATGCATATTAACCATCACTCTGTTACACCCACAAGCCATACTCACCAGCCAATCAGGAGCAAGTATTCAAATTAACCCCAACCAAGATGGCTGTGGCTATGGAGGGAGCAGGAGGGAGGCTTGGGTTTCCTCAGCGATGGAAGAAGCCAAGCTTTCCACACACCCTGACCCTGGCGGGTTCAGGCCTCCACTCAAGGCTACAAAGTTTCAATTATAGAAGATAAATAAATCCCAGATCCCAGGGCCTCCACTTGGGTCACCAAGGGATGTGGCCCACCTGCAAACCACCCTTGCCCAGGTGGGCCCATGCCCCAAGGAAATCCCTCCCACCCCCCGATCCGGGAGACCCTTCAGGGCAAGCCACCTGGCCCCCACCCACGCACCAGGCCTCTATCCTATCTAATAAAGAGTAATATGCAGATTGACCATCACTCCAACAAACAAGATGGCTGCCCCCATGTGGACACAAGATGACCACCACAAGATGGCCAGCAGGGGAGGGCATTTGAGAGGGACCAGGCCTGCAAGGGAGGGCAGTTGTGGGTGATCGGGCCAGCAGAGGAGGGCATTTGGGTGGGACCAAGCCTGCAAGGGAGGGCAGTTGGGGGTGATCAAGCATGCAGGGGAGGGAGTTAGGGGTAACCAGGCTGGCAGAGGAGGAAAGTTGGGGGTGACTGGGCCTGCAGGGAAGGGCAGTTGCGGGGGACCCAGACCTGCAAGGGAGAGCAAGTTGGGGGGTGACCAGGCCTGCAGAGAAGGGCAGTTAGGAACAAACAGGCTGGCAGGGGAGCAGTTAGGCATCAATCAGGCTAGCAGGGGAGTGATTAGGGAATGATCAGGCTGTCAGGAAGAAGTGGTTAGGGGCAATCAGGAAGGCAGGCAGGCAAGCAGTTGGGAGCTAGCAGTCCTGGATTGTGAGAGGGATCCCAGATTGGAGAGGGTGCAGGCTGGGCTGAGGGACACTCTACCCCCCACCCCCCATGCACGAATTTTGTGTACCGGGCCTCTAGTATTTTATAATTCAGAGAAAAAATAATGTCCTTCTGTTCATTTTAAAATAGATACTTTAAATTATTAGTCAAAAGTAATTCATGATTGCTAGAAGGTTATAGTAATTTTACTACCTAAATAAGTGTCAATGTAAGAAACTAATTTGAGCCAAACTGATCAAATATGCTGAGGAACAGGATCTCAGATACTCTGGAGAATGGTAGTTTTCTAGATTATTTTATACACTAGAATCAAAGGAGAAGACTTCAGGAAGGTGCATGAAATCCATTGGTGAGAAATTAAGAAAGTGGGAGAAAGCATAGCTGAGAAATCTCTAGGATTGGATAAAAGACAAAATGGAGAAACAGATATTTGCAGGGTATTTAATAGTTAACATTCATAGCATGTAGAGATGGTATGCAGGGAGCAAAATAACAATGAGTGGGTCTGGTGCTCTGGTGCCTGAGGTAGTGGCTTCAAGAATAGGAGAACAAAATTATTCTTACATTTCAAAGGTAAGTTATCCTAGATGTATAAGAACAATAGACAAAGTTCACTTAAGGTAACATTAACCTTTGCTATGGAAGCTATAGGCCTGGCCTGTGACTATGATTTTCCCAATTAGAAATTTGTGGTCAGGCTATCCTGTTTGGTTATTTCTCTTGGTCCCTAAGTCTTCCAGGCCTGCCAGGCCTGCCAT
Organism: Lasiurus cinereus; assembly: GCA_011751065.1. NCBI lineage: Eukaryota > Metazoa > Chordata > Mammalia > Chiroptera > Vespertilionidae > Lasiurus > Lasiurus cinereus. Next base: position 7,408,084 of record JAAGEH010000304.1, read on the forward strand.
GTGCCTCCACTGAGCTTGTTAGCTTTATTGCATAGCCCCTTTTTCATTCACAGAAGTATACTATAAAAGGCTTATAACTTTAGCTTTAAAAATTATATATTGCAGTGCCGTATTAAAAGGACATTAAAAAAAGAATGAGCTGAGATCAGTTTGGCTCAGTGGATAGAGCATCAGCCTGCGGACTGAAAGGTCCCAGGTTCGATTCCGGTCAAGGGCATGTACCTTGCTTGTGGGCACATCCCCAGTAGGGGGCATGCAGGAGGCGGCTGATCGATGTCTCTCTCTCATGGATGTTTCTGACTTTCTATCCCTCTCTCTTCCTCTCTGTAAAAAGTCAATAAAATATATTTTTAAAAAAAAAGAAAAAAGAAAGAATGCTAGGCCAGTATGACTCAGTAGTTGACCAAGAAGTCACTAGTTCGATTCCCCATCAGGGCACATGCCAGGGTTTCAGGCTTGATCCCCACCAGGGGGTGTGCAGGAGGCAGCCAATCCATGTTGATGTTTCTCATGGATGCTTCTATCCCTTTCCCTTCCTCTCTTTAAAAAAAAAAAAAAAAGTCAATAAAAAACAGGACATTAAAAACCCTGAAATTAAACAATTATCTTATCCTCATGATCACCTGATTCAAATCAATTAATTTCACATGGATGGTTTTGTATATGCAGTAGTAGAATGTGTTTGGAAAAGTGAGGAAACTTGGGAATGAGAGAATCAAAGAAAATAACCAGTAAAAGATAAATTAATATAAAAATACCATAATCCCTGATTTATTGACGAGTAATAAACTAAGGTTACCTGGCTTTTTGAAAAGTTGGCAGATTTTTTAAAACTTTGATCTAATCATTTCTTTGATAGTAAATATTATGATTTTGTACTTAGATAAAATACACATTCATTCTTCAAATTTTTTTAATACTATTTTAGGGGTCTTCAAGTTCTACTCACCCCTGTCCTGGCAAACATCCTTGAGGCTGATCAGGAAAAGTGTTGGGGTTTTGATCAGTTTTTTGCAGAAACTAGTGATATACTTCACCGGATGATAATTCATGTTTTCTCACTACAACAAATGACAGCTCATAAGATTTACGTTCATAGCTATAATACGTAAGTACCTCTCTATGTTTTCTTCCTAGATGATAATGTTGTTATATAATAATCTTCATAAATTAGGAGAAAAAGTAGAAAAGATACTTCAGCTTCACCAGAGGCACCCAATTCCCACTTAGAGAATAACATTTAAATGCTTAGTAAATTCCTTTTGGAATAAAAGGACTCGGTTTCTAAGATTTATAGTAAATTAACTTAGTCTCAAACTGCAAGTTTTACAAGAATATTTTTGTTTCTTTGTCTTCTCTCAAATTATATAATCCCATAACCATAAATAACACCTACCAATAAATAGGCCAGATTTCATTAAAGTATTGTCCTGTCATATAAAAAATATTAAAGCACATGTCTTAAATATAGTTAGTGTAATTATTGTTTGTATATGTGGCACAAAACCTTTATTGGGTGCTAGAGAAATAATTTGTTTTACCATGTCATAAAAAAATCTATCTGTGTGATAAAACTGCACATAAGTAAATGTAAAAACACAGGTAACACTGGGGAAATCTGAGTAAGATAGATGGATCAGCATCAACAGTATCGACATCCTGGTTATATTGTACTATATTTTATGCAAGATGTTACCATTGGGAGAAACTGGGTGAAGGTTATATATGTAGCATCTTTCTCTATTGTTTCCTCAACTACATATAAATTACGAGTGATCTCCATATAATTCTTTTAATGAAGGGGGAAAAATTACACCCATTTTGTATGCCTTGGTTTTTGTTTTGATGAGACTCAAATAGTAATTTTAATGTCTCATAAAACTCAAAAAGAGACTTTTACTGGTAATTTATTAAGAAATAACATTAGATAAAATATTTTATGTATTAATATCTATATTTAATACAAACATATTAGATAATATTAAGATAACATTAGATTAAATATAACATGCACCTTTGTTTTGGTACTTGATAGCCTGAATAAAGTGTTGTAGTTAGGTGTTGGCCACTATTTCATTTTAAAAATCTACTTGAACATATAAAAAGCTCAACCAAGCCCAGTCAGCGTGGCTCAGTGGTTGAGTGTTGACCTATGAACAAGGAGATCATAGTTTAATTTCTGATCAGGGCATTGCCCCGGTTGTGGGCTTGCTCCCCAAAGTGGGGTTTGTGGAGGCAGCAGATCAATGATTCTCTTTCATCATTCCTATTTCTCTCTTTCCCTCTCCCTTCCTCTCTGAAATCAATAAAAATATTCATACACACACACACACATACACTCACACACACACACTCACCCAAGCCTAAGCCAAATCTTAGCAAAGGCTTGTAGGGGAGACAAATCATAACATTGTTGCTGAAGTGTTTCTTTAATTTCATGAATCTGTTTGGGGAGAATCTAGCTTTTTCCCCAAAAATATTTTGAAAACATCTGGTTTTGTTAATAGAGTTAACAAATATTATGTAGTGATATTATAAGTACTATTCTCAGTTCTTTATATATTAGTCTTCACAACAAATTTCTGAGGTGGGTCCTATTATTCCCATTTTACACATGAGGAAACCGATCACAGAGAAGTAACTGAAAGTAACTCAGCAAATAAATAGAATAACTGGAATTCAAACTCAGTCTGATTTCAGAGCCATTGCTCTTAAACTCTGCTATGTTGGCTCCCTATTATTAGATATTAAGAACTCTGTGTATTGTGCATACCCACTATATGTATGCAAACAAATATTTTAGAATTGCTGTATAGACAGTTTAGATGAAATTGTTAGTTTAACAGACTTTGTAGTGTTCACGTCAACAAAGCAGGGTTTCTGTAGACTGGTCCTGATCTGAAATGGATGCACTCAGTCATTTTAAAAAGACTTCACCTCTCTTTTTATCTCAGTTATGTTGTCTTTTTGGATTTTTCTCACACAGTGCTACTGTATTTCATGAACTGGTGTATAAACAAACCAAAATTATTTCTGCAAATCAAGAACTTATATATGAAGGACGCCGCTTAGTTCTAGAACCTGGAAGACTAGTACAGCATTTCCCTAAAACTACTGAGGAAAATCCTATCTTTGTAGTAAGCCGAGAACCTCTGAGTACCATAGGATTGATATATGAAAAAAGTAAGTTGGGATTTTTCTTGTTCTTACTAGCCATTTAAAAAACCCAACATTGGCCCTGATTGGTTGTTCAGTGATTAGAGCAGTGGTCGGCACACTCATTAGTCAACAGAGCCAAATATCAACAGTACAACTATTTAAATTTCTTAGACTCACCTAGGCCGTGGTCTTTTATGGAAGAGCCACGCAAAAGGGGCCAAAGAACCACAAGCCGTGGTTTGTCGACCACTGGTTTAGAATACTGACCTTCACACCAGAAGGTCACAGGTTCGATTCCTGTTCAAGGGCACCTTCCTGGATAACAGGTTCATCCCCCACTCCGGTCAGAGCTTATGCAGTTGATGTGTCTCTCACATTGATGTTTCTCCCTCTCTCTTTCTCCCCCTTCCACTCTCTCTGAAAAAAAAAAAAATCAATGGAAAAATATCCTCAGGTTAGTGTTAACAAAACAAACCTGTAAAAATTATTATCTTCATAAAGTTGAGTGATGACATTGTAGACCTTTCATAAACATTAGAATTTTGTAAATTAGTTGAACAAAGTTAGTAAAATTTAAAAGCCTTGTAGGTAATACAATTTGATATTAAATATTTTGTTTCATAAAGTGGTAAAATAATTTGTCATGTGTTTCACTATAGCTTTCTGCTTTTAGTATTTTACTCATATTCAAAATAACCTTTTGCACCATAAATTTCAGCAAATATTTCTTGTGCCCAGTGTGAATGAGACACTGCCAGGCTTTAGTGTCTAAGAAAAATTAGATCTGCATTTTGGAGTCTTATAAATAATTAACTGTTGAAAAAAAATAAACTATCCAGATTTTTACATTTCTATTTGGATTTTGGGGTTTTATTTCAACTTAGAGGCATTGAGCTGGTTGTATTGGAATATATTTAAGAAAAAAATGAAATTCCTTAGAAATATTGTAGGTAATTTGTTACAGGATGAGCAGCATTGTTTCAAGTGTTCTTTTAAATATGTTTTTATGATTTTTATTTTTTTTTTTAGGGAGAGAAAGAGAGAGACATTGATCTGCTGCCTCTTGCATGCCCCTACTGGGGATCGAGCCCAAAACCTGGACTTGTGCCCTGACCTAGAATTGAACATACCACCTCTTGGTTCATGGGGGGATGCTCAACCACTGAGCCATACCAGCAATGCTGTTGTTGTTTTTTAACCAGGGAAAGAACATTAGTTTGTCACTATGTTTAATTTAATTTAAAGGTTAATGTTGAAGTTAGAGGTTACTATATAAAGGATACAATAATTTACTCAAAATTCTCTATTTCTGATTTTAACTATTTTACTTAATGTTTCAGTTTCCCTCCCTAAAGTACATCCACGATATGACTTAGATGGAGATGCCAGCATGGCTAAGGTTAGTATTTAATTAAATTCCTATATAAACATCTGAGTTCAAATTATCTTACCAGTAGTGGAAGCAATAAAATGTATTGTGTCTTTATATATGCCTATTTGATTTAGGAAATCATTCACTTATATTGTTGTCCATTGCAAATTATTTTGTGTCCTTTCTTTTTGACTTTATAGCCTTTTTTTTAATTCACAGAAAACTTTCTCCATGGAGACAGTGCATGTTTAACATTATCATAACATTAAGGATGAACTGTTCATTGCAGTTATATCTATCCTTAGCTTTTAGAAATTGGTATTTCATTGTGTTTTTAATTAACCTGAAAAATATATATGTTTGAAAATTTTTATGTAAAAGTTTCCTTACCCTATACCATAGTTAGCACCAAATAATAACATTTTGCATTTCTTCTTTAGGCAATTACAGGAGTTGTGTGTTATGCCTGTAGAATTGCCAGTACTTTGCTGCTTTATCAGGAATTGATGCGAAAGGGAATACGATGGTTGATGTAAGTAACAAGTGGAAATTTAAAAATTGATCTTCACATAGACCTCACTAAATAACTGATAACCACCTCATCTCTTAAGACTAGGTTGGGTCAGCTGTTTGATTTTATTATAATATTTTGTTTCACATTTAGTTTTTAAAAAATTTAGCAGCTATTTTATTCACTTGATTTTTATAATAACCATGTGAGACAGGATATTAATATCTGAGTTTGAAAACTTATACCACATTAACTATATGATGGCGAATGAATTCCTTTTCTGAGGACCTTAACTTGGCTGTCATTTTATTGTCTTGGAAGGCTTAGTCATCATTGTAATCCAGTACAACCTGTACTTCCAGGGTTTCTGTCCTCAGAATCTCCCTCTATTTCCTGCCTTTTTCCTAAGGAAAGTATATACTTGGCTTTAAAAAAAAAAAAAATCAGCATTATTGAAATATAATTCACATGCTATAAAATGTACCCTTTTTTAAAAATGTGCAATTCAGTGATTGTTTTTACACATTCAGAGTTGTGTAATCATCACCCCTAATTTTTATCACCCCAAAAAGAAACCTGTACCCACTAACTCCCCACTTTCGTTATAACCTCCTAGCCCTAGGCAACCAATAGTACACTTTCTATTTGTTGTAGATTTGCTGTTCTAGACATTTTATAAATGAAAGCGTATGCTATGAGCACACACCTCAACAAGCAATTTAAAAGCTAATTTTTGTTTTTTATTAAGTCAGTTAATATAATTACTCTAAGTCAGAATATTGGTCATCTAGTTCAGTACGTTCCCCTTAAAAGTAATGCTAGGAAATGTTTTGAAAATGACCTTTTTTTTACTTTTCATGATTTGTAGACATCATGTTTCCTTCTGATAGAAAGGGGGAAATAAATGATATCTTTTAAGATCATAAGTAGTTCTATACAACATCATTTGAAGTTTTTGAATTTTATATACCCACAGTAATGGCCTCATGTTCTCTGGGCTCCTAGTGTTCTTCAACTTAAATGCTTGTAACAGCTTCTGTGTGCCCACCTTACACCTAGCCTTCCCTTCTTGCAAAAACATGTATAAAACATGTCATCGTTCGTGTTCTGTTGCTGCTTCTACGGGAAAAAAGGGCTCTTTTTTCCCCTTTTTACTTTAGTTCAAAATGTATGCTTATAATATTTTTTTATGTGGTTCATAAGCCTGTTTTTTCTCTTTTCATTAAGAAGCCTCTTTGCTTTTACTAAATGGTTTCTGGAGAATTATGTGTTGACACCATTTGTCTTCACACTATTGTTACTAACAGCTCTCATTTCTCTTGCCGTTGTTACCTACCCTAATCACTGCTCCCTGAAGCTTTTATTCCTTTTACTTTTGAGCTTTTAGTTTATTAAATCATGAGAAAATAGTTTTTAATGTTGACTACTGTTGGTAAACTTTTAATGTTGACCACTGTTGGTAAACTTCTTTTTCAGTTAGTAAGGTCTCTATGTTTTTATAACCTTAAACATATAAATACTATTCTTAGCAAAAACAAGCATCAGGTCTTAGTTTGTTAACCCTTAATGTAAACCAAATGCCCTTCAATTATATTATTCACTACTAGTAGCCCATTGCGCAATATTGCGGGCAGTAGACTGGGACCCGCAGCACACTTCTGGGAGCCGCGCTGCTTTTATGGGAGCCAGGAGCTGTGCAGCTTCCGTGGGAGGAAGAAGAGAGCCTGCGTGCTGGGAGGGAGCCCTGCTGCTTCTGTGGGAGGCGGGCCTGCCATCTGCTTTCTGGGCCTGCGTTTAGGCTGCAGAGGCTGCAGACCAGTTCCCCTTTCCCCCAGAGACCCTTTGTGGCCGGAGTGTCTCAGCGGCACCCAGGACTGGGGACTCTGGCAAGGCTAAAGGGACTGGGTGCTACCATCTTGTGGCTATGGGCGCTGCCACCTTTGTGATGGAGTGATGGTTAATTTGCATATTACCCTTTTATTAGATAGGATGTCATGCTGCTTCTTGAGAGGTTATCTTGATTTAAAGTAGAAATCCAGCCGAGACTGGTTTGCCTCAGTGGATAGAGCGTCGGCCTGCGGACTGAAAGGTCCCGGGTTTGATTCCGGTCGGGGGCATGTACCTTGCTTGCTGGCACATCTCCAGTGTGGGGTGTGCAGGAGGCGGCTGATCGATGTCTCTCTCTCATCGATGTTTCTGACTTTCTATCCCTCTCCCTTCCTCTCTGTGAAAAATCAATAAAATATATTTAAAGTAGAAATCTAACAGCAGTCTACTGTGAGTAGTAAAAATTCTGGTAGTATAAAATGTAATGCTATTCGGTTTATTTCTTTTTATTGTAGATTAGTTCTTATTTTTAATCTATTAATGCTTCAGATTTCTAAATTGTTAACCTAACATGTAGTAATGCTCTGTGCCCTAGATTTGTATAAGATTCACAGAAATGCTTTTCATAATAAAAAGTGAATTGGCTCTCATAATATATCAAAACTGTTAAGGAATTTGAACAGAAGAACACAGTGTAATTATTGGTAGGCAAGAGAAAACAAATAATTCCTTAGATATACTAATGAAAAATTTTTTTTAGAGAATTAGTTAAAGATGATTATAATGAAACTGTTCACAAAAAGACAGAAGTTGTGATCACATTGGAATTCTGCCTCAGAAGCATTCAAAGTATGAAAGTGTGAGTAGGTTATTTCCTTAACTAATAGTTGTTAAAATGTTAAATATTGTTATATTTCTTTTTAATTTGTTTAATTATCCTTGACACATAATGCATGCTATGCAAATGTTTGTATTAAAGCACAACCTTAGTTTAAGTTTCTACCTCACAACAGCAGAAAAATATCCAGTTGTTTCAGTAAGAAATGAACACCATCTCTGTTAGCATTTCTCATTCCCTTTATTAGGGGAAAGGTAACCTGAGCCAGAAACATCTCATGTTAGACCTTGCAAAGCAGATGCTCTGAATAGGAAAATAAAAAACCTGATACAGTGGTACCTCGAGATACGAGTGCCCTAACATACGAGATTTTTGAGATACGAGCCGTCGAGCGAGCCATTTTTGCTTTGAAATACGAGCAACATTTGAGATAGGAGTAATCGCACGGATCGGCTAGCTGCACACGACCCACCAGTTTACCGCGACTCGAGCGTCTCATAGTTTCCCACGCCTCAAGGTTACGGAACGAATTAAACTCATATCTCGAGGTACCACTGTATCAACAAAGAAAATAGGAAGAGGTATTCTAGAACTGTAGTTTTGTAGTATTTTTAGAATTTGGGGTTTACTTTGCTAAGCTTATCCCTGAGAATGTCTTTTGAAACAGAGTATTTTAAATTGCCCTCTTCCTAGGCTATACTATTTGTACTGCATAGGAAATATAATTAGTGAAATCAGAATTTACTATTGACCACTATTAATTCTGACATAAGACTACATAAAATTAAGTTGTCTTATATTTTATCTCTTAACCTGCAAATTTATAAGTAAAAGTATATAAAATTCCTTCTTTACAAAGACATGAAGTTTTCTTGAAATCTATTGCTTAGTAGACTTTGTATTCAGAATTTTATTCTTAAATGATGATGATAATAAGAACTCACATGTAATTTATAAAAATAAATCTGTGTATTCATTATACTCATTTAATTTTTCCATACTTGGTTTTCACACAGATATGAAAAGTTGTTGAAAACCAACCTAGAAGCAACAGACTTAGATGAAATTTCAGACATACACACCAAATTGTTGAGAGTAAGTATTTACAAAATGGTAACAATCATAGGCTCATAATCAATTTCTTGGCTGGTAAGAATAGTTCTAAACATTGCCAGAGAGATGATGTACCTAAAGGATACCTAAAGTATTTAGAAACTATTTATAATATTTAAATATCCTTTCTGCCATGCAGTTCTTTATGGTGTTTCCAGATGACTGCTTTGTTTTAAGCCCATTTCTCTCTCCCTTTCTTCCTGTCTCTCTTTAAAATTGATATTGTTCTTATGTTGTTGCTATGGCAGTTAAAGCAAGCTCATAAATGTATTTTAACAGAGTGCTTAAAGTTGCTTTAGAATTAGATGCAAGTTAAGAAAATATCAGATTTTTTCTAAAATAAAAACTAAAGAAATAAAGATTTAGGTTCTTAAAGGCAGGGAATCATTTCTATACCTAAAGATATTAGGACAAAAGTCTCTCTTCTACTGAAAAATACAGTAGTATTTCAGGTAGTTTCTGGATCTCTTATTATAATGTGTTGTAAAAGAACTGATTACTAATCCCAGGATTGCCCCTATTTACTTAGCTATTCCTGCCAGGTGACTTAAGCAAGGCCTTTAATTCTTTGCTTCCTTATTTTCTTTTTCTTTAAAATATGCAGTTTCTTATCCTGTTGTGCCAATTAAATGAGATAAATAAAATGCTATACTCCTGCAGACTTTTAGCATTTGAAAGTATTCTTTCATGAAATGGATGATAAGAAATAAAAAGAACTTGATACAGTACCCCTTTTCTCTTTTCCAGCGTAGGCTGATTTTTAGTTGTTGCTTTTTCCTTCAGTTTTATATCTAGGACAGTGATTTTGAAAATATGAGTCATGAACACCTAGTAGGTTGTAAAGTTAAATGTGTTGCAGTCAGTTAAGTGTGTTTTTAAATAGAATGGAATAGAAAGTGTTAGCATGCATCACATATGATAAGGAAATTATTGTTCCAGGAAACGTAGTTCAGTTATATATATATACATATTTAAATGATACAAAGTTAAAATAAAGTGAATGCCATAGTCAAAACATTTTTTTAAATGATATAGAATAAAGCAACTAAAAGTAAGAAACAGCCGAGACTGGTTTGGCTCAGTGGATAGAGCGTCGGCTTGTGGACTGAAAGGTCCCAGGTTCGATTCCAGTTGGGGGCATGTACCTTGCTTGCGGGCACATCTCCACAGTGGGGTGTGCAGGAGGCAGCTGATCGATGTCTCTCTCTCATCGATGTTTCTGACTTTCTATCTCTCTCCCTTCCTCTCTGTAAAAAAATCAATAAAATAAAAAATTGTTAAAAAGTAAGAAATTGTCTTCCCCAATATTTGCTTGTTTTTAAATATAGGCAGTTATGTTTTTTGTTCTTTTTCTGCTTTTGTCTTAGAGCTTTATTTATTGGCTCATAGTCCTAATGGATATTTATTTCTAGTGCAGGCATCATTTGAGCACTTTGAATTAAAGTTGTGTTTTCTTTTAGGGAGCCCAAGTGCTTTTCACTTATATGACATTTTTGTGAAGATTTAGATTTCCTATGAGAATTGGAACATGGATGATTAAATAGCTTAAGGTCACTGAGTCTTATGAAATTAGGGCTTTAACTTCAGGCCAGTATCACTATGTTGAATTGTTTTTTCTCATAACTTATTTGTTTAAGATCTCCTAATGGAGATCTTAAAATTTTTTCCTACTATAAAACAAAATTTTTAAATAAAATTTTTAATGTAGAAATGATATCATATATGCTTTTCACCCAAAAATGATTACAGTATTAAAAGGTCTGTTTAGTGTCCTGTAGCAGTGGTTCTCAGAGTAGGTCCTGGACCAACAGCCCCAGCTCACATAGGAATTTGTTAGAAAAGTATAATTTGGGGCCCTACCTATTGAATAAGAAACTGTGATGTTAGGGCCCAGAAATCCAGTATTGGAGTTGTTGGGATTTTTTCTTTAAATACTTCTTTATTTTTTAATTACAGTTGACATACAATAGTACATTAGTTTTAAGTGTACAACCCAGTGATTAGACATTATTTAACAAAATGTATTTTGTTCCCAACTGATACCATATATAGTTACTATGATATTAATGACTCTACTCCCTATGCTGTACTTTAAATCCCTGTAACTGTTCTGTACCAATTTGTACTTCTAAATCCCTTCATCTTTTTTATTCAACCTCTAACCTCCTCTTTTATCTGGCAACCCCTATTGATATACACCATATCTATAAGTGTGTTTCTGTTCTGCTTCTTTATTTATTTTGGCTTTTTTAGAATCACTTATTGATAGATATGTATTTACTGCTATTTTGTTGTTTATATTTATATCTTTTTCCCCCATCTGCTTCTTAAAGAAGATAATAAAAGGGAGAAAAGGCCAAAGCAAGAGGTAGTCCTTTCCACTAATTAATGCTGGCCATCTTGTAGTGGCCATCTTGTGTCCACATGGGGGCAGGATCTTTGACCACGTGGGGACAGCCATCTTGTGTGTTTGAGTGATGGTCAATTTGTATATTATTCTTTTATTAGATAGGATTATTTTTTTAGGTTGCTTGCCATTTTCACACTTTTTAATGCTTAAAAAGAAATAACTATCTATAAACTATTTTCCATATTTTGGAAGTACAAGGTACTTAAAGCATACTAGTATACTTAACATTAATGTTGAAGAAGACAAAGCATGGAAAGCAAGACATATATTTGATCATAAAACAAGATTTTTATATGTTAAAAAATGTTAAAAAGCAAATTGAAAAAATATGATAAAAGTTTTTAAATAAAAAGACCTCATTCAAATTGATTAGAAAAACATTAAATCTGCAGTTAAAAGACAAAGAACATTTAGAAATGATTTTAAAGAACATTTAGAAACTCTTGGAAAAAGATGTTTACAATAATAACAGCAAAATGTATATATAACAGTAAGGTACTATTTTTGTCTTTCAAATTAGTTAGGCTTAATCGGAGTTTTTGGTTCAACAGGTGGGGCCCCAAAGTGTGCATTTGTAGCATGTTCCTATGTGAGCTAAGGCTGCTGGTCCAGTGCTGACAAGAGTGTAGTAGAACTGAGACGGGTTTGGCTCAGTGGATAGAGCATTGGCCTGCGGACTGAGGGGTCCCAGGTTCGATTCCAGTCGGGGGCATGTACCTTGCTTGTGGGCACAACTCCAGTGGGGGGCGTGCAGGAGGCGGCTGATCGATGTCTCTCTCTCATCGGTTTCTGACTTTCCCTCTCCCTTCCTCTCTGTAAAAAATCAATTAAAAATATATTTAAAAAAAAAAAAGAGTGCAGTAGAAAGGGCATGTTTATTTGTTGCTAGTGGCAGTATAAACCACCACTGAAAACTTTATTTGAAAAGCAGTAGTATGTATCAGAATCCTTAATAGTTAGATATGTTTATTCTTTAAGTCTGGCCTTTATCCTTTCTTTAAAAGTTTTACAAATGCTTAGTTTTGTGATAGATAAATGATAAATACTAAACTTAAAATGAACAGGATCTTAAATGAGATTTCATTTTCTGTTTTAATAGGAATTATATATTTTTTGGCATCTGAACATATAAAGCACATCTTGGCTACCTACATTTTATCCTTGGGACTTAATTATAGGATAGAGTATTAACCGTATTTTATAGATAAATAAGCTTAATTGAACGATTAAATGTATCTGTATATTCTGACTTTGAGTTTAAATAATCCATAAAGAAATATGATTAAGACTTCAGACTCCATTGGCACTGTGATTATCATTTCTGATTTTTTGGTAATCTGGATCTGAACCCATTGATTTTATTTAGCTTTCCAGTTCTCGGGGAACAATAGAAACCAGTCTTCAGGATATTGAAAGCAAATTATCTCCAGGTGGATTGCTGTCAGATACATGGGCCCATCAAGAAGGCACTCATCCAAAAGATAGACAGTAGGTTATAATTTTATTGGTAATTTCCACTCTTATTAATAATGTACTTTTTCATATCGAATTAGTTAATTTATTTGTGTTTTTCTTCCTTCAATAGTGTAGAAAAGCTACAAGTCCTATTAAATTGGATCACAGAGATTTACTATCAATTCAAAAAAGACAAAGCAGAACGTAGTAAGTAAAATTTGCCATTTGTTAATCTAATAAAATCAGCCCTACTAGTTGTAATTCAGCTTATAGTGAAGAACAAATTTAGTCTATTTATAAGGGTGGCTGCTTAAGTTATTTTTCAGAGATTTGATTTTGTCAGAAATTAAATGTACTAAAATGAATTTTAAAACCAAACTTTTGGATATTTCAAACCAGGGGTCATGAACTTCGCAACTTCTAGAGGCCAGCACATAGCAGGAATAAAATTGGCCAGTGAAGACTGAGGAGAATTGGAGAGGAGACACCCCCATCCAAAGGGGAGAGTCACTATTTAAATCCACCTGATTTATTGCCCAACCTTTCTAGTCTCAAAAAGAGCTAGAAAAATAGATTTTATTTGAAATATCCTGTTATTAAATGTTGGCAGCTAATATTCCTTTTTAATGTTAACACCTTACAGACGAAATGAAAGCACTTGCAGCCTGTATCTAACTCATGGGTCACAAGCTAGTGACACCTGCTTTAAACTCTTAGGTTTTTTAAAGTAATCTAAAAGAAAAAAATACTGTGTGTGATTTTATGATTTTACATTTACAAAAGTAATATATTTTTTTACTTTTAGGATTAGCTTATAATGAAGAACAGATTCACAAATTTGATAAGTAAGTGTTCAGATTATGTTTAATAATTTTTTTGTTATGTTATTAATGTAATTCTTAAAGTTTAAATTAATTACAATTTAAATATGTTTTAATCTCAGCTCTACACAATTATTACTGTGTGTACATATTTGAGGCTCACTTATCTAGCTCCAGATTGAGAGGATACTGAGGTGGGAGAAAGGAGCAGGCTTCTCCTGCCTCAAATGCTTCTATTGCAGAAGGGCAGATAATGGAGAACATAGGCGAATACAGACTTAACTACCTTCTTAACCTTAATTCAATAAATATTTTTTTACCATTCTCCCTTCTCATTTTCCTCCTCTTGCAGCTATAATGTCTGTTAGAAACATTTGGCCTTCATAAGTATTCTAAAGTCAAAATTCCAGGAAACAAATTTTATATACTGGAAAATTTTTAAATATTGGAAATAGAAAGAGTGATATTGGTTTAAGCCTCCAATTATTTCTAAATTTTAGGCAAAAAATGTATTACCATGCAACAAAAGCAATGACCCACTTCACAGATGAATGTGTTAAAAAGTACGAGACATTTTTGGATAAGTCAGAAGAATGGATGAGGTAGGTAAACGATTTGGGGACAATGAATGGTTGATTGTATAATATACATTTTAATGTATATTGTATATTTTAAATAGAAATAATATTTCATTAGATGGCTTATTAATTGATTCTTTTTGGTTTTCAGAAAGATGCTTCATCTTAAAAAGCAGTTGTTATCCCTAACTAATCAGTGTTTAGATATTGAAGAAGAAATATCAAAGTATCAAGACTATACTAATGAGGTACAACTATCAAAGTATTTAGGGGGGAAAGTACCTTTTTTCCTATTAGAAAAAATGGAAATAAATTATTTTTTGTTTACATTTTATTATGAATGAGAAGGGAGAAATATCACATACTATGCATGTATCAGCTCTACTTGCCTGTTTGTGGAATATAGAGATATATTTTTAATCCTCTCAGAGGATATGTTTTTATTGATCTTTAGAGAGAGAGAAAAGCTTCAACGTGAGAGAGAAACATTGATCAGTTGCCTCCTATAGGCACCCCAATCAGAGATCGAGCCTGCCACCTTTTGGTTTACTGGATGACACTCCAACCAATTAACCCACCTAGCCAAGTCTGTGGTATATATTTTGAGCCAAGTTTTAAAAACTTAGATATTTTACAGTTGAAAACATCTGGTAGACTATTATTTTATTATCCATAATAAAAGATTTTTTAAGAGTATTAATTTAAGTATTATATCACTGATGGCTTTGTAATTAAAATGTAAGACTATAAATGGCTTATTAAAGCCTGTAATATTTGATCTAAGATCTGTAGTAAGTATTTGTTCTGTGATTCTGTGATTGATGTGGAATGTTTTTTATGTTTTAGTTACAAGAAACTTTGCCTCAGAAAATGTTTGCAGCCTCCAGTGGAATCAAACATACCATGGCTCCAATTTATCCATGTTCTAACACATTAGTAGAAATGACTCTTGGGTAAGAAATTTAGTATTTGATAACTATGATGTTTCCATTTGTTTTTGTTTTCATTTGTGATCTTGATCTTTTATATTGAAATTTTTTATATTTGTTGTGAATATGTTTGTAAATATTATCTAGTGACTAGTTTAAGCTATAGAACTAAAATATAATATAAATACAATTCTAAAATATTTGCATACTTTTTTTGGGCAGAGATTCTTATTTATTTTTATTTCGTATGTATAGTATGAAGAAATTAAAAGAAGAAATGGAAGGGGTGGTTAAAGAACTTGCTGAAAATAACCATATTTTAGAAAGGTGAGCTAATGCAGGTATCTTTCTGCCCTGTGATTTTATATGCAGTCAAGTACATACAGGTCTATACCTGTATCTCTCTGTCTTCCTATATTGATAGATTAGGCAGTGGGAAAGCAATATAAAATCAGGATCCTTATGTTTGATGACTTGATGCCTTTTAATTTGTTTGGGTAAAACCATGTCAGCTATGATTGATTCCATTTTCTAGAAGCACTGGTTAATAGAATTATTTATTTGCTTATTTGAATCAGTTTGTGGTATTTTTTACATACTGTTTTCTCATTAGAATTATTTTCAATTTTGGAATCAGAGTTGCTTATAAGATGCCAGCTCCCTGATTGGTACTGGGTAACTTGCAGAGCTCTCTGCAAATCTCCCTGTGAATGCAGTTTTTTGAGGAGTTGGATGAAAAATATCTAAACTGTTATTTATAATGTCAAATCTAAATTCATATTTAAGGTCAAAGAATATAATAGTCCACCCCCAGCCTACTCATCCAACTATATTTTTCACTGCTACCCAAAATGGCAATCTGTGCTTGCTTTGGCAGCACATATACCAAAAATAGCAGTCTGTTGCTTATTTAGCAGAGATGCTTTTTATGTTTATTTTGGTTCCATTCCTCACTGTCCCTTTAGTATGTCACACTTACTCTCAACTCCACACCTTTGCTTATGAATCCCACCACACCAAAAAGAAGTTATTCAGTTCTTCCTAATGCTTTCTGGATTACCTCACTCTGTTTTCTCTTAAGTTCTTCCCAAGCCACTGAATTGTGTTTTTCACATATTTATACCACTGTGATTCAGTAAGAAATAGAGCAGTTCACAGTTGCTCAAACTCTTTATTCCCCTGAAAAGTATTCTGTAGTCTGCTTTAAAATGAATCTTTTGATGATGCCTTTTTTCTTCTGTTTTTAGATTTGGCTCTTTAACCATGGATGGTGGCCTTCGCAATGTTGACTGTCTTTAGCTTTCTAAGAAGTTTGAGAAAAGTTTCAGTTTGCACAAGAAAATAATGCTGAGGCATTAAACAAATGCTTCTATAAGTGGTCTCTTGTTTCTACAATTCAGCATTTGATGTGGTTGTGTAAATATGTATAATATTGTAAATACATAAAAAATATATAAATTTTTGGCTGCTGTTAAGATGTAATTTTATCTTTTAACATTTATAATTATATGAGGGCATTTGACCTCAATGAGCACTAGAAGAAAGCCATGACAGCTGTGTAGAGATATATTGATCATCTATTCTTCTGTGTAAGGCTGGATCAGATATCTCTGACTGCCTACTGGAACATTTTTAAATGGAACCAAAATTGGCATCCTTACAAATCAGAAGACTGATGACACTTTTGTAAGTGGTAGAATGGAGAGGTGGCTTCTATGGTGGGGAGCAGAACCGAACCACTGTTTTCACAAGGATCACAATTTTTTTGAGAAGGATAAAGTGGCATTATTTTATTTTACAAGGTGCCCAAATCCTAGTTATCCTCATATCTTTTTACTTTCAGATAAATTATTGAGCAAATTTTTAAGCAATTGAATTATTAAAAGCTATTCATTTTTATTTAGGCCATGAATTTAAAATTGTCGTAAATATTTTAGGATCATTTCAACTCTTTTAAGCTGTATATTTCTTCTTTAATTCTGCTTACTATTTCATGAAAAAAATCAATAAATTTCTCAGTTTTAATGTAAAGAATTTGTATTTTTTCTGTGTTATAACAGTTTGAGAAACAAAAAATAGTATTTTAAAAGAAATATGGGTAGTGGTGGTAAATTAGTCTCAGACTATTGGATGTAGGGATGGTTTTGTTTCTCTACTAAACCCACTGACTCCAGTATAGTTCTTTCATAAATTTATGCTGCACAAATCCTAATGTGACATTCTCTGAAAAATCTACCCAGAGTTTTACACTGAAGGATTATGCTCAGCAAGAAATGATTTTGTCCAACCAAGACTTATGTGGTTTTCGTTGCCAATATATCAAATTATTGAAGTGTTATTATATATAATCTGTGTGTCCGTGATAAAGATATCATGTCCTAAGCCTAGAGAGTAAATTTGACTGCCATTAACATTGGACAACTAAAAGTGGATTAGGATTTTATTTGAAATTTCATATTGATTATTATTGTGGTAAGGAATTTTAAATGTAATATGAGAACATTATAGAAATAAATGCCTGGGTTGAGTGACTTTACTTATATGAACACAATTATCCCCTGTCAAATATACCTCTTTCTGAGAGTGGAGTGAAGGGGTGTTTAATCCCTCTTGATTTTAATTTTCAGTTTGACCATCTAACATGTATGCCTCTAATTGTATAATTTGATCATATCACTGAAAATTAGATAACATTTTGCTTAAATAATGTGATCAGTTAATATATTCACAGAGTTTTTATTTCAGTGCCTCTAGAAAAAAAGCAATAAACCCTTGTGGTAGGGATTATATTTTCATAAATTGATTGGTAAGGACAGTTCTATTCTATATTAGTATTGATTAATACTGTTTTATTCCCTAGATTAAAAAATAAAAATTCAAATAATACCTTACTTGCTTATTAATTTATGAATTGGGCAGCATCTCATCTAGCAAGTAGAGATACTCTGAGGAGTTACACAAAATGAGAAGTTTTTATAAGAACGGGGTGGGGCAAGGAGTTATCAGCAAAAGAAAAATGAAGGTTATGTGAAGATAGTAATGAGATCATGGTGATGACAGCTTCCTGCTGAGCTGTGGTGTTTCTCTTGGCCGGGCTTATTACTGGGCAAGAAGAAAACCTTCCTGCTGAGATAGAACAGTAGATACTCTTCCTGTTTGAGATAATTGATGAATAGTTGTCTGAGGGAAAATTGAGAGAAAATAAAGCAGTTTGAAGGTCAGGTTATATTAAAAGCCATGGCTATTTCTATAATCCAATTTTCTGCCTATCCCTGGGGGTTCTTGCATCAGAGAAATTTTCTACAGAGAGATGAAAATGTTTAGCTTAAAAAAAAAAAACAGCCCTTATTTTCAGTGAACCTTAATTTGCTTGTGGAGTTAAAATACCTCAGAATAAACAAAAAAAGAATAAGCTAATCACATTGAGTTCCCCTTCCTTTTCCTAGAAAACTAGAAAGATCAGTGGACCTCATATTTCTTTTGTTCAGGTCAATTTATGTAGCATATTTTATTTTTAAAATACATTTTTATTGATTTCAGAGGAAAGGAGACAGAGAAATAAAAATGTCATAGAGAATCATTGATCGGCTACCTCCTGCAGGCCCCCTACTGGAGATCAAGCCTACAACCTGGGAATGTGCCCTGACCAGAAATCTAACCATGACCTCCTGGTTCATAGGTCGATGCTCAACCACTGAGCCACTTTGGCAATAGTACTATGTAACATATTTTAGTCAGGGATTGATGTGAGCTTTCAAAGTACCTTATATATATATTACTGCATAAAGCTCTGAATTTTCTATCTAGTCTTACTAGAATGTGAAAGGGTAAGAGGAGAAGGAATTACAGGGAGTAACAATCCCTTCAACTCAGTGTCTAAAGCACCTTCTACAGAGACCAGCTTTCACCTTTGTTCTCTGCAGGTGGGAGAAGTGTTGGACAAATGGTCTAGACTAAGGTAAGCAAGTTATTTTACTTCATAATGTTTCATCTTGCAACCGAATTAAAATTATAATGACGTTTCTTTGACACCCATGTAGCTCTACATTTTATGTAAGTGCTTAGCATTTACCCCCTGTCAGAGATTATCAAACATAATCAGATGATGTGATAGGTGATCCAGCAGCAGATTCTCCTTTAATTAATACTGAAATGACTGATTTCAAATCACCACGGAGGGATCTAACAAATGCATTAAATGTAAGACCTCAGACATTTCAGTTATTTAGTTTTCCTAGAATTAATATTTTCTTTCATTCTTTTTTACTACCAAAATATGGGGAATCTAACTTAATAGTTTAAAAGTCCCTTTTTGTATATATCATCCCTCAGATATAGAATAGCATAATTTGGGGTGTTAGCACTCCAAGAGAACTTAGAAAAATCATCTTCAATCCTTTCACTTTAAAGATGAGTAAACTGTCCGCAAAAGGTTAAACATTTTAACCTTCTAACACAATTACATGGGGAAAAGACAGAACTTTACTTTAGATCATCTAATTATTGGTCCAGTGCTTTTTTTTTAACCACAACACAGTGCTATGGTGTGTAGATATCAGAGACTGAACGTATAAACACTCCCTGTATACTTTACAGATAGTTCTCGTCAGTGGATAATCTGTACTTATAAAGTTTGGTCATTTATTCTTCTAAAACAAAGCTTGCTAATATTCTCATTAGTTTGGAAATTAATAGCCTATTTCCACCAATTTTTTTACTTACGATCTGATGAAATAGTCTTTTGATGAGATAATACCCCAATCTAATGAAATTATTGAAATACATGCCTTATAGAATCATATTCTCCCTTTTATTCTCCAATGTTTAGCAGCGTTTTGTATAGTGGGCAGTTAATGACTATCTGTCTTAGGAATTGATTTGTAAAGAACGCTATAGGAGTTAGATGAGTTAGAAAAATGAGTTGATTCTTGGAAGTCTGCCTATTCCTGGAGATGCTTGCTCCAATCTTCTGCATTGACTGGTGGATTATGGCCACATGCTAGTACAAAAGACAGCTTATACAGGTCATCTCTTCAGCATTGAACTCGGTCACTCATCAATAACCTACAGTCATCTACGGGCGCTACAGAAATATACCAAGGTTTTCCTAAGAATCTCTATCCCAGTCAGCCCACTTGAAAACGAATGATCTCAAGGCAAGACCAATGATAGATCTTTTATTAAAGTGGAGGCTCCCAACGAGCTTTATTACCATGTGACTTAAAACACTTTAGCTCACCTTCATTTCTCCTCTGTTTCCTCATCTCTGGACTAATTGAGACAGGGTTTTAGCCTCAGCTATCCATGAAAAATCCAAAGCTTGAGAGCCTTGTGGTCCAGAAGAAAGCACAGGACTTCAGCAAGAGACCTTGTTCCTGCTGTCAAGAGTTGTGTGACTGAGCAAGTCACTTAACCCCCTGACGAGTTTCTCATCTGTAAGACATGGGGATTGGACTTGATAATAAAGATCCCCTTCAGCTTGGTCAATGCCTTGACACAAAGATATAACAGACAGTAGCTTATGGTTTTGAAGAGAACAAAAAGGAGGAAGGTTTCTTTAAGTCAAATAGCTTGCCACCATATTATTCATCTACCAAAATAGGACTGGTGTTGTTAATTGTCATATCAGATCTTTTATATTATATTAAGTCCTGGTTAAGGAGCATATATACCAAATGCATATATATATATGCATATATATGCATTTGGTGTATGTGTGTGTGTGTGTGTGTGTGTGTGTGTGTGTGTGTGTGTGTGTAGAGAGAGAGAGAGAGACAGAGACAGAGACTCCATGTTTAGCTATAAGTCCTGAATTTTAGGCTTCTACATGTCAGGATGAGCATTGTTGTAGTGTAACTGACTCTAAAGCACTTACGGTTTCTCAGTAATCATCCTGGTCATGTAATTTCGATAGCAAGGCCATTGCTTTCACAGCCCAGCTTTTCATTCCTTTTTCCAAATCATTACTAATCACCAATTGCACATGGCTGTTAATTTTTAAAAATATTTTCTCTTATTCCTTCTCATCATGGCTAAGACAACCAAACTCTCTCAGAATGGTCAGAAAACACCAGCTAGAATATCAGTGGTTACCTGGCAAGAGGTGAGGAGGACTGGCTGAAGGTCCATGAGGCTTAATGGAAATGTGTTGTTGTCCAAACCTAAATAGAACCTTTTCAAAAGATGACAGAAGGAAAGCCAAGAGACACATGAAAACATGTTCAAAGTCATTAATCATCCGAGAGATGCAAATCAAAATGACAATGCGATACCATCTTACACCTGTCAGAATGGCAATCATCAACAAATCAACAAACGACAAGTGTTGGCGAGGATGCGGAGAAAAAGGAACCCTTGTGCACTGTTGGTGGGAATCCAGACTGGTGCAGCCACTGTGGAGAACAGTATGGAGTTTCCTCAAAAAACTAAAAATGGATCTCCCATTTGACCCTGTAATACCACTCTTAGGAATTTATCCTAAGAAATTACAAACACCAATCAGAAAGGATTTATGCACCCCTATGTTCATAGCAGCACAATTTACAATAGCCACAATTTGGAAACAGCCTAGGTGCCCGTCAGCAGATGAGTGGATCAGAAAACTGTGGTACATCTACACAATGGAATTCTATGCAGCCATTAAAAAGAAGGAATTCTTACCATTTGCAGCAACCTGGTTGGAACTGGAGAGCCTTATGCTTAGCGAAATAAGCCAGTCAATGAAGGAGAAGCATCACATGATCACACTCATTGGGGGATAATAAAGAACATTATAAACTGATGAACAAAAGGATAGATACAGAGACAGTAAAGCTTCAAACAGACTGTGAAATTACAGCAGGAAGATTAAAGTTAGGTGAGGTAGATAAGAGATCAAAGGACTTGTATCTATGCATATAATCATAACCAATGAACATAGACACTGGGGGGTTGGGGTATGCCTGGGAGGGAGGGGGGCAATGGGGAGATATGTATAAAAAATTAATAAAAAAAAGAAAAAAAATAGAAATGTGTTGTTGTCATTGAGATGGTGGTTACATGGGAGTGTGGGGAGTGTGTGTGTGTGTGTGAGAGAGAGAGAGAGAGAGAGAGAGAGAGAGAGAGAGAGAGAAAGAGAGAGAGAGAGAGAGAGAGAAATAACTCATCCGACTGAAAATACATTTTAT
The DNA here is from genome assembly GCA_011751065.1 of Lasiurus cinereus. NCBI lineage: Eukaryota > Metazoa > Chordata > Mammalia > Chiroptera > Vespertilionidae > Lasiurus > Lasiurus cinereus. The sequence continues at coordinate 7,430,263 of JAAGEH010000304.1, forward strand.
TGTATGTAAACTACACTGAAAGGAAGTTAATCTAAATATGTATATAGATAATGCTCTGAAGAGATTTAAGATGAGAACAGCATCGTGGCACAAAGGACAGGCTGGGTCCAATGACCTAGCCCCACTGCTTTCTGTGTGGGGCTTGGTCAGGTTCCTCAGTCTCCCTCTGAAATGGGGCAATAGTACCTCCCCTGTGGGATTATTCATGAGGATTACGTGAGCTGTTAGAAATAATGCATTTAGATCAGAATTTGACACAATAAGTACTGAATATATTTAAGTGTCTATTTCTAGTCATAATGGTGTGTTCAAGAAAGCTTTTTTAAAGGGAAAAAAAGAAAAAGGTGCTGCTAATTTTTCATCCTTTTAAGCAAAAAAAAAAAAAAGGCTATAGGTTTACAGACTGGGAACCTGGATATTATAAATAAAATGTGATTGAAGTGCTTCTGTTCCCTGGATTTCTGTTACTGTTTGTGTGAGGTAAAAATATTGAGGTCATTACTGAAAAGAGAACATTGAAGGAAAAAAAAAGGAAACCAATATGACGGATTGAAATTGGAGGTGTTAGTATAGCCTCAGGAGAGTCCATATTAAATCTCAGGAAGACTTTAAATGGCTGAGTCCAGCCTCAAAAGCAAAAGTAGACAAGTGGGACTGTATCAAACTAAAAAGCTTCTGCACAGCAAAGAAAATCATCAGTAGAGTAAAAAGGCTACCTATGGAGTGGGAGAAAATGCTCACAAACCATATATCTGATAAGGGACTAATTTTCAAAATAGATAAGGAACTCCTATAACTCAATAGCCAAAAAAATGAATAGCTTGTTTTAAAAATGAGCAACGGACTTGAACAGATTTTTCTCCAAAGAAGACATACCAATGGCTAACAGGTACATGAAAAGATACTCAACATCCCTGATTAGTAGGGAAATGCAAATCAAAACCAAAATGAGGTATCACACCTGTCAGGATGGTTGTTATAAAAAAAAAAGGCAAGTGTTGGTGAGGAAGGGGAGAAATTGGAGCCCATGTACTCTTGATGAGAATTCAAAATGGTGCAGTCACTATGGAAAATAGTATGAAGATTCCTCCAAAAAATTAATTGATCCAGCAATAGAACCCAGTAATCCTACTTCTGGGTATTTATCCAAAAGAATTGAAATCAGGATCTCAAAGAGATATCAGCACTTTCATATTCACAATAATCAAGATGTGGAAACAACCTAAGTGTCCGTCAACGGATAAGTAGATTTTTTTTTAATGTAGAATATTATTCATCCTTTGAAAAGCAGGAAATCCTACAATATGATGAGCCTTAAGGATATCATGCTAAGTGAAATAATAGTCACAGAAAGATATATACTGTATGACTCCACTTATGTGGGCTATCTAAAATAGCCAAACTTGTAGAAGCAAAGAAGAGAGTGGTGGTTGCCAGTATCAATGGGTATGAAATTTCATTTATGCAAGGTGAATAAATTCTAGAAAATTACTGGTCAACATGTCCCTGTAGGTAACTGTACTGTATGTACACTTAAAATCTGTTGTTAAATGTTCTTACCACAATAGAATCAATACATTTTTAAAAGTTCATGAGCAAAGAAAGAACTCTTAGCATTTGCAACAGCATGGATGGACCTGGACTGCATTATGTTAAAGTGAAATAAACCAGTTGGAGAAAGATAGATATCACATGATCTCACTAATTTGTGGAATATAATAACATAAATTGATGAACAAAAGTAGATGCAGAGACATAGAAGCATCAAACAGACCGTCAAACCTCAGAGGGAAGGCAGAGGAGGTTGGGAGTGGGGGGGAAGAGAGGGTGGTAAGTGATCAAAGGACTTGTATCATGCATATAAGCATAACCAGTGGACACAGACAGTAGGGGGGCGAGGACATGTGCTGGGGGGTGGGAGTATCAGGAAGAGGTCAATGGGGGAAAAAGGAAGAGGCCTGACATTCCTCCTGAGAGGCTGAGACTAGATCCCAACAGATTGTGGCATTTCCGGTCTTTTCACCCCTCCCCTCTGGTCCACATCCCCCCTTGAGAATGTCCTCCATGTCAGGGAGGTGTACTAATCTGGAAAAAATACTGAAAAAATTGCCGAGACCGGTTTGGCTCAGTGGATAGAGTGTCGGCCTGGGGACTGAAAGGTCCCAGTTTCGATTCCGGTTGAGGGCATGTACGTTGGTTGTGGGCACATCCCCAATAGAGGGCGTGCAGGAGGTGGCTGATCGATGTCTCTCATCGATGTTTCTGGCTTTCTATCCCTTTCCCTTCTTCTCTGTGAAAAATCAATAAAATATATTAAAAGAAAAAAATACTGAAAATAGGTAAATCTGCCTAGGCCAAAATTCAAGTAAGTTAATTTTGAAAGCCTTAATTTGATCATCTGATATGGAAAAGTTACATGCAAATCATATAACATGCACAAAGGAAGAGAGAGAACATCGCAGGTAACATTTTTCTCCTTCCATGTGTCTATGCTGTTGTTTTCCAAATTTTCATCATGCTCATTACCATTCGTTGTCTGCACCCTATACTGCAACACTGCAAGTGTTATTCCCATCCCACTTTCTTTTAACCAAAGGAGGAATCCAAGAGAGTCAAGCTCAGGGGATCAAAAAGCCTTAATAACTTGCCCAGGTCCCGCAGCTGAAGGGGACTCAGCCAGGGGAAGTGAATTTGAGTTTCTGCTCTGCCTGAGTTTGAGCTGCCTCCCACCTTCAGAACTCTCATAGGTCTCTTCCCCCAAATGGTGCGGGCATAGCCCTTCTACTTGCTGGTTGATACATCCCTAGAAGAAAGGGGAGTCTGTGCCAGTCCACAAAGTCCAACTTGTGAAGCTTCCAATTTTTATTTCCACATTTATAAATTCTTTTTTTACTTGATAACGTTTTATTTTTCAAAATGTACAGCTCTTGGAACCTGTTCTCAAAATGTACAGCTGGGGCATCCCCAGTCTCGGTGTTTCTGGTGTAAAGTACTCGAGCTCTGTGCTTTGAAACTAGTTGGGTAAGTTCTTTTCTAAGGAGGTCCTGAGGGCTGCGCTGGCTGGGCTATAAGATTATAGTTCGGAACTTTTTTACACAGTTTGTCGTATGTTGCTTTGTCAAACATTGAGCTTGTCCCGAACGTTGTCTTTGGACCATGTCTTCTTTTTGGCCTTGCCCCAGTTTTGTTCATGGGGTCTTTGTCTTTCTTGGCTGACTTTCCAGCATCTTCCTTCTTGTTGTTCTGGGGAGCGCATTGACCCTCCAAGAGCAGCTCCTACCACTGCAGCCTCAATAAGATGCCAGACAAAAAGCTACTTATAGCCCTGGCCAGTGTGGCTCAGTGGGAGTCTCGTTCAATGCCTAATCAAGAGCACAAGCGTGGGTTGCAAGTTCAATCCCCCACCCAAGTCAGGGCCTATGCAGGAGGCAACCGATTGATGTCTCTCTCACATCAATGTTTCTCTCTCTCTCTCTCTCTCTCTCTCTCTCTCTTTCTCTCTCTTTCTTTCCCTTCCCCCCTCCTCTCTCTCTTTCCCTCTCCCCTTCTCTTTCCTCCTCTCCATCTATCCCTTCCTCTCTCTAAAAATCAGTGGGACAAATATCCTTGGGTGAAGATTAACAACAAGAAATAGCCACTTGTAAGTTCTTTAGAAACGGTGAACTTTTTTGGAACACCAGGAGGCATGAAAGCAAATGCTTTTGCAAATGCATTATGTTTCCCATGACATGGTTTTCCAGACAGATCTGGAAAGTTCTGTCAAAGTAGAACACCTTTGAAAATACCAAAAAGTCTGTGTTACAGGATGGATCTTGTCCAGGCTCAGAATGATTCTTTTCTCTTTTTTTCAGAGCGTATAAAATAAAAACAGAAGTTCTGTTCTCCAGATGTCAAGTGTGTTGTTCTCATCTCAGCTCTCCCTGCTGGGGACAGGGGAAGAAATTGCCAGGGAAGGAGGGATGTGCCAAGTGCTATTGTTGAAATATGAGATTAGAGTTGTTTAATCTTCCATCCTACCCTTCTTCCTACTCCCACTCAGCCCTGTGTGCACATCAAAGAGTAAAATCATTCACACACACAACACTTAATCAAGTCTCTTGTCACTGGTCCCTATGAGATGATTTGGATGATCTTTCCTTTTAGGGTGTTTTCTTTTAAATAAATAAATAAATAAATGTTTTTATTGATATCAGAGAGAGGGAAAGAGAGAAACATCAATGATGACAGAATCATTGATCGGCTGCCTCCTGCATACCTCTCACTGGGGAGCAAGCCTGCAACTTGGGCATATGCCCTGACCAGGAATCAAACCCTGAACCCTGGTTCATAGGTTAGCACTCAATCACTGAGCCACACCAGCTGGGCTGCTTTTTCAGATTTTTCGCCAAGAGAAAGTGATTGTGAAAGTTGTATACTAAGAATGCAGACCCAAGAAATCAGGAGACTATGAGTCACCTCAACTTCCATTTCCACAATTATTCTCTTGGCTGTGATTTCCATAGCCATCCACCTATTTGGTTTCAGCTAGAGGTTGGGGATCCAGAAGGGGTTATAGATGCAACTAAATGTAGGTAACTAATCCTGACACCCAGCTTTTTGAGGGAAGGGAAATGAGAAAGGATAGCCTCACTTCCATTCCCTTCCTGCTACTTTGAGCTGCTGAGCCCCTCTGGGAATCGAGAAACAGAGTATTGCTTCTAGACCAGCTACATTCCAAAATCTGGGGGGGTCAGGCAAGGGGGTGGGGTGTGGAGGGTAGACAGGTGTCTGCTCATCCAATTTGCTCCATGCCCATATTTTTCAAACCTCTGACCTATTCTTTCTCTGAAATTTTTTCTGTTCATTTGTTTGAAATAATGGGCTTTCTTGTACAGGTATTGCCTTTCAGATAAAGCTGTCCCCCGAGGTTACAAAAAGCTCCCTCTGACTCACAGATCCACCAGCCTTCAGCAAGAGCTCTCTGCTAAGATCAGCTCCCAATTTTGCATATGAGCCAGGGCCACCTAAAGGCTAAGACCAAAGGCGGGAACTCAGGTGGCTGAAGAAGGAAAAAACAAAGGGCAACAAGGACAGATGTTTTTACAAGTGGTCTTTCACCACCTTGTTGGATATGCTCCACACTCCAGCACCTGAGCCAATCAGGTGACCAATTCAGGGAGAACTGGGGAAGCTGCGGGTGGGAGGTGGGTCCCAAGTCCAACCCAGACTTCACTTGTCACTTGCTGTTCTTACATTCAATCATCCTCCCTTCCTTCATGCTCCCAGCTTCCCCCAGAGTGATGTTTCTAAATAACAGTGTGCTCATGCTCACTGTTTAGTGGCTTCCTGTTGTTTATAGCTTTGCTTCTCAGCTGCTGTTCCACCTCCACACCATTTCCATATACAACACCCTCCCAGAACAGCCCTTATCACACTCAGTGATGTCAAGGTATAGGTTGTCAAGAAGGCGCCCACACTCCAGTGAGAACCACTGACTTTTAAGGTGCAAACTCCTTTATAGCATTCAAGATCCACACCAATCCACCCTTCATGGCCAATCTCATCTCCACCCACTTCCTGCACCGCATCCTCTGCATAGCTACATCAGCACCCACATCATGCTGCTAGGCACCCTCAGATGTTAGTAAGAATCCAGGCAGGACTTAAATGAACAAAAGGGGTCAAGTGCAAGGAAAACAGGAAATGGGGACTATGGCAAGCAGAAGAGCTCTTGTTCCAGCTCATCCTCTTTCACCAACTGGTGGGCATCAGGGCTTAGAGTTCTGAAATATTTTCTGCTCATCCAATTTGTTCCATGCCTATTGGAAAGCATTTGTACTTTTCTTGTGGTGCTTGTTGCCATCTGTACTTTGTTTTTTAAATTTAATCTTTATTGTTCAGATTATTACATTTGTTCCTTTTTCCCCCCATAGCTCCTCTCCACCTGACACCCCCCTCTATCTTTACCTCTCTCCGTATTGTCCTCATCCATAGGTGTATGACTTTTGCCCACTCTCTCCTTGCAACCCCCTCACCCCTTTCCCCCTGAGAATTGTCACTCTACTCCCTTTCTATGCCCCTGATTCTGTTATATTCACCAACTTATTCTGTTCATCAGATTTTTAATTCACTTGATTTTTAGATTCACTTGTTGATACGTATGTATTTATTCTTCATAATTTTTATCTTTACCTTTTTCTTCTTCCTCCTCTTCTTAAAGAGTACCTTTCAGCATTTCATATAATACTGGTTTGGTGGTGATGAACTCCTTTAGCTTTTCCTTGTCTGTGAAGCTCTTTATCTGCCCTTCAATTCTGAATGATAGCTTTGCTGGGTAAAGTAATCTTGGTTGTAGGTTCTTGCTATTCATCACTTTGAATATTT